>OZ024822.1:21668455-22383801 GCA_964016985.1 Anodontia alba | reverse complement strand
AACAGGACTTTATGGTGATGTATTTTTATCTCCATGTTTGTAATTACGCGGGCCCCCGTAGCCTAGTGGATAAGAGAGTTGACTCTTAATCCATTAGGTTTCTCACCGCTGTGGTTCGAGCCTAGCTCGGGTCATATGTGGGAAAGCCAAGTTCTGCTTACGGATGGTCAGGTGGTTTTTCTCCGGGTACTCCGGTTTTCGCCCACCTTCGATGAACGATCGGCTCGATATAAGTGAAATATTCTTGAAAGGGCCGTAAAACCCAAATCAAAAAAAAAAAAAAAAAAAAAAAAAAATTTGTAATTACATTTTTGAACAGAATTCCGATTTTAACAGATGAAAATAAGTACATTATAACATACTCTGCCACTGATAATTGTATATTCTTGTTTATTATGTTACCAATGCTATAATAAATACCCCTACCCTCTGTTTTCCCATAATAAATCATGTAAATTTTCTGGTGAGAGAATATATACAAATACTGGTTAATCGCATAGAGAACTAAGCCTGGTCAGGTAAAAGTGTGATTAGGTAAACAGACCGGCATGACATGACCCTTATGGGTTGACTGGGCCATGACACTTCGACTCAATCAACATGTATACAGAGGTATGTTATGGCATACATGATTCAGCAAATTTTCTGAACCAAGCAATGTTTAAACCCAATTTTAGTTTATTTATTTTTGTTGTTGTTTTTTTCTCTTTCAGCGGTTTTCTGCATAAACAGGTTTTAATGGGCCAAATTTTCCGCCTTTCCTCCACATTATATAGTGATAAATAGTTTCTTATTTTTCCATGGAAACATATGTTGTGGTAGCCTTTAGAAGCACCACCATATGTTTTATATGAAGAAATGAGAAAACATTAATTATGATGGCTGAAAATGGTGGTTTGCCCAGAGTGACGGCTTAGAAATATATACTTCTGATCTTCACAAGATGTGATAATGTAATGATCCCATATGTTGATAATATAACATTTAGCACTATCTGGGCAGATTCAGCAGATGACAAATTGATATATTTCTTACTTTTTCCCAGAAATAAGCAAAGTCTGTTTTCTAGGAAAATTAAACAAAATAAAAATATTTCAAAATGTCATCCTCTGAAATTTTTATGCAGCATGGATTGAATTGTCAGTTTTTGTTATAAGGATTTTCAGAGGCAAGAAAAAACTCTGAATATTATGATAACAAAAGTTTGACCAAATGTCTCATTTTGAATTTGTTTACCACCCAAATATCCAGTTACCTACTTCACCTGATAATGAGTTCCTCTGGCAGATCGCTTCACAGATTAGTCCAGATGTTTGCTACATATATTTGAGAAAATGTCATTATCACATGCATTTCTTGTGCACACTTTCATTTTGATTGCAGCAGATATTCTATAACATACAGTCAAACCTGTCTTAAGCAGCCACCCAAGGGAAGCTTAAAATGTGGCTGCTGAAGGCAGGTGGCTGCTTAATACAGTTCAAATATATGTCTTATGAATTTTGGGGCAACTTTCCTCTGGCTGCTTAATACAGGTTGGCTGCTTAATAGAGGTGACCACTAACACAGGTTTGACTGTATCTAGAAACACTTTTACTTACTACTGACAGTTTGGTCTTCATGTTTATGTGGACATCTAATTAAATATTTGCTGTTGAATTAGATTTTTGCACTATCCTGATGTCCTTTTTAAGAATGTGTTCATTTGGGTTTGAAGTAGTTGTTTTTTGACAGACAATCTTGTTTCCTTTTCACAACTTATTAGCTTGCTGGCATTAGAAAAAAAAAAAGGCTTGACTTTTCATGTGAATCATCTGCAGATGATTCACATGAAAAGTCAAGCCTTTTTTTTTCTAAAAAAGAAGAAAAATAAAAATGTTGTCTTTTGCAGTTGTGATTAGCACTTTAAATATTAAGAGAATTTCATAATAAACTTGTAATAATTCAATGCAAAATCATTATTTTTCATTATGTCATAATAAATGGTCTAAATATCATACAAAGTGTAGTTTATTATGTTTTCAGAGCTCTGAAATGACTACAACATTTGAGATAGAAATATCAGATTTTTAGCTCAGCTGAGCACAGAATGCTCATGGTGAGCTAATGTGATACCGCATTGTTCATCGTACATGGTCATGCGTTGTCTGTCAAAAATTTGCTTAAATGACATCTCCTCCAAAATGGGTGAACGGATTTTGAAATAATTTCACAGGAATGTGACCCTCTACAAAAATTGATAAAATGGTTATGCTCCACTGAACAAAATGGCTGCCAGAGCTTAAAATAGAAACACCTTTAACAACATCTCACAGGCCAAAATAATTTCACAAAACTTGAATGGTCCTCTGATGACCCATTACCAAAATTACTTAAATAGTTCCACTCAGCTGAACTAAATGGCAGCTAGAGCTAAAAATAGAAAAAAAAGTTAAACAACCTCTCCTAGGCCAAAGCCCGATTTCATAAATTCACAGAAATGTTTGTTTAATGCCCCTTTAACAAAATTGCTCAAATGGTTTCTCTCGGCTAAATAAAATAGCTGCCTGAGCTAAAAATAGAAAAAACCTTTAAACGACATCTCCTCATAGGCTAGTGACCTGATTTCAAAATAATTTCACAGAAATGTTCCTCATATGCCCCTTAATCAAAATTGCTGGGGGTGGTCGGGTGGTGCGAAGGTGCTGTGTATCTTACATCACTGGGGCGTCCAACTGATATTGGCTTACAGTTGGGCAAGGCCTGCTATCCTTGTACAAATGTAGTGGGTAAGGGTAGAGGGGGAATGTTTTTATTTCTTCTGTTTCTTCACTTTCATTCCTGTTCCTCTTTCTTCCCTGTCCCTCTCTTTCATCTCCTCTACTCTCTCTTCTATCTCTTTTCTCCCTTTCTCTGGGAGACGACACAAAATGACCCTCAAGGGTTGACGTGTCGTTAAACCCCAACACAATCAATAATCAAAATTGCTAAAATGTATCTGCTTGGCTGAACAAAATGTTCGCCAGAGCTAAAAATAGAAAAGACCTTTAAACAACATCTGGTAGGCTAGTGGCCCGAGTTCGAAACTGTTTCACAGAAATGTTCCTCTTGTGCCTTTTGACCAAAATTGTTAAAATGGTTCCACACTGCTGAACAAAATGGCCACCAGAGCTAAAAATACATGAGACAAGCTCTGCATGGTCTTCTTTCCCTGCAAGTGCTTCACAGGTTCTTTCCCAGCTGGCGCTACACATGGTCTTCTTTCTTTGCTGGTGCTTCACATGGTCTTCTTTCCCGATTGGTGCTTCACAAATTTCCAACTTTAAAGTTTAGCCATGGCAACCAAACAAAATGGCCACTTTTAATTGACATCTCTCAAGCCATGACACCATCACTTTCACAAGTGATCTTAAGCTTAGGTGAGTGATCAACGGCCATTTGGCCCCTCTTGTGTTTATTTTTCAAAATAATGTGTGTAAGTCTTATTAGAAATGCTGATGAAGGTGAGTTTCACAAGTAGCCACTGCATTTTTTATGCCCCCAACTTCAAAGAAGTTGGTGGGGCTTGTGGCTTGTCCATTGGTTTCGTCCATATGCTAGTGCATAGCTATGCACTAGCATATGGACGAAACCAATGGACAACTTATGAACCGTCCATGCTAGGTTTTTGAGATTTTTTATATGGATTCCTCATGAAAAATACTTGATCCATATTTTTTTTTCTTCTCAGGGTTATGCCCTTTCTTGAGGTTGCCCCTTCGAAAAAAATTGTAATGAAATCTTGTAAGCAAGATATCTCAAGTTGAGCTATTATATTGAAACTTAATATGCTGATAGAGGATGGTGAGTACTTTTGAAAAAATTCCGAAAATTTTTTCCTGAGTTTTGTCCCTTTGAAAATTTTGGCATTTTAACCTTGTAAGCAAGATATCTCAAAAACTATGACTCACAACAACTATTTAGGCTATTGCCTTGAAACTTGATAGGCTGATAGGGGTTGATGAGTAGATGACCTAACTTTTTCTTGAGTTACGGCCCTTCGAACATTTCAGCATTTTAACTATATAAGTAAGGTATCACAAAAACTATTAGGGGCAAGCAGTGTTAGGATCAAGAAGATTGGATCATAGTGTTTCATAAATACCAGCTCTAGTTTTGTGGGAGAAACATGGTAAATGTCCAAAACTTCTGAACATTTAATCCCATTTTTTTTTTTTTTTTTTTTTTTTTTTTTGCCAAGTCTTTTGTTGTTTTTTTTTATCTATTTGTCTCACAAAGTGCTTGATGGAATGGCAAACAGTGTAGATCCAGGTCAGACTGCTCCAAGGGACTATGCATATGTTTTGAATGTACAAAATCAGGATTTTAAATTGTTCGGTTTAAAGTTGGTTTGGTTAAATACTGAAAGGGACAAAATCTTTCCTTGAGCAACAGATTTTTTTGCAGCAGCAGGGTTTGTGTAGCCGAACCCTGTGGCTATACACAGCAGGGCTTTGTAGCTCAACCCTGTGGCTATGTGCACATAAAAAAAGAAAAAAAATTGAGCCAGCACACAACAAAACCTACAATAAGACCTGTGTAATGAGCAAAGACTCAAGTCAGCCTATACACCCACCCAGTATGATGAGGATTCTTGTTTATCCCACTTTAGATAGCCCAGAGGCTCTAGAAGACACATGCAATCAGCAAAGACTCTGCTCAGACTGTATGGATGCACAGGCTGATCAGAGTCTTCGCTGGTTGCACAAGTCTTAATGTAGTGTTTGTCATGCACTGGCTCAATTGTGAAGGCATTTTCTGGATAAGGGCTTCCACTGACTATTAGTCTTATCACCTGCAGCCCTGGCAGAGACTATATATTGTACACTTCAAAAAAGTAAAATATATAAAATCGAGGGTTGAGCGCAAGACTGTAGTAACTCAAACATATTTTTGAAACCCTTGTTTAGGGGCAGCTTTGACCCCTTTGTAAACAATGCAAATTTAGGTGCCATTGCTCGTATTTGTTTACAGGCACCTAAATTTTCATTGTTTACAGAAAGAAATGTTGTAATCTTCATAACGCCTTCATGGTGAGGAGATTAAGTATTGGGAAAAACAACCATCTGACTTGCTACAGTCTTGCGATCAACCCTCGATTAATATACCTTGAAGACATATTGAAGCATCTGGATTGCTGAGTGGTTAGCCCTCCTGATTTCAGATCACGAGGACCTTGGTTGGAATCCTGCTGGAGGCTGAATTCAGTTTATGACTGTATGATGCTTCAATGCACATTATCCTTTTATCCTTGGGATATGACTTACATAATGTTGATAGGGACATGTTGTTTGTGGTGTGGATCCAGTCGGCCTTGGCTTGATTTGGTGGCCTTGGTGTGTGATTTTCTCTTGTGAGCCAATGGTTGGATTCTTACCAAATTTAATGGATATATAATAGACACCTAACTAAGAACTGATTAGACTTTGGTGAACTTGACCTAATTTTTTGCATTAGAAAAACTGAAAATTTAGTGTGGGAGGGACATCTGTTTTCTTTATAAACACTGTTACTAGTTGGTCATATTCGTGAAGTTGTGCATGAGAGTTAACTAGTAAACGGGATTCCAAGAACATCAGAATCTGATAAGCCCTGGGTACAGTTAGCCCCACAATTGGATATGTGCTTGTTTAAAAAAAATCATATAAAAGTTGGCTTTGAAATCATTCTGTTAACCCTTGTCCTGCTGAACCCGGATATACCCTGTTTTGCAAACAGTGTAGATCTGGATCAGTTGGCTTCTGAAGAAGCCAACTGATCTGGATCTGCACTGTTTGCCATTAAGTATGCAAATTTATAGCAAAAACCTGGATCAAGTAACCAGATTGGATGAAAATTAAAAGTGGGCATTGCAGCTTAATTTATTCAGCAGGACAAGGGTTAAACCTCAGTGTCTTTGCTTGCGGATCATAATTTGTTAGTTTAGGTCACATATTGCTTCACCTGGGCTGCTTATCAAAAGAACTTCTTGTTTTGTTAAAGCCCATTACGAAAACCTGCCTATTCAAATATACTGAAAAGTTAATCACTGAAAAATTGAAAATTTTCAGACAAAAATTTCAAATATTTTTCATATTTCTGCTCAAAACATAGATTGTGGGTACTCGTTAGAACCACCTCGCAGAGGCAGTTCTAACAAATACCCACAATCTATGTTTTGAGCAGAAATAAGAAAAATAATGTATACCCCTGTAAGCCCCAGTTTTACTATATAAAAGTGGGGTTTAAGGGGGTCAAAATTATATAGGCGTGTTTTCGTGATGCATCCGCTATTTATTGGTTACCATAACAGTATTGGAAAATTGTTCCTTGTCATCTTTCATCTGCCTGTTTCACTCAGGTGAGCAAATTGTGGATTGTGCACCTCTTTGTTATATGCCCATTCCCATGATGTTGACTGTGTAGTTTGTTTTCCCAGGAGACAAATGTGTGTTCATCTGGCTATTCATACATCATACAAAAAATCGAAATATGCATTCATTAGGAAAACACGCCTATTCAAATATAATGAAAATTTTACCACCAAAAAATGAAAATTTTCAGAGAAAAATGCTGATATTTTTTCATATTTCTGCTCAAAACATAGATTGTGGGTACTCGTTAGAACTGCCTTGATGAGGCGGTTCTAACGCGCACCACAATCTATGTTTTTGAGCAGAAATAAAAAAAATAATATATACCCCTGTAAACCCCAGTTTTACTATATAAAAATGGGGTTTAAGGGGGTCAAAATAATATAGGTAAGTTTTCGTGAAGGCTGTATTGACACATTACATACTATACAAGCAAGAGTCTGAGTTAACCAAGGAAACAAAGTTTCATCAAGTGAACAGCGAATACTGACCAGACTTCAGTGTAGGCGAATCTGATTGTTCGCTGGGGCAAGTCAGCCTCGGTGGCTTGGACTTGGTCGGATGCACATCCGGGCAACAGGTTTCATCCTTGCCAGATCCAGCAACATTCTTCAGGGAGATTGATCAAAGGTCATTTTCTCCCTTCTGCTGATTCAAGAAGGGCAGTTGTCAATTTCTGGTGAAAGAATATGCACAAGTACTGGTTACCCTCTTAGAGAACTAAGCTGTCCAGGAAAAGTGTGGTTAGGTAAACTGACCGCACTCGATTACCCTATTGGGTTGATTGGGCCATAAAACCTCAACTCAATCAAATTTTCACTGGGTGTACATCTGCTGGTACATTATATCACAGTGCAGTCTAAGGTTGTGGCTTATATACCATATCTGACCTAATTACAGTACTGTGTGTGCACTTAGGTTTTTCAAAATTGGTAAAAAAAAAACAAAAAACTTTTAGCAAAATATCCACCTTATGAGGGCATACTTCAAAGAAAGATCAGCAGAAGACTTCATTAATGGTGTATTTAATGATGCTTAATAGATTTAGTTTCTGATTTTCTTTATAAAGCATATGTATTTTTGTGTGTGTTTTTGGCACTAATATGAATTGCTTTGACTTGTCCAGGCAGTTCTGCTTAGCTCCAGATAAAGTGCTGTTTTCAGCTGAGAGGTACTGATATTGTTTCCATATTCCACAAAAAATTAAAAAAAATAAATAAAAACCTATGTTATGGGTACTCATTAGAAGCACTACACTGAGGCACTTGTAATGAGTACCCATAACAGTTTTCAGGGAGAAAAAAAGTAATATATTTTGTGACTACCCCCTCTTATCTGGGGTTATATTTCCAGCTCAATATAGAGACAAAAAAAATCACACAGCAAAAAAGCCCTGCTCTGCTGCTAATGGGAAACTTCTGTTTGAGCAGTTAACCCTTAAAATGCTAAATGAAATTGTGGCAGACGGCATTCTAAATTCCTTTATTTTTCTGAGAAAATAACATTTCATGTGAATCATCTGCCTAGCAGATGATTCACATGAAATGTCAAGCTTTATTTTCCTCTGGAAAAATACCCAAAAGAAGAAGAAAAAAATAAAAATGTCTTGTGATTCGCGCTTTAAAGCTTAATATGTTTATAAGCTTATTGAACAAAAGACTTGCAGAACTACTGGTTTGAAAATTAATTTCGCCAGATGAGAGCCACAACATGAAACAATGAACTTTATGACGTGGGTCCACTTGAGACTCGGGTCAGCCTGTGCATCTGCACAGTGATCATACTTTTAGCCAGACATTCTGTGGATAGACCAGGATCCAATGTTTCTTCAGCTGGACAGTGAATTATCAGAATGTGCGGATGCGCAAGCTGATTTCAGTCTTCAGTGTTTTACATTTTCCCATGCTTTGGCTCCGTATGGTAAAATTGATTTTCAAACTAGTAGTTTGTAATATTCAGGTATAAATCTACTCACATTGCTGAATCTTGCCCTGCATAAGACTGTCCTAGAAATGTGTGCTCTATTTTCATCTCAGAATTATGAGAAAGAGTGCTGATTTTTACTAAGGCCAAATACAAATGTGTGTTTATGGTAGCATGTTAGAAGCAAGAGGCCCATGGGCCACGATTCGCTCACCTTAGTAAAACAGCTATTGCATATCTGGAGATGCCGTGCGACGTTCTTCCAGTAATGCCACAGCAACTAGGACACAAAGACCGTACTGTAAAAAGTTTGCAGGTCATCCTAGGATCATCATTTGAAAAAAATTGACAGACTTTGTCCCCAATGCTATATACCAAGATTCAGCCTTAGAGCTTTCTTCGTTCTGGAGAAGAATATTTTTAAGTGTTTTACCATATATGGGCATAGCAGCCATCTTGTTCAATGGAGTAGAACCATTAGAACAAATTGTCAATATCCCTTCAAATGAAGGCCCCTTGTGAATTTTAGTGAAAATTGGTCAAGCTGTTTCAGAAAAGAAGACCTTTCAGGATTACATGTACACAGTTTTATACAAGTGTATAGCCCAGAGGCAAGGGCAGATAACCACCGGGGACAAAATTTTGATTGTAATTGAAACGTTTTACTACTCTAATCATACATGGTAAGTTTCAGCCATTGGTCTATATACATTTTTGAGAAAATGATTTTTCAACATTTTCCCCATACAAATGTATGGAGATGCAAAGTTGACCTTGCCATAAAAAAAAGTCAACCTGTGATCAACATTTGAACAAACTTGATAGACTTAGTCCTTAATGCTGCAAACCAAGATTCTGCCCTGAAGCTTTCTTGATTCTGGAGAAAAGGATTTTTTTTTTAAACATTTTACGCTGAATCGCCCGAGGAATGTGTCCGAAGGCTCTTGACTTGGACAGAAGCAATGGAAAAGAAAGGACTGAGAGTAAATGCAGGAAAGATGAAGATCATGATCTGCAGTACAGGCCTGGACCTTCTGCAGGGTTCAGGCAAGTTTCCATGCACCGTCTGTCGCACTGGAGTGGGCAGCAATAGCATCATCTGCAACCGAAGCAAGCACTGGGTGCATAAGAAATGCAGTGGGCTCAAGCGCTTGAAAAGGACCCTGACTACAGATGTACACGGTGCCAGGGAACTGCACGCCCCTTGGCCGGCAGATCACGGACCTGACAAGCTGAAGGTGGTAGCTTCCTTTTGCTACCTAGGAGACATGCTCTCAGCAGCAGGTGGCCGTGAACTTTCAACCACAACACGTGTGAAAACTGCCTGGAAGAAGTTCAGGGAGCTGCTACCAGTTCTCTCTTCACGCCACCTCTCTTTCAAGACACATGGCCGTGTGTACGGCTCTTGTGTGCGGAGCGCAATGCTCCATGCCAGTGAGACTTGGCCATTGACAAAACCAAACCTCCAACGTCTGCAGCGGAATGACAGGGCAATGATCAGACAGATCTGCAATGTCAGGCCGCAAGACGTCACCTCCAGGTCCAATGAACTACTTGCGCGACTTGGCATTGCAGGTCTGTACCTCATTCTGAAGGAGAGAAGGCTCTGCTGGTATGGACATATGGAACGCTCCAATGGTGTAGTCAAGACAGCCTTTCACATACAGGTTGAGAGAAAGCGTGGGCCTGGGAGGCCCAAGATGACATGGAAGCAGCTGACAGAGAGGGATTGCAGAGAGTGGAAGCTCTCGGCTATCAACCCACATGATAGAAATGTGTGGAGATCTGGCGTGAGATCTGCCATGCGTGCAGCAAGCCAGCTATCTGGAAGGGGGACCACTGGTTTGGATGTTGCCCCTGTACCTGCACGTTAATCAAAAATCCGATTATGATGATATGATATTTTACCATATATGGGCATGGCGACCATTTTAATTAATGAACCCTGACCATTTGTACAAATATTTTAAACCCATTTTATCAGAATGCTCCATACGAAATTTGAAGAAAATTGACCCAAGTGTTTGCGAGAAGTTAAAAAGTGTGGGCGGACGGATTGCAAATGACCACAATAGCTTATTCTGAGCCTTCAGCTCAGGTGAGCAAAAACGTAGGAAGGGTAGATAGGGATTATTTTATCAAGTCTGTTTAATGACCCTTTAATGTGTCTTTAAAAGTACTGACAAGAAAAACAATGTAGACACTGATCAAACTGCTCCTGTAGGAGCATACGATCAAATTGCCTTGTGTGTCCTAACAGGGCCTGGGGCTCAATTTAGTGGAAGATTGCCGTATGCGCAAGTATGTTTTCAAGTCCTGTTTGTACCATAAAAGTGACATATTTACACTCAAAAGTTTCGGATAGACTTGCCTGAGCAAACAGTATAGATCCAAGAACAAACTGTCCCTGAGTGTCATTCAGCCAGTGGTACTCGTAGATACATATACTGAAAGGAAAAAGAAACGCAGGGTAAATTTTATTCCTAAATTTCATTCAAGTTTGAAAAGATTTGTTAAATATTTTACTATGATTACAAAACGGTACATGTATGGAACAAAAGTTCCAAATTTCATTGGTTTGTGATCAACAAGTCTCGAGTTATTGAAGTTCATTGGTTGCTACCCCGCAAATCTTGAAATCAAAATCACCCCCTCTTGCTGCCGTTGCTGCCCTAATTCTCCTTTGGATAGAGTTAACCAAAGCATTGACAGTTCGCATCGTCGGGATGTTATTCCATTCATCGATCAACGCATTCCTTAGTTGTGCGAGAGTTGCGGGAGGGGGGCGGGGATTTCGGCGCTTCCTAACCCTTCTGTCCAGCTCATCTCACATGTGCTCTATTGGGGTCAAATCTGGACTGTACGGTGGCCATGCTAGTGGTGCGATGTTGTTGTTTGCCAGGAAATCCTGACAAACTCGGGCAACATGTGGTCGGGCATTGTCCTGCTGCAGAATCAGATTACGTTGTTGCACAAGCGGGACTGCAACAGGACGCAAGATCTCATCCCTATACCTTACTGCGGTCATATTGCCCGCAACAATAATCAACTGTGATTTTATCCCGTGAGCAATGCCTCCACAGACCATAACGGAGCCACCCCCCAAACCGATCCCGTTCGACAACACAGGCGTCGGCAAAGCGTTCTCCGCGACGTCGACCATCTGCGCGATAGAGAGTGAACCTAGACTCGTCCATAAAAAGAACTCGTCTCCACTGCCTCATCGGAAATAGCCTGGGCAATATGACCGCAGTATGGTATAGGGATGAGACTAAGGAATGCTTTGATCGATGAATGGAATAACATCCCGATGCGAACTGTCAATGCTTTGGTTAACTCTATCCAAAGGAGAATTAGGGCAGCAACGGCAGCAAGAGTGGGGCACACCCGATATTGATTTTCAGTTTGATTTTGATTTCAAGATTTGCGGGGTAGCTACCAATGAACTTCAATAACTCGAGACTTGTTGATCACAAACCAATGAAATTTGGAACTTTTGTTCCATACATGTACCGTTTTGTAATCATAGTAAAATATTTAACAAACTTTTTCAAACTTGAATGAATTTTAGGGATAAAATTTACCCTGCGTTTCTTTTTTCCTTTCAGTATACATCCCCGGATAGTCAAATACACTAGTTTGCTCATTTTTTTTAGGATAAGTAAGACGGGAACCTAAAAGCAGAATGGGAAAGAAACTACACCACAACCTCTTTATAACCCTATTGTTGGGGTCCATAGCATAAACCGTGTTAGTTAAACAACTGTGTTATATCAAACAAAAAATGTATAGATTATATTGAAATATGGTCATTTTTCAATATAATCTATACATTTTTGGGTCCATCTTTGGACTGTATTATATCCAAAACCGTGTTATAACGAACCGTGCTATAAAGAGGTTGTAGTGTATGTTGATTCTCTTGTATAAGGAACAAACAAAATACCAGCATGAGGTCTTGTTAGTCAAAGAGATTGGGTAGATAGCAATTGAATCCCTCTTACTTTCGCCAGTACGGGTATATACAAAGCCAGCTTCATCCAAGCCACTGTTAGATTGGAATACATGTAGCTTCTGTAGTGTCTCGAGATTGGTCATATTGGTCAGGTCTAAAGAGGTTCTCTCCACCCCTCTCCTTGTTGCAAAACCTGGTTGAATGAATAACATTCGACCTATCACCGTAATCATTTCAGATTCGGAATGTAAGGCTAGAGGACGTGAAGAAGGAAAATGTGATGATAATTTTGGAAAACAAAACAAAGTTTCTCCTTAAAAGCATATGTGTATTCATTAGGCGGTTCTAATAAGTACTAATAACATGTTTTATGGAGACATAAGAACATTTATCAGAATTATTGCCATATATCCTTAGCTAGTCATCTGGTAATATACCAGTCAATGTTTCCCTCAGGGTATCCCCGCCACCCCACCTCACTCTCTGGGGAAAACATTGATAGGCACATGAGACGTTAACTTGTCCGAATATTTAGAGTTGCTGGTTCAGAGGTCATGTCTGATCATGACCATGACAGCCACTTCACTTGCGGTGTTCATTGTTTTTTGTTGTTGTTGTTTTTTTTTTTTTTTTTTTTTTTTTTTTTTGTGTGTGTGTTTTTTTTTTTGTGCGTTAGAATCCAATTGTTGCTTTGAAAAGAGTGTTGTCGCTCTCTTCGGTCTCCCTTCTTTAGGCCGCGTTCACACTTAGAGACTTGATCCGGATCAATTCGATTCGGATCAAGTTGATCCGAATCATCTTGCGTTCACACTAGCAGACAAGTTGATCCGGATCAAGCTGATTCACATCAAGTTGCGTTCACACTATGGATTAACTTGATCCAGATTAATTTGATCTGCATCAAGTTGATCCGGATCAAATTTGTGTTCACACTGTTATTGCCAACTTGATTCGGATCAAGGTGTACACATCCGGTTTTGCTTAATTGGACAAGTCAAAACAATTAATGGGCCGTTTATTTTAAGTTTTCCGAAAACAAATAGTCGGCTTTTGAAGTGTTACTTTGCTTGCGACAAAATTATTGCGTCATTCAGACTTAACGTCCAAAGTGACGCCATTAAAATCAAAATCAGCGTCACTCTGAAACACGACTATAAAATGAACATCATTTTAAACCAGGTACAGTGAAGTGCTCACAATCCTACCTTTGATGGGTTATTTCGTTTTTCATGCAATTTCTAGTGTGTTAGCGAAGAGAAACGTTTCGAAAAGAAAAAAAGGTTGTTCCAGTTACATCGACAACGACTAAGAAGAATGAGAAATTTTATAAGAGAACAGGAGGAAGTGCTATACCAGTTTCTTAGTCTGGCTTCTTTGAGCAGAGGAAGGATTATATGGGCGAAACCCAGATTACAGGTCTTTTTTATGAATCAAAAATCATAAACAACTGGCATAACTTGCAACTAAGAGCATATAAGCACCTGTAAAATATTTCTAAAAATAAACTTTTATCCAAATCAAAATGCTGATAAATATATCATACCTATTTGCGTTATCGCATACCGATGACGCCACTTTAAAATATATGGGCTTTCGATCGCCGTATTATTTTGGCAAAAAAATGTGCCTTTTTCACATATTTCTCTTTTTATTGCTGCAGCGACTCTGTTTATTTTCTGTGAAACATTTAAGAAATATTATCATAAACTTAAGTCTACCCATTTTGTAGGATAACATACCTTCAAATTGAAATAATATGCTTATGTTATGTACTAACATTGATCAAGTTATCCAACAATGTAAGTTCTCTGGTTCCAAATAGCTGACTGATACTGATATGGATTTTGGCGACTTTGTGTCGCTAACATGAGGTCTTTTCGACGTTGGTGCGCGGAGTTGACATGATGTTCGATCTACGTTCTGTTCCCTGAGGGGGGACTCAACCTCGGCTTCTTCGCTCGTAACGGCGATCAAAAGAAGATTCTTCAAATGACCAGTTTTCCGTTCTAGTTACCATCTTGAATTTGCGTTGAAGCACGTTATGAAATGACGTAAATACGCGTCACGTCATAAAACTGACGTAATTACGCTTTGAATACATCACGACAATAGCGATTCCTAAATAATGTTATCCTACGTGTGCAAAAGTTTTCTCTAAAAAAAATTAGGCCTAAGTTAATAGGTGCGCGCTAATTGCGTAATAATTTGATCTAGATCAAATTTGCGTTTTAAATTGCAGCAACGTAAATTGATCCGCATCAGCTTTTCGTATAGTGTGAACGCATTTTGATGTGGGTCATTATGATCCGCATCAAATTAATCCAAATGTGAACGCAATTTGATGCGGCTCAGTTTGATCCGTATCAACTTGATCTGGATTAAGTATGTGTGAACACGGCCTTAGTCTTAATTATTGCATAAAAAGCAGTGCCGCACATTATTAACAGCCGTGCATCAACCGGCGAAAAGCCGTGTATTAACAAGGCAATTCACGCGCTGTTAATGCACGGCTACGCAACTTTCAATATGCCTGTCCCGGGGCCACAGAATTGCTGCCGTTACGAGATGTGTACTGCCCGTACCTAGAACGAGCATAGTCCGTGGAAATTGCGTTCACGAGACATCGGTGAAAAGGCGAAACAAAATAGTGCACGAAATAGCGCGAAATGTAGCAAATGTTTTCAGTGCATTAACATTCGCCAGGTCCCTAGGCAGGTGTTGAAAACCGCGTACTATTCACCACTAGTTTTTGATGTGTGTCTTGTTGATAAAAGGTCAGATACCGGACAATTGGGTAACACAATAGATGAATAATGTACGCGGTTTTCAACACCTCCCTCGGGACCTGGCGAATATTAATGCATGGAAAAACCATGTTTGATCCCTATATTCTAACATGACGTCAACGTTTTCTCATAGCGCCTTATGGAAACGTTACCGTGATCAAACTACAATGATTCACGTCGTCAACGTAGTGCGTGCAAAAGGATGTTTGATGAAGTCGCATGTAAACATTTACTTCTGTCGACGTCCACTGCAAAATAATTATTTCGGACAACATTGCAACGATGTCAAATTCTCTGTATGTATCATGTTAGAATCGAAATATTTTTTCTCTGCTGTGAATTGTCGTCGAATAACGCATGGTGTTGTCGGGCAGATGCGAATATTAATTCACTCCGGCTTCGCCGTCGTGAATAAATACTTCGCAATCTGCCCTCCAACGCCATGCGTTATTCGACGATAAGTCACAATAGAGAAAATTATTTCTTAAGTATTTAGTATGTTCGAGCCTCATGTAATCTTTTACTCCGCCATGAAATTGTTAAACGATTGCTATTGTATTTGCACCTCATATGTTGTTATATTTCTATGTTATCTGAGAAACTTGGAAGCTGTTACAGTTTGTGCTAGAGAGATTTGAACATGAGCGAGTAATTAAACAGAGACCATTCAGGTGGTTTGTATGAAATGATGTGCGGAATATTGTTGTGCCACTTGCCTTTCATGCCCAGTATAGTGTAGGCATATCGCTCATTACGCATGTGCGTAAGCTCAGTGCGTAAGGAATACTACAGTCGAACCTCGTTATCTCGAACTCGCTTATTTCGAATTACCGCTTATCTCGAAGTGAAAATCTGGTCCCTGTTTTAACATGGGACTATGACATCAGGTAACAAAATAATGTGGAAAAGAGGAGAAATTGCTCCTAAGGAGCAATTTCTCCTCTTTTCCACATTATTATATATATATATATATATATATATATATATATATATATATATATATATATATATATATATATATATATATATATAACTTCAGGAATCAAATTACATATACATTTGTTAAATATGATTGTTCAATTTATTGTTTTCCTCACTCTCTCAACTCTGATATGTCGAGGTACGGATATCTCGAAGTGTTTCAGTGAGTCCCTTGGAATTCGAGATAACGAGAGTCGATTGTATTTGCAATAAAGCGAGACCTAACTTCTTTTAGCAAACAAACTTGAGCATAAAGCAAAATACAATACATCTAGCCTACAAATTAAGTATTGTAGTGAAAAGAATAGAAGTAATAAACATCTATATTTCGTTATTTACAAAGAGAGCTTTGTCGAAGTGAGTTTTTTTTTTCTTTTAAACTAGCCCCCGTTGTTGGAAGCAATACTAAGGAGGATTGTTCTAGAATTTTCCTTGTTTCCTGTGTGTGCATAAAAATAATTCCTTTGTAGTAACGCCACTGCAAAGTACCATTACGAAAACACGCCTGTTCAAATATATAGAAGATTTCACCGCCAAAAACTCAAAAATTTTCAGATAAAACCCCCGATATTTTTCATATTTCTGCTCAAAACATAGATTGTGGGTACTCGTTAGAACCGCCTCGGCGAGGCGGTTCTAACGAGTACCCACAATCTATGTTATTTAGCAAAATAAGAAAAATAATGTATACCCCTGTAAACCCCAGTTTTACTATAAAAAAAGTGGGGTTGAAGGGGGTCAAATTTATATAGGCATGTTTTCGTGATGCCGAAAATCAGAGATTTCTCTGTTTAATGGCAGATGTATCACTGTGATAATTGCCCAAAGCAAAGTCGATTGTTTCCGGTTACGGCAACCTTCAAACTGTGCTCAATAAAACTATGAAAATGTACATCTAGTGTAAAATCATCCTCGGTTACCCAGGTGTGACCCATTACGTTACACTTCATTCATCACCCCTGGGACAACTCGCTTACGTTCTTCGTCCTCATGAATTATTAATGAGGGCATCTGATTGGTGATCTCAGTATTTCCATGAGAAATTTTAATCTATTTTTATCTGGCGTACTCCGCAAATAACGTCATCGTTCTATGTTTGTTTTGCGAATACCCAATCATATCGTTCGTTGCAATCCCGGTATGGTATTAATTGCTGACGAAAACGTTTATCGGGTTTTCCTGAGTTATTTTTAGTAACGGAAGAAGAACAAATGAATCTTCCGCAGAAGAGAGTAGCGCTATGTTAGCGACATTATGATTAGCTATTGAGGTATTCCCCGGTGTTATGAATATTCATAGAAAACGACGTTTCGTCAGTCAGTTGTCCCAGGGGTGATGAAGGAAGTGTAACGTAATGGATCACACCTGGGTTACCGAGGATGGTGTAAAATGTACCATGGCGGCAATTTATCAGACAGCTGAAAAGTATTGCGCAATTCTTTGATTTTACACAGGCGTAGCGCCCATTACGCACATTACACGTGAGTATGGAAATATGTACGACAGAGAACGCCATACAGAAAATATTTCCTTCTTTATCATAGGGAATTCTTTTAAAGGTAGTATTTTGCTCCCTTGGGGTCCAAATTCTTTCCTCTGAGAGTAACTCCTATTTTGAAAGTCATACTATAGAAATTATTTCGTGTTTTTTGCGTGAAAATAACTCCGTTCTGGCTACTCCTCTGTTTTCAAGGTGGCCAGTCCAGTTTCAGTTTTAAGCACAATCTGAAAAATTTGCTAGCGACATCCACGCTTTTTTATTATTTCTATTTACATCTACTGCTACAATCCGGTGCCACAAATTAGGCAACTTTTCTGAAATTGTCATGGGCTTGCTGCATTGATTTTGGGTCATGGGAAAACATTTCCTGTGAGCTTTTACATCACGAAAACATGCCTATATAATTTTGACCCTCTTAAACCCCACTTTTATATAGTAAAACTGGGGGTTACCGGGGTATACATTATTTTTCTTATTTCTGCTCAAAAACATAAATTGTGGGTACTCGTTAGAACCGCCTCGTCGAGTACCCACAATCTATGTTTTGATCAGAAATATGTAAAATATAGGAATTTTCATCTGAACGTTTTCATTTTTTGGTGGTAAAATTTTCAGTATATTTGAATAGGCATGTTTTCATAATGACCTAATCGATCTCGATAAAAAATAATATTAGTAGAAAGTTTATTAAAACAGCAATAACTTGCATATTTATTGTAGAATGTCATTCACAAAATTGTAAAAATATCGTTTTATTCATAGACTTAAGAAAACATTTTTAAAGACTACATGTGCACATTTACATCATATTTCGGTGACGTCACCATTGACGTTTTTTTTTCTCTCTATCTCTCTCTCTCTCTCAAAAAAAAAAAAAAGAAACAAAGACTGTTGGTTGAATTTTGAATACTTTGCATTACGAAAACATGCCTATTCAAATATACTGAAAATTTTACCACCAAAAAATGAAAATTTTCAGATAAAAATTTCTGATATTTTTCACATTTTTCTGATCAAAACATAGATTGTGGGTACTCGTTAGAACCGCCTCGATGAGGCGGTTCTAACGAGTACCCACAATCTATGCTTTTGATCAGAAATAAGAAAAATAATGTATACCCCTGTAAACCCCAGTTTTACTATATAAAAGTGGGGTTTAAGGGGGTCAAAATTATATAGGCGTGTTTTCGTGATGGTTTATCAATTGCCTTGTCAGTGGTACAAGTTTTATTAAAATATGTACACTAAGAGCGACGATTTTATTTTTTTTTAACTACACGTGAAATACATTTGAAAGATAACGAGAATTTTACAAAGAGTTAACTATTTTATGGTACCGGATTGTAATTCGACTGGACTTGATTAGCGTTTTTATCAAGCGTCCTTCGAGTAATATAATTCAATTTTGCCAGACTCGATATGTTCCTTGCATTCTCTTTTAGCCCCTCCAACCCATTCCTTTCTGAACCATCAAACACACGCACCTTTTTATGATGCAATAAAACGGGAAATTTTGTATAGACATGGTCACCTGACATGACATGACGAAATAGCTGATGTTTTTTCAAAACATTTCGAGTGCGAATACAAAACGAAAGGGCATCTCCTATATGGCCCGTCGCGAAGTTTTCAAAATCAGTATAATAATAATTTTTAATCAGTTTTAGTCTGGACACTCCAAAAAGGATAATCAGTAAACAGTGCAGACCTAGCGGCGTCTGATCAGGGTTTCCACTGTTTGGAAATATTTAGCCATTTTTTCCTAGAAATATCTAAATTACATAACCTGACATATCTAAAATGGAAACTGGACTCTTCCAACGTATTGGGGGAATTTATTCAGTCCAAAATTGGTTGAAAGAATCTAATCAGTTACGATTACGTAAGCGTTTATCGGAAGTTCAGCTGAAACTTAAACTGAGAAGATCTGTTATCTTTTTGTTTTGAAAACTTGCCTATTATCGACAAATATATCACACACTTTGCACTTTGCCACGTAGGAATGTTGATTACTTCGAACGATATTCTTAGGCTAAAAACAAACAAGAGGCCCATGGGCCACAATTCGCTAACCTGAGTAAAACAGCCATTGCATATCTGCAGATGCCATGCAACATCCTTCCACTGTATTGCCACAGTAATTCGGACAAAAATTTGACCGTGCCGTAAAAGGTCAAAGGTCACCATAGGATCATCATTTGAACGAATTTGGTAGGCCTTGAGCATGCCAAGATTCAGCCTAAAAGCTTTCTTGGCTCTGGAGAAGATTTTTACGTATTTTTAACCATATATGGGCACTGCGGCTGTCTTGTTCATTGGTGCGGAACCATTTGAACAAATTGTCAATATGGTCCCATGTGAAATCTGTTGAAAATTGATCGAGCGGTTTCAGAGAACATGGAGAAGAAGACAATTAAAGATAACACGATTTTATATATGTATACAGCCCAGGGCAAGAGCAGGTAACCCACGGGGGTGGGGGCACAAGATTTTGATTGTAAGTAGTTTTACTACTTTAATCATATATTTTAAGTTTCAGACATTAGTCTTTAATATATTTTGAGACAATGATTTTTCAAAATTTTCCCCATACAGGTTGCAGATTTGACCTTGCCATGCAAAGGTCAAATGTCAGTCTACGATCATCATTTGAATACATTTTGTAGCCTTAAAGCTTTGTTGGTTTTGGTGAAGATGATTTTTAAGTGTTTTACCATATATGGGCATGGCGGCCATCTTTTAAAATTAACAGACTAAAGCAATTTGAACAAATTTTCAATCCATCTTTAACAGATTGATCCACATGAAATTTTCAGAAAATTTCCCAAGAAGTTTCAGAGAAGTTGTTAAAAGGTCAGACGGACAACATACGACGTACGGCAAGTGATCGCAATAACTAATCCTGAGCCTTCGACACCGGTGAGCTGAGAACGAATGCAGTACAACCTCTGTACAACGATTGCTTTTGGGAAGGCGTAAAATTGGTTGTTGGTGGATGGATTTAGTAAAGGTTAATTGTATGGTAAAACTGATATTATAATATGAGGAATCAGAAAAAGTGACTGTTACAAGGAGGTAGCTGTTATCGAGAGTGACTGTTAGTGGAGATGTCACGATGCATACTAAATGATACAGGTGAACAAGCAGTGTACATAAATTACCAATTTTCGTAATTACCCAAAATATTGGGACATTTAACCTATATTTCTGAAATAAGTCCATTTTACTACCTTTTAATGTGTCTGCTGAATGAGTGGCAAACCGTTTAGACGTCTGATAGGGGTCTACACTGTTTGCCAGCCATGGCTATCCCATTACTCAGGATTATCACGGTACCTAATTTCATTACGAAAGCATGCCTATTCAAATATATTGAAAAATTTTACCACCAAAGAATGAAAATTTTCAGATATTTTTTTTTTTTTTTTTATTTTTCATATTTCTGCTCAAAACATAGATTGTGGGTACTCGTTAGAACCGCCTCGACGAGGCGGTTCTAACGAGTACCCACAATCTATGTTTTAGAGCAGAAATAAGACAAATAATGTATACCCTTGTAAACCCCAGTTTTACTATTTAAAAGTGGGGTTTAAGGGGGTCAAAATTAGTATAGGCATGTTTTCGTGATGTATTTAGTAGTATTTTGGATAAAGGAGCCTCTCTGCAAGCCGAACTAACGTTTACATTTCAACCTTGGGTGAAGATTCTGTAGTTTTTACTACTAGGGCTGTGGTTCTGATTTTGTGGCCTTGTGACTGCTTATTGTGGGGCTTCATGTTTAGTAATGTTCTTTGTCTTATTGTGTTAAGTGGATTCTGTCTAGCATTGCAATCACATTGTTGAGAAAAAGGGCTGGTTTGGCTTGCTTTTCTTTGGTTTATAGCGTGTGCACTGTCTGTCCTTGTTTCTTTGCTTTTCCTCTTGGTGTCATTGGGAGCCTATGTTCTGTGATCGTGGTTCTTCCTGGATGTCTTAATATACTATTTTCCTTTGCCATAATATACAAAGAAAAGGCTTTCGGCCATTATCTATGATCATGGTAAATGTAAACTGAATCCACCGGAGATCTTGGATTTTATAAAGAAGTAAAAACCTGTTTTCACGATACCTACCATAGACTGTACTATGGAAATATCAGAAGCATTACCAAGTTACATTCATCTTAGAAGTGAACCGGTATCCACAGCCCCAAATAAGGCACTTTTTTCAAGCAAAAAAAAAAATGTTGATATTTTTCTTATTTGTTCACGAGACCGTATGTTATGGGTACTCGTTAGAAGCGCCTCGATGAGGCGCTTCTAATGAGTACCCACAACATATGTTTTGGTGGACAAATAAAATATCAATACTTTTTTCAATACTTTATCTAGAGCTGTGTACACAACATGTTTTCGAGGACAAATGAAAAACAATATTTATCCGGATACC
Organism: Anodontia alba; assembly: GCA_964016985.1. Taxonomy (NCBI): domain Eukaryota; kingdom Metazoa; phylum Mollusca; class Bivalvia; order Lucinida; family Lucinidae; genus Anodontia; species Anodontia alba. Next base: position 22,361,856 of record OZ024822.1, on the reverse strand, counting down.
CTCTTATATGTCACGTGCTCTCTCGAGCAGTAGGAATATACATTTGCCTTTAAACAGCAACCCTCTCCCTGTCACGGTCCGCAGATGGTTCCGAATGCAGTTTGTACAAAATAACCTAGCTGTTTCAGAGGAGTCAATTTAGAGAGATTTTCAAGCTATACATATATACCGCCCAGAGACAAAGGCAAACAGGGGTAGTTTTTATCGTAACAGGAAGGTTGCTACTTAGATCAGCTACTTAGAACAGGCCTACGTGTTTATCTCCGTACGATCGACAAATATTACTTTTGTTTTACTGGATTTGTAAACAAAGATATATTTGGGGTGTTTCATGAGAAATGGTCAAATTTAGATATTCACCGTCGCTCGATACATTCTAGTTTCCATTGGGTCTGTATACATACAACGAAGGCATTGATAAGAATGCACAGACTGATCTGGGCCTTCATCGAAGACATTGGTAATAGGGAATTTTTTCTCATGACACGGCGAGTATGTCTAATCAGAGATAGTCTGATAACTCGGACAGCTCTTCTGCGTATTACAGTACAATGCATTTTAATGAAAATGATATTTTGAGCATCTTGCAATCTTGTTCCCGTTGATTAGAAACAATCGACAACAGTGTCACATTTCACTATATGGGCCGCGTCAAACGAACAAGTACCTTCGAACATGTGCGAAATGCGCAGATTCAGATCACCCTGCGCATGTGCAAACAACCATACATTCTGCAGTAGCCAATGATTTTGCGGATAGTGAGGGCTCTGATCAGACTGTGCGGATTAGTGAAGGCTCTGATCAGACTGCGCGGATGCACAGGCTGATCTGGGCTTCGCTATCCGCATATGCCCGAAGTCACGTGTTCGCCCTGCGCGGCCCAGATAATCTTTCTGCATTGCGGAGAAAAGACAAACCTGCGCATCTGTACATTCATGGTTGTTTGTCAGGCTGTATAAATGTTCAAGCCTGTCACAGAAAGCCGAGTGGTCATTTTATCTGTCTAGCGCCTACACGTCCTAGGTCGAAAGAGATGACATTTAACATGCAAAACTATTGTAATTTCATGATTTTGCGGATATATGGTCTAATTTGTGGACACAAAAAGAATAGCCAATTCAGAAATGATACGGTTATTCATATTCACTTAAGATCCAAAACTGTCCAAAATTGATAAAATGAGTACATTTTATCCCAGTCGACAGATCTAGTCAATATCAATGTAGTGTATTAAAATTGATCATAAATTTGTTCTCTAGATATTAAGCAAAATTGCTATTCTGACGTCAGTCCAAGGCCATACCTCCATTATGAGGTAACGATATTAGTCCATTTTCTATCTCAGCCTAGTTCTAATCAATATCAAAGTGTAGATACAATTTGGTCAAAATCCATCAATTCGTTCTCAGGGTATTAAGCAAAAACCGACGTCAGACAATAATCATAACTGAAAAGCAAAGCCATTGGATCATTTCCAACCACAGCCTAAATGTAATGAATATCAATGACCCGTGTATATAAAATTTGATCAAAATTCATTCATTTGTTCTCATGATACTGCACGGAAACGAAATTCTGACGTCAAACATGGGCTATAACTCTATTGAGAGGTGACAAATATCCCACAGTAAAATCCCCAAACCACTCCTCCCCATTATGACCGCCTATGCAGTTTAAAGAAAATTCGTAAAAGAACTATTTAAGTTAGCGGAAATGAAGGTCTGATGGACGGATGGACATCATTCGAACTGTAAAGCATAATACCTAACCACTATTGTGTTGCGGGGAGTTAAAGGATATAAACAACAGCAAAATTTGAAACAATATACATATATCTTTATCTTTATATCAAACAATAATCTAAATACAATGATCAAAAATCAAATACAATACAGAATAAAATTTGCAGAAACGGTAAATAGTAAAATAATAATAATTGTCACTAAAATAGAAATAGGTAAGAATTGAGAGTAAGCCTACGGTGAATACTCATGGATAACAAAAATACTGATATTTTGGAAAGTTACCCTTTTTATCAATTAAAAGAAGACATCAAATACAACATAATAACAAATAAAAACGTTAAACTATAATACCCCGCCATTATCGTGTCGCGGGCAGATAACTCCGTAAAAATTTGATAAAATTTGCCCATTAGCAATCTCAAACCATAATCTCCATAATATCAATGCACATACCAAGTTTGGTGAAAATCTGTTGATGTTTACTCATTATCATCCGGAAAAGAAAAACGGACGGACGGACGGACGTACGACTGACGGACGGACGTACGACTGACGGACGGACGGACAGACACACAGACGTCCAACGTGAGACCATAATATCCCGCCACTATCGTGTGGCGGGGTATAAAACAATAACACTGAATAATATTCCATCAACAATTTCAAGATGCGTTCACTCCTGTGTTTCTGAAGTGGAATCTTCTATATTTGAATTCGGGCATATCCGTTGTTCCAAAACGATATATCAGTTAAACATTGAAAACCGAATGGCAAACAGTGTAGACCCTGAAGAGATGGATCATTACAAGCACTCTCATCAGGATCTACACTGTTTGCAAAAGTACTTGTTTTGCTCTGCAGGGCTTAAACGTTTAAGAGGAAACATGCGAATTTAAGCTCACAAAGCGGTCACAACAAAATCAAAACACCAAAAAATTAAAATGAAAAAAAAAAATGCAAGAAGAATATGCAAAAAGGCTAAAAACAGTTTCTTGCTTGGCAGTAGTACTAAAATTCATAGCATTGTTTTAAAACATCCCAATGGTCGTTATTATTGCCCCATTTATTCATAATAAAAACGTTTAAATATATAATACCCCGCCATTATCGTGTTGCCGGCAGATAACTCTTGTCAAACATTGACGAAATTTGCCCGTAAGCAATCCCAAACCAGATCTTCTTTATACCAATGTATGTACCAAGTTTGGTTAAAATCCCTTGACATTTACTCAAGTTATCATCCAGAAAACGAAAAATATGGGCGAGTCTTGGGTAGATAACTCTGTCAAAATTTAATGAAAGCCCATTAGCAATCCCAAACCAGATCTCTACAATATCAATGCACATACCAAGTTTGGTGAAAATCCATTGATGTTTACTCGAGTTATCATCCGGAAACGAAAATATGGGCGTGTCTCGGGCAGATAATTCCGTAAAAATTTGACGAAATTTGCCCAGATCTCCATAATATCAATGCACATACCAAGTTTGGTGAAAATCCATTGATGTTTACTCAAGTTATCCGCAAACGAAAAACGGATGGACGGACGTACGACTGACGGACGGACGGACGGACACACGGACATACAATGTGAAACCATAATACTCCGCCACTATCGTGTGGCGGGGTATAAAAAAGCACGTATTTACCATTAATATTGAAACACCTCGGCTCCTTACCATATTTGTCCTATAATTTAAATGTCCACTCTATTACCTGTTGATATGTCTAAAACTGCTGGATAATGACAAACAGTGCAGACCCTGATCAGATGCCACATTCTGTGGTGTCTGAGCTGTGTCTACACTCTTTGTTCAGATCTGTCTGTCCCAATACTCAAGGTTTTTATGGTACATATATATAGATTACCGCTTTAAAAAAAATAAGATTTATAAAAATACATAATAACAATTGTTCCTGATAGACCATGGCCTGAAAACAATTAAAGTGCGTGATATCGTATTTATCGGATGTATTCAGACAGACAGACAAACAGACCTGAGCAAACAGGATAGAATAGATCAAACTGATCTTAGGTATTCGGACCCGTGTATTCCTTATCATACTTGTCCTAAAATTTGAACAAGTTAATGGCTCCATGTTCCTCAAAAATAGACATTTTATTATCCAAGAAAGATATATGGTATTAATACAATCATAACATGTGGCATCTGATCTGGCAGTCTGTAAAATTTCAGTTAGTCTCATCCTTGAACTGGATCAAAAATGAAACGATTTTTTATCGTATCTCTGAATTACTCGTAATGCTGCAAACATTAATTCAGTGATACAATAAAAAAAAAAAAAAAAAAAAAAAAAAAACGTTTCATTTTTATCCAGTTCAAAAAGGGGAGACTAACTGAAATTTTACAGGCACATTTTATGACGTATTAATACCATATATCAATTTATTAATCCTTTCTTGGATAATAAAATGACTGTTTTTTAGGGATATGGAGCCTTAAATTTTACTGTCTGCTGGTGTGTCTACAAACTGCTGGACTAGTGACAGTGATAACCTGGTCTGACGCTGCGTTCTGTGGTGTCTGAAATGTGTCTACATGTGTGCTCAGGCCTGACTGTTAAAATACTGAATCTAAATCTGGTAAAACTTTCTTGCATAATGTTTATGAAGCAACAACAACAGACAAACTTTTCTTATCATTGCATGGCCAAAAGATCAGTCATATTGACAAAATCATCATGCCATTCTAATTGTTTGAGTCCATGGCCCAGTTGTTCAAAACTTAACGAAGTTGTTAGCTAACATGACATTAAAATTTCTATTTTAAAATATGGCAAATACATTGATATTTTTGCTGAAAAAATGTGAGTAGCTTTTTGCAAAAGCTACTCACATTTTTGCAGCAAATATATCAATGTATTTTGAAAAACCTTAGCTACAATATTTAACGAGTTTGCCATTAACAAGCTCGATAAGCTAAGAATGCTTTGAACAACTGGGCCCATGTTGCTATACCTATATCATTCATGGCGGTTGTACCCTGCACAAGAGATGAACATCTCATCTCTGGATTTCACTATCTGAAACACGTCAAGGTAAAAGGACGCTTACTTCTTAAAAGGGCATTCAAAATTATAGCAGACACCATTCTACAATTTTTTCCAAGACAATAAGGCACGACACTGCATGCGAATTGTCGACGATTCACATAAAATGATAAACCTTACATTATTGGAAAAATATACAAATAAAACATGTTTAAGAATGTCGTCTGCTACAATATCGATTGGCACTTTTAGAGATACTGTTCTGTGAATTGAGGATGCACAAATGAGCAGGCAGACTTACACAGTCTGATGAGGGTCTTTGCTGTTCTCTTATAGAATATCTGGGCCCAGTTGTTCAAAGCTAACGACATCGTTAGTTAACGATTCGTTAAAATTTACATCGAGTGATACACAAGTGTGCTGAAATTTTTTGCTGAAAAAATGTGAGTAGCTTTTGCAGTGCAAAAGCCACTCACATTTTTTTCAGCATAAAATATCAGAATATTGTGTATTGAATCCGCTAAAACAGTTAACGAAATGACCCTTAACGAGTTTGTTAAGCTAACGACGCTTTGAACAACTGGGCCCTGGTCACTGTATAAGACTTCTTGTGAAACCATTATAATAAATCAGTTGGTACAGCTGGATGCTGAAGATAATCAGTTCGATAACCAGCCTGATCATACCAAAACCTTCACTCTTGTCCTGCTGAATAAATTAAGATGCCACGCCCACTTCTAATTTTCACCCAATCAGATTACTGGATCAGGATTGTTGCAATAAATTCACATACTTAATGGCAAACAGTGCAGATCCAGATGAGTTGGCATCTGAAGAGGCCAACTGATTTTGATCTACACTGTTTGCAAAGGCAGGGTATAGCCGGGTTCAGCATGGCAAGGGTTAATTAAAGAACTAGTAGCATTAGCTGTCCAAGCAAGCGAACACTGAGCTCTCTTTACATTGAAGCAATGGCGTGATTTGGCTGAAAGATTGTGAAAAGCAATATGAAACCAAATTTGCCCACCAATTTACAATATACAGGTGAAAGGTAAAATAACCTGACCAGACTATGCCGAAGCATGGTTATCTGGGACTCTCGTGTTCGCATATCTAAAAGCTCTTTTTGAGCTTCTACCCCGATACATGCACTCTACATGAGCAATATTCCTGAGTTTTAAGAACTTTTTGTATAACGATACTGTAAAAGGAATTAGTAAATGCATTGTTCTTTTGCCATTTGAGCGCAACGTCAGAAAACGTACCTTTGGGCATGTGCGCACAGCGAAGATTCAGATCAGTGTGCGCATTATGAAAACGCGCCTTTCACCACTAAAAAACTGAAAATTTTCAGATAAAAAATTCTGATATTTTTCATATTTCTGCTCAAAACATACTGTGGGTACTCGTTGGAACCGCCTCAGCGAGGCGGTTCTAACGAGTACCCACAATCTATGCTTTTGGGCAGAAATAAGAAAAATATTGTATACCCCTGTAAACCATAGTTTTACTGTATAAAAATTGGGTTTATAAGGGGTCAAAATTATACAGGTATGTTTTCATGATGGCATTCGTGTAGTCTAATCAGAATCTTCACTGGGTGTATTCTGAAAAGCCATGAACGCAAAGTTTCTTCGTGCAGACAACTAAGACATTGATCAGACTGCGCATCCGGATGCGCAGTCTAATGTGAGTGTTTGTTGGGCACACATCTTGGAAATCTGTTGCACCCTCTAGGTAATAGTATATTGAACCATTCGTGTTTGACTGTCTTGGGGTTTAACGACACGTCAACCCTGGTGGGTCATTTTATGTCGTCTCCCAGAGAAAGGGAGAAAAGAGATAGAAGAGATAGTAGAAGAGATGAAAGAGTGGGACAGGGAAGAAAGAGGAACAGGAATTAAAGTGAAGAAACAGAAGAAATAATAAACATTTCCCCTCTTCCCTAACCTGCTACAAGGATAGCAGGCCTTTCCCAACTGTAAGCCAATATCAGTTGGACGCCCCAGTGACGTGATACACGACACCTCCGCCACACCCGACCACCCCAACCATTCATGATTACATGGAAAAACTGTGTGCTGAAAACGCCAATGACACCCAAATGCCTCCAAGTACAGCAATAAGAACCATATGTTTAGCAGTCCTCACCCTAAATTGATGCAGACTTCCACCATGACGCAATGTATAGAAATCCTTCCATTTTAATTCTGGCCATACAAAATCCCCCAAAAATCACTATTACTTCTCATGCTGAGCAAGACAATTTCAAAGAAGAACACTGGCATGTTTAAAGAAGCATGGTAAAAAGCGGATCAGCATTTCATGAAATCATACCTATTCAAATACACTGAAAATTTCACCACCAAAAAATGAAAATTTTCAGACAAAAAATTCTGATATTTTTCATATTTCTGCTCAAAACATAGATTGTGGGTACTCGTTAGAACACCTCGACGAGGCGGTTCTAACGAGTACCCAGACTCGATGCTTTTGAGCAGAAATAAGAAAACTAATGTATACCACTGTAAACCCCAGTTTTACTATATAATAATGGGGTTTAAGAGAGCCAAAATTATATAGGCATGTTTTCGTGATGCTTATACAGACAACAGATTCTTACGTGTGTATAATTACAGAGTGGTTGCACAGTCTGATCTAGCTCTGCGCTGTTGCCATTTTTAACTATATATGTGGTTTATTAATGAGACAGAAATTCCTACTGGGGAAGTCTTAAAAATCTTGACCTCACAACTTCTCTTGCTATCGTACGTGCTCCAAATGTTAAGCTTGGTGCAATGAAGCGTAACACAGTCAAAGTTTGCCTTCAGAAGGATTCGAGAACATCATGATCCGAAATCGGCTAATATTATTAACGACTCGCCAGTTCGGATGCTTCTTTACCGTATTATGCAAGGAAAGTGGTATCATGTCGAATCCAACCGGACATAACAGCCTTCGGTTTGAAAACAATGTCCTTATCAAGTTTATGTTCTATCACAGGTATGGCCTTCATGGCATGCATGCGTTTGTCTGAGGGCGTGTTGGTCTGACGCTGGGACATACGCCGTGAAACCTTTCTTAACAGCGTGAGAAAGTCCTGTGGTTTCTTCATATTATATGACATAATAGTCTTGTGAAGATAATGCAACATCCAAGAACCATCCAGCGTGTTCCGCCAGGCGAAATATCCAGGCGGTATGGCGTACATTACCAGAAAGTCATTATCACATTTTAAAGAAGGAGTGTCATTGATAGGGTAAGGTCTCTGTTCTAAGTCTTCTCCTTCAAACCGTTGACTAGCTGAAGAATTTTGGTTCTCAGCTGGTTGCTGTCCACCAAAACTCCACATTCTTGCTGTATGGCTCTCTAAATATTGTGAACTTTCTTGTTCACTCTGGTTTTCGTCCATAAATGGCATGTTGGTATCACTGGTATGAGATCTGAACGATTGACTGACCTGAGCGTTTACAGTCGTTCTGGAAGTTGGACGTTGTGCCCAAGAATCTCCCGACGGCTTTACGTCTACTTCATCAAAAGACCTTTGTTTCCTTCTGTCTGAAGAAAGCGCATCTTTACCTGGAAAAAGTACAGGTTTTTGTAGCTTAGCCCACCTGTGAAATATGCATAGCTACAGATAAGAGGGATTGATTAAATGAGTTGGCCTAGTCAATCCATTAGGTCATATCGAACCTGACAATTTACCTAACCACATTTTTCCCGTGCACGCTTAGTCCTATAAGCGGTTAACCAGTCTGTGTGCACATTCTTTCGCCAAAAACTGACAACTGCCCTTCTTGAATCAGCGGAAAGAAGGGAATGACAGTAGGAAATATTTCATGATCAATCTCCACGAAAGAATGTTGCTGGACCCGGTGGAGACCGAACCCGCACTTCTGATCACCAGTAGGACACGCATCCGACTGAGCCACCAAGGCCGGATGATAAGAGGTGATATCCACATAATATTTTTCTTATTTCATGATGAAAACATATTTTGTTGGTACTCATTTGAAGCGCCTCGCCGAGGCGCTTCAAATGAGTACCCACAACATACTTCTTTTCGTTTGTTTGTTTGTGTTGAGGTTTTACGGCCCAGTCAACCCAATGGGGTCATGTCGAGCGCGGTCAGTTTACCTAACCACACATTTACTGGGCAGGTTTAGTCCTCTAAGCGGTTAACCAGTATTGTGCACATTCTTTCGCCAGAAACTTACAACTGCTCTTCTTGAAACAGCGGAAGGGAGAGAATGACCGTAGAAAATATTTCATGGTCAATCTCCACGAAAGAATGTTGCCGACCTCGGCGGGGGTTGAACCCGCGACCTCCTGGTCTCCAGTCGGACTTCTTTTCGTAAAATTATAAAACTATCAATAGTTTTCGGCTGAAAAAAACGCCTTATCAGAAGCTATGCATATGGTTATATTGTTATACAGTAGACTCTCGTTATCTTGAATTCCAAGGTACGCTCTGAAATACTTCGAGATATCCGTAATTCGACATATCAGATTTGCAGAATTGAGGAAAAACTAATAACCACATTTAACAAATATATGTGTAATTGGACTCGTGAAGTTAGAGATATATTGAAAATATTGTGGAAAAGAGGAGAAATTGCTCCTTAGGAGCAATTTCTCCTCTTTTCCACAATATTTTTTATATGTTGTTAAAGTTTATGTTTAGGCAGGGACCAGATTTTCACTTCAAGATAAGCGGTTATTCGAGATAAGCGAGGTCGAGATAGCGAGAGCCAACTGTATTTATCGTCTCGTTTTATTCTTTTTTTAACATTCAAAACAGTTATTATTATTTAGACAATACGCTTATCAAAATATAGTTGTTTAAAAATCAAAGGAAGTTATTTGTTTTCGTCCATGTACCTGGTAATCTCCCTGATTTAAATCATATTTTACCGGGAAGAAATAGACGTTTGCGATAATTGAAGCAGGACGTTAGAAAATGTACCTTCGGAAACGAACGCCCAATGAAGACTGTGTTTCCGCGTAGTCTGATCAGAGACTTTGCTGTCCAAGTGGATAAAAAAAAAACAACCTTGGATCCTCGGTGGCCATCAAAGGCTTACCAAACTATGGGGGCGTCCAGGTTGATCCGAGTTGTCCGGTGCACGTCCGAAGATATATTTGCTCATGTTGCTGCTCAAATCTTGACGCCAGGTTTTACAAACATTACGAAAACACGCCTATTCAAATATATTGAAAATTTTACAACCAAAAACGGAAAATTTTCAGATAAAAAAATCTGATATTTTTCACATTCCTGCTCAAAACGTAAATTGTTGGTACTAGTTAGAACCACCTCGGCAAGCGGTTCTAACGAGTACCCACAATCTCTGTTTTTTAGCAAGATAAGAAAAATAATGTACACCCCTGTAAACCCCAGTTTACTATATGAAAGTGGGGTTTAAGGGTGTCGAAATTGTACAGGCGTGTTTTCGTGATGATCGTCTAAATATGCTTGTTGCTATAAAACATCTGCATGATGGTTGGTACTTTCAACTTTTAAGTTTCTAGATTATTTCCTTAGATCTTTGAATATTGAAATATACATTGATACGAATAGGGGCGCCGATCCGAAATTAAAATAATAATAATAATACAAAATACAGAATGGCTAAACAGTGTAGCTCCTGATCTGACGGCTCCGAACGAGCCATCCTACTTGAATCTTTTGTGTTGAGGTTTTACGGCCCAGTCAACCCAATGGGGTCATGAGCGCGGTCAGTTTACCTAACCACACGTTTACTGGGTAGGCTTAGTCCTCTAAGCGGTTAACCAGTATTGTGCACATTCTTTCGCCAGAAACTGACAGCTACCCTTCTTGAATCAGCGGAAGGATGGTCAATCTCCACGAAAGAGTGTTGCCGACCTCGGCGGGGGTTGAACCCGCGACCTCCTGGTCTCCAGTCGGACGGCGCATCCAACTGAGCCACCGAGGTCGGCCTTACTTGAATCTGCAATGTTCGCAAAGGTACCTTATTAGTCTATAGCACTGAAAGAATTAAATACGCCAAGGCAAACAGAATGCATCTTAATATAGGGACAGTGAAGATACAGGACTGAATAATCAATCTTGTCAGATGCAATATAATGTCAAGCTACTCAAGTTGGATGTGACATTCGCTGACTGCTTGTCCTGTTATTCTTTTGATGCCAGTCAGAATTTATATTTACCCTTACCATGCTGAATAAATTAGGATGTCACGCCCACTTCTATTTTTTAGCCAATCAGATTACTTGATCCAGATTGTTGAAACATTAATATACTTAATGACAAACAATGCAGATCAAGATCAGTTGGCTTATAAGCAGGGCATATCTAGGTACAGTAGGACCGGGGTTAAGAAGCATAGGTCTAGATAAGAGTGGGTATCAGGTAAATATTTCTCTACGAAAACATGTAATGTGGGTACTCATTAGAAGCGCCCCACAACATATGCTTTCCTGGAGAAATAAGAAAACATATATCAATACTTTTGGATTGAAACAAAGCATCTTATCAAGAAGGCTGAATACTTGGTATGTTTCCGCCATTTTTACAAGGTAAACAACTTGGTAACTTCATATTTGTTTTCTGCACATCCGTCTCCTTCTGAAAGCATGTTTACCATTACAAAAACCCGCCTATTCAAATACATAGAAAATTTGATTTTCACCTCCAAAAACTGAAAATTTTCAGATAAAAAACTAATATTTTTCATATTTCTGCTCAAAACATAGATTGTGGGTACTCGTTAGAACCGCCTCATCCGTTAAAACCGCCTCGGTGAGGCGGTTCTAACGAGTACCCACAATCTATGTTTTCGAGCAGAAATAAGAAAACTAATGTATACCCCTGTAAACCCCAGTTTTACTATGTAGAAGTGGGGTTTAAGGGGGTCAAAACTGTATAGGCGAGTTTTTGTGATGCTCTAAAGGGAATAATTTGCTGACGAGAGCAAATTAATTTCTTTAATAGAAGTGCCCTTTACAAAAGACAGGCAAAACAATTTTAGAGAATAGTCCCTCAGAAGATGTATCCATTCCCATACAGGAGGATACATTTTTTGGGGAGACAACTCTATCCAAATTCTTTCTGCCTCCTTTCTGACAAAAAGCTTAAAAGAAAAAGCTTAAAAGAAAAGAAAGGAATGAACTATTTCCTTTTAGAATAGACCCCGTTTCAAAAGGAAATTAAACAGGAAGTAACAAAGCCTTCCCCCGCCCCACGTGTCTCGGGCAATTAACTCCGTCAAAATTTGACGAAATTTGACCACCAGCAATCCAAAAACAGATATCTACAGTATCAATACACATACCAAGATTGGTGAAAATCCATTGAGTTTACTCAAGTTATCATCCGGAAACGAAAATATGGGCGTATCTCGGGCAGATAACTCTGTCAAAATTTGATGAAATTTGCCCATTAGCAATCTTAAACCAGATCCTCCTAAAATCAATGCATATACCAAGTTTGGTGAAAATCCATTTATGTTGACTCAAGTTATCACCCGAAAACGAAATACGGACGGACGGACGTATTACTGGCGGACAGACACACGGACGCCCAACGTGAAACCATAATACCCCGCCACTATCGTGTGGCGGGGTATAAAAATACGACAAAGAAGAAAATGCAGTTTGCATAGGCATGTTGACGTAATGTGCCCTCAGTATTCGGAAAAACAGACCTGAGCAAACTGTGTAGACCCTGGTCAGACGCCACGTTCTGTGGTTTCTGATCAGGGTCACACTGTTTGCCACTCATCCAGCAGTTTAGCCACATCAACAGGTAATCAAATGGAGTTGTACTTTTTGGACACGTATGTAAAGGAGTTAAGGTGTCCGAATATTCAGGGCAAATACGGTAAGACAGCTTACCTGCTATCAGTTTATCTATCTTATCTTCACTGCCTACTGAATGAATGACTTTAATTTCTGAACCCCGGTCAAATTCTTCTCCTGTAATGATAAGATGGGGAAAATGATACAAGGGGAACAACTCTGACAAAACTGTTTTGTGACCTCTAGAAGCAAAGAATTTGCTCCCCTGTCTTTGCTTGTAGAGAAGATCCCCTTTCAGGAAAACAAACAGGAAGTTACAAGAGTTGTCTCCCTTGTATAAAATGGTGATAAATCTACCAAGTGTATCCAATCACCTTAGTACAGTTTCTAGCCAAAGTATTATGTAAAGTATATTAGCTTTGTGGAGCAGCAAATATCTAACATTGTGATTATAAGTATAGAGCAGAGCAGGGAAAATATTGCGTAACACACACACACACACACACACACGCACACACGCGTACACGCACACATACACATACATACAAACATACATGGCTACATTATAACATGATTTAACAGGTAAATTGTCCTTATGCCTGCATTAACCCTCAAAGAGCTAATCGCTTCTGCAGCAGACGACATTTTGATTCTCTTTGTACTTTCTTTTCAAGAAAAATTAGGCTTGAAATTTATTTAAATTGTCAAAATGTACTGTTCCAGACCTATCCGCGCAGTCCGATCAGGGTCGTATATCCTATATTGTCTTCCGGACCAGTAAACAGACAACAAATGCCTTCATCAGGCTCTGATAATGTGAACATGAATTTTGTATATACTACATCAGTGTCATATACAGTCGACTCTCATTATCTCGATCTCGCTTATCTCGAATAACCACTTATCTCGAAGTGAATTCTGGTCCTTGTTCTAACATGAATATCTAACAACAGGTATCAAAATATTGTGGAAAAGAGGAGAAATTGCTCCTAAGGAGCAATTTCTCCTCTTTTCCACAATATTTTCAATATATCTCTTAACTTAGGAGTCAAATTACATATTCATTTGTGAATTGTGGTTGTTCGATTAATGGTTTTCCTCAATTTCGTAAAAATCTGATATGTCAAGGTACGGATATCTCGAAGTGCTTTAGAGAGTCCCTTAGACTTCGAGATAACGAGAGTCGACTGTACTAAATTAGTGTCTTGTAGAACGTCACAGCAAGCGTAAACCATTCGCAAACGCAAATGAAGTAAAAGCCACTGCAGATGGAATTAACAGTACTAACTGTAAATCACGTTATCTGAACGAGACCAAAAAGTCACCTGCACTTTTTTCAGACGTCTCATTCTCTTCTTTCAATGTTCAACTTTCCACTAGAATCATTTCATTCTGATAAAAAAAAAAATAATGCAGAGCGAGAAGAAAACTCTTTACTTGCGTGTGGAGAACACACACACACACACACACACACACACACACACACACACACACACACACACACACACACACACACACACACACACACAAACACCTTACCAAATTAAATCGAAAGGCCGTCCCTGTCCATAGGAATATACAAAAAGTAAGAAACCGACAGTAGTGAAGTTGGATGTACATAGTACGGTAGTGAAGTTGGAAGAACAAAGTAAAGTAAAGTAATGAAGTTGTAAGCCCTTGCAACGTTTTACCTACCTCTGCATGCCTGAATGAAGAACATCTTTGGTTTATTCTTAAGAGTTGGACAATTTCTCTCACTAAACATGTCCAAAATGTTGCTAGTAAAAATCAACTGGTCATCAGCACATACTATTACATGATCTAACGCCCCTTTCGCTCGCGGATTGGGCATTTCCAAACCATGAGTACTTATAACAAACATGAAACAGTCAGAGTCGCTGTGATCTAGATTCTGAGCTTCTCTTAATATGGCGATAGTTTCCTTTTTAGTTAAGTTCCTACAGCGCTTGGAATTAAAAATCCGAAAGCCAAGTTTCGCCGCGATCTGTTTGGTATTCTGTAAGTCCCAAATTGCACCCTCTCTAGTGGACTGCCTGAGAAATCTATCATTTACAATAAGGACCATGTGTCCACGTTGAGGATAGGAGAAATTATACTGATCTTCGGTCACAATTTCACTAGGTAGACCAGTTTCTTGCTGAGGAGATGTTTCTACCGGGGAGTTTTGAACACTTTTGGTATGGGATGGTTTTTGATGGTTGTGTAATGGAGACGACAGAAATTTAAATGTTTCGCTAGCAATTTCTTTGCAATGAACTGAGAGAGGCGTCGGATGCAAATAGGCATTATCCGAACGATACAGTGTTGGTCTTTTTCTCTTTTTGGGTTTACTTTCTGTCTTGTCCGTAAAACCATATGTTTCGTCGTCTTCATCCAACAATTTTGTTTTACCTACACTACACATTCTAAAGTATTTCAGTAAACCATCTCCGGTGTCGTTTATTTCCCTGTCTACTTGTACTGATGAGTCAGCAGATTCTTTCTTACTGGTTTCTGTCACTGAGTCGTCTTTCCTTTCAAAATGCAAATAATCTTCAGTGTTGTTAGATACGTCCGTATATTTATCATCTATCTGCATTATAGAATTTCCATTGATTGTTTCAGGTTTTAACACTAATGATGAATCTGTGTCACTACCTGCAGGGTGATGGTTTACAAAGATGGTTTCCTCATACTCGTATGTTTGCCCTAAATTTTTTGTGCCATCTGGTTTGTCCTCTTTGTCTGCAGAATTACCCGTTTCTTCCATTGTGCTTGTGTTTACCGTCGTCACATTGAGATGCAACTTCATCTCTGTAAAAGTGTATTAACGCTTAGCACTCTGGGTAAAATTTTCAGCAGACGACATTTTGAAATATTTTTCTTATTTTTCTCAGAAAACAGGATATGACATTTCATGCAAATTTGCATGAAATGTCAAATCCTGTTTTCTGGGAAAAATAAGAAAAATATCATCAATCTGTCGTCTGCTGAAAATGCCCAGAGAGTGGTAAAGGTTAAAGATATGCAGTTGAGAAATACAGGAACATACGGATCAAATAACGCTACATGTACTGAATAACCGTCGTGATTAAGCAAAATTAATATGGCACTTTAAAGGGGATTTTATGATAATTTGGTGTTTTACGTTCCTTTCAACATTATTTAAGTCATATCGAGACGATGGAAGGATGTTAATAAAAGGCTCAATGTAACCAAGCGCCGAACAGTAATGACCTGAGTTTTCCTCCAGCGAACCCGGGAACTCGTGACCCGAAGTCAGGAACGCTAACGATTTGACCACCCGGACGCGTCTATTTTTTTTTTCGAGAAGGGAGATCACTTTTGTGACCTCCTGTTTGCCTTCTTGCACGTCAAACCCCGTCTGAAAATGAGTCTATCCTACAAGTGAAGAATTTGTTCCCACGAGGAGCAAATTCTTTCCTTTCAGAGTAGACCCCTTATCAGAAGGGGTCAAAATAAATCTTGACGTAGTTATCTACGCTAAACGTGTATCCATTTACTTAAAAGATGACAACTTATTTTGTACACTACCTTTGCCTGGCGAATTTATAAGTTGCTTTATGGAAAGATATATACCGTATTTATGCTGCGTATTCGGACACCCCAACTCCTTACCATACTTGTTCTAAAATTTGAATAAGTACAATTTACTACCCGATGTTGTGTCTAAAATTGCTGGATGAGTGGCAAACAGTGTAGACCCTGATGAGACGCCGCGTTGAGCGGCGTCTCATCTGGGTCTACACTGTTTGTCCAGTCTGTCTGTCCGAAAACGTACGACAAATACGGTAGTTTCAGGGGAAGGCAACTGTCAAAATTACTTTTGAACCCTTCTGAAAAGATGTCTCCTCTACATGGACAGAACATTCTCGTTGCGAGCGAATTCTTCCCTTTTAGAGCGGACCCCTTTTCAGAATGGTCCTGGTGTCCAGAAAAGCAAACAGAAAGTCAAAAAAATGGTCTCCTTTGGATAAAAAAATGACGGAAGATTTATCCCCTTAAGCAGAAAAAAAATACTGGACTTTTAGCGGCGACAATTAATTATACACACTATCTTTGACTAGCAATTATATAAGCTTTTTTATGGGGAATGAATACACTTTCGAGGAAGGTAACTCTGTGAAAATAATTTTGACTCCTTCTGAAAAAGGGTCTACTCTTAAAGGAAAGAATTTGCTCCAAAAAAGGAGCAAATTCTTCCTTTTAAGAGTAGCACCTTTCTCATAAGGGGTTTCATGTGCAAATTTGATGCTTGAAGGCTCTGAGAAATTAAAACCTAAACAAAGAAACAATAGTACAAGAATTTCCAATCCTTTTTATCTCCTGCTTGGTTTCAAATAGCAAAACCAAAATTGAAGTATGTCCATAGTACATGATAAAACATTTGAATGATATGGCGCTATGTTATTTTTACTATGAGTACAGTTCAGGAGAAGAAGCAAAAAATGGATTTTAAATATCGCGGCCATCTTGGATTAGCAACTGGAACGATTTTGGCTATTTTTGATCTACAAGTCACTCTGATGATTCCTACCAAGTTTCAAGTCAATTGGCTTTTCGGTTCAGGAGAAGCAGCGAGACATAGATTTTCAAGATGGCCGCCATGGCGGGTGGCCATCTTGGATTTCCGATCGGAACGATTTTTTTTTTTTTCTATTTTTTTATCAATAAGTCACCCTTATGCTCCCTATCAAGTTTCGAGTCGATTGGACTTTCTGTTCCGGAGAAGTAGCTAAAAATAAATTTTCAAGATGGCGGCCATGGCGGTCATCTTGGATTTCTGGTCGGAACAATGTTAGCTATTTTTGATCTACAAGTCACCCCGATGCTTCCTACCAAGTTTCGAGTCAAATGGCCCAGGGGTGTAGGAGGGGTAGTTATATTCGACGGGACCGCGAGGAAAATGACGGGACCAAAGTTTCACCGCCCAGGAAAAGCCGTTATCCTTCTTGGAATTAAACAATTTTTAGTTTAAACATATTTTATTTTATACATGTATATTATGTTAGTACATAGATATATCTACATAGATCTTACACGAGTAAAATAAATATACAAAAAGGATTCGAAGAAAGCTATATAGCTTATGTGAATTCGTTTCCCTCAGTTCCTAAGCATCAAATCAAAGCATTGTCACCATGCATGTACAAGTAGTTAACTAGCTAATTAACTAAATAAATAACGAAGAGAGAGAAAGGTGAAAGAAAAGAAGCTAAGGAGAATGAAATTTAAGAGCTTAGAGAATAGTGGATGTGTAATAGAAATATTTTTTGCAGGCGTATTAGTTATAGCGTCTCTTTCAAAATGCATATCCAGAATTTCAAATATGTATTTCCCGTTATTAAAGAAATATTGCCAATTTAATAGGCCCATGTCGACCGCAGAAAAGACGGGACCAAATTTTCGCTCGCGCAAATGACTATGTCCTAAATTTCTGCAAGTATCGCCAAAATAGTAAATAATAAGTAGTTTTTATGGTATATGCTAACCAAAATCATTCTAGAGAATTCTCAAACCGAGACATTTTGATAGTCTGTGCATCAGTTTTCGAAATAATGTGGCCTGGACCAGGCCGGGACCAAAATAATGTACCGCATGCGCACTGTTAAAATAATGGTATATATTCACATAATGTTTGGCGATCTGTTTTATAATTCAATCAAAATGGTTAACTGGTTATTTGACCACAATTTAAGGAAACTGAGAAAACTAAATATATCCAGTTATCTTCAATCAAACTGACAAATATCAACGCCGCTGTAACTAATATGTCTGCCAAAAAAATATTAAATGCCATGAAGCATAAAGGCTTTTGCTGGGCGATGAAACTTTGGGCTCGATTTTTTTTGGTCCCGTCTTTTTCCGCGCGGTCCCGTCGAATGCAACTACCCGTGTAGGAGGAGTCGGCTTTCAAAGCAATTGTTGACGCCGCACGACGCACGACGAAGCTGACTGATCACAAAAGCTCACCCTGAGCACTTCGTGCTAAGGTAAGCTAAAAACAAAATGAAACAATGAAAAGTCTAATAGTTTGTAGAAAGTAATTTACCACAAATGAAAATGAAAATTAAAAATTATATAAAAAATTAAATAGTATAATAATTATATAGAAAATTATATATATATATAGCAAAAAAATAAACTATCAAAAGTGGTAAACAAATACAGCAGAAAACAAAATAGTAATAAAAGTTTTCACTTACCTAAACAAAGAAACAACAATACAAAGGTTCCGGTCCTTTTATTATCTCCGGCTTGTTTCTAAATAGCCATTACGAAAACGCGCCTATTCAAATATACTGAAAATTTTACCACCAAAAAAATTGAAAATTTTCAGATAAAAAATTCTGATATTTTTCATATTTCTGCTCAAAACATAGATTGTGGGTACTCGTTAGAACCGCCTCGTCGAGGCGGTTCTAACGAGTACCCACAAGTAATGTAAACAAGGCATAGGTACACGCGGAGACTACACATCCCTTGGAATGTAACACACATAATTTGAGATGTGCTTTATTTAACATTCAAGGCCTTATTTCGAAAAATACGAACAAACTGCAGTCAGAAGAATTATTAGGTGTTTTTAAACATAATGATGTGATAATGTTCACTGAAACATGGTTAGGAAAAGAAGTATTTGTTCAGGTAAATGGTTTTAAACAATTTCAATTAAACAGAACACTGAAAAAAAGAACTGCAAAGCGTGATTCGGGTGGTGTATTAGTATATATTCGTGACGAACTAGTGTCCGATAACACATTATTTTTAACTGATAGTGATGATTTAAGGTTAGACGGCAGATTGTTAAACTTGGATAAGGATCTTTTCTTATGTTTATGTTACAATGTTCCTGAAGGGTCAAGCAGGCTGGGATTGATAGATAATGTGGATATTTTTGATAGAATTTCAGATCATATGGTGCACATTCAAAATATTACTAATAATAAGTGTAGTTTTATGATATGTGGTGATTTAAATTAAAGGACATCTACGTTCCCAGATTATGTAGAGGATGATTCATCTGACCACATATCTGTACTTTCCGATGATTATTTAACTGACACCCCCTTGGCTAGGGCCTCTGAGGATAAGGGTTTTAACAAGTATGGGTCCCAATTATTGGATTTTTGCAAACACACTGGATTGCGAATAGTAAATGGCAGGGTTGGGGAAGACAAAAACATTGGGAAGTGCACATATGTGGCTAGTTCAGGGAAAAGTTTAGTTGATTACGTTATTGCGAACCAAGAATTATTTCCTTTATTTAGTACTTTTAGCGTTGATGACCCAAATATATTAAGTGATCATTGTTTACTTCAGTTTTCCATAAAAATGTCAAATTTGTCTAGTAATTTGGATGGTGAGGATTTATCTGGAGGTTCGTTAAATTATAGATATGTATGGAATAGTAATTTAGTTGATGAATATCAGTCTGCATTACAGTCAGAAGATATGAAAAGTGCTATTTATGATTTAATAGAGGAAATTTCAGCCATTAGGTCTCATGAAGCATTAAATTCGAATGTGGCCCATTTTCAGTCAGTTATCGAATCTGTTTGTAACCCCTTGTTTAGAAGGACTATAAAAAAGCAAACTGATGAGTCATTTATTGAAACAAAACAGGTGTGGTTTAATGAGACATGTAAACTGAAAAGAAGTATTTTTTATAGATGTTTGGATAATTATAGGTTAGATAAGGAGAATATTGAATATCGAGAAAGTATGATTAGGGCTAGGGCAGAATATAAGAAAATATTAAGGCAGAGTAGATATGAGCATAGAAAATCTCAGACTGAAATGTTAGAAAAACACCGTTTTGACAATGCAAAGAATTATTGGAAATTACTGAAAAAATTATGTCCAGTAGGTGTGTCTAAAACTTTAAATTCACAACATTTTGCAGATTATTTTAGGGCTATAAATAATCCTGAAAGCAAGTTTTTCCAGGCTGATGAAGATATTTTGTATTATAATGAAAGATATATAAAAGGGGAGTTGGGGGTAATGTTTGATGAACTTAATGTAGAAATAAGTATTTCTGAAATTCGTAAAGCAGTACAATGTTTAAAAAATGGAAAGAGCGGTGGACCTGATTTATTGATAAATGAATTTATTAAGTATGGTATCAATAGCCTTTTACATTATTTTCATGTATTATTTAATAAAATTTTAGATACAGGTTATTTTCCTGACTCTTGGGGAGGTGGTTTCATTATTCCTTTACATAAGAAAGGAAGCATTGAGAATGTAGAGAACTATAGAGGCATAACCTTATTATGTGTGGTAGGTAAACTTTTTACTTGTATTCTTAACACGCATTTAAATGACTGGGCAGAAAAATATCATATATATGTAGAGGCAAAGGCAGGTTTTAGAAAAGGAATGAGTACTTTAGATAACATCTTTGTTTTAAATAGTCTGATTTCACATTGTGTAAATGAAAATAAAAAGTCATATGCAGCTTTTATCGATTTTAAAAAGGCTTTTGACTTTGTAGTAAGGGATGTTCTTTGGTATAAATTAATTCAAAGTGGTGTAAGAGGGAAAATATTAGATGTTATTCAGTCAATGTATAGAAATATTAAGTCTAAAGTCAAGTATGATAATAAATTAAGTAATGATTTTTCAAGTCACCTTGGTGTGAGGCAAGGGGAATGTTTATCTCCATTTTTATTTAGTATGTATCTTAATGATTTGGAAAATGAATTAATACAGAAGGGGGCTGGGGGTTTTGATATAGGTATGTTGAAGTTATATCTTTTATTGTATGCTGATGATATTGTCATTTTTTCAAATACCAGTGAAGGTCTTCAGAATGGTTTAGATATCTTATCTGAATATTGCAGTAAATGGAAATTAACAGTTAATATTGACAAAACAAAAATTAAGGTATTTAGAAAGGGGGGTAGTTTACCAAGAAATATGAATTTTACATATGATGGAAAAAACGTTGAAATTGTAAGCAAGTTTGTTTATTTAGGGATAACATTCTCAACTGGCGGTTCTTTTAATGAAACTAACAAGACTTTATCTGGCCAAGTTTTAAAGGCAATATTTAAATTAAATCAGTATTTATATCATTTTACTGAACTATCACCTAAGCATGTACTTGAATTATTTGATAAATTAATTAAGCCTATACTGTGTTATGGGAGTGAAGTGTGGGGTTTTTCTAAGCCTGTGCAACAAGAGCGGGTACATTTACAGTTTTGCAAGAAATTGCTCGGGGTAAAGAAATCTACACAAAATGATTTTATATATGGTGAGCTGGGTAGGGTACCATTACAAACTAGTATTTTATATTCTGTGATTAATTATTGGTTTAAAATACTCGAAAGTGAACAAAGAATGTATATCAAGTATGCATATAAAATGTTAGTGACCGATTTGGAAAATAGACCAAACTCTATAAATTGGGTTTCAAAAGTTAGAGAATTACTGTCAACATTAGGTTTTCATGAAGTGTGGTTAAATCAGGGTGTTGGTAACAAGAACAATTTTTTGGCAGAATTTAAAATAAGGTTAAACGACAATTTTGTACAGAATTGGAATAGCAGAATCACAGAGTCTAGTAGAGCAACTTTCTATTCTTTGTCTTCAAATTTTAATTTTCAGCTATATCTAGAAACAGTTAAAGTAAAAAAGTTTAGAATAGCACTTAGTAAATTAAGATTATCTTCACATAGACTAGAGATTGAAGTAGGTAGATGGGCTCGACCAAATAGAATACCAATAGATCAGAGGAAATGTCATATTTGTAATAAATTAGAAGATGAATTTCATTTTTTATTAGAATGTGTTTTGTATAGGGACCTTAGAAAACAGTACATAAAGCGATATTTTTGGAATAGACCAAATATGATGAAACTGAAAGAACTTATACTATCAAACAGTAAGAAAGTGATATTAAATTTATGTATTTTCACAGAAAAGGCCTTTAAAACTAGACCATTATATTATAGTAATCATTAAATATTATTTTTATGCCCCTGCAACGGATGATGCCGGGGGCATATAGTTTTCGGTTTTCCGTACGTGGGTGCGTGCGCACGAATGTATGTCTGTCTGTACGAATGTGCGTACATACGTATGTACATGCGTACGTACGTGATTCTGTTAGACTCAGGTTAAGGCATTTGTACCACGTAGAATTCTGCAGTTTTATAGTCAGGTACCCCACAGCGGGGGCATATGTGTACTGTGGACACATCTTTTAGTTTCATATTATATTTGAATTTTGATATCTCAAAATATGTGTTTTCTCCCAACTGTTAGTGTGTTATTTAGTGGTATGTGTTTGATGTCACTGAATCCATTTGTATTTCTTTCTGTATCATGCATACAACACATGAGCATATATTGCTTAAAGTTGAAATAAAAGTATCTATCTATCTATCTATATTTTTTACTTGTCTGTAAGAGGTTTTACTCAGATTAATTAAGAAAATTACCTTTATGTGCCAACTCATATTTATTAAATATATAACTTCGAGTATAAAAAATATATATGTTTTCGCATATGCAATACTATGAAAGATTAGGCACTAAAAGTGGAGTTTAGCTAGAACAAGAATTTGCAAAGAGTTATTATATTAACTGTTCTGGAGATGGTTTCAAAACAAACACTTGACTGAGAATAAACCATTATCTTTTAGAAACAAATTGCCATGCTTGCTTGAAACAATAAAAATAAAGTTTGCTACGCTGGTGTAAAATAAAGGAGATTGGAACTTTGCAATGCAGACGGCCATACTGTATTCAAAGTGCAGCTCTCCATATTAATATGTTCAAATTGTTTCAGTAGTACAGGTCGTACTAAATTGTATTTATATGAATTAATGCGGTAAATAAAACTGTTTGCCTTTGGCACTCTCTAGGCGAACCATCTTTTAGAAACATTTTTTGCACGGTTGCTGGAACCAGTAAAATTAAAATTTGCCACGCTGTTGTAAAATTAAGGAGAGTTGGACTTTGCAATGCAGACGGTGACACTGTATTCGAAGTATAGCTGTCCTTCTAAATGTGTTCAAGTTGATTCAGTAGTAGAATCATACTAAATTGTATTTATATTCCACAATGCAGTAAATAATACTGTTATCCTTTGGCACTCTCTAAGCGAGTTTAGCAGACGACAAGTCGGTTGTGTTTCTTTGGCCTTTTTGCCTACATGGTGAAGATTTGCACATCACGAAAACACGCCTATATAATTTTGATCCCCATAAACCCCACTTTTATATAGTAAAACTGGGGTTTACAGGGGTATACATTATTTTTCTTATTTCTCCTCAAAAACATAGATTGTGGGTATTCGTTAGAACCGCCTCTGCGAGGCGGTTCTAACGAGTACCCACAATCTATGTTTTGAGCAGAAATATGAAAAATATTTGAATTTTTTGTCTGAAAATTTTCAATTTTTCGGAGATTAACTTTTCAGTATATTTGAATAGGCATGTTTTCGTAATGAGTTAACTAAGATCCACTGAGAGAGGATTTGAATGTGTTTCTCTATTATACTGAAAGGAAAAATAAAGGCAGTGCAATATTGTATAAAGTCGTCCGCTAAGGTTTATATTCAGAGTGCTAAAGCTATCTGCAGTAATTGGAATAAGGGTAATTATGCTGATTTGAACATTATATTAGGAAATTATTTAGATAGAAAAGGAGTTACATGTAGCATTTTCTGATCTATTATCTCGAGATTCAAAATTAATAATTGAGTTTTTTAAGCGGCATTGACATTCCTCTCGTAAAATTCTAAGCGAATTTTCCCCTAATGCATAAATATAAAGCAAATAATGGTTAAAAATGATGACAATAAAAAAAACAAAACATTACCATTGTTATTAATATTATAGTAAAACAGTCCAGAAGCAAATTAGTGACTGCATAACTGTATTAACTCTTTCGGTGCCAAATTTCAGACGACATTTGTCGTCTGTTTTTTTCATTTTAACAAACTACATGTATCACTTTGAAAGACGTTTATACGTAAATTTGATAGACTGAATGTCAGAGTAGATCCAGATGAGACGGTTCATTGAGCCGTCTCATCTGGATCTATGCTGTTTGCAAAAGGCTATTATTATCGCCTGTGGCAGTGAAAGAGTCAATGCTAAATTCTTAAATTATTTATTTTACACTTTCGATTTGACATCAATGCATTTATAAATTAATATGCTAACTTCTTAGGTGACTGATAAGCACTTCTTTTGGTGAACATTATTATTATAGTTTTTTTTTTTATTCATATATACATACATTGTGTAATAATAATATGGATACAAAAAATTAGAGAATATGAAGAAATGGCTTCAACGCTATCAATTAAACGAATATGCTAAAGCTTATTTGGTAAATGAATATGTTGTACTTTCGTTCACATCACGAAAACATGCCTATATAATTCTGACCCCCTTAAACCCCACTTTTATATAGCAAAACTGGGGTTTACAGGGGTATACATTATTTTTCTTATGTCTGCTTAAAACATAGATTGTGGGTACTCGTTAGAACCGCCTCGTCGAGGCGGTTCTAACGAGTACCCACAATCTATGTTTTGAGGAGAAATTTGAAAAATATCATAATTTTTTATCTGAAAATTTTCATTTTTTGGTGCTAAAATTTTCAGTATATTTGAATAGGCGTGTTTTCGTAATGATTTGCTAGCTGAACATACTGATCTAAAATGATCATCTTATGCTTGATGCTCAAGGCCCATAAACTTTCATAATAATGAACAAATAATTTATCTTTTACACTAATGATAATAAATCATAGCCATTTTATATATTTGTGATTTGGAGTAATAAATATTCCTGAACTGCCCCACTTGGAAAACATACTGGCCTGTGAACAACCATACTCCCTACAATGTAATTATGGACATCAGTAATTAGGCATAATGGGAAAGTGTAACTATGCAGCGTGGCCATTTTGAAATTTGTTATAAATGGTATACAGTATTAAATGTACACAAGTAAACAGAACATGGCGCCATATCATTCAAATTTTGTTTGTTTGTGTTGAGGTTTTACGGCCCAGTCAACTCAATGGGGTCATGTCGAGCGCGGTCAGTTTACCACCACACGTTTACTGGACAGGCTTAGTCCTTAAAGCGGTTAACCAGTATTGTGCACATTCTTTCGCCAGAAAATATCATTCAAATGATTTTATCATGTATTATCGTCTCACTTCAATTTTGGTCTGCTATTTGAAACCAAGCAGGAAATAATAAAAAGGGTTGGAATCTTTGTATTGTTTTTTTTTTTTCTTTGTTTAGGTTTAATTTCTCAGAGCCTTTAAGCTTCAAAGATTGGTGAAAACTCTGTGTAATTAAAATCTTAATTTTTTTGGGCAGTGTTGATTTCCGATTAATTTATACTTGCTGGCCTGTCTGCCTGTGCCTGAGAGAATGTAAAAGTTTTTGCTGAGATTAATTACCTTTCTTGAAACAAGAAATTTGAAGGACAGCTTAAACTGTGACCTTGATCTTGAGTCGGCATGGTTGAGTAATGAGTTCTGCACACCGTCTAACTAAGGTGAACATTTGACTAAAGTTTAATGAAAATCCTTCCAGGGGTAAAGGAGACACGGAGCGGTCACGAAATTAAAAGCTCAAACACGTGACCTTCAATTGTGACCTTGACCTTGAATCGGCATGATTGGATTATGGGTTCTGCACACTGTCTCACTGAGGTGAACATTTGGCCAAAGTTTGATGAAAATCCTATCAGGGGTAAAG
Organism: Anodontia alba; assembly: GCA_964016985.1. Classification (NCBI taxonomy): domain Eukaryota; kingdom Metazoa; phylum Mollusca; class Bivalvia; order Lucinida; family Lucinidae; genus Anodontia; species Anodontia alba. The sequence continues at coordinate 22,335,551 of OZ024822.1, read as the reverse complement.
GAGATATGGAGCGATCACGAAATTAAACACGAGACCTTCAGCTGTGACCTTGACCTTGAGTCGGCATGATTGGATTATGGGTTCTGCACATTGTCTTATTGAGGCGAACATTTGACCAAAGTTTGATGAAAATCCTACCATCCTACCAGGGATAAAGAAGATATGGAGTGGACACGAAAATAAAGGCTCATACTCGTGACCTTCAGTTGTTACCTTGACCTTGAGTCGGTATGTTTGAGTTATGAGTTCTACACATTGTCTCACTGAGGCGAATATTTGACTAAAGTTTAATGAAAATCCTTCCAGGGGTAAAGGAGATATGCAGCTACGAAATCAAAGGCTCAAACTCGTGACCTTCAATTGTGACCTTGAGTCGGCATGGCTGAATTACAGGTTCTGCACATCGTCTCGCTGAGGCGAATATTTGACCAAAAATTAATAAAAATCCTTCAAAGAGTTCAGGAGATAAGGAGAGAACACGAAATTAATGGCTCGAACTCGTGACCTTCAATTGTGACCTTGACCTTGAATCGGCATGGTTGAGTGTGAGTTCTGTACATCGTCTCGCTGAGGCAAACATCTGACCAAAATTAAAAAAAAAAATCAAAGACTTCAGGAGACAGGGAGAGGACATGAAATTGAAGGCTCAAACTCGTGACCTTCAAATGTGACCCTGACCTTGCGTCGGCATGGTTGATTTATGGGTTCTGCACATCGTCTCACAGAGGCAAACATTTAACTAAAGTTTAATGAAAATCCTTCCATGGATAAAGGAGATATGGAGCGGACACGAAATTAAAGGCTCAAAAATGACTTCAATTATTATATATCAGAAGGGGTTTCATGCGCTGGAAAGAAAATAGAAAGCCACAAAATTTATCTCTCTTGTGTTTGTTTGTTTGTGTTGAGGTTTTACGGCCCAGTCAACCCAATGGGGTCATGTCGAGCGCGGTCAGTTTACCTAACCACACGTTACTGGGCAGGCTTAGTCCTCTAAGCGGTTAACCAGTATTGTGCACATTCTTTCGCCAGGAACTGACAACTGCCCTTCTTGAATCAGCGGAAGGGAGAGAATGACCGTAGAAAATATTTCATGATCAGTCTCCACGAAAGAATGTTGCCGACCACGGCGGGGGTTGAACCCGCGACCTCCTGGTCTCCAGTCGGACGGCGCATCCAACTGAGCCACCGCGGCCTTCTCTCTTGCGAAAATGTGGCAAAAAAAATCAACCAAGTGTATCCAGTCCACACACACACACACACACACACACACACTATATATATATATATATATATATATATATATATATATATTCGCAGAAATGTCGTCAAAAACGTAAGGGGCTAAATGCAATACTGGTTAACCGCTTAGAGGACTAAGCCTGCCCAGTAAACGTGTGGTTAGGTAAACTGACCGCGCTCGACATGACCCCATTGGGTTGACTGGGCCGTAAAACCTCAACACAAACAAGCATATAAGACAGCGAAAGTCTGGATCAGTCTCCGATCTGACAGTTTGATACTGGCATCTGCTTTTCACGTACACAATCACTTGTACACTTAACCCTTGTCCTGCTGAACCAGGATATACCCTGCCTCTCAAACTGTAGATTCAGATCAGTTGGCTTCTGAAGAAGCCAACTGATCTGGATCTGCACTGTTTGCCATTAAGTATGTGAATTTAAAGCAATAATCCAGATAAAGTAATCTGATTGGCTGAAAATTAGAAGTGGGCGTGGCATCGTAATTTATTCTGCAGGACAAGGGTTAAGAATCGCTAGACGAAGATAAATTGAGTTCAGGTTTTACTATCCATTCAACAATATTTAAGTCATGCTGAGACGATGCCTCTGAACTTGTAGGACTTTTACCCGACCGGTGGCGAATTATTAGCTCAAGTCCTCCCTTAAGTTACCAGCAACTCTGCCACTAAGGCGCTGGGCAGCCCGTGTATTTCGCAAACCTAGATTGGAAGGGCCTTCGAATGGTGAACAGTGAATGCTCTGATAATGATGTTTATTTTTGTAAACCCTTAAAGCGCCAATCACAACTGCAGCAGACGACACTTTTAAATATATATATTTTTTTATCGATTTTTCTTAGAAAATATGTCTTGACATTTCACGTGAATCGTCTGCCAAGCACACGATTCACATGAAATTTCAAGGCTTATCTTCTAAGAAAAATGAATTTTTTTAGAATGTCGTCTGCTACAAATTTTTCTTGGCGATTTAAGGGTTAAAGAACAGAGCACTAATTCTCGACCCGCCATTATGTTAACAAGAGACAAAACTGCCCACGTGTTACAAGCAGGTAGGGCTGTCTACCATACCTTTCAGTATAGAATCACAAACTCGGAAAGAAAAATCCAGGAAAAACGAATGTGTCATATTCTTGTGACAAGCTATAATTAGACTTAAAGAATAGTCGGCAAAAATTCTTTACTGAACACTAGCGAATATAAATAAACTTTAATACTTTACCCGTGATATTTATCATGTGCCGTCAAAATGCTGAAGAATCGCCCATTCAAAAAATCTATTTGAAAGTATCAGGGCGGAAAATCATATGGCTAAGAAATATGAATGACATAATACTGCACTCCAGGTGACCTACCTACCAGTTAACCCTAGTTCTGCTGAACCTGGATGTATCTTCCTGTGCAAACAGTGTAGATTCAGATCAGTTGGCTTCAGAAGAAGCCAACTGATCTGGATCTGCACTGCTTGCCATAATGTATGTGAATTTATATCAAATATCTGGATCAAGTAGTCTGATTGGGTGAAAATCGGAAGTGGGCGTGGCATCTTAATTCATTCAGCATGACAAGGGTTAAGAAAAAATCCTGGAGATAATTCGCAATTTAAGGGGAATGGATACCCTTTCAGGGAAGACTACTCTTTCAAACTTTTTTTGCGCCCCACCCTTCCAAAAAGGGGTTTTCTTGAAAAGGAAAGAATTTATTCCCCTTGGGAGCAAATTCTTACCTTTGAGAGTAGGCCCCTTTTCAGAAGCGAATTGGTGTACATGAAAGCAAACAACAAGTCACAATAGTTTTCTCCCTTGTAAAAACAGCGGAAAATCAACAGTTTCCCAATCCCATTAAATGTTCTGACAGACAACAAACATAATTTCAATAGTCATAAGTTCAAACCTGCTAACTAGCTAAACATAATATACATAATCTGCTAGAATGTAAATAACGAGGTATTAATAAGCATTACTTGTCTTGAATTAACTTGGTAAGGCCAAAGTCCTCTCTCTCTCTCTCTCTCTCTCTCTCTCTCTCTCTCTCTCTCTCTCTCAACTCCAATAATCTTCCAATCATCTTAGATGACAGAGATCTCACGTGCTTGTCTAGCCTCAAACTGATATAGTCTTACTAAATTTTTCTCATCTGAAAGTCCGGTTTCGTACAATTTTCAAGTATTACTTTCTATTCACTCACACTTACACCACTGTTCTCGGCCCGATGCAAGAGTCCAATTTTACATTTAAAGAACATTAAAACAAATAGGCGTATACTATTCTGTTTGAACATAAGCACAATGTGTTACACCCATTATAAAATAAATAGGCTTTTAATTTAATTTGAAAATAAAATTTCAATGATATAAAACATGTGTAACTTAGTGTATGGTTCGTACAGGAAGCTAATCCACGAGCATCAGCGAGTGGATTAGCGACCGAACAGACACACGGACCATGCTCTAACTTGCTTATTTCATCTGTGTTTTGTGCATTACGAAATAACTCGCCTTAAACATTGGCACAGGGCAATAAACAAGAAAAAAAAAACAACAGAATTTGTTTTTCTACAAAAACATAGATCCTCCCCCCACCACCCTTCTTGGTGTCATATTGTATTATACTTTCTGCGATCATTTATATTAACTAACGAGATTCCAAGGGAAAAAGCTCATAAGTATAAATGCAAGAGTTATGGTTCTTGCGCTTTGCACGTCAGATAGTTAATTGATATTCATATAAAGTTTCGTGAAGATACCTTGAACGGTTTTCAAGTTATAGAGTGGACACGTTTTTTTTATGACGGAAAAAGTTCAAAAAGTATAAAAGCCAGAGTTATGGTTCTTGCGCTCTGCACGTCATCTAATGTTGACTGATATTTATATGAAGTGACAGAGTCCAAGGGAAACTAGACGCCAGAAAGTGCTCACCTGGATTAGGCTGATCATGATATGTTACATTGTGCCATGGTGGCCATCTTGGCTATCAGATCAGATTGCCTTTAGCAATGAGAGACTGATATTGTTTGAAGAGTTTCAAAATTGCCACCATGGCCGCTATCTTGGATATTGGAACTGAAAAATTATGAACTCTGATTCTCCATGTCACCCTGATGCCTCCCATCAAGTTTCGGCTCAACCTAACTTACTGTTTGGGAGGAGATGCAGTTTGAAGAATGTCAAGATGGCGGCCATCTTGGACATTGGAACAGAACGATTTAGCAAGTCTGAATTTCATAACGCCCCAATGCCTCCCATCATGTTTAAGCTCAATCAGACTTACCGTTCGGAAGCAGATGTGATTTGAAGCTTTTCAAGATGACTGCCATTGTGGCCATCTTGGATATCAGAATGGAACCATTTTAGCAATTCTAAATCTCCATGCTGCCCTGATGCCTTCCACCAAGTTTCTGCTCTATCCGACTTACTGCAGATAACAACTGAAGACTTTCAAGATGGCCTCCATGAATTCTGATGGAGATGTCGAAAATCTGAAATGTTACTGACCGACATACAGATCAGGGACAGACTATGTTCAACAGACCATGGGATAAGCTGACCTGGAGCAAAGCTCCAGGTGAGCTAACAATAGAAGATCTTCAATATGGCTGCTATGGCGGATATTGTAACAAACGTTTTTAGCAATTCTGAATGTCACCCCAATGCATCCCATCAAGTTTTGGCTCAATCTGACTTACTTAATTCGGAAGCAGATGAGGTTTGAAGATTTTCAAGATAGCCACTGTGGGGGCCATCTCAGATATCAGACCAGAACTACTTTAGCAATTCTGAATCTCTATGTCACTACGATGCCTCCCATCAAGTTTGGGCTCAATCCGCATTATGGCCCCGTGGAGGCCATCTTGTATGTCGGATTGGAACAAATTTAGCAGTTCTGAATCTCCGTGTCTCCCTAATGCCAACCACCAAGTTTCAGCTTAATCCCACTTACCGTTCCAGAGCATATGTCGTTTCAAGACTTTCTAGGTGGCCACCATGGCGGCCATCTTGGAATGGAACCAATTTAGCAATTCTAAATCTCAATGTCACCTAAATGCATCCAACCAAAGTTGGGCTCAATCCGGTAGCAGACATGATTTGAAGATTTTCAAGGCGCCCACCATGGGGGTCATTCTGGATATCAGAATGGAACGATTTTAGCAGTTCTGAATCTCTATGTTGCTCTGATGCCTTCCATCAAGCTTCAGCTCAATCCAACTTACAGTTTGGGAGCTTTTGTTTGAAGATTTTCAAGATGGCTTACATGGCAGCCATCTTGGATATTGGAACGTAATGATTTAAGAAAATCTAAATCTCCATTTGGCCCAATGCCATCCACCAAGTTTAGGCTCAATCTGACTCAGGATTTGAGAGCAGATGTGGATAGCCAAACGAAACAATTAAAGCAATCCTGAGTCTCTATGTCGCTCCAATGTTTTCCATCAAGTTTCCGCTCAATCCAACTTACGACTTGGGAATTTTGAAGAATTGGCGACCATCTTGGAGAGCGGAACGGAACAATTCTAGCAATTCTGAATCTCTATGTCTCTCCGATGCCTCCAATAAAGTTTTGGATCAATCCGACTTACGGTTTCGGAGGAGATGTCGTTTGAAGAATTTCAAGATGGCATTGCGGCCATCTTGGATATAGGAACGGAACGATTCTAGCGATTCCGAACCTCTATAATGCTCCAATGCCTCCCATCAAGTTTCAGCTCCAGGTGAGCTAATAACTCAAAAAGTATAGACACGATTTTGTGACAGTCCAAGGGAAATAATAAATAAAAGTATAACTGCAGAGTTATGGTTCTTGCGCTCTGCACGTCATCTAATGCTGACTGATATTTATATGAAGTTTCGTGAAGATAGCTTAAACGGTTTTCAAGTTATAGAGCGGACACGAGTGTGACAGACAGACAGATAGACAGACAGACGCCCAGGGACAAACAATGTGCCTCCCAACCCTAAAGGGGGAGACATAATAACTAATGAAATGACTGGTCAGTACAGGGACATCGGATTCGATCGGACAATGATTCTTATTTAGTCCCTCACCCGACAAACCATGTATCACCTTAACTAGTATCCTCGGATAGAAGAAAATGTTACTGCAGTCGACTCTCGTTATCTCGAATTCCAAGGGACTCTCTGAAATACTTCGAGATATCCGTACTTCGACATATCAGATTTGCAGAATTGAGGAAAAAATAAACCGATTAACCACATTTAACAAATATATGTGTAATTGGACTCTTGAAGTTAGAGATATATTGAAATTATTGTGGAAAAGAGGAGAAATTGCTTTCCACAATATTTTTACATGTTGTTAGATTTTCATGTTTAGGCAGGGATCAGATTTTCACTTCGAGATAAGCGGTTATTCGAGGTAAGCGAGGTTGAGACAGCGAGAGTCAACTGTATTATAAAGCTGTTTCACAACCTTTTCCGACTTGAATGAACGACAATATTAGTGAATTGAATGACCGACAATATAAGTGAATAGAATGAACGACAATATTAGTGAATTGAATGAACGACAATATATTGACTGAACATACATCTATTTAAAATAAAACCAGGAAAGCATGTCTTAATTAATTAAGATACTCCAGATAAAATGGTTTCTCATACCTTTACTAGAAAATATGTTCATTTAGCATATATGATACTAACATGGCTTTCAAGCACATATCACTCTTGTGGAGCGCAAGGTGTGATGATGGGTTACGTGGGTGATACGGCTTTTTCGCCCGGGCAAAAAAAAAAAAAAAAAAAAAAAACCTATCACCAGGTCACGTTGGCGATACGGCTTTTTTGCCCGGGCAAAAAAAACATATCACCACATTCGGAGCACTCGGCGGCCTTGCCTTTGACTCCGCATTCGATATCAAACAGGCAAACTTGTCAGAAAGAAAAATGTATGATAAATAGATTATGATATAGCAAGTTTCATATTATACCCATATTAACCCGAGACACCCATATCAGCTCGAGGGCTGATATGGGTGTCTCGGGTTGACATGAGATATGATATGAAAATTGCCATATAATAATCTCTATATATCGAGTGAAGTTTGTTCTTATATATCTATGATAACATATGTTGTGAAAACTCATCAGAAGCGCCTAACCGAGGCGCTTAGAAGCTTCTAATGTGTACTACTCATAAAATATGTGCTCTTGGAGATATTAGAAAAAAAAACACACACACACAAAAAAACAATATTCTATGGTGAAAAAAAAAAGAAAAAAAAAAAGTCCTGTCTTGAGTTCTGGGTTTATTAAAGCTTTGCAGATATAAGCATCATAGTTTGTCGTCTGTCGAATTAGCCCATAGCATGCTGATTGTTAATGTTCGAAGAATGTAATCAACATTACAACCGCTTTGTACATTATGTTGAACTGAAAACGACCGAGAGATGATTTTGACCCTAAGAGCGCTAATCACAACTACCGCAGACGACAGTTTGATTTATTTTATTTTGCAAAGAAAATAAGTATTGACATTTCATGTGAATCGTTCACATAAAATGTCAAGATTTATTTTCTCTGAATAAAAAAATATAGAATGTTACGAAGTTTTATTTTTTGGTTTGTTAACCAGTTCGCGTGCACATTCTTTCGCCAGAAACTGACAACTGCCCCTCTTGAATCAGGGGAGAGAATGACGGTAGAAAATAGTTCATTATCAAATCCGAGAAAGAATGTTGCCGGGCCCCCACCGGGGATCGAACTCGAGGACCGGCTGTCACAAATTATGCTTGACACTTTAAGAGTTAGGAACATAAAATCTTATAAAATAACCATTTACTTTATCGCCCGGTCAAAGATTATTCCCAAACGATTATGACTAATATTTGATAAAATTCGGGATAAATAAACGTTATTATGATAAAAGGTGCAAATTCGTATATACATACCAGGGTGATTGACACGGCCTATATAAATCCATATAGAACGTAGCACAAATATTAAACCGGGAATATTTATCTGAAGGAATTTCAATATAGACATTTTATTTCTATAGTGCTAAACATAACATATTGAATCAGCCAGCTCTAACTATCCAAACATGACAAATTTACTAATCTAAACAAGTAACTCCACTTGAATGTTCCCATTATAAGTTATGAATAGACAAACTATCCGGTTAAAGTAATAATAATAGCAGGCAACCTTGGTCAATGCGGTAACCTACTTACAAGCAGACCTAGTCGAAGCAGATGGGAGGAAATTGAATATTAATATTAACCCTTAAAGCGCCAATCATAACTGCAGCAGACGACATTTTGATTTTGTCTTTTTTTTTCAAAGAAAATAAGTCTTGACGTTTCATGTGAATCGTCTGCAAGACGATTCACATGAAATACCAAGACTTATTTTCTCTGAAAAATAATTAAAAACAAATTAGAATGTTGTCTGCTTCAAATTTACGTTAAAGTTTATGTCACCTACGCGGAATAAATCATTGCTACTGGTACCTTTTCATGATCCACGACACCATATGCTGTAGGTACCGATCAGAATTGTCTCCGCGAGGTAATTCTATCACGCATGTGTATCTCGATGCGTACAGTCTAAATACAGTCTATTCCGGAAGAGAATTAAGAAACCCAGTCTGGGCGATAACAGTCGTTATCTGACCAGTACTGAACTAACAGGTTCTACAGGTATATAAACGGTTAAAAGAAAGAAAAATAAAACAGAATATTTCGCATCCAACATACAACCATCCTAGAAAAAGACATTAATATTGTCGTATTTAGAGGCTCCATATTCCTCAAAACTAGACATTTCATTATCAAAGAAAGGTTTAAGAAATTGATGCGTAGTATGCATAAAATATGGCACCTGACAGCCTGTAAAATTTCAGTTAGTCTCTCCTTTTTCGATCAAAAATGACATGATTTTTTTTATTGTATCTCCGAATTAATGTTGGCAACATTAATTCAGAGATACAATAAAAATATTTCATTTTTGATCAACTTCAAAAATGAGAGACTAACTGAAATTTTACAGGCTGTCAGATGCCACATTTTATGATCGTATAAATACCATATCTCAATTCATTAAACCTTTCTTGGATTAAAAAAAATGTCTATTTTTGTGGAATATGAAGCCTTTGAGATGGTCAGGCCTGAGCAAAACAGCAAGCCCAGAATAAACTGCATGCACTAGTATATTTTCATCATGAAAACATACCTATATAATTTTGACCCCCTTAAACCCCACTTTTATATAGTTTACAGGGGTATACATTATTTTTAATATTTCTGCTCAAAAACCTCGCCTCGGCGAGGCGGTTCTAACGAGTACCCACAATCTATGTTTTTGAGCAGCTATATGAAAAATATCACAGTTTTTTATCTCGAAATTTTCAGGTTTTGGAGGTGAAATGTTCTACTTATTTTTGAATAGGCGTGTTTTCATAATGTGACACATATCAGGCAGTCATAGAGACTTGTTGTTGAAGTTTTAGAATATGTACGATAAGGAGTAAAGGTGTCGACTTTTATAGTAAAAACAGTTCTAAGCAAACTGTTTGTTTCAGTTACCTTGGTTCACATAACGCTTAAAGAACCAAATATTATAAACCTTATTTCAGTTTACATATTTAGGGACCTTAATAAGAGGGAGCGTATTTCTCGAAAATTAGATCGCAGCAACCTTCTGTCTCGCACAGTCTCATCATTATGTACAAACGTTATTTGTGTCCTATTATTGTTGAGATACACCAGTACTTGCGCGACTTTGTCCGCCGCAGTATTAACAAGCAGTTGAGACAGACGACGTCACTAATAAGTCTTTGAACTTACCATCAATATGGAAAGTAGACACTATTAGTTATCGGAACAGCGGGACATGCTGTTTAGTTATTTATATGATAATGTTTGCAACATAGCTTCAGATAAGGCGCTTTTAACAAAAAAAAAATGTAAATATGTTTTTCTTATTTCTCAATGAAAACGAATGTTGTTGTACTCATTAGAAGCATGGAGAAATAAGCAAAATATTTTCTTAAAGGCTCCATATCCCTCAAAAATAGACATTTTTTTTTATCCAAGAAAGGTTTAACAGATTGATATATGGTATTAATACGATCATAAAATGTGGAATCTGACAATCTGTAAAATTTCAAGTAGTCTCTCGTTTTTGTGAACTGGATCAAAAATGAAATGATTTTTATCGTATCTCTGAATTAATGTTGGCAATTAACTCAGAGATTCGATAAAACTCATTTCATTTCAAAAACGTGAGACTAACTGAAATTTTACAGGCTGTCAGATGCCACGTTTTATGATTGTTTTAATACCATATATAAATTCATTAAATCTTTCTTGGACAATAAAATGTATATTTTTGAGGAATATGGAGCCTTTAATACCTCCTTTAACTGGGAGCTATGTAAATTATGTTTAGTACAGCTATGTAAATTATGTATATATAGGCTTAGCCGGCCTCTGTGGCTCAGATGCACGTCCGACTGGTGATCACGAGGTTGCGGGTTTGACCCCCGCAGGGTCGACAACATTTTTCGAGGGGATTGTCTACGGTCATTCTCTCCCTTCCGCTGATTCAAGAAGGGCAGTTGTCCGTTTCTGACGAAAGAATGTGCACAATACTGGTTAACCGCTTTTAGGACTAAGCAGTGTGGTTAGGTAAACTGACCGCGCTCGACATGACGCCAATGGGTTGACTGGGCCCTAAAACCTCAATACAAAGCAACATATAGGCTTATGCAATATACACCTGGAAAAAAGTTTAGCATCACCAAGAAATTTCACCGCAATTTTGAAAATCATCGCTCTCTTTGAAATTGCTTAAAATTAAGACAAAAACACACACACACACACACACACACACACACACACACACACACACACACACACACACACACACACACAAACATTTACCTCCACAGAATCTTCAAGAACTTGATGTAGCAAAAAGTTAAAAACAATGGGTGTCCAATCCGTTGACTGGGTTTTACCGAATAGATACAAATCAATCAATTAATCAATCAGTCAATCATTGTGAATTAAGTGCCGTAACTCTTCAAGATCTGTGGATTCGGTATACCAAACTTGACAGACGCGATCTGTCGTGAAAAGAATTGCAACTTTATTTATTTATTTATTTATTTATATATTTATTCATAAATTATTGATTTATTGATTTATTAATTAAACTTAACTGAATATATCTTTAACTTACATAATTGTTAAAAGAAAAAAAACATTTGTAAGTGAAACACTACAGAATACATAGGTCTTGATAAGAGGGGGTATCAGGTAAATATGTTTCTTATTTCTTGACGAAAACATATGTTGTGGGTACTCATTAGAAGCGCCACAACATATGTTTTTGTCGAGAAATAAGAAAAATATAGATACTTTTTGGTTGAAAAAAGCGCCTTATCAAGAGCTATGGAACATTTTTAATGAACGGTCAGTAATTAAGTACTCGAGGTTTAAGCTACCTTTACGGAACGGTCACTTCATGTCGTTTTTTCTTCTTCTTTTTTTTTCTTCAATATTCAATATTTGGATGAATTTTTCCCCACTATTTTTTACATGAAAGGCAAGATATAGTTCTTCCGCTATACAAGAGAGACAACTTTTTTGGTTTACAGTTTGGTTTCCTGTACACATACCTTTTCAAAAGGGTTCCACTCTAAAAGGAAAGAATTTGCCCCCGCCACCCAAATCTATACTTTTATAGTAGAATCATTTTGAAAACAAAAACCATTTTGACAGAGTTAACGCCCCTGAAAGTGTATCCACTCCCCTTATGCAACCAATTTGATTTCAACTAGCAGCACTAATGATAGGACCTTGTCGAGCGAAAAAGTGTCATCGAGCATGCGCAAAATAAAATGTGCAAATTCACATCTTGCAGATGCGCGAAGTCTCATCCGGGCATTTGCTCTTTATCGAAACATTCACTAAAAATATTTTTTTTAGTATCCAATGCTTCTGTTTGCGGACTGCGAAGGCCCTGATCAGACTGCGCGTAGGCGCAGGCTGATCTGGGCCTTCGCTGTCCGCATATGCCCAATGACACGTTTTCGTTAGGCATGGCCCAATTTATGTATAACGTACCGAATGTCGGCATGATCAATATCCAATCAATCTTGTACAATTTATATCTGCCTATATTTTCTGATCAGGAACAGGTTTATATATTGATTCTGAGCCTATGCCGGGAATATATACAATCCCCAAATTCAAAGAACTGTCGATTACCGTGAGTCATTGGAATATCCGAATATTATATTTCAGTCATTGTAATATCCTGTCCTGGCGCACCTATTTACCCGTGAATATAATCTGTGTATACATATGTAGATACTGTGTGGGAGATAGAAGTACTGATATGAAGTAAAACTATTTTTATCCGAAATTTGCGCTGCATATATTACAGTATATCTTACCCGCCTCAAATTTGAACCATCATAACTACATGTACATAAGCACAAGCATGTACAATTGCAATCCCGTGATCTCACCAAGACCCCTTTTTCCCCGGCGCCTAACGGCTTATTCTGAATGATTTATCTAACGACGAACAGAAGAAAAAAAATGCACCGATGTCTATCGCATAAATAACCCCCCTGCTAGCATTCTTTATAAATCTATAGCGGGCCGTTATCGGCCCGTCAGCTACCCTGACGGGCCGATAACGGCTCGCTATAGATTTATGCAGAATGCTTACTGGGCCTCTGTATAGGCAAAATGCTCTAACGCCTTTAAATATTGCAAGAACACGTGTACTGTGCAACTTATCAGCCAAGCAAATTTTGTAAACGAAATATTGATATTATTTTCATTTCTTCACACACACACAAAAAAAAAGTACGGTTTTGCTGCTCATCTTAAGGGTCTCGTCATTAAATATGGGAAATGAGGAACATTGTGGTTATTAAGGACATAACGATTGAATCAAAGACGTATAAAATTACGTCCTTGATTGAATTAAGCAGTGAAGTTAGACTGGCTTCATTCGTTTCTGCACTTGTCTTCTTATGTCATTCTTTCTATCGAAGCACTTCCTGCAGCCTAATTGGCCGGCGCGCGAATCGCGCCGGTCTCTTAATATAGCTTTGGATTTTTATGTATGGAGAAGTGTTCGATTAGCGCAAAGCGCAGTTTGGTAAGTTTGAGTATGATCTGCAGTCCATATTTAGTAAGTTTGACTATGACCTGTAGTACATACTTAAAAAGTTCAAACATATTCAGATCTGACGCATGCTAAAATAAGCTTCTAGATAAGATCTGGTAACTTAAGTAAGTTCTGCCATGTTTTTTTTCTTTTTTAAATAATAATGTTCAAACTAATCTCGTGGAAATCCCAATATGACTAGGATTCGCATATTGCTTGATCAAGAAAATTCATAAAGCTTAATAAAAGCATACATGAAAGAATCACATTGTTGTTCTTTTTTTTACCTATTACATTGAAAATTTATTAAACTTTAGTATAGCCGTGACCAATATTTCTAAGTAAACATGAACAAAATTTGCGCCGGTACTTAGACGTTTACGTCTAAATATTTTGTCTTGTCTCTTTAATCCCATTTCACTGTTTTACTGCAGAAACTCTACTAAGGGATATAACTGATAAGATTTTTTAAGCTACACAAGATTGTAATTTATTTATTTATTTATTTTTTTTTTATTTTTTTTTTTATTTTTTTTTTTTTTTATTTTTTTTTTTGAAAGAAAAGATAAGACAGACTATAAAGAAGTTGCAAGAAGTAATAAACAAATTGGAAAATAACTGGTTTAAAAAACTGTAAAATTCTGAAAATCCCCCTTTTTATGTAGACCCCTTCCCCGACCCCAACCACAAAAAAAAAACAAAAAAAAAAAAAAAAAAACTGTTTACTCCATACAGTAAACTTCAGTGACACGAACACTGATGGCTCGTTTACCGTGGCTGGTTAGAACTCATTTCTGAGTCCCAAGGAAATTCTTCTATCAGCTCAAGAAAAATATTTAATATATTTAACCCAATAAGACTAAATAAACTCTCCCATACTATATATTGGAAGAGTCCATTTTCGATTTTAGGTATATCAGGCTATACAATGTAGATATTCCTAAAGCAAAATGGTTGAACTATTTGCAAACAGTGGAGATCCTGATCAGATGCCGCGTTCTGCGGCGTCTGATCTGGGTCTGTACTGCTTCCCAGTTACCCGTTTAGGGGTCTTCAGTCTTCAATGGGTTAAAAGATATTTATGAGAAATTTCCTCACTTTTTTCTTGAAAATGTATATTTAGTATAATCATATATTAAGTATATTCATTAGACTATGATCGCCTCATCGAGGCGATTCTAAAGAGTACACTTAACAAACCATTATCTATTATGTTTATTCTATAGAAGATCGAAAAGACATCCGTAAATTATCCCCATTTGCCCTATGACCTGGCGCTATGATTAATCAACAGTGGTTCAACTACATGTTTGAGCCATTCAAGTTCGACCATATATTCTTGAGGAACATTATGCAGACTTGCTAACCTAAGTATATATGAACAGCAAAGGCACAGACCACAGGGTTGTGATTAGCGTCTTCACCGCCCGCTGACAGAATTTTGTATTCTATATGGGCCAGCGCACGACAAAACTATAAAAATGGCATGTGCGCCCAGCGAAGACTCAGATCAGCCTGGGCATCTGCCCAGTCTGATCAGCGTCTTCGTTGTCCGCATGAAAAAAGCTTGGGTCCTTAGCTACCCATTGGGCGCACAACTATATGAGCCAGCGCACGACAAAACCAACAAAATGCCATGTGCACCCAGCGAAGACTCAGATCAGCCTGGGCATCCGCCCAGTCTGATAAGAGTCTTCGCTGTCCGCATGAAAAAAGCTTGGGTCCTTGGCCACCCATTGAGCGCACGACAAAATCAAAATGGCATGTGCGCCCAGCGAAAACTCAGATCAGTCTAGGCATCCGCCCAGTCTGATCAGAGTCTTCGCTGTCCGCGTGAAAAAAGCTTGGGTCCTTTAGCTACCCATTGAGCGCACAGCAAAGACTCTGATCAGACTGGGCGGAAGCCCAGTCTGATCTGAGTCTTCGCTGTTCGCACATACCATTTTATTGGTTTCGTCATGAGGTGGCTGATATAGAATCTACTGGCGAACCGCAAAGGCAAAGACTATGAATATCGTTATTCATATATGAACCGAGGCACAGCATTTCCTACATGTGTGGAAGTGTGCCCAGCGTTGACTACCAAACTCCGATCAGCCTCATGCGCTGTCTGATCGGAGTCTTTGCATGACACTCTGTGGGTAGCCAATGATCCAAAGCGTCTTCAAGGGGACAGCCAAGACTGATCAGCTGCGCGGATGATCCGTCTTCACTGGACGCTCATGCAATCTTGTAGCAAATGCATTGCTTGAACACCATTTTGCGTTGCATTACATTAACATACCTGTAGGAAATATGCTTTTTAACTTTATGCACTTAATATTTTATTAAAAGAAAAAAATAAGGAAAGTCATGAAAAAGCAGGTCATATGCAGAGGAATAGTGTTTCGAACAAAGACGTATAAATTTACGTCCTTGTTTCGAAGGAGTCTAATTATCGGGGCCCTGCTTCGCATGGGGCATCGTATCTAATGCATGTCCTGCAATATTTTGGCGCACATGTTGTGGCAAAAACTTTGAGTTCAATAAGATACTGAAAACCCACGACTGATGACAACGAGATCAGATGGGTTTTTTTTAAGTCTTACTGGGACGATATAGGTCGACTCACTTGAAGGTCCCGATTTTGAATGGGTGATTTAGGAAACCAATGAATGACATCTAAAAGAATGCATTTCTCAGTTTACAACTGTTTACAACTATTCTGTTTCGCAAGATAAATTATTTCCCATACATGTATTAAGAGTTATTTTTTCTTGGTTTTGAAAAAGAAAATATTCTGGTTACATCTAGAAAATGCATTAGAGCCTGATAAACCAAAACGTTCCCACGTTTTATTTCCATGTTCGATCCATTTTAAAGGTAACTTGATTCTCTTGCATCTAAGACAAGTGTTTTATATAAGATACCGGATTTTAATTTCTCCAATTCTGTATCCGCATGGGATATAAACAGAAGCATAGATATCAAGCAGAATGGCGGAGCTACAGTCAGTTTTAAGGCAGCATAGATATCAAGCAGAAGGGCGGAGCTACAGTCAGTTTTAAGGCACTTCAAAAGAATTGCTTACAGATATTCAAACTCTGCTTGAGCAGTCATAACGTTACATAAACAAGAAGACCAAAGATGGCCCTGTATCGCTCACCTGATTACCAGACAAGTTTCGAGTCAGATGGCCTTTCGGTTCAAGAGAAGAAGTTCAATATAGATTTTTATGATGGCGGCCATCTTGGATTTTCAATCATAACGATTTGACGGATTTTAGCCACTTTTGATCGAGAAATTACTCCGATACTTCCGATGAAGTTTCGAGCCAATTGGCCTTTTGGTTCAGGATAAAAAAAGGTTAAAAATAGATTTTCAACATAGCTGCTAAGGCGACTATTTTGGATTTCCGATTACTAATCTTTATCTACAAGTCACCCGGCACTTTCGAGTCAACTGACCTTTCTGTTCAGCAGAAGTTCAAAATAGATTTTCAAGATGGCGACTGTTGCGGCCATAATGGATTGCCGTTCAGGACAAATTTAGCTATTTTTGATCTACAAGTCACCCAGATACTTGCTACCAAATTTCGAGTAAACTGGCATTTCAGTTCAGGAGAGAATTCCAAGACAGCAGCCACAGTGGCAAATCTTGGAGTTCAGATCGGACCGATTTTAGTTATTTTTCATCTACGTCACCCTGATATTTCCTACCCATTTTCGAGTCAACTGGCCTTTTGGTTCAGGAGAAGAAGCGTAAATAGATTTTCAAGATGGCGCCATGGTGGCCATCTTGGATTTCCGATTGGAACGATTTTAGCTATTTTTGATCTATTAGTCACCCTGATGCTTCCTACCAAGTTTCAAGTCAGTTAGCCTTTCAGTTAAGAAGAAGCGAACAAGAGGACCATGATGGCCCTGGATCGATCACCTGATCCATATTGCATAAATGAAATGGTAGATAATATGAGGTGGAGGGGAGGGTTCGAGCAATTTTGGTAGACGGTGACCCAAGGAACATTTTTGTGGAATTAGTCTAGCTGTTTGCCTAATTTTAGCTCTGGCGGTCATCATGTTCAGTGGAGCAAAGTGATTTTGAGCAATTTTGTTAGAGGGTCACCCATGGAATATTCCTGTGAAATGATTTCCAAATCTGTACAGCCTTTCATTTATTTATTTATTTATTTATTCATTTTTCTATTTTAAGCTCTTGTGGCCATCTTGTTGAGCAAGAATGGAAAAGTTTGAGCAATTTTTATAGATGAACACCCAAAGAACGGAACGATTTTAGCTACATTACGAAAACACGCCTATTCAAATATATATAAAATTTCACCTCCAAAAACTGAAAATTTTCAGATAAAAAAAACTGCTATATTTCAAATTTCTGCTCAAAACATAGATTGTGGGCACTCGTTAGAACCGCCTCGGCGAGGCGGTTCTAACGAGTTCCCATAATCTATGTTTTTGAGCAGAAATAAAAAAAATAATGTATACCCCTGTAAACCCCAGTTTTACTATATAAAAGTGGGGTTTAAGGGGGTCGAAATTATATAGGTATGTTTTCGTGATGATTTTTGTGAAATCATTTCTAAATCAATCTACCCATTTAGAAGGAGGTCGTTTAAAGATTTTTTTCTATTTTAGCACTGGCAGCCAACTTGTTTAGCAGAGCGGAACGGTTCGAGCAATTTTGGATGAGGGTCGCCCAAGAAAGATTCCTGTGAAATTAATTCAAAATCCATCCATCTCTTTAGGAGGAGAAGCCATTAAAGGGTTTTTTTTGGGGTGGGGGGTTGCTATTTTAGCACTGGTGGCCATCTTTTTCGTTGGAGCGGAAGAGTTTGAACAATTTTGTTAGGGGGTCACCTAAGGAATATTCCTGTGAAATTGTTTCAAAATCCATCCACCGGTTTAGAAGGAAAAGTTGTATATAGAGGATCTTACATGGGTTGTCATTTAATATGAAATTTATGAAACGAGTTTGGGTAATTTTTGGTAATTTTGCGAGCCTTAGCGAGCAAAATACCGAAATTACCCAACAAGTTTCATAAATTTCATGTTAAATGACCACCCATGTAAGAGTCTGTTTATCACATGGCCCTTTCGATGACAAAAAATGCACAAATAACGGCTTTCCACAGCTAAGCGGAACAATTCACTACCAAGGATTCAGTAGTACTACGCAACAAAATAGTCAATGTACTTTATCTGACAAACAGACGACGTGGATACACATGCTATTCTAGATCTAAATGCATGTCAATGGCTGGTAGCTTTATAAAATGGCACACTTTTATTATGTCAACAACGTTTCTAAATCATGCAACATCTGTCTGTCATATAGTGTAGACATGGAGAGGCGCCAACAGAATAAACTTTTTCTCCCACCTTTGCCTTAACCCCAAAAGCGCCAGTCACAACAATTGTCGTCTGCCTTGTCGTCTGCTTGTGATTTTAAAAATCATTTTTGCAAACAGTGTGGACCCAGATCAGACTGCTCCTCTGATCCACACTGTTTGCCTGTATGCAAAAAATAGGTTTGAAAAATTTGCAAGAATATTCAGCAGACGACATAAACAGACGACATTTTCAGATGCAGGTTTTCTTGGCGTTTTAAGGGTTAATATGAGAAAGGTTTTTGCCCATGTGAAAAACTATCTCGCATGTCCATGCCGATCCTAAGAACTATCCACTTAGTCCTCTGCGGGTAATTACCATTTTTGTGTAATCCTCAAAAATGAAAGTCGAGCCAGAGTAAAAACGTTGCTGTTATTTGGTACTAAAACTAAATAAATTTAGTAAATACGGAATTGATTTTTCCTGTTTTTAGCACTGAGTTTGTCAAATGGCTTCAAATTTGAGGAAAATAATGAAAAGTACATGCTTGGAAATTTTTAACTTTTGCCTTTATTTAAGATCTGATAAAGCTGAATTGGTTCAGCCTTTCTTTATTTCAACGTACAGTATCCCCATTGTAAGTATACAAGTAGAATCCGCCATATCAACAAAGGATAGTGCATCCTTTTGGGGGATTTTATGTATATTTTAGTTCCTGAATTTAAATGAGGGCAGGGGTAAGTTTTTTCCCATAAAAATGAAATAAGCATGATGACCCACATATTTCTTTTAATTTTCTGTTGTATATTACCCTCTCCAAAGAATAAACCTTATTTTGTGAGATTTTCAGTGTAGCAATTTTCTGTAAGGTCCATGATACGGAAGAAATGGATTTATTTTAAGGATTTTCAGGAAGTGTCGAAAATTGACATTGCAGATTCCTGTCTCATCTTGACAAATGAGCAGCAGATGTGTATCAATATCATTTCTTGTATGGTTCTGCTCAAAATTATAAAATTAAAAGTAAGGCGAATGCTATTTTTGTCATACAATCAACTAACATAATTATTTGCATATATTTTGGGGAAAACTGTTGAGGGTGGTGTCATTCCAGGTCAGATGGTAAAAGACTTAGCACAATGATGTATCATTTTTATTTTAGAAATAGTGAGCCAGTATATGAAACTGAATATATGCAAAGTCTTAAGCAGTTTGCAGTGCAGGAAGTATTTCCCCCATATGTCCTTAAAGGCGGGAGAAAAAATCCATAATGAGCCAGTCCATGCAGGATAGGGAAATCTCACCCTCGGGGCGGTCACCGGAATAACCGAAATCACCAAAATCACTGTAATCACCATGGAAATCCCTGAAATCACCATCAAGGGGTGGGGTGGGGGTGATGTTTGGTGTGGTGGGGTTGGTAGGTGTGAGTAAAGGTGGGTAGAAGTTATGGTGGGATTTGGTTACGTAGGGTGAGTAAGGCTATCGAATGTGGCCCCTGAATGTGGCGAATTTTATACCTAAATCTCGGTGGAAATAATTGAAATCACCGTTGTTTTATAAAGTTCTGGACACAAATCATACTGTCATATGATGGGGGAGGGGTAGGGTGGTAGGATTACAACAGGGTATGCTGTGTTATGCAAGCTGAGTATGGTTATCGAAGGGCCTGGACCAGTAGTGTAATGAACTCGCAGTGGAAATCACCGAAATCACCGTTCTTCAGTTATGCGTGATACCGAAAAGAAGTTCACTATTACATAAAAATAATTTTAAATTCATCCCTACCATCCTGATCCACCCTAACGTATCATACCTCCCCCCACCCCACCCTTCCATGGTGATTTCGGTGATTTCCATGGTGATTTCGGTGGGGATTTCGGTGATTTCGGTTATTCTGGTGACCCCCCTCGGGGTAGGAATTTCAACCAGGGCAAGCCCACAGGGACTAGTAACAAGCTCTTTGAGAGGAAAGATATTACTATCCTATAATGATATACACAAGTTGTGTATATTATTATAGGGTAGTATAACATTCCTCTCAAAAAGCTTGCTACTAGCCCTTGTGGGCAAGCCTCATTCCCACCCCTCGGGTGAGATTTCCCTGTCCTGCATGGACACTCATGATGGATTCTCAAATTCACATATGAAAATCCCCAAATTAGTGTACACAGACACATAGTCCGAGCCATCTCTGACTTAAAAAGCCTTCTGAAGACCCTAAATCAATAAAAAAAAAAAAAAAGGCTTTGAACAGCCAGAGAAGGCTCGGGTTAACAGACACACAGATATGTCGAAATGAGAGAGAGAGAGAGAGAGAGAGAGAGATAGAGAGAGAGAGAGAGAGAGATTAAAAACATACCTTTCAAGCTACGCAATCAATGTTTACCTGTTTCAACGATAGATAACTCCACAGAACCAATAATATAAAAACAACTACAGTTGTATGTCTGTGCAGCGGTATTCACACAGCATAAACCTCATGACAATACAATATGGCATGTGCGCCCAGCAAAGACTCAGAGATTAGTCTTAGCATCCGCGCATTTTTGATCACTCTTCGCTGTCCGCATGAAGAAAGCTTAGGTCCATAGATGCCCACTGAATGCACAACGAAAACTGATCAGACTGGGAGAATACCCACGCTGATCTTAGTCTTCGCCAGGCGCACATTCATACGAAAACACGCCTATCCAAATATACTGAAACTTTCAGCACCAAAAACTGAATGTTTTCAGATAAAAATTCTGATATATATATTATTTTTTTTCATATTTCTGCTCAAAAACATAGATTATGGGTACTCGTTAGAACCGCCTCTGCTCTGCGAGGTTGTTCTAACGAGTGCCCACAATCTATGTTTTTGAGCAGAAATAAGACAATAATGTATTCTCCTGTAAACCCCAGTTTTACTCTATAAAAGTGGGGTTAAAGGGGGTCAAAATGCCATAAGATACGTTTTTCGGGATGAAACCGCACCAAACAGGCAAAGCTTTTGAAGTATATATGTTTTATAAAAACGTCACCTCAACAAAGTTACTTTGACCGCCAACCTTTATACCTTTGTACATTTCTATGGAGGAAATGCTGAAAAGGAGTTCTCAAACTGTATTGCATCACGAAAACAAACCTATATAGCTTTGACCCCCTTAAACCCCACTTTTATATAGTAAAACTGATGTTAACAGGGGTATACTTTATTTTTCTTATTTCTGCTAAAAAATATAGATCGTGGTTACTCGTAAGAACCGCATCGCCGAGGCGGTTCTAACGAGTACCCACAATCTATGTTTTGAGCAGAAATATGAAACATATCAGATTTTTTATCTGAAAACTTTCAGCTTTTGGTGGTGAATTTTTCAATATATTTGAATAGGTGTGTTTTCGTAATGAAGACTAACAATAGAAACCTACAATGTATGATCGAAGTCGCAAGCCCCTTTCGTCACAGTAAAAAAAAAAGCCCCGTTGGGTTATCTTTCCCTGTCCCTGGGCTATAAGCATGTATAAAATCATGAGGTCTTTAAACAACTTCTCTTAAACCACTGTGTCGATTCCCAACAAATTTCATGTGGAGCCTTTTGTTGAAGGACGCTAGAAAGTTTGTTCAAGTGGACTAAACTTTAGAATCTGTCCGCCATTATTGATTGACTTTAGCAAGTTAGTGTTCATACCTACCAACTGCCAAACCTACCAAAAGTTAAGCCCAACCTAGAGTTTGGTAACTGACGGTTTGGGTTGGATTAGGGTTAGGGTAGTTGGTAGATCATATTTAGCATATGGATATTTGGCATATTTACAGACGGTTTGTGAAAGACTGAGTGGCGGACAGATTCTAAAAGTAAGAGAGAGAGAGAGAGAGAGAGAGAGAGAGAGAGAGAGAGAGAGAGAGAGATTACTCTCATTTGGTCGATTGTGTCAAAATATCTACTCTTATTTGGTCTACATTGACAATAAAGGTCTGTAACTTTACCGGTAGTCAGTGTTTTTTTGTGTGTGTGTGTGTGTGTGTTTTTTTTTTTTTTTTTCTGTTAAAAAGGCAACCTTTCAATAATCTAAACAGTACGTGTAATTCTGCCCTGTTTGATAAATAGTGCAAGTGCAAATGCGGACACGGAATGGGAGCAGATGTTTACATTGCCTACAAGTTTATTCATCAATATTAAGAGAGAGAGGGCTACCATTATGTTAAGTACTAGAGGGAGACAACATTACAATATCCAAACTTAGTATTAGCAGAGTAGTCTCTCTTAGTAGGCTGACCGTAATGAACATAGGTGGTTTCTTCATCCGTTAAAGTACATGGCACACTCTGGCGCATTGATTGATTTGTTGGGTTTTAAGGACACGTCAACCTTTGTGGGTCATTTTGTGTCGTCTCCCAATGATAGGGAGACGAGAGAAAGAAGAGATAGTAGAGGAGACGAAAGAGAGGGACAGGGGTGAAAGAGGCAAATGAATGAAAATGAAGAAACAGAGGAAATAAAAACATTCCCCATCTACCCCTACCTACTGCAAGGACAGCAGGCCTTGCCCATCTGTAAGTCAATCTCTTTTGGACGCCCCAGTAGAAAAAAAATATTTAAGTTATATATACGGCACTAATATATATATATATTATTAGTAAACGCATTAGGTGAATTTTTAAGTTCTGAACGCTTAAGCCTAATAGTCACCGCATATTAAAACTGTAAATGCTCAAATAGGAGTTACTGAATGAATATTAAGTAAAAAACACACACTTACCAGAATCGGGGAGCGGAACTGATGTTGTACAATGGACGCTCGGTCACTTGAGGTATTGGCTATTTGTTAACATGGTCAGATATTGTGTCACTGATCCACGGCAATCAGGAAGTTATAGCATTAAGTGGTCTTGCTTGGTAAGCTAGATGTTTTTATCATGTTTTAGTCATAGTAAAATGTGTGTGTGTGTGTGTGTGTGTGTGTGTGTGGTGTGTGTGTGTGTGCGGGGGGGGGGGGGGGAGCAGTATTTGGAAGCTGGAGGTTTGATCACTTGTTTATCGATAGTGACTGATTTACAAATATGTAAACATGCTTAAGACGTGTGTAAAGAAGCAAGTATGTTGTTCTTCAGAATTTTATTCTTCGGACATTAGCTGTGTTCGAGAAGGTGTATATACATGTATATATATATAAATATATATAAATATATATATACAACTACAAAAAGATAACATTTAATATTTAACTATGAGGGAGAAAACCATGAAAGTATTTCACCTGTTGGACAATGGAATGGTTCAGTCACTAGCTTTGGTAAGTTTGTGTATTGTACACAGACAACTGCGACTCTGTTGAACGGTCACTAGTGCAACAGAATTTTGCAGTTATTGGTGGGTTTTGCTTCTTGACACGTATTTCCCCTCAGTACCATATTAAACCCGTTATTTGTTGAAATACCTTAGTTTATCCCCTTTTCAGGCAAGAACCAATTTGAAATCACGTGTATATATACGAGGGGAGTTCCACAAGTTCGTAGAACTCGGTGTTTAACTCACAGATTGGAAGATGGTTTCAACATTATTTTTCAATATAATCCCCCTTTACTTCAATACATTTGGCCTACTTTTCTTTTAAGCAGTCTATGCCTTTGAAATAAAAATCGTCTATTTGGTCCTCAAACCAAGCCTCTGTACATAGCTGCCTTGAGCTCATCATCGTCCCGAAATCTCGTTCCACGCAAGTGGGACTTCAAATTTCGAAACAAATAATAATCACTTGGTGCCAGGTCTGGACTGCATGGCGGGTGATTTAACTGCTCGAACTTGCACTCACGAATAGCCGCTTGTGCAACTCTGGACTTGTGCACAGGGGGCACTATCATGCAAAAGAAGGACACCAGCAGCTAGCTTTCCCCTTCGTTTTTCTTTAATAGCAACCCTTATTTTTTAATGACATTGGCATAGTATTCTCCTGTAATTGAAGTACCAGCAGGCTTGTAATCTATCAATATAATCCCTTTGGAGTCCCAAAACACTGTGGCCATTACCTTGCTGGCTGATGGTTGGGTACGAAATTTCTTAGGTGGGGGTGAGCCAGGGCGCTTCCATTGCATGGACTCTTTTTTAGTATCTGGGTCTCAGTGGTGAAGACAAGTTTCATCACCTGTCACAAGACGAGTGTGAAAGTCTTCTGGATTGGCATTGTACACTTCCAGAAGTTCTTGACTTCTCCACCCTTTGCTGACGGTCTTGCATATTCAGGTTTCTGGGTACCCACCTGGCAGATACTTTTGACATGCCTAAATGTTCATGGATTATAGTGTAAACACTTCCATTAGAAATACCACATTCTGAAGCAAGTTCGGCAACTTTGATTCGGCGATTGTTTAGCACAAGTCTCTCAACACGGTCGATCATCTCCTGGCTGATGACATCAGCAGGGCGACCTGGCCTTGGGTCATCTTCTAAGGAGTCTCGCCCACGTTTAAATTCTGCTGACCACTTTGCCACTGTGGAATAATTTGGGCTACTATCACCATACACATCAGCCATGCGCCGATTGATTTCTTTGGCCTTTGCACCCTCCTTATTGAGGAACTTTATGACTGCTCAGAACTCAATATTCTGACTCCATTTTTGCCTATGGGTATAGGTTTTCAAACAAAAAGTAAGAGCAAAAAAATGTACGTGTTGACTGAACGGCTGTTATCATTCAACTGACAAAGGTTTACACTGCACAAAAATGAAAAAAGAAATCTTGAATTGTATAGAAAAATACCGAACTCCCCTCGTATATATATTATATATACTTATATATATAAGTTGGGAAAAGGAGCATAACATCCAACAAAAAATCTTTTTGGTAGCACTGGATCCAGAAAGGATGCTAAAATGATAGGCGTTAAACTATAAAACTATATGTTGAGAGTTAATCAGCAAAGATCCGTTCAATCCAATATCAAGTGACCGTTCAAATGAAGAAAAGTAAAGGACATTTAAGTAGTATTAAATAATATATAATTATATATGTCCGGCGTCTATGCGTCCGTAAACAATTTAGCATTATCGCATATCCTCCGAGATCGTTGGTGGGGTGGTCGGGTGGTGCGAAGGTGGCGTGCATCTTACGTCACCGGGGCGTCCAACTGATATTGGCTTATAGTTGGCCTGCTGTCCTTGTAGCAGATAAGGGTCGAGGGGGATGTTTTTATTTCTTCTCTTTCTTCACTTTCATTCCTGTTCCTCTTTCTTCCCTGCCCCTCTCTTTCATCTCTTCTACTATCTCTTCTATCTCTTTTCTCCCTTACTCTGGGAGACGAACACAAAATAACCCATAAGGGTTGACGTGTCGTTAAACCCCAATACAATCAAAACCGAGATCGCTGGTCCGAATTTCTCATGTTTAAACCTATCTGAGGTTTTCCTCTTGAGGTCAAATTGTCCAGATCCGAATGTGGTTCCGGCCTTTCGACAGATATGGCCTTCTTGTCTGATACTGCAGCACCCTCTCGCGGGGATTATGTGCAGATGTCCGTTGTGCTTCAGACAGGGGGCGGGGTCAGTGCAGTGAACAGTTGAAAATAAGAAAGATTAATCAGATGATAGTGCGATAAAGCTGAAAGATTAAACTGTTAAAAGTCCGATGAAGACAAAGTGCTATGGTAAAAGGTTAAACTTAATGATCCCGGTCTATGGCATGGAGAAGGCCAGACTGCTGACTGTCAGTCTGAAAGATTCAGTCTGGTAGCATTACTATTCTTGGTGGGAGTCTGTTCACCATCGCAAATGACTGAACATTCAGTTAAAAATGATTAAAGATTGCAAGGATCC
Organism: Anodontia alba; assembly: GCA_964016985.1. Classification (NCBI taxonomy): domain Eukaryota; kingdom Metazoa; phylum Mollusca; class Bivalvia; order Lucinida; family Lucinidae; genus Anodontia; species Anodontia alba. The sequence continues at coordinate 22,309,022 of OZ024822.1, read as the reverse complement.
GTTCAACCCAGTATCAAGTGACCGTTCAAATGAAGAAAAGTGAAGGACATACAAAATTCCGATTTTTTTTTTTTTTTTTTTTTTTTTTTTTTTGGTCACATCTATATTATACACTATGCTGAACAGGTAATTGAATATGTCACAAAATTCACAAAAGTGTAATTTAGATATTAATTCTTGGACATTTTCTCCACTGTTTTGTAAAGTTGGAGAGACGAGAGACAGGACAACTGATCGACACCAGTGTTTCCGTTTACAGCACTAATGATATCAATGCAGACATCATCGACGTAATGGTATATATGCATTAAACAAAAGTCTCCACATTCACCCTCATGACATAGTTGGCATACCATTCTTTTTTTATGACCAAGTGACTGAGCGTCCACTGCACAACAACTGTCCGTTCACGTCCGCTCCCCGAACCTGCTTACCAGCAATTAATAATTTCTAAGACAACAAACATTGCAATCTGAAACTGAATACAGACACATAATAATTGCAATATGCGGCAAGTAACAAAATGGGAGGGTAGACGATCAAATGGAGTATAATCTGATCTAAATCTTGACGTTTTGAGAGTAGACGTTATCACTACCTGTCCACCCCACATGCCCCAGACCCTCTTATCCTCACAATAAAAGCTGATCGTTTATAAAATTCCACTGTGCTTTCGACATCTTTCAGAAAGTCATTTTTCGCTTTGCGCTTTACACAGAAGTAAACTGGCATTTGTTTTCATAAACCATCGTAACTACCTATGCACACAAAAAAAAAAGGTTTTATTCTAGTCTTTGATTTAAAAACAAAAATCAAATATTTTCACGTTTCTCATAGTAGAAACGAATGCATTTAGGCCCTATGCAGAAATCAGAAGGGTAGGTTCACTTGGAGGCAGATTTTCAACAAGCTCCGCTAGTTTTCTGAAATTTTCACAATATTGTCGTGAATATCATTAATTCAATTCAGCAAAGAAAAGTAAAATATAATTTTCTTAGACAAAAAAAAAATCACTCTAGAAATTGCACAGGTCAGACCAAGTTTTGGCCATGAATTTAATTTTAGGGTAAATATTTGAGAACAGCAGAAACAAAAAAGACAAAATGGTTTCTAATAAAATATGGTCAATCAGAACAATATCTTGGACCCAATAATACGTGTTTTTTGGGTCCAAGACAATATGTATATATTTTATTTTTAAATCAAACGCCAAGCAAAAAAACGTCTCCAATGATGTATTCGAGATGTTAATTCATTTGTTTGGGAATCTAAGTTGGGGCAGGCTTTCTTGTAATGGTCTGTAATAGGACTGGCATCCATAATAGCGTAGGCGAAACGGTGCAATTTCTTATAATTACCTGTAAATTTTACCTGAGTGGAGTCGCACCTTTTGATTTCTCATTCTTTGGTTTGACCAATCAAAGGCTTTCCAATTGTCACGTGACACATGTAAATTTTAAAGACAACAATAATTGACAAAGCACCTGTTGAAGTATTTTACCTGGGGTTATTTTTTGGATTATCGGCATTAATAATTGTTTGATACAAGATAATTGACCCAGCTAATCAACCTCGATTAATCTTTGCGTCACCATTTGCAGAAAAAAAATCGAATTCGCATCTTTTTGTGTCACCGGGTAGTCGCTTGTGTCCAAAATTATGACAACATTCAAGATGGCTGAAATGTAAACTTCCGACATGTAGACAATTTTAGGAAAACGAATAAGTGATAAAATTGTTACAAGAGTTTGGAATGGTATGCAGAAATTAAGAGGAGATGTGATAAACTTATATTATTGACAGAGAAGACGTTGATTCAGACATGTAAAGCGTGGATTTGTTTGCCAAAATTGTTTAGCATGCTTTGTCAAACTTCATTTTCAATGCAAAGAGAAATTGTATTTTCATTAAAAGACCATAGGTTTTGGATAGTGATACTTCTGTTCCTGCTTCTCTGTACATTGAAAGATGTAGTAAAATGCCAAGGTAGGTTGTTTTGTGTTTACACACCTGTATCACACCTGCGTCAGGTGTGTGAAAAAGGTAGCCAAATTTGTCAGAAAGTACCTTTAGTACTTTTTACAGCACATTTTTTTTGTCAGGACTGCTTTAGCAAGCAGGAGTGACATAGGGATCATTCCCCAGCATGGTTGGGGGCACTTGCGATGGACAAGCACTGGAGTGGGAGGAGGTTTGAGTATTAGCTAGGGACTGGAAACCTTAAATGTTAAGTAGACTAAAGAAGAAGTAGACAAGCCCAGATAGGCTTACACCACTTCTGTATCAAAGTATCGAAAATGGTAGGGTGTACTCCCAGGAAACCGGCACCCTTATCCCTTTCCAGACACGATTGAGACCCCCGTTCCAGACAAAAGTAAGACAAATCAATTCCCAATGTGAAGGAAAACAATATATGCTTATTTGCTCAGTCAGTTTTAACTATCTTTCTATTCAGATTTTTAATGCTACCAGGCAGCTGAGTCACATAGAGGCAGCACCAGAAAATCTGGATTCGTTTTACTGGACTGCTGGGTTGGCTTGAAATGGTGCCTAGTTATAATTCATAACTAGGTCACCTCGCCCAGACATGGGGTGCATGTACATGTACGTCCAGGCACGGAGCAGACATGTCCAATCATCATGGGAAAAAATAGTAGTCCAGCCAGAATTTTGATTGTCGGCTGAAAAGTTTGAGCTTTTAATCTCATACCTAATGCGTGTCAATTCCGACTGCATAGTGCATTAAGCACTCAGCTCAAGTTGTGCGAAAGTTTCAGACACTAGCCACATGTCGGTTGATCGGGCACCGGAAAGGGTGTGAGGTGGGTGTCCTCACCCAGGAGCTGAGAGGGTATCCTCACCCAGGAGCGAAGAGTGTCCTCACTCAGGAGCTGAGATGGTGTCTTCACCCTAGGACCTGTTGGGTGTCCTCACCCAGGTCCGCATGCTGCCAGTTGACCTACTTAGAGTAAGTCATGCCAAGGTAACTTGGCGGCATGAGCCGAAGTGGTGGTCCTCCACCATCTCCTAGGGGATCCCGACAAGAATCTTCCAGTACATTGTACCAATATGCTGTGTTTGTCTGCTGTACACTGTTTGCCTTATCAGCATCTCAATGGTAGTGTATCATGGGTCATCGAAGAACTTGCTGGTTGGCCCTTTGACCAGTAACCAGTGCTTGTTCTCTCGGTTGAAGACAAAGTAGGCAGGAAGATCTGTGTTCTACGTCTTCCCTGATCTTACGACATGAAGGTCGTAACAAAGAAATGAAGCATAGTTGAAAAAATTTCCACGCCTGTCGTGGGAATCAAACCTGGTCCTCCAGGTTAAAAATCCAATGCTCTAACCACCAAGCCAAAGAGTCGACTCCCTGACGCAGTTGCCAGAGATTGAATATGAACTTAGAAGCTATGCGTAATCTGCCAAGACAGATAATCGAAGGAAGGAGTGCTCAGTCATAACACTCACCCTTTTCAAGGAAGTCATCATTTATGATAACCTGAGCCATTTTCGGCGTATAATGTCCAATCCCGGACGAGCCCCCATCTTACGATATGGTCGTAACAAAGGAATGAAGCATAGCTGAAAACGGAAAAAAGTTCCAAGCCTGTCATGGGAATTGAACCCAGCCAGACCTCCAGGTTAAAAATCCAGTGCTCTAACCACTGAGCCAAAGAGCTGACTCCCTGACACAGTTGTCAGGGATTGAATATATACTTAGAAGCTATGCGTAATCTGCCAAGGCAGATAATTGAAGGAAGGAGTGCTCGGTTGTAACACTGAGCTGTCTTGATGCTTTCATGATGACCTTGTGGGTTGTGGCGTACATGTAGATATCATACTTCTCATGCAGAGGGTACTCTATGTCCACATGGAAGTATTCTTTCGACTGTCTTGTAAGCTTTGGCGACTTGGTCCTTTGCTTCTATGGAAGTAGTGAATCTGGAGAAGGATGTGGTTTTGTTGGTTGCATGATGATCGGTGATTGTATGATTTCTACTGTCTGTGGCTTGCGCTGATATCTGATGGTGGAGGATGCTGATGTCTGCAGTGTCTGGATGGCTGGTGGTGATGTCTCCTTCTCCATAGTTGGCTGTCGGCGAGCAGGCGTCAATCGGGTCGTCGTTGTTGGGGGTCTTCTAGCAGCTGTAGGCTGGCAAGGTCACTCAGCAGCAGAGGGTGCAGGCTGCCTCCTGCTTTCAGCCCTCTTCTTGTCTTATCTTGAAGTTTGTTGGTTCTTGTGAAAGGTTAGTTCTATGCAAACTGTCCTTTGCGTGGGATAATCTCCATAGTGGAGCTCCAGCAAAGTTGAATTCTTCAAAGCATTCAACAAAACAGATGGAATCATGGTTATTTGTTAGTTGTTGACTCTTCAGAGGTCAAAGGTCGAATGTCAGTCATGATGTGTAGTTTTAACAAGGATTTACTTGCATTATACCATTATCTTGAGCTCCTTTTCACACTTGACTGAAGAATATTTTAGTCTGTGCGTTTAACTCCCTTTCTTGAACAACACTGTAACATCATGACTATAGAGGCTGGTCAGTGACCAGCCTTTATAGTCATGATATTTTTTTGGTTTTATTTTAGTGGATTATTAAACAGATTATAAGAAAAAATATTTTGTCACTAGAGACTAGAGCCAGTCTACCACTGCATCTACATTTATATGAGTGGAGTTATATTTTTATCACACTTTTAGATATTTAATAGGATAGAACTTCAAGTGCCTGTGACAGAACAGAGAAACATTTTCTGAGCTGGTTTTTCTTCAGTATATATTCATTTAAGATGACAATGGCCTTATGATCTGATCTGACATAAACACATCCCTGAAAAATTAAAACCCCAGCTACCGGTATATGCTTTAAAGAAAAAAAGGAATTAAACCAGTACAGGTTTCATGACTAGATCTACTGTCCAGAGGATGATAAATTCACATTCATTCATTAATTCTATGGATGGTTTCTCTCCAATGTGCATTCACTATGTGCATAGCAAGGTTGGCAAAATGCCGGCAAATATGAGTATTTTCCATGCCGGTGGTATTTACCGGTAAATACCGGCAAATACTAGTAAATGCAGGCAAATACTGGAAATTGGCATTTACCACCCTGGAAGTAAGACAAAACCCTACCCTCAGTATCAACCTATGGACAATGTCTGTAATAGGGGCTACATAGTTGACTTAGTATTTACATTATACTGATTGCAGTTTAACTCTGGTTTAAGTTTACTTTAATATTAAATTCAGTTAAGTGAAATCTAGAGAAAAAAAAGCCTGTTTCATACCTGCCAAAGTACTCATTAGGTGGCTTGTGGCTACCACTACAGGTTTTTATTTTTACTTTTTCTTTCTTTTCATTCTTTTTTTCTTTTGTTTTTTAATCTTTTTTTTCTTTTTTAATTTTTTTTTTGTATCTTTTCATTTTTATTTTTTTTTTTAACTTTTTTTATCTTTTTTTTTTTTTTTTTTTTCTTCAATATTTTCTTTTGAATAAATAAAGAGTATAAACAACATACAATAGCACATAAGGGCAGGATGCAAAGAAGTCTTTACACAGGTCTACCAGTCAATCTCTGCTTTCCCTCTGAGGTAGCGGTAACAGAATACCAGCTTGGCAGCTTTCTGGAGACCAAGTCTGTTCCTCAGTTTAGTCTGGATTAAGCCAAAGTTTGAAAACACCCTCTCAATAGATGCAGAACTGGATGGCATTTTCAGGAGTTTCACTGCAACATTGCATAAGTCTTCATTCACTGTTAGGGACCTGTGAATGCTTGCCCACCATGTAGTTGGTTTGGTATTGGTGATTACAGAGTCTTGGAGTAGGGTCTTTGGTAGTGGTAAGGAATCTGTCATAAAACCCAGGAGATCTGGAACTGAATCCGGTTTAGTTGATAGAAGAAAGTCTTGGGCACTGGTCACATGTTCAGTTTGTAGCTTCTTGCCTCTGTAGACTGGATGGAGTAGGTTGTCTAAGTAGTGGCTAGGTGTCATGGCCTGGTTGAATCTGTTCTGGACTTTGGTATGGTATGGTTGAAGGTCTTGATTCTGAAGTAGGTCGAGCCATATCTCACCTAGACTTATTGTCTATATGCATTCATTTATGACATCTTGTAGGGGTGGTCGTTTGGTGCGAAGGTGTCGTGTATCTTATGTCACCGGGGCGTCCAACTGATATTGGCTTACAGTTGGGCAAGGCCTGCTATCCTTGTAGCAGGTAAGGGTAGAGGGGGAATGTTTTTATTTCTTCTGTTTCTTCACTTTCATTCCTGTTCCTCTTTCTTCTCTGTTCCTCTCTTTCATCTCTTCGACTATCTCTTCTATCACTCTTCTCCCTTTCTCTGGGAGACGACACAAAATGACCCACAAGGGTTGACGTGTCATTAAACCCCAACACAATCAATCAATATGACATCTTGCCCCTGGCTATCAAGTACCCTCTTGAACAAACAATTGTCCTGGGATTTGTTGTTTTAGTAATTAGACCATACAGGTAGTCTTGCTAATTACATGTACACTAAAACTCCTAAAAATTTTGAATATAGTAAAGTGATGTAAATATCCTAAACTTTGCAAAACATACTTTTACCATAAAGAAGTGTGTTTAAAAGATGCAGATGGCCTGGCAAACATTTAAGATCCTGATCAGACTGTTCAGTATGATCTTGGTCTGCTCTTTTTGACATGGTCTGCCGGCACAAAAACTTAGGGTCATTATGGTAAATGTCAGTGGCCAGGTGCACAGGTGAATTTCTACTATTGAGATAAAGGCCTACATGATTTTTTTTTTAATTAAAGACCATTTGTTGCTTAAATAATTTCAAAATTTTTGTCTTAGATTCACTTTTTGGCAGTGTTACATGTTTATATTGAGATTTCTTCTATTCTTCAGGGTGGTAACCTTATATAATTAATGATTTTAACATTCTTACTCATCTAGTTTGCTTATACTATTTCAATGCAACTTGTTTAAAGACTTCTGCAGTTTTTTAAGGCCAAAAAAATTTCAATTTGCTGGTATTTGCCAGTATTTGCCACTTGAGGAGTATTTTCCAGACCGGTAAATACCGGCAAATGCCACTGGTAAATACCGGGGGTGGAATTTGCCGCCCAACCTTGGTGCATAGTGGTCCATTTTTTTTTTTTTTTTCGGTATTGGAATGAAAATATGAGGTAAACATCACTTTGTATGCTGAAAAACTCTCAAGTGTGCACAAAGCATTAAATATCAAAGAAAAAGTAAATAGATTACATAAAATAGGATCCGGTCCTTTAATGGCTGCAATCCTGTGATTGTACACCCCTTATTAATTGAGAACCATTCTAGTAATGTGAGTGCAAGTAAACAAACTGATAAAGCTGGAATTTTAAAGGCCTTTGATAAAGTAATGCATATTCAGTGTTTCCTCCCCATCCGAGGGGCATACATGTAGCAGGCATACCCAGGGCGATTAAACAAGAAGGAAATATTGATACCCAGGAATTAGAAGACCAACATTTTTACATGTATGTGAAATTAGACGATAGTATCAGTCCCTTCATTGGGGAATTAGACTTGCCTCTTATTGGACATCTGTGCTCAGTGTTTATTTTGTTTTCTGTCACATTAGTTGGCCTAGCAGATAACAGGGCTGTGTTCAAAAGTGCAAGCTACACTGTAGATATTTGCAACTGTTTTGTTCTGGACCCTGCTCCAGTTGGCACTATATAGTCATTTGGTGCAGGGATCCAGGCCATAATATTCATCGTCACTTTGCACTTCTGAACACCTCAGGTGTGTTCACTGGCAAACCACACAACTTCAGAGGTGATCTTGAAGGGCTGTAAAACAACAGAACAGGAAGGAAGTTTTTCTTCAGCATGGGATTAGCTGCAGGAAATTGTTTTCACATCCTTTTTTTTTTTATTACATTTTTTGCCACCTGTCCCCAACATAAGACATTTTAGACTGATGCACATAGTCACACTAGGGGTAATTAGACATAACATAGCCACTGTTGGCAACAAAATTAGACAGACATTTTTCAGATTTGTCTAATTCCCCAAGGTATCCTGCCCCACACCCCATTCATGGGGAAATATTGATAGATGCATAAATCACTCAAAAGTCTTTTGGAAGCTCCATCTGTATTGAATCAGAGGTACTGCACTATCCTATACAAACTGTACTTGGAGCTTGAAAGTTGTACCTATGTACCCTCAGCAGTGATTTATTTACAATTTTATACCTATGCATCCCAGGACTCGTTTGGGCTATATAAAGTGAGTCCTACTAGAAAATCATTGCGTCCATTACAGAATTTTCCACTATAACTTTGTGAGTCCTGGGACTCACTGAGATTTAAAATGTGAGTCCCAAAGCAAAAATGTGAGTAGAGGACTCGGGATGCGCAGGTAAAAAAATCACTGCTCAGTATCAACCCTTGTCCTGCTGAATAAATTAAGATGCCACCCCTCATTTTCAGCCAATCAGATTAATCAATCAAGATTGTTGATATAAATTCACTAACTGAATGCAAACAGTGCAGATCCAAATCAGAAGCCAACTCATCTGGATCTAGACTGTTTGCAAATGCAGGGTATATCTGGGTTCAGCAGGACAAGAGTTAAGACAGGCAGGCCTGAGAAAACTGTCTAGACATACAATGTAGATTAGCAACTACATAATGCATCATCTGATCTGTCAGGTGTGTCCAGGTGGCTGAGTGGTTAGTCCTCCTGACTTCAAAATCAGGGCCCAGTTGTTCATAGCATCATTAGCTTAACGAGCTCGTTAAGGGTCATTTAGTTAACTGTTTTAGCGGATTCAGTACACAATATTCTGATATTTTTTGCTGAAAAAAATGTGAAAGCTACTCACATTTTTTCAGCAAAAAATTTCAGCATATTTGCGTATCACTCGATTAAAATTTTAACGAATCGTTAACTAACGACGTCATTAGCTTTGAACAACTGGGCCCTGATCGTGATGTCCTGGGTTTGAAAGACAGACTTCAGCTTGTTTCTGTATTAGATGCTTCATTTTACAGAGCCTTCTAGCATCAATCCTTTTTTCTGTATGCATGTATTTAACTAATGTTGAATTCAGCAAGAGATGTAGAACACCAAATCACCATCATCTGATCAGGGTTTGTGCTTATTTCCATGCCTCTAACAGGGCCTGACAAATCCATTGCCCACGGGACAAGTCAAAATTTTGGCTGGGCAAGTGATATTTTATTTCACTTGCCCAGAAAAATTTATAGAATATATAGGGTATATTGTAATTTCGAGCCATTTTCAAGATGCTGTGGAATGCTGGGCAAGTGGCTCAAACTTGGACTTGTCAGGCCCTGCTGTAACAGGTTATTGGCACATATATGCAGGTATAAAAGGGGTATATTAAAATTTTAGAAATTGTATTAAAGAATTCATGTCTGAGCATTTTTGGTAAATATGGTATATAGAAGTGTATAGTTTTACACAGTAAGATGAAAGGCTGTTCAGAAGTAACAAAACTTCCCAGTTTACATGTACTTGTGTCAGTGAGCAAAATTCTTTTCTCACCTGGTGATATTCTCATACAACATCTGACTGCAGTAAATGTCCTAAAATTTTGAACACATCATTCCATATTGTTTGCATATTTTTAGCTCACGGGCCGAAGGCTACAGGGGAGCTGATAGGATAGTGGTCTGTCTGCCATCCGTCAGTCATCCGTCAGCACCTTTGACCAGTTATATCTTCACAGTCTGCAGGCTGATCTCAATCATTTCTCACCTATAGCATGCCTCTGTTGGGGCATTTTCATGGAAAACCCAATGAAAACCTTGTTTACTATGGCAACTACAAGGTCCCATAGACTTACAATGGGAACATGCTTGTCATCAACATAACTCCTTCAGCTTAGATCAGATGTTCTTGAAACTTGCAGATAATGTGGACATGGATTAAACTTTGGACGTTCGAAAACTGGCCAGATATCGGCTCATTAATCTTAGTTATGTTCTCTTGATTGCTGAAAAAGCCTCTTTTTGACGTTGTCATCAGTGTAACTTGTTCGAAGGTTTGAGTGGATCAGCCTGAAACTTGCAGATAAGGTGGACATGTATGAAATCTCGGACAAGTTCATAAATTGGCCAAATCCGATCATTAATCTTAGAGTTAAATCCCCATGGTTGCTGAAAAAGCCTCTATTTGACTTTGTATCACTGTAATTTTAACTCCTTCAGTTTTGATTGGATGTTCCTAAAACATAGAGATAATGAGTACATGGATTAAATCTCAGACAAGATCGAAAACTGGCCAGATCCAGTTGTTAATCTTAGAATTACGTCCCTTGATTGCTGAAAAAAAAGAACAACTCTGTTTGACTAGTCATAACTACATGTATAACTCCTTCAGTTTTGATCAGATGTTCCTGAAACTTGTAGATAATGTGGACATGGATGAAATCTTGGACAAGTTTGAAAACTGGCCAGATTGGGTTTTAAAGTTTGGTCCCCTTGATTGCTGAAAAAGCCTCTGTTTGACTGTGTCATCAGCATAACTCATTCAGACTTTGTCATCAGCATAACTCATTCAGTTTTGATCAGATCCTGAAACTAGCTTATAAGGTGGACATGGATAAAATCTCGGATAAGTTCAAAAATTGGCCAGATTGAATTACTAATCCTAAAGTTATTTTCCCCTGACTGCTGAAAAAAACCTCTGTTTGACTTTGTCATCAGCATAACTTGTTCAGTTTTGATCGGAGCTTCCTGAAACTTGCAGATAAGGGGGACATGGGTGAAATCTTGGTTGAATTCAAAAACTTCCAGATCAGGTTATTTATTTAATAGTTACAATCCCTTGATTCCTGAAAATGCCTATTTTCAACCTTGTTATCAGCATAACTCCTTCAGTTTTTATCAGATCTTCCTGAATCTTACATAAAAGATCGGGTTAAACTTTGGTGAACAGTTAGACCATGAGATGATTCAGTGCTTATTGTTTTGAGGTTAAAGTACACAAGAGTTTAAGATAGAGTAATCAGTGTTTATTAAAGATTTTTCAGACATGACTTTGTCTCCATATAACTTCTACAGTTTTTATCGAATGAGGTTGAAACTTGGTGGAAAGTTAGACTATGAAGTTGTACAGCACATATTGTTTCGAGGCTACAGGATTACAGTACACCAAAGTTTGATAGTTATTACTGTTTTAAGATTGTTCACATATGACTTATTTCCCTTAGTCTTACAGTTTTCATCTGACTGGGTTGAAACTTGGTGTACAGTTAGACCATGAGATGGTACAGGTCTTATTATTTTGAGGTTACAGTACACCAAGTTTTGATAAGAGTTATCACTGTTTTTTAAAGATTTTTCAGACATGTCTTAGTTTCTGGATAACTGTTCCTACAGTTTGCATTTTAGTTGACAGTATTGTATGTAAGACTAAGAGGTGATACAGAGCATATTGTTTTGAGTTTAAGGAACACCAAATTTTAGTAGTCCTTTATACTTTAAAGATTGTTCTGATATGACTTTTCCAGCTAATTTCTTCTACAGTTTATATCAGAAAATTTCAAGATCACAGTATACCACTTTTTGATAGCATTATTATGCCCCCCCCACCCCCTCCCCCGCTTTAATTATGTCCCTCCCCCTTCCAAAATGGGGTGATTACATGTACATATTATTTTTGGGACAGATCCTCTCGATGTTAGCGTGAAACGTCTTGTCCACTCTGTAACTTGAATACCCTTTGAAGTATTTTGATGATACTTGGTAGAAATGTAGATCAGGATGAGATGACATGTCACATACAAGATTGACAACTCTGGCTTGCTTACTTTCGGAGTTATCACCCTTTGTTTTATTTGAAAAAGACTGTGTCTGCTCTGTAACTTGCATACCCTTCGGAATATTTTGATGGTACTTGGTAGAAATGTAGAACAGGATGAGACAACATGTCGTATACAAGAATGACAACTCTTACTTTTGCCATTATCTCCTTTTGTTATATTTGACAGTGATTATCCATTGATTTTGTGTCCACTCTGTAAGTCAAAGACCCTTTGGAAAATTGTTATGATACTTTGAAGAAATGTAGAACAGGACTAGACGACCTGTTGCATACAAGAATTAGAACTCTAGCTTTCTTACTTTTGGAGTTACCTCCCTTTGTTTTATTTGAAATAGGTTTCTTCTCTGCTCTGTAACTGGAATATCCTTCAGGATATTTTGATGGTGCCTGGTAGAAATGTAGAATAGGACAATACAATGTGTTGCTTATAAGAATGACAACTCTGCCTTTCTTACTTTTGCCATTATCTCCCTTTGTTATATTTGACAGTCAGATTATGCATTGATTTCGTGTCAGCTCAAGTGTAACTCAAATACTCTTTGGAATACATGTATTTTAATGATACTTGGTAGAAATGTAGAACAGGACGAGACAATGTTTGCGCACAAGAATGACAACTCTGCCTTTATTACTTTTGGCATTATTGCCCTTTGTTATATTTGACAATGATTATGCATTGATTTTGTGTCTGCTATGTAAGTCAAACACCCTTTCAGACCTCTCGGAAACGCAGGATTACGCGTACCGGGATGCAAACTTTTTCCCAGGGACGCATATAATTTCACCATGCAGGAGTCCCCCGTACGCATGTTTTGTTTTGTCGGCACACGTCAAAAATCCAAAGACAAATAAACAAACACCCACAGATCAAAAGCGCTTTGATTCTACTGCGCCACCCTTACTGAGCTGCAGGAGGCGTGAACCGATATCAAACTGTTGACCAATCCGGTAACTCGGACCATGTGTAGTGTGTAGTGAAGCGAAGTGTGAACGGTGATAGACAGGATTACTGATGTGCAAATGATATGATTAAAGTAATTACGCAAGAATCGGATAATCGTTTTCAAATCATGCTATTTTGTCAATTACAAACGCACTTACATTTAATCGGTAGCATAATTAAAGGTGAAAAACAGGTAAGTGATGTAAACAAAATCGGAACTGCATGTCAGGTTACCAACCGGACTTCGGCTGATTAGGGATGACAGAGAAAATAATTTTAATTGCTTTTGTTTGCGATTTGAGCAACATAAACATGGAAGCTAAAGTCCTCGTTTTACTTTATTCTTTCATACGTCTGTGTTTGTGTTTGAACGTGAAAATGCCAAAATACCCATACCAACTGTATAAAAAAATATTCTAGGACCCATGTTATGTTTTATTTACTTTTTTTTTTTTTGTTTTTTGTTTTCCTATGAAAATTACAATTCAAGTGTGCTATAAACTACGTGCTTTTGGAGCATGCGACAGTAAATGTCCTAATAATTTGTACAGTGTTAACAGTTTCTGGAATAAGACATGAGAGCAAACAGTACAGTCAATGATCCGACTGCATCAGACTGATATAGGATACATCAGATCAAGGTCTGTACTTCTTGTTATTCGAGGACATTTTAGAACATTTACTGTAGTACCGGGTAATTAAGCATTAATTTGCATCTACACATGTATTATTTTTGAAAGAAATAAAGATGATTGAGTTATATTGTCTCAATTTAATTAAAATCATTCCATCAAAGAATTATTAAATATACATGTACTACCACTCTGAGTGAAATGCGTGAATTTGTGGGACTCCCACTTTTCGGGATGTGACTCCCACTTTTTCCAGTGGGACTCCTACTTTTTGCAAGATGGGAGTCCTGAACTCCTGTTTTTGAAATCCTAGTGAGAGCTCTGCCCTTTGGAATATTTTGATGATACTTGGTAGTAATGAAGAACAGGACCAGACGACATGTCACATACAAGAATGACAACTTTGGCTTTTTTTTATGTTTGGAGTTATCTCCCCTTCTTGTGTTTGAATTTGATGATGATGATTTCTTCTCTCTGCTCTGTAACCCCAATACCCTTTGGTATATTTTGATGATACTTGATAAAAATGTAGAGCAGAATGAGATGATGTGTTGCGTACAAGAATGACAGCTCTGGTGGGATTGTGGGAACATTAATTTTTTTTTCTAAATAAAAAACTTTTCTTGTTATTCTTTAGAGATAGTTCATGCAAGATTTGGTTTTCGGCCAACTTCTTCTACAGTTTTCATCTATTAAATTGAAAGTTATTGGATTGTAAGACTATGAGGTGGAACAGCATGTATTCTTTTAACGTGACAGTACATCAAACATTAAGAAGGTTATTAACCCTTTTGAGGTTCAGAAAAAGTTTGAAAACAGTAACACAATCTGATCCATAATTATTATGTGTCCCTTGATATAATTAACCTTGTTTACTGCATATGAGCACCATTGGTTTTCATTGGATCTTCCTTAAACTTGCACATGAGGGGGACGTGGATATGTTAAGAGTTATGTCCTCCAGTTTAATGAATGTTGTAGACATTGAGTGACCTTGACCTACTTTGCAGCACAGGTGAGAGTTAAGAACCATCATGGTCCTCTTGCTTTTTAATGCATTTGTTTCTCAAAATACTTGGCAGAATTGCAAACAGTATAGCCTCTGATCATACTGTTCCTTCAGGTATACAATCTGATTTGTGTCTGTAGTGTACATGTACAATGTATATATACCAGTGTGTGAAAAAAATAGGACAATGAACATAATCATAGCAACTTTGTCACATGGGCATGCAAAAAGGTGTTTTGTGTAGCTTCTTAATTGACTGCTTGAGGCATTTCTAAATTACTCTACGAATATATCTCTACTAGGACAGTTTGATGGGCCATCCAATTTTCTTTTTACTATAAGGTAGATTAAAATGACTAGCAGAATAGAGATAAGATCTGTTACTCATTGTACAATAGGCAGTAATGACATTAAACTGGATATAAACCTTTTACTGGGCTTCTTTAATAATTTAAGGGTGTTACAACACATTGCACACTATGTGCAATTTAGCATTTATTTATTTATTTATTTATTTATTATTTTTTTTATTTTTGCTGGAAAATAGGATTTGACATTTCAGTTGCTGTAATCTGTGATAAAATTTGGCAGTAAATTCTTTTATACCATATTTACCCTAAATATTGGGACACCTAAACTACTTACCCAACTTCTTCTAAAATTTTGAAAGAGTTTTAATCTAGTACCAGCTGATATATCTGAAATATTGCTGGATGAGTGGCAAACTGTGTATGCCCTGATCAGATGCTGCACTCTGTGATATTTGATCTGGGTCTATAATGTTTGCATTGGCCTAACTGTCTGATTACTGAGAGTATTATGATACATATAGCAATATACAGTATAAAGTCTAGTTAACCCTCATCCTGCTGAATAATTTAATTAGCCACACCCGTTTCTGACCGTCAGCCAATCAGATTACATCATATAATGTTTTAATTCAAATTCACAAACTGAATGACAAAAAGTGTAGATCCTGATCTTCAGAAGCCGTCTAATCTGGATCTACACTGTTTGCAAAGGTAGGGGTTGTCATGAACAGCAGGATAACGGTTAACATCTTTAAAAAGATTAGTGTATTGGATTCATTATATAATCATCAAATATAGGTCAAATTTGGTTTAGGGTAAAATCTGCCAATTATTACGGGAGTTATGGCCCTTTTTCAACTTCATTTTGTGTGAAATGCTTGTTTCCTGGTGAGGATGGCATTTGTGTTGCATTGACACATTTCTAGTTCTGTCTGTCATGTTGTCCATTCATCCTGGTGTCAGTATTTGCAATCTACCTCTTGGGGTGGTCGGGTGGTGCGAAGGTGTCGTGTATCTTACGTCACCGGGGCGTCCAACTGATATTGGCTTACAGTTGGGCAAGGCCTGCTATCCTTGTAGCAGGTAAGGGTAGATGGGGAATATTTTTATTTCTTCAATTTCTTCACTTTCATTCCTGTTCCTTTCTTCCCTGTCCCTCTCTTTAATCTCTTCTACTATCTCTTCTATCACTTTTCTCCCTTTCTCTGGGAGACGACACAAAATGACCCACAAGGGTTGACGTGTCGTTAAACCCCAACACAATCAATCAATGCAATCTACCTTACATTAAGTCCATTTCTGAACAACTAATGCACCTACAGTCATGTTTTCTGGCTTATATACTTTCTCCCTAACAAGGGCTCAAACAGTGCAGCATCATTTTATGACCTTGACCTATTTTTGACAGTCTAATGATTCTTCCATTTTTGTGTCACCTGCATAGCATGGCAGACACATAGGGATCATGTTGTCCGTCCACGTCGTCCGACGACGGCGGCGGCGGCAGCATCGGTGTCATAGTCACACTTTACGTTTCCGTTCAATAACTTTTGAAGGAATGTATTGATTTCATTCAAATTTTGCAGAACTTTATATCACTATAAAATACAGGTCAAGTTCAATATTAGTAATCATCCGCCAAATTTTGGCTGAGTTATGGCCCTTTTTCAACTTAGTTTTTGTTGTTTGTTTCCACTCAGTAACTTTTGAAGGGATGCATGTATTTCATTCAAACTTTGTAGAACTTTATATCACTGTAAAATGTAGGTCAAATTGGATATTGGTAGTCATCCACCAAATTTTGGCTGAGTTATGGCCCTTTTTTAGACTTAATTTTTGTTGGTTTGTTGATATTGGTTTTCGATCAATAACTTTTGCAGGGATTTTATTGAATGTTTGCAGAAGGATATATCTTTGTAAAATACAGGTCAAGTTCGATATTAGTAATCATCTGCAAACTTTTGGCAGAGTTATGGCCCTTTTTCGAGTTAGGTTTTGTTGTTGTGTTGCTATTGGTTTCTACTCAGTAACTTTTGCAGGGGTGCATTGATTTTATTAAGAGATTGCAGAAGGATATATTATTGTTAAATACAGGTCAAGTTCGGTATTCGTAATCATCCGTAAAATTTTGGGCATGTTATGGCCCTTTTTCTATTTAGTCGTCTTTAGGGATAGGAGCAATTATAAGGACCAGTGTTTTTTTTTTCCTTTTTCATATCAAATGGTTTGCGCTTTAAGCAGGCGACACATCCGATTCTGGGAATTCAAGTTTAGGTCAATCCTAGTGTTTAGCTCCTTTTTTTTTATTTTAACTGAAACACCTACAATCATCTAACATAGCATGTGCTTTCTCCCTTTTTACATGGACTCAAACACTGCAGTGCAATTTTAATCCAGCATAAATATTGTTAAGATGGGAATATGTCTTGAAATTTATCTGATTGTAATGAAACTCTTGTAGGTGCACAGAAATCATGTAGCTCAGAGGCTTCAGTCTACAATATCACAGAAACATGCCTATATAATTTTGACCCCCTTAAACCCCACTTTTAGATAGTAAAACGGGCTTTACAGGAATATACATTGTTTTTCTTATTTCTGCTCAAAAACATAGATTGTAGGTATTCATGAGAACTGCCTCAATGAAGTGGTTCTAACGAGTACCAACAGTCTATGTTTTGAGCAGAAATATAAAAAAATATTAAAATTGCTATCTGAAAACTTATAGCTTTTGGTGGTGAAATTTTCAATATATTTGAATAGGCGTGTTTTTGTAATGGCGTCCACATCAAAAATGTTAACATTATGCATCATGAACATACTCATGTCTAGAGCTCTAGATTCATAGCAAAACTAATTTATTTTCACTTGGGTGAGTTTTCCCACCATATAGCTGTGATACAACAGGATCAGCTGACAGTCACTGAGAGAGTTGTGCAAATGGATAAAATAATTGTTGCAGAATGATCAATCAGATTGTTCACATATTCAGTTAACCCATTGTAAACTGAATGAACTTCCAAACACTATATATTGAAAGATTCTACTTTCGGTTTTAGATATAACAGGCTATGTGATTTAGGTGTTCGGAAAGAAAAATGGTTGAACTATTTGCAAACAGTGGCGACCCTGATCATCTGTTGCGTCTGATCTGGGACTGCACTGTTTGCCAATTACATGTACCCTTTTAGGGGTTTCCTGACTACAATGGGTTAAGTCTTAGTTATACCATGGTTCGTGCGCATGTATGATGCGATAATGCACGAGCATGAGCGAGTGCATTATCGCACGTACATGCGCAGAACCATGGTATAACTGATTTATCACATTTGCATGCATGTAGACCATCTACATCGCGAGATATTTCAAGCTGAATGCTGGGAATTTAGGCCGCTATGTGATAAATCTTATTATTGATTCATAACTGAATATTTTTAAAGATGTGTGTGTTTTTTTTTTCAGTCAAAAAGTATTGATTGTTTTCTTATTTTTCCATGAAAACATAAGTTATGGGAGTTCTTTAGAAGCACTTCGGTGATGCTTGTAATGAGTTCCAAGAACATATATTTTTGTGTGAGAAAATCAGAAAACCTAGACTAACTACTAGTCTGATAATATGAGTCTGATCAGTTTTATTTTTTTATTAAAAGATAGACAACTTCTTAATGATAGCAAATCTATTTGGTAGAGTCTCCTATTCACATACTGCTAAAGTATTATTATCAGTTAAAATTGAGAAAGGAGACTAGACTAGCTAAATATTGCACTGTTTATTTTAACCCTTGTCCTGCTGAACCTGGATATATCCTGCCTTTACAGTGTAGATCCAGATCAGTTGGCTTCTGAAGCCAACTGATCTGGATCTGCACTGTTTGTCAATCTGTATGTGAATATACAGTACAGCTCGAGTGTTTTTAGCTCACCTTAGCTAAAACTCAGGGTGAGCTATTGTGATCACCCTCTGTTCGTCGTCCGTCGTCAACAATTAGTTTGTTGACACTCTAGTCACAGTTTTGGCCTAATCTTAATGAAACTTACTCAGAATGTTTGCCCATATGAAATCTAGGTAAGTGCGAAACTGGGTCACTTGGGGTCAAAAACTAGGCCACCAGGTCAAATCAAACAAAAACCTTGTTAACACTCTAGAGGTCCCATTTTTCAAGCAGCATCATGAATCTTGCTCAAAATGTTTGTCTTGATGAGTTCGAGGTCAAGTTTGAAACTGGGTCACTTGGGATCAAAAACTAGGTCACCAGGCCAAATCAAAGGAAAACCTTGTTAACACTCCAGCGGTCACATTTTTTGAGCAATTATCATGAATATTGCTCAACATGTTTATCTTGATGATTTCTAGGTCAAGTTTGAAACTGGGTGACTTGGGATCAAAAACTAGGTCACCAGGCCAAATCAAAGGAAAACTTTGTTAACACTCTAGCGGTCACATTTTTGAAGCATTCATCATGAATATTGCTCAAGATGTTTTTTCTTGATAAGTTCTAGGCCAGATTGAAAACTGGGTCATCTGGGGTCAAAAACTAGGTCACTAGGCCAAATCGAAGGAAAACCTTGTTAACACACTAGCGGTCACATTTTTGAAGCAATCATAATGAAGCTTGCTCAAAATGATTGTCTTGATGATTTCTAGGTCAGATTCAAAACTGGGTCACTTTGGATAAAAAACTAGGTCACCAGGCCAAATCAAAGGAAAACCTTGTTAACTCTCTAGCAGTCACATTTTTTAAGCAATCAGCATGAATCTTGCTCAAAATGTTTTTCTTGGTAAGTTCCAGGTCAAGTTAAAAACTGGGTCACTTGGGGTCAAAAAACTAGGTCACCTAGCCAAATCAGCAGAAAACCTTGTCAGCATTCTAGTGGTCACATTTTTGAAGCAGTCATCATGAATCTTGCTCAGAAATGTTTGTCTTGATGATTTCTAGGTCCAGTTCGAAACTGGGTCACATGGGGTCAAGAACAAGGTCACTATAGTGGTCACATTTTTGAAGCAATCATCCTGAATCTTGCTCAAAATGTTTGTCTTGATGATTTCTAGGTCAGGTTCAAAACTGGGTCACTTGGGGTCAAAGGAAAAACTTGTTAACATTCCAGAGGTCACATTTTTTAAATAATCATCATAAATATTGCAATAAATGTTCGTCTTGATGATTTCTAGGTTTAGTTTAAAACTGGGTCACTTGATGTCAGAAACTAGGTCACTAGGCCAAATCAAAGGAAAATGTTGTAGACACTCTAGAGGTCACATTTGTTAAGTGATCATCATGTATCTTGCTCAAAATGTTTGTCTTGATGATTCCTAGGTGAAGTTTGGAACTGGGTCACTTATGACGTGTATTTCACAGTCCAGTGACCTTCTTAACTTGTTCCGTTTAGGTCAATTTCTCAGTAATTATTGGTCCTACAGAGTAATATTAGGCACTTGTGAAGTGTTTGTGTTTAGGTCAGTTTCTCAGTAACTATTGCTCCTACAGCCAGTGATACTTAGTACATGCATACATCTTGAGTGCAGTCATCCATATTTGACTTGACCTCTATTTCACAGTCCATTACACATGCTACATTGTCTTGTTAATATAATTATAATGAATTTTAATCAGAATGTTTGCCTTGATCAGTTCTAGGTCAGGTTCTCAAAGTGCTATGATTCTCAGGTGAGCGTTACAGGACCATCATGGCCCTCTTGTTTTAAAATCATCCCGAAGGGGTGGGGTTAATTTTTTTATCCCACCGCTGATCCTCCCGATACCCCACTCCAATTCCCTCTGCGACAGATTTTTAGCCCACGGCGTTTCCGCCGAGTTCCCTCCGCAAAACCACCCACTTAATTATCTGTAGAACTCCGCAGTGGGCAAAAGTTTATCCTGGCGAGCTTGCAATGAAACATTAGTGACGTCAGAATGATTGACAGCTCCGAATTTTTCGAGTTTGCATGGGGAGGAAATCGGAACCTTTATTTTTTTGCTTATGCATCATTGGGCTGATTTGCCGCTGAATAAATACAGAAATATTTCTACCTAGAGATTAAAAAGAACCCAAAAAACAACCTTTCTGCTGAACGTCTTCATTAGAACATAAGCATTTCAGTGATTTGGTTGCAGGGGGCCAGTCAGTAAAATCCGAAGATTTGCGCTTTTGCACCCCTTTCTCCGCTAAGTTTGAGCTGAAGAAGCTCAGATTGCTAACTTGTGACATCTTTGTTGAAGCGTTTCAAACCGACCATGTATTTTGGCTAAGTAATGAACAATCAGGATATCCCTCTTGGGTATAAACCACATTGTTGTCACTGATTGGATAATGCGAAAGGCCTCGGTGGCTTAGTTGGATGCGCCGTCTGACTGGAGACCAGGAGGTCGCGGGTTCAACCCCCGCCGAGGTCAGCAACATTCTTTCGTGGAGATTGATCATGAAATATTTTCTACGGTCATTCTCTCCCTTCCGCTGATTCAAGAAGGGCAGTTGTTAGTTTCTGGCGAAAGAATGTGCACAATACTGGTTAACCGCTTAGAGGACTAAGCCTGCCCAGTAAACGTGTGGTTAGGGAAACTGACCGCGCTTGACATGACCCCATTGGGTTGACTGGGCCGTAAAACCTCAACACAAACAATGCGAAAAAAAACATACGCAATAACCAATGAACAATTATCTCATCCCTCTTGGTAAGAATATACTGGTAATTAAATTCCATGATTGCCGTAAAGATCCTCAATCCGTTTCTATGCACTGGCCATACGCATTCTTTGTTGTCCGCCGGCAATCGCAGTGTTTCAATGCTTTATTACATGTAATATCAGGGGTCATCCTGGAGCTTTCAGAGAGGGAGAAGTTTTGCAACAATTTCAGGATTTCAGGGAGAAGTTTTGGTCCAAATTTTGGATTTCCCTATACATTCTATACATTTTCACTTCTCCCTCAGCTCAGGATTTTGAAAAAAAAACCTTGAGCTGTACTGTATATAAAAAATCTTGATTAAATAATCTGATTGGCTGACAACTAGAAATATGTTTGGCATCGTTATTTATTCAGCATAAGGGTTAATGCAAATACAGTGTAGATGACTTTGTTGCTATATTATATTCAATTTAATGCCTTGCGGCTAGGCTACAGATAACCCTTCTTAGACATGTTAGATTGAAGTTTTACCTTGCAAATTGCAGAAAGTTTTATTGTTTCATCTACAACATTTTTGACTCAGATAAAACATTGATCACTAACAAGATTTACCTGAAAACCTGAGGAACTTGATTGGACAAACCAGTACAATTATTTTATCAATTTTGTGTATACACAAAATATTACACATGTACACCCTGTGATAATGGCATTTTTATTGCTGCATTTTATAGCATCAGATAAGTAGTATTGATATACATGTACATGTGTTTTGTAGATGTTTGTTTCATGAAATCATTAGAATATATGATATATAATTGATGTTTGTGAACTAATTCCATCATTTGGAACTGAGATCACCGTATTTACCATATGTATTCGGACAGACAGGCCTGAGCAAACAGTTTAGACCCAGATGAGACGCTGCAGAATGCGGCGTCTCATCTGGGTCTACACTGTATTCAAAATGTCTAAAAATTGCAACATCATAGGTCCAGATAACAGTGGGTATCAGGTAAATTATTTTCTTATTTCTCCACAAAACATATATTGAGGCACTCTAATGAGTACCCACATCATATGTTTTTGTGGAGAAATATCAACACTTTTAGATTGAAAACAGCATTTTTAATAGCTACAGATAAGAGGGGTTATCCACAATATTTTTCTTATTTCTGGATGAAAACATATGTTGTGGGTACTTATTAGAAGTGCCTCGGTGAGGCGCTTCTAAGCAGTACCCACAACATATGATTTTTCATCAAGAAATAAGAAAGATATCAGCATTATTTGGATGAAAAACGTGCCTTATCTGCGTTGCTATGATCTTACACTCAGGATAAGAAGACTTTGTCTTTTTCAGAAAAATAGGATGATATTTCATTAAAGATAATTTGCGCAAAATGATTTGCAGGAAATGTCAAGCCCTGTTTATCTGTGAAAAATAAAGAAATATATTTCAAAAGATGTAAAGCATTAATGCATTAATATCAGGCAAATTCTGTCATGGATATTAAATAGGTCGTGAAATATTTTCTACAGTCATTCTCTCTTTCCCTGAGTCAAGAAGGGCAGTTGTCAGTTTCTGGCAAAAGAATGTGCACAAATATTGGTTAACTGCTTAGAGGACTAAGCTGTCCACGAAAAGTTTGGTTAAGTAAACTGACCGTACTTGACATGACCCTAATGGGTTGACTGGGCAGTAAAACCACAACACAGACAAACAATGATGCATTAATAACTTCCCCATCACACAGAGGGAGTTTTATTAAGATAGGATGAGTTCCTTAACCCTTGTCCTGCTGAATAAATTAAGATGCCACACCCACTTCTAATTTTCAGCCAATCAGGTTACTTGATCCAGATCGTTGCTATAAATTTGCATACTTGATGGCAAACAGTGCAGATCCAGATCAGTTGGCTTCTTCAGAAGCCAACTGATCTGGATCTACACTGTTTGCATAACAGGGTATATCCAGGTTCAGCAGGACAAGGGTTAATTAAATTACAAATATATATGTATAGCCTATACAATGCCTTATGCTAAAGATAAGAGCTGTTCTGTTATACATCACTTGAGATAGTATGCAAGTTATACAAAATAGTATCACTGTATCATTCTGTTTTGTTTGTCATTGTATTACAAAACTAACAGACAAGAAATAGGGGATATTTTTCATATTTTTCTGAGAAACTTTTAAAGGGTTAACATTTTCATGAAGTCATCCATTATGAGAATAAGTGTTTCTAACATGAAATTTGCTTATATTTAAATTTGCCACTTTATGGATTAAGAAAAAGTTTTGTTGAAAGACTAATTTCAAGTTTTTCTGTTTTTTTTTTTGTTTTTTTTTGTCTGAAAACATACATTAAACAGCATATGATGTTATTTAAAAATTAGCAAGTGCTCCTGTTAAATGAGCCCTTCCAAGCAAAAGGTGAAATAAATCTGTTCTTGTGTTTAATTAATACCATAATAACCCAAATTATTGGGACAGACAGGCCTGAGCAAACAGTGTAGACCCAGATCAGACACTGCAGAATGCAGTATCCAACCAGGGTCTGTGCTGTTTTCCACTCATACACATTACAAAAACATGCCAGTTCAAATATATTGAAAATTTTACTACCATAAACTGAAATTTTTCAGATAAAAATTCTGATGTTTTTCATATTTCTGCTCAAAAACATAGATTGTGGGTACTTGTTAGAACTGCCTCACCGAGCAGAAATAAGAAAAATAATGTATACCCCTGTAAACCCCAGTTTTACTAGATAAAGTGGGGTTTAAGGGGGTCAAAATAGTATAGAACTGTATGTTTTTGTGATGATCGAGCACTATTTTAGACTAATCAGCAGGTTGTAAAATATTTCTTTTTTTCAAATGTTTGGACAAGTATGGTATGGAGTTGTGGTGTCCCAATATTTAGGATAGATACAATACCCAGACTTCAGGTACTGTATGTACCCTAAATATACAGACACCTTAATTTACCATAGTTGAACAAGTCCATTTTACTTCCTATTTTTGTATATAATTTGGTGGATGAGTGGCAAATAGTGAAGATCCTGATCAGATGTAACATTCTACTGCATCTAACCAGGGCCGACACTGTTTGTTCATTCCTACATGCTGTTAAAAATACTTTGTGTAAATACAGTAGGATTTCACTTGCAAGTAGTTCTAGCTGAGAGGGGTATTTAGATGGGTACAGTAAATATCCAAAAATACGAACACTTTATTCCTTACCCTTTTGGCCTAAATTTTGTTCTTTATGCAGCTATTTCTTAAAATACTTAGTGAAAAGGCAAACAGTGTAAACCTTGATCAGACTGCTTCAGGAGAAGTCTGATCTGGGTCTGCATTGATTGCATATGCCATTTTATTGGCCACTTTGGTGTATGAAATTTTAGGACATTAACCATACTCATTAGAGAGTGCCTTTTCAAAATGCTTCAGATTGGTATCCACATCATACCGTATTCGACCTAATTACCGCACTGCGCGCTTAGATTTTTCAAAATATCTGAAAAAACTTGTAGCAAAATATCAACCCAATAAGGACACTCTTTAATGAGATCAGCAGAGGACTTAATGAGTAACGTATTAAATGATGCTTTTGCAACATTATTTTCTTATTTTCTTTATAAAAAAAAACATATGTTGTGGGTACTTGTTTGAATTGCCTCAATTTGTCGAGGCAATTCAAATGAGTTCCCGTAACATATGTTTTTTTATAAAAAAAACAGTGGACAAAAGTACACTGACTGTAGTCTAAAGGATACTTATTTGCTGTACTGTGCGCTTATAGGAGTATGTGCGGTAATTATGTCGAATACGGTATATGTTTTTGTGGAGAAATCAGAAAAAAGATTATTTTTGCTTGGAAATGGCATCTTATTCAGGTATTTGACTAAGAAAACTTTGCATTCAATTGCATTATCACAGTCGCATTATTTTCATTCATAGCTTCAGGTAAGAGGAGTTTCAGGTAAATATTTTTATTATTTCTCCATGAGAACATGGGTTCTCATTAGAAGGGCCTCGGCAAGGGGTTTAATTCTAATGAGCTCACAGAATACATATTTTGTGGAGAAGTAAGATAAAAATCAATACTTTTAGGTTGCAAAAAATGCCTTATCTAGAAGTACACATGTAACACATGTATAATGCAAAGATTGTTTTTCGTGAACTTTGAAGTTTAATTTACGTTAAACATGCAACTTAGGAATTTTGACTACATCATAGGGTTAAAAATATACCCGATACTGTGTCTGCCACAGCTTTTCGTACTCTTTACACTACTGTGAATCATATTTTAAAATGTCATAGAAATGTATTAACATTTTTTCTGATTTCTGTACCAGTAAACTACATTTTTTTAGTTATTTCTATATGTAATATAGGTATTCATGTTGGAATCATCGGTCTGAATAGTAGTTAGTCACTTTTTTCTTATTTCTGCAAAAAGTCATATTTCCTGGGTCCTCATTGGAAGCAGTTGAATACTGTTTTTACCATTTGTATTTGGACAGACAGGCCTCAGCAGACAATAAAGACCTAGATGAGATGGCACAGAATGCAGCATCTTAACAGGATCTACACTATTTGCCACTCGTCCAGCAATTTTTAGACACAACATCTGGTAGTAAATTCTAGTTGTTCAAATTTTAGAGCAAATATGGGAAGAAGTTTGTTGTTTTTTCTATTTCTCTGTGAAAACATATATTGTGGCTACTCATTAAAAGTGCCTCCTCAACATTTTCATGGAGAAATAAGAACACATCTGTTGACACCCACCCCACCCTCGACACACACACACACACACACACACACACACACACACACACACACACACACACACACACACACACACACACACAAGCTCCTCTCCCTCTCCCCGTCCTTTACCAGGAGCTTTGATCAGTAAGTGGAACTCCTTGTTGAATGATGCTGTTTGCTTAGCATACCGTATGCATAGCAACAGATAAGGCTTTTTTTTTCATCTGAAAAATGCTGATATCTTTCTTATTTCTCCACGAAAACATATGTTGTGGGTACTCATTAGAAGTGCCTTGGCGAGGCGCTTCTAATGAGTACCCACAACATATGTTTTCGTGGAGAAATAAGAAAGATATTATGTGGATAACCCCTCTTATCTGTAGCTATGCGTATGTACCATATGTATTTGGACAGACAGATGGGAGCAAAGAGTTAAGAGTGTAGACCCATATGAGATGCAGCATAATGCAATATCTCGTCAGGGTCTACACTGTTTGCCATTCATCCCGCAATTTTTAGACACAATATGGGTAATGAATTGTACTTTTTCAAATTTTAAAATAATTATGGTTAGGAGATGAGGTTTCAGAATAATTAGGGTAAATACAGTATTCTAATTTCAATTTTTATGCTTTTGCTGATGAAACATGCAAGGTGATACTACAGCTGATCAAAGAGATATAACTATGCATTCATGCACATATTCGACTTTGAAGAGGTTCTAATTCAGGAACTTGAAAGTTAATTTATAGTAGACAAGAGCAGTTTACTGGTCTATTTGTCATGTTATGCATTAACTTAGCATGCTGGGTAAAAATTTCAGCAGATGACATTTTGAAATATTTTCCTTACTTTTTCCAGAAAATAGGATCTGACAGTTCATGTAAATTTTCTCCTCAGGAGACAATTTGCATGCAAATCCAAATTCTATTTTCTGGGAAAAATAAGAACAATATCATCAATTTGTTGTCTGCTGCATTTACTCATAGCATGCTACAGAGGAATTGATAAGGAGGAGTATTTGGTGATAATTCTGGGATAATTTTTCTTATTTCTGCATGAAAACATATGTTATGGGTACTCATTAGAAGCGCCTCGCCAAGGCACTTCCAATGAGTACCCACAACGTATGTTTTTTATGCAGAACTGGAGTAAATTATCACAGAATTTTCACCAAATACTCCTCCTTAATAATTCATCTGATGCTATAGCTAAGTGTTATTTTTGTTTTATAATATATGTACACTCGCAAGATTTATTTCTGTATTCACCAAAAGTATTCAGACAGTCATGCCTGAGCAAATAGTACTAGTCTGAGTCCTGATTAGATGGCAGCCATGCCTCAGACAGTAGGGTCTGATCAGGGTCTACTTAGTTTACCACTCGTTCAGCTGATTTTAGATAAATGAACAGGTAGAATCCAGAGGTGTTAAGGAATATTTGGTGATAATTCTGGGATAATTTTCTCCAATTCTCCATAAAACATACATTGTGGGTACTCATTAGAAGCGCCTTACCGAGGGCGTCTAATGAGTACCCACAACATGTTTTTATGGAGAAATAAAAAAAATTATCCCATATTATAAATTATCATCAAATACTTGATCGCTCCTCCTTAACAAGTCCTCTGTAGATGTATTCAAATGGGTGAATTTGATGAAACACAGTTACACTTCTGAGTAGCCACAGTAGTATAGGGTGGCACTATGGGTACCAGGGCTCGGGAAAACCGGAAAAATAGCCGGTCTGGACCGAAATTAAGAATTCTGGACCGATTTCAAACACCCCAAAACGCTAATAAATCGATCCAACAGGTTTGTGCCTTGAACTCCATTTTTCCCAAACCAACCAATTTTCACGAATCAATGATGTCTAAAAAATCACAAACGGTCAAGTCTTCCCAAACTGACAACGTCAGCGCACCTTTTAAATGCGATATTATGGTAGTTAAAAGGCTCTAAACGGTCATTTGACATGTATATTGGAGAGACAGCTGCATAACGGCAACCTACCCGCAGCACAAATTAATTACGTCATTATCCAAACATTGTCAAAAAATCAACACTTCACTGACCTTTGTGCGGTAAACAAGCGATTAACACGAATCATCAGTAATGGTAGTCTGATAATTAATCCGTTTGTGTGACACGTGTGATAATACTGAGACTGCAAAACATCCAGGAGCAGTCGGAGTGTCCAAAAGATCAAAGGTTGCTTTACGGAGAGTGATAAAAGAATGCACCGCTTGAACGCACACGTTTTCTCCCTCTTCTTTTTTGTTTTGATCAACACGGTTTGTCGGTCCCAGATTCGATAAATGAATTCCCAAACCGTGTACGTCCTGATCAGATGTCGCATACAACGGCGTCTGATCTGGGTATTATTGATTGCTTCTTTTTTTTTTTTTTTTTTTTTTGTTGATTGCCATAACACGCGAGTATAATTCAAGGTAGATTTCACGGTAAAAATAAGTAATGCACCACTTGCGCTAGACAAGATTGGTCAGTGCTTAAAATTTAAGCAGTCTGATCAAATCTTGAAACACTGAAAACTGCAAAACCCCTTTTTAGCTCACCTGAGCTCTGCTCAGGATGAGCTATTGTGATCACTTTTCGTCCGTCGTCCGTCCGTCCGTCCGTCCGTCCGTGCGTGCGTCCGTCCGTCCGTGCGTCCGTCCGTTAACATTTTCAAACGACTTCTCCTCTGAAGCCGCTGAGCCAATTTTGCTCAAATTTCATATGGAGCCTCCTTAGGGTGGGGGAACGAAAGATTGCTAAAATGGTCGCGGTCCGTCGACTAAGATGGCCGCCATGCCCATATATGGTAAAAACCTTTAAAAATCTTCTTCTCCATAACCGAGGATGCCTTGGGGCTGAATCTTTGCATGAATCATCGGGGACGGGAGGTCAACCAAAGGTGCTAAAAGAATTGTCGTACGTTGACGTTTGACCTTTTTACGGCAAGGTCAAGTTCGCTTCCCTATGCATTTATATGAGCTCTATACATTTGAATGGGAAAATTGTTAAGAGTTTCAAACGACTTCTCCTCAGAAGCCTCTGAGCTAATTTTGTTCAAATTTCATATGGAGCCACCTTAGGGTGGGGAAACAAAAGATTGCTAAAATTGTCGCGGTCCGTTGACCAAGATGGCCGCCATGCCCATATATGGTAAAAACCTTTAAAAATCTTCTTCTCCATAACCGAGGATGCCTTGGGGCTGAATCTTTGCATGAATCATCGGGGACAAGAGGTCAACCAAAATTGCTAAAAGAATTGTCGTACGTTGATGTTTGACCTTTTTACGGCAAGGTCAAGTTCGCTTCCCTGTGCATTTGTATGAGCTCTATACATTTGAATGGGAAAATTGTTAAGCATTTCAAACGACTTCTCCTCTGAAGCCTCTGATCTAATTTTGTTCAAATTTCATATGGAGCCACCTTAGGGTGGGGGAACGAAAGATTGCTAAAATTGTCATGGTCCGTTGACCAAGATGGCCGCCATGTCCATATATGGTAAAAACCTTTAAAAATCTTCTTCTCCATAACCGAGGATGCCTTGGGGCTGAATCTTTGCATGAATCATCGGGGACGAGAGGTCAACCAAAGGTGCTAAAAGAATTGTCGTACGTTGACGTTTGACCTTTTTACGGCAAGGTCAAGTTCGCTTCCCTATGCATTTGTATGAGCTCTATACATTTGAATGGGAAAATTGTTAAGAGTTTCAAACGACTTATCCTCTGAAGCCTCTGAGCTAATTTTGTTCAAATTTCATATGGAGCCACCTTAGTGTGGGGAAACAAAAGATTGCTAAAATTGTCGCGGTCCGTTGACCAAGATGGCCGCCATGCCCATATATGGTAAAAACCTTTAAAAATCTTCTTCTCCAGAACCGAGAATGCCTTGGGGCTGAATCTTTGCACAAATCATCGGGAAGGAGAGGTCTACCAAAGTTGCCAAAAGAATTGTCGTACGTTGACATTTGACCTTTTTACGGCAGGATCAAGTTTGCTTCCCTATGCATTTGTATGAGCCCCATACATTTGAATAGGAAAATTGTTGAGAATTTTAAATTTCTTCTTCTCTGAAGCCACTGAGCCAAATTTGCTCACATTTCATATTGTGCCTTCTTAAGTCAGGGGAACGAAAGATTGCTAAAATGGTCGCGGTAGGTCGACCAAGATGGCCACCATGCCCATATATGGTTAGACCCTTTAAAAATCTTCTTCTTCAGAACTGAGGATGCCTTGGGGCTAAATCTGTGCACAAATCATCAGGGACAGGAGATCTACCAAAATTGCTGAAAAGATTATCGTACGTTGACATTTGACCTTTTTACGGCAAGGTCAAGTTTGCTTCCCCATGCATTTGTATGAGCCCCATTACATTTATATGGGAAAATTGTTGAGAATTTGACGACTTCTCTGAAGCCACTGAGCCAAATTTGCTCAGATTTTTAGCTCACCTGAGCATGAAGTGCGCATGGTGAGCTATTGTGGTCAGTCAATGTCCGTCGTCCATCATGGGTCATGCGGCGTGAACAATTGCTTTAAAGGCCTACTCTTCCTACACCCCAGGGCCAATTGACTCGATACTTGGTAGGAAGCATCAGGGTGAAATGTAGATAAAAAAAATAGCTAAAATCGTTCTGATCGGAAATCCAAGATGGCCGCCATGGCCGCCATCTTGAAAATCTTTTTCGCTTCTTCTCCTGAACCGAAAGGCCAATTGACTCCAAACTTGCTAGGAAGCATCAGGGTGACTTGTAGATCAAATATAGCTAAAATCGTGTCGGTCCAAATTCCAAGATGGCCACCATGGCAGCCATCTTGAAAATCTATTTTTCGCTTCTACTCCGAAACCCAAAAGCCAGTTGACTCCAAACTGGTTAGGAAGCATTGGGGTGACTTATAAATCAAAAATAGCTAAAATTGTGCTGATTAGAAATCCAAGATGGCCACCATGGCAGCCATCTTGAAAAGCTATTTTTCGCTTCTTCTCCTGAACCGAAAGGCCAATTGACTCCAAGCTTGCTAGGAAGCATCGGGATGACTTGTACATAAAAAATAGCTCAAATAGTGCCAATTCGAAATCCAAGATGGCCTCCATGACGGCCATCTTGAAAATCTATTTTTCGCTTCTTCTCTTAAAACTAAAAGTCAATTGACTTGAAACTTAGTAGGAAGCATCAGGGTGACTTGTAGATCAGAAAATAGCTATAATCATTCCGATCGGAAATCCAAGATGGCAGTCATCTTGAAAATCTATTTTTTGCTTCTTCTACTGCACCGAAATGCCAGTTGACTCAAAAGTTGGTAGGAGGCATTGGGGGTGACTTATTTTACTTGTAACGTTTAGAAAATTTCAGCATTTTAACCTTGTAAGCAAGATATTTCAAAAACTGTTTAAGCCATTGCCTTGTCATAAGAGTATTGGAAAAATGTTGCATGCCATCTGCATATCTGCAGTGGCGGTTTCACTCAGGTGAGCGAGTTGTGGCCCGTGGGCCTCTTGTTTATTAGACCTAATTAGGTCCATGGAAGTCGTTTCGTTCCTTCTCTCCTGTTTCCCGCCGTCTTCGCGCTTATACAAGACGGGAATCAGTTGTTTATAAATAGTTTAGGAAAACCCTGCGGAGGTGGAAATAACAACAAAACCTTTTTTTTTTTCTTTCTTTCTTTTTACATACCTGACTGTATTTATTGATGACGCCAGCTTCGATCATGCTCGTTATACCCGGACTTCCGTCATATAACGGAGTTGAGGTGTATTATTTAAAAGGAGTTATAGGACTGCCAATTGTCATTAGTTTTCGTGACAGGTGATATATACATATTCAGGGTTCGCACTAGGATTTCTTTTTCTTTCGCCACCATTTTCGCCAATTTGATTTTTTTTGTGCCATTTTCTTTAACTTTGAGCCAGATTTTGAGCCAAATTTTGGCCATTTTTCGCCAAAGAATTATCTTGTCAGAAAAAAGGTGTTCATTTACTGATTCCTTTAATTGCAGCAATAGATTCAAGAGTCAGTATAATGTGAAATGTGTGGAGGACTTGAAAGTAATTCTTGCACTGATTTTTTAAAACTTTTGCTGTAATTAATTAATTACAATGCCATGAATTAATAATAAGTCTTTGTTTTGCATATCGAATGTTGGACACAAAAATGGGACACTTTACATGGAAACGAAAGTTCTGAAAAGTGCTGTATAAGCCAATAAATATAATGTTATTAATGTATTATACTGTAAGAGAATAACGTAACAATATTCATTTGTACCCTGATAAATGCGGGGTAAGTTTCTAACACAGCAGGTTTTACTGTTTTAAGGGAGCTAACTGCAACTGACTTAAAAGGGAGTTTACTGCAATTGCTTTACGAGTCTGGTCTATGCGAAATGGAATGGGGAACAGCATTTTTTTATGAATCGCGCCTATAAAAAAGAGGGGGCATGCTTATACAATAAGCGGTTAACCAGTACATTGAACACCCTTCCGCAAGAAACTTGTAACTGCCACTCTTGAAGCAGTGTAAGGAGCGAATGACCGTAGCAAATTTATGTGTTTCATAATAAATCCCAACAATCTGTGGGGATCGAATGCGCGATCCGGACCATCGGAGACTAATGTGTCCGTCTCCGAGGCATTAATTATTCGTGTTTTTTTGTGTTTTTTTTTTTTTTCGGGAAGATGTTCGTTGATTGCCAAATAAAATTAAGGCTCATAAGAAGGTACCGAAACATGCTTAATTAAAGTCGGCACTGTCAAAGTGTACTTACCGCTTAAATAAGCCGAACCGATTAATGACAATAATTATTTCTCGTGTAATCAATTTGTTTTCCATCTTTGTGTTTGACATAGGGTTCCACATGATTACATTCTGGGTAAATTTCCGTGACGTAGGCGATGCGACTCTGACATTAATTCCTGATTGGTAGTTTCGGCAGAGCGTCATGAATATTTAGGACGAAAGGCGTGGAAAGTGGGTGGTGCTACTGTCAAACTGCGCATCACGGCACTTGACCTTATATCGCTTTCATCAAATTCAGGTTAATTTGATCAGCTACCGTTTTCTGATCGATAATTGAGTTGCTAATTGGCGAATTATACAATCAAGGAAGGTGCGATAGACATGCGCGACAATTATATGACTCAGTTGTGTGTAATTCTTGTGATATTTTTTTTGCCACGTGTTTTCGCCAATTTATGATTTTTTGTGCCAAATTTTATTTTTCTGCGCAAATGGCGACAGTGGCGATCAGTAACGCGAACCCTGCATATTTTTTTTTTTTTTTTGTTTTTTTGGAAATGGGCTCATTGATGACGTCATCGTCATCGGCTGGACCGATTCAGATTTCAAAATTTCCAGAGCCCTGATGGGTACCCATAGTGCCGCCCTATACTACTAGCCACAACATGTTGTCATGCAGCAGTACTGGTAAGAAAGTATGCAAATATTTTAATTTAAAAAAAAAAAAAAACAAAACAAAAAAAGAAAAGAAACAGCTGTCTTGTCTGGTGCTATGCTTTTATTTTTGTCTGTAGTTATCTTTTGTCTCTGATTCTTAGTGGTTGTTTTAAAAATGATACAAGTATGTAACTGCAGTTTTTCTGTCTTTGCAGATCAGTTCCCACCACGAGATTTCACCGATGAGCCTGACGAAGGCACTCCATTCAGAGAGGGAGATTTAAAACCTAAACCTATTATTTGTAAAACAAGCAGTATTCCAACAGCAAACTACCGCTGGCTGAAAGATGGTGTCTATGTTTCCAACTTCAGTAGAAGTTATTCTTACAGATTACAGAATGTTAATCGCTCCGATGCAGGTGTCTATAGATGTGAGGCAAGCAATGAGCTGGGTTCGATTTTAAGCTCAGGTGCTAACCTTCAAGTTGCCTGTAAGTAGGGGCTAATATTATTTTTAATATTTTAACTTAAACATGCAATAAGTAACAATAAAAAAAATATCATTTGAAGGGTAAAAAAGTAACTCTTTCGGCACCAAACTTCAGAATACATTTGTCGTCTGCTTTGTTTTTTTTAACAAATTATTGATTGGAAGGAAGTTTATATGTAAAGTTGAAAGACTTGATGCCAAACAGCATAGATTCAGATGAGACGGCTCATTATGAGCTGTCTTGTCTAGATCTACCCTGTTTGCAAAAGCCTATTATCGCCTGTGGCAGTGAAAGAGTTAAATGGTCATAAATTAATTGCCCTAAACTTTATCAGTGAAAGACTGCGGAACGATACAGATTTTCAAATTCTTAATCTTTATTCTGCTGTTCACATTTTTAAGTATCTACATCACATGGTCATGGCTGATCCAATAATACAGGCCCCCTAGGGAAACCGTTAAAATTTTTAAAAACCTTTAGTTTATTGAATGTCATTTAAAACCTTTAATTTAGCTGACAAACCTATGAAAAGCTGTATTATATGAAGAAAACCGTTATTTTTAGCCATTTATTTGTGCTGTGTCACATTCAGAAAAGAGGATTTTTATAGTTTGCTATCATGTAAATTATTGATGTCTACAATTGTTAAAACAGCAGTCTGAAGGAACAGATGATCGAGTTGTGAAAAGAAAAAGAACATAAACAAGTGAATTCATGAAAATGAAACTCTTTTTGCTCTTTATTTTGTTGAAATATTTGCCAGAAAAACCCATATTTAACCAAAAATAGCCGTTATAAAAAACCTTTAGTTCTAATAGACCCTGCTAGGAAGTCTGAATGATATAAAAGCTTGCTCATTGGTACACCAAGGTTTTAGGAGTGAGGCAAAAGAGTTTGGACAAGAGTTGCCTGCCCTGAAAGTGTGTCATTTCCCCTTAACCCATTGTAGTCTGGAGATCCTTAAAAGAGTACTTAGCAAACAGTGCAGACCCAGATCAGATGCTGCAGAAGTCATCTTCTGATCAGGGTCATCACTGTTTGCAAATAATCCAACCATTTTTCTCTCAGAATATGTAAATCGCTTAGCCTGACATACCAAAAATCGAAATTAGAATCTTCCAATTTTTTTTGTGTGGGGGAGTTCATTCAGTCAACAGTGGGTTCAACAGTGGGTTAACCACTTTCCTAATACACTGTATATCCTATACCTTGAACAAGCCTGGTTTCACTACCGTATTTACCCTAAGTATTCGGCTTAGTTCCTTACTTGTTCTAAAATTTGAAAAAGTACAATTTACTACCCGATGTTGTGTCTAAAAAATTGCTAGATGAGTGGCAAACAGTGTAGACCTGATTCTGCGGCATCTCATCTGGGATTACACTGTTAACGCAGGCCTGTCTGTCCAAATACATACGATAAATACGGTACCTGGTAAAGTACATGTCTATAAGGTTCTAATGGATTGTAGACCCTGATAAAACTGCTTGACCCGTGTCTCACTGTTTATCTAGACATATCTGCCTGAATATTTATAGTAAGTATAATGTATTTACCCTAAGTATTCAGACACCTTATCTCCTTACCATACTTGTCCTAAAATTTGAACAAGTCATAATAGATAAGAGTGGATATCAGGTAATTATATTTCTTGTATCTCAGTGAAAATAGACTTTGTGGGTACTCATTAAAGAGTGTCTCGCCGAAGTACTCCTAATGAGTACCCACTTACATGTATGTTCTCACGAAGAAGTTAGAAAAATGTCAATACTTTCTGGATCTATGAGGTCCATTTTAATAGCTGCTGGATGAGTGGCAAACGGAGTAGATCCTGATCAAATACTGCACATTTTTGTCTACATTGTTTGCTCAGGTCCAGCTGTCTGTAAGCTAGTAGTTATCAGAGGAGTTGGAAAGGATAATTTAATTAATATAATTCTTGGGTATTTTTAGCTCACCTCTGCTGAGGATAGCTATTGTGATCACTTTTCGTCCGTCCGTGCGTCCGTCTGTTAACATTTTCAAACAACTTCTCTGAAGCCCCTGAGCCAATTTTGCTCAAATTTCATATGGAGCCTCCTTATGGTGGGGGAAGGAAAAATTGCTAAAATGGTCGTGGTCCGTTGACAAGATGGCTGCCACGCCCATATATGGTAAAAATCTTCTCCTCCAGAACCGAGAATGCCTTGGGGCTGAACCTTTGCAGGAATCATCGGGGACGAGAGGTCTACCAAAATTGCTAAAAGAATTGTCGTACATTGACGTTTGACCTTTTTACGGCAAGGTCAGGTTTGCTTCCCTATGCATTTGTATGGGAAAAACCTTTAAAAATCTTTTCTCCAAAACCGAACATGCCTTATGGCTGCATCTTTGCATATATCATCGGGAACAGGAGGGCTACCAAAATTGCTAAAATAATGGTTGTATGTTGACATTTGACTTTTTTACGGTAAGGTCAATTTTGCTTCCTTATGCATTTGTATGGGAAAAAACATTTAAAAATCTTATTCTCCAAAACCAAGGATGGCTTCACTGTGGCTGAATCTTTGCATATATCATCTGGAATGGGCGGTCAACCAAAGTTGCTAAAATAATTATCATACATTGACATTTAACCTTTTTACGGCGAGGTCAAGTTTGCTTCTGTATGCATTTGTATGGGCCCCATACATTTGTATGGAAAAAATGTTGATAATTTCAAATGGCTTGTCCTCTGAAGCCTCCGGGCCAGTGTTGCTCAAATTTCATGCGGAGCGTCCGTGGGCAGGAGAATAAAAGATTGCTAAAATGGGTATGGTCCATTGATCATAATGGCTGCCATGCCCATATATGGTAAAAACCTTTAAAAATCTTCTCCTCCATAACCAAACAAGCCCTGGATCCTAATCTTTGCACAAATTATGGGGGACAGGAGATCTACCAAAATTGCTAAAATGATTGTTCTATGTTGACATTTGACCTTTTTACCTCCAAGGTCAAATTTGCTTCCCCATTTGTATGGGCCATAACATTTATATTGAAAGTATTGAAGTGACTTGTAGATCAACAGTAGTTAAAATTGTTCTGATTGGAAATCTAAGATGGCCATCATCTGGTTTATATTTATAATATTTCCCTACCACTGTGCTGTTTACATGTATAAACTCATGATTCTTCAGAAACCACTTAGCCAATTTCCACCAAATTTCACATTGATCCTTCTGTTGAAATGTCATTGATAGTTTATTCAAATGATCATGCTCCATTGACTGTCAGGCCCATATATTCTTCTTCAAAACTAAGAACTGCTCAAATTTGATCAGATGATATTTTCATTAGTTGCGATGATAGGATTGGAAAAATGTTGCATAACATCTGCATGTCTGCAGTGGCTATGTCACTCAGGTGAGCGAACCGTGGCCCATGGGCCTCTTGTTTTCATTCTCATAAAAAAAAAAAAAAGGATGTTATAAATACTCATTAGAAGTGCCTCTACCCACAACAGGTTTTATGGAGAATAAAGAAACAGTATCCAAAATTATTATTAGATACTCCTTGACTATTTTTCTGGGCCCAGTTGTTCAAAGCGTCGTTAGCTTAACGAGCTCATTAAAGGTCATTTCGTTAACTGTTTTAGCGGATTCAATACACAATATTCTGATATTTTTTGCTGAAAAATGTGAGTAGCTTTTGCAGCTACTCACTTTTTTCAGCAAAAAATTTCAGCATATTTGCGTATCGCTCGATGTAAATTTTAACGACTCGTTAACTAACGACATCGTTAGCTTTGAACAACTGGGCCCTGGTAGTTATATCTTTAGATTATTTTTCACTTTTGTTTATTTCAGATATGGATGACTTTGAGCATAAAAATCAAACATTTTACGAAAGTGCAAGACAGGGAAATGCTCATGTGATAACTCTACCTCATATAAACAGTTTTCCCTTTCCAACTATAACCTGGTATGAAAATATAGTGCCTATGAATGATGAATCTGTTCGACATCAAGTGACTCTAAATAAGACACTAGTGTTACTGGACAGAGGAATCCAGGACAGCAGACATACATATCAGCCGGAGGCTCTGAACGGAAACACAGGGGATGAACAAACAGGACCGAGAGTAAACCTTTCTGTTCTAGGTAATACCATGTTTAACACTTAGCACTTGGGGTAAAATTTTCAGCAGACAACATATTGAAATATTTTTGGCTCACCTGGGCTGAAGGCTCGAGGGGAGCTAATAGGATGGTAGTCCTTCTGTCATCCGACAGCACCTTTGGCCAGTTATATCTCCACAGTCTGCAGGCTAATCTCAAGCATTTCTCATCTGTAGCATGCCTCTGGTGGGGCATTGATGACATAAGCTTTTCATGGAAATTAACTCATTGTAGTCTGGAGACCCCTAAATAGGTAATCCACAAACAGTGCAGACCCAGATCAGATGCCGCAAGAATGCGGCATCTGATCTGGATCTGCACTGTTTGCAAATAGTTCAACCATTTTTCTCTTTGAATATCACATAGCCTGACATGCCTAAAGTCAAAATTAGAATCTTCCAATATGTAGTGTCACACTACTGGGTGGGGGAGTCCATTCAGTCTACAATGGGTTAAATGAAAACTTGCTACATCAACCACAAGGTCCTATAGACTTACAACATGGAAAAATGCTTGCCACTAGCATAACTCCTTCAGTTTTGATAAGATCTTCCTGAAACTTGCAGATTTGGTGGACATGGAAGAAATCTCAGTTAAGTTGAAAAACTGGCCAGATGGTCATTAATCTTAAGTTACATCCCCTTGTTTGTTGAAAAAGCCTCAGTTTGACTTAGTCATCAGCATAACTCATTCAGTTTTGATAGGATTTTTCTGAAACTTGCAGATAAGGTGGACATGAATGAAATCTCAGATGATTTTAAAACCTGGCAAGATAGGATCATTTGTCTCAGACTTACATCCCCTTGATTGCAGAAACAGTCTCTGTTAGACTTTGTCATCAGCATAACTCCTTCAGTTTTGATTGGTCTTCCTGAAACTTGCATATAAGATGGACATGGATAAAATCTAGGATGAGTTTGAACCCTGACCAGATCAGATCATTTGTATAAGAGTTATATCCCCTTGATTGCTGAAAAAGCCTATATTTGACTTTATTTGTATAAGAGTTATATTCCCTTGATTGCTGAAAAAGCCTATATTTGACTTTATCATCAGCAGCACTCATTCAGTTTTGATTATCATCCTGACACTTGTAGATAAGGTGGACATGGATCAAGTCTTAGATGATCAGATCAGATTATCTATTTTAGAGTTATGTCCCCTTGATTGCTGAAAATGCCTACCTTAGACCTTGTCATCAGCATGACTCTTTCAGTTTGGATCAGATCTTCCTGAAACATATCCAGGCCGACCTATTAATCATAAGTGTTACGTCCCCTTGGTTGCTGAAAATGCCTATTTTTATGTCCCCCAACCTACGGTGAGGGGGACATTGATTTTGGTGCAGCTTATCAAGTTGGCGTCAGTGTTGGAGTTGACGCTGATATTGGCATTGGTATGACATTTTCTTGTCTGCACAATATCTTGTGAACCAGTGGTTGGATTCTTACCAAATTTTCATGGATAAATATATAAATGGGATATAACAAAGAAATGATGAGATTTTGGTGACCTTGACCTAATTTTCAAGGTCACAGCAGTAGAAATACTGAAACATCATGGTTGGGGCACATCTGTTTTCTCTGAAAACACCGTTACTAGGTGACCTTGTCATCAGTATAGATCCTTTGTTTTGATTGGTCAGATTGGATTATTAATCTTGTGCCATTCATTGCTGAATTAGCCTTTTTATTCATTTTGTCATCAGCATAACTAACTTTTTTATTTTTGATCAGTCCCTAATAAAACTTTCAGAGAAAGTGGACATGAGCAAAGTACCTGGGGGTGCTGTAAACTGGCCAGAGCAATGGTTGTCGGTCATCTGTCTGTCTGTATGTCTGTCTCTCCATCACTCTTCCCTTTTAATGGTCCTTGACTACTAAAAAGCCCTTAAGTATAGCTCCTTCAGTTTTGATAGGATATTCCTGCAGATGAGGAGGACATAGATAAACTTACATGAAAATTTTATTTAAAAAAAAAAATTGAAAACCTACACAATCTGATACATACAGCTATGTCCCTTGATTGCTAAAGAAGCCTAGATGTTTGCTGCATATCTCCATTGGTTTTAAACAGATCTTCCTAAAACTTGCAGATGGCCAGCCTTGGTGGCTCAGGCAGATGCGCACACGTCCACCTGGTGATTAGGAGGTCATAGGTTCGATCCCACCAAGTACGGCAACATTCTTTTGTAGAGATTGATCATGAAATATTTTTCTTTGGTCATTCTCTCCCCTCCACTGATTCAAAACAGTTCAATTTCTGGCAC
Organism: Anodontia alba; assembly: GCA_964016985.1. Classification (NCBI taxonomy): domain Eukaryota; kingdom Metazoa; phylum Mollusca; class Bivalvia; order Lucinida; family Lucinidae; genus Anodontia; species Anodontia alba. The sequence goes on along the minus strand of OZ024822.1, from coordinate 22,268,587 downwards.
AAGAAGGCTAAGCCAGGAAAAGTGTTGTAAGTAAAATTAACTGGCTCAACATGACCCTAATGGGTTGACTGTGCTGTAAAACCTCAACTCAGTCAATAAAAAACTTGATGTTAAGAGTTATGTCTCCAGATAAATGAATGTTGTAGAAATTGAGTGACCGTGATCGACTTTTCAGCACAGGTGAGCGTAAAGGACTACTGTGATCCTCTAGTTTTTATTGTTCCCAGAAAACAAGTTTTGACATTTCATGCAAATTTTATCCAATTAAGACTATTTTCATGAAGTGTCTAATCCTGTTTTCTGGGAAAAAATAGAAAAATATTATAAATTTTTCATCTGCTAAATTAACCCAGGAAGTGGTAAAGATTAAAATGTTTGTAACTTTATTATTATATAACAACCATGACATCACATTTTCTGGTAACGTGGTGAAGTTTAATGGATGCCATTTGATAAGGAGGCAATATTTTCATTAAATCTTTTAGAATTGCTTTTTATGAGGACTTGAAGTGGTGCTTTTGGAGGTAAGGTTAATTGAATTGAAAATGGCTTGAAAAGAAGAAAAGTCTAGTTTTTGTTGTGGTTATTCTTTAATGTGAGCAAAAAGTAAGAATGGTGTCCATCAAATGTTTAGAGAGAATTCTGTGTATATAAAATATGTTTACAGAGGAATTGTTAAGGAGGAGTATTTGGTGATAATTCTGGGATAATTAATTATTTTTATTTTTCCATACAAACATATGTTGTGAGTACTCATTAGAAGTGCCTCACTGAAGCACTTCTAATGAGTACCCACAACATATGTTTGTATGGGGAACTGAAGAAAATTATCCCATAATTATTGCCAAATACACCCCTTAACAATTCCTCTGGTTCAGTCCTGTTATCAAATCATTCTTACGACATGAAAGTCGCAACAAAGGAATGAAGCATAGCTGAAAAAATTTCCCGCCTCTCGTAGGAATTGAACCCAGTCCTCCCGGTTAAAAATCCAATGCTCTAACCACTGAGCCAAAGAGTCGACTCTCTGACCCAGTTGTCAGAGATTGAATTTATACTTACAAGCTATGCGTAATCTGCCAAGGCTAGGCCATAACACTCCCCCTTTTCAAGGAAGTCATCATTTATGATGACGTGAAGCCATTTTCGGCGTATAAAGTCCTAATCCGGACGAACCCCTATCTTACAACATGAAAGTCACAACAAAGGAATGAAGCATAGCTAAAAAAATTTCCTGCCTCTCGTGGGAATTGAACCCGGACCTCCTGGTTAAAAATCCAATACTCTAACCACTGAGCCAAAGAGTCGACTCCCTGACGCATTTGTCAAAGATTGAACTTATACTTACAAGCTATGCGTAATCTGCCATGGCAGATAAGCGAAGGCAGGAGTGCTAGGCCGTAACAATTATTATTCCTGGATATTTATGTATTGTAACAAAATACAATAGTTCCTTGGAGAAACATATAAAATATTGGTACTTTTTTCCTAATTAAAAAACAACAACAACAACAACAAAAAAGCACCTTATCTAGAGCTATGTAGGATATCTGTGGTACATGTAATAACAATAATTGTTGAAACAAAAGATTGCAAAATTTTCTTATAGCAAAATATCATTGACTTAAAAAATCTGTTTGTTGTACTCAAAACAAAGGTCAAAAAACACTTTATAAATCACAATGCAAAGCTATTTAAAAAATTCTTGTGGTCCAGGAGAGAAGAAGACATTGAAGTGGAACAGTAATTTGAAATTCTATATTTGGAAGGGAAAAAAAAATAAAACAGACGACTTGTTAAGGAGGGGTGTTTGATGATAATTCTGGGATAATTTTCTCAGTTTCTTCATAAAAATTTGTGTTGTAGGTACTCAGTAGAAGTGCCTCTATAAGGTGCTTCTAATGAGTACCCACAACATCTTTGCCACTTGTACATACTCATTAGAAGTACCAAACATATGTTGTGGGTACTCACTAGATGTGCTTCAAAGAAGCAATTCTAGTGAGTATCACATGTGTTCTTAAGGAGAAATAAGAAAAAGTCTTAACCAGTCCTGTTTGAAAATTTGTGAAATTAACCTTATCACTCTGTAAGCTTATTAGCAGATGACAAATTGATGATATTTTTCTTAGTTTTGTCAGATAATAGGCTTTGACATTAAGAAATATAATTCAAAATGTCGTTTGCTGAAAATTTTACCCAGAGTGCTGAGTGCTAATCATTTGGCATTTTCAGTGCTGTAGGTAAACTATGTGTTGGCCCAGTTGGCTCATTTGGATGTGTGTCTGACTGGAGATCAGGTCAGATTTGATCCTCGCCGATTTCAGCAACATTCTTTCGTAGAGATTGATCATGAAATATTTTTTACGGCCATTCTCTCCCTTCTGCTGATTCAAGAAGAGCAGTAGTCGGTTTCTGGTAAAAGAATGTGCACAAGTACTAGTTAAAGGCTTAGAGGACTAAGCTTGCCCAGGAAAAAGTGTGGTTAGGTAAACTGATGGCACTCAGTGTGATCACAGTGGGTTGACTGGGCTGTAAAACCTCAGCACAAACATAAAAACAAAGATAAACTGCAGAAGCATTCACATGCCCAAGCAGTTGATGCTGCAGTTTTCATATTATAGTTTACCCTTTCATCCCTGCAGACCAGTACAGATACCTGTGCAAACAGTGTAGATACAGATGAGATGGCTCATTATGAGCCGTCTCATCAGGATCTACACTCTTTGCCATATTGTTTTTGATTTTGGACTAAAACCCCTATTTGCATCCATGGACATGTCTAAGTTCAAGGATGGAAGAGTCCACTTCAGAAACTGAGGGATAAAAGGGCTAAGATCATGGCTGTGCATTGCACAGTGCCTTTTATTATCACCCTTTCATTGTGTCTGTGTTACTGAAATAGTACAGACAACCCTCTTTATACAGACTCTCGACACAACAACAAACTTCGTTATAATGACAATTAACTGTCTCAAAACCTTCGCTTAAGAGGTAAAAATGAGTCCCAAATTATGCAAGAATATTGTATTTATTACTTTAAAGAAACATATGTTTCTGATATTTGTTAGAATCACCTCATTGAAGTGATTCTAACAAGTATCAAAAACATATGTTCTATGAGGAAATAAGAACAAAACAAGACCTTTCTTACATATCAATCTGCTCATTAAGTATTCTCTACAACAGCAAATTTATTTTAATGGCAACATCTTTGGGAACAAAGTCATTGTAACGAGGGTTCACTGTATTATAATATTTGTCCATCTCTCTCTCAATCTGTTACTCTGTCTCTTCAAGCACTTCTAATTAGTACCCTTAATTTCGTGGAGAAATAAGAAAAAATATAAGCACTTCTTTGATGAAACTTAGAAATTGCTTGCAAATTCTTCTATGATGAAGATGCCATATTTAAAATGAATAATTTTAAGCAAACAGACTGAAATTGCTGGTGGTTAGTCATTATTAATCAATGAAAACTGTCATTATATATTGGACTTTCACTGATAATTGGTACATGTAGCTGGTAACACCAAACGCTGTTGTCCATCATGCCCTTTTCATTTACCTTCCAATATTTATGCATATCCTGATGAATTTTATTGCATCTGTGATATTTTTGCACCAAGACATGTCCTCGTAAGAGTATCCAGATATAAATCTTGTTCCTATTTCTCTAAAAAAAAATATTGTGGATACCCATTAGAAGTACCTCTGTATGGTGATTCTAATGAGTACCCAAAAATGTTTTCATGGAGAAATACGAAAAAAAAAAAAAAAAAAAAAAAATATGCACAGATATACAGGTAAATCTGCGCTTTTACTATTCTCATATGGGCAAATATCCCTTTCAATTCAGGGCTGCTCAGATCAATGCTTAATACTTCTGCATGAACTTGATTTTTTAGCTTCATCTGGTGTCAGTGGTGGAAGTTCTCCAGTTATAGTTATTCCCCCTGTGGATAAAGTTGTTAGTCAAGACAGGGACACTTCAGCTGCCTTTGAATGTGTTGTGAATGCCAGGTGAGTTTTTGTTGAGCCTGCTTTTAGCATGGCGCGATTTTGGGATCCGGTTTTTCATCCATCTGTTTGTCTGTTCATTTGTCCGTTTGTCAATCCGTCAGCATTTGCATCAACCCTAACTTCAATCCTAATGTTCAAGTTCATTTCCCAAGAACTGCAGGGATCAATTTTAGCACTTGCTAACTTGCTAAATGCTGGTTAATTTCCTCAAAAAGCAAGCTGCAATTTCCATCACTTGCTAATTCTAGCAAGTTGGAAAGATTCTCTTTAATTGGCAGAACCTGAGGCATTGTTGCTGAAGTTTTGCAATTTCTTTTCCAAAAGCAAGTTTTGACATTACATGCAAATTGTCTCCTATGGAGACAATTTGCATGTAATGTCAAAACCTGTTTTCTGGGAAAAATAAGAAAAATATTTTAAAATGTCTGCTGAAATTTTTACCCAGAGTGCTAAGGTTTAAAGCCACATTTAACAGTGTTTATAAGTGTGAAAAAGCAAGTTGGTTGAAAGGTTTGGCAAGTAAAAAATAATGCTACTTGCTAATTTTAGCAAGCTGTCAAAAAAGTTAAATTTGAACCCTGAACTGTAAAGGCTAGTGATGATACTTGGTGTAAGCTTGCACTTAGGGATGACAACTCAGACAGCAGTGTCCATATTTGACCTTGACCTATATTTCACGGTTCACTGACTTTATAAATTCACATCAGCCCTGCTACGATTGAATGACAGCCTTCAGCAGTATTTTTGTTTTATCCAGGAGCCAGATAGTGATAATTGGTGATACCATGTTTACACTTGGGATAAATAGGCCTGAGTGAATGTTGTAGACCCAGATCAGACACCATAGTTTTTAGACACATTTTACATATTTAAGTGCATATTCTATAATAAATTGTGAGAAAACATCTTGTGTCCATATAGCATCAGGCATTTTTGTGTGTATAGCATATATCAGATGCTCAAAATACATTTTTGATTTAGTCCTTATCATATTACAATTATTTTTCTTGAACACAAAGTGGTGGTCAAATATGAAGCCAGACGAAAGGGTTGAAAGTTGATTCTTTGATGAATTAAGAAATTAAGGGTAATTTAACTGGCAAACACTGACCCTCTGAAGAAGTAAATTTTCTTCTTGCAACATCAGTGAAGACCCAGACCAGCCTTACAACTGCACAGTCTATCCATTATGTTAAGTATTCACTGACATCAAAGTAACAGAAATCTTGTTTGAGATCTTGATCAGACTGGATTTTGCTGTTTGCAATATGCAGATACAGACTTTCCCATAGAATATCCTCAGGGATGTAGAACAACTGATATCCAAATTTCTGCTGTCTTGCTGTACTGTCCAGAGAGTTTATTAAAATATTCTGTAGCCCAGGATAAGACATTTTTTTCAGCCATAAGTGTAGATACTTTTCATATTTTTTTCCTTGAAAACATATGTTATGGGTTTTCATTGGAATGGCCCTGACAGGGCAATTCCAATGAGAACCCATAACATGTGTTTTCAAGGGCAATTCCAATGAGTATCACTACATATGCTTTTGGAAAAGATCATAGCTCTTGATATTTTCTTATTTCTCCAAGAAAACATATATTATTGGTACCAGTACTCACTAGAAGTGCCTTGGTGAAGTGCTTCTAATAAGTATTCACAACATATGTTTTGTGGAGAAATAAGAAAAACATTTACCTGATACCCACTCTTATCTAGACCTTTGAAAGCATTAAAAATATATATATATATATATCTGAATATTCCTCTTATCTAGAGTTTAGTAGACTTAACTTTTTGTTGCAGTCTTTGAAATATTTCTATTTAAAAGCATGAAAAAATAGTTGTTGGAAAGAAAAGTATCTGGCACTTCAGTGATGAATAGTGGATAAAAAAGCCAGGAGTGGGGACTTACTGGGATCTCTGATATAATGCCAGATATGATGTGTTTTTCGGGCTCAGTTGGATGCGCCGTCCGACTGGAGACCAGGAGGTCGCGGGTTCAACCCCCGCCGAGGTCGGCAACATTCTTTCGTGGAGATTGAATATGAAATATTTTCTACGGTCATTCTCTCCCTTCCGCTGATTCAAGAAGGGCAGTTGTCAGTTTCTGGCAAAAGAATGTGCACAATACTGGTTAACCGCTTAGAGGACTAAGCCTGCCCAGTAAACGTGTGGTTAGGTAAACTGACCGCGCTCGACATGACCCCACTGGGTTGACTGGGCCGTAAAACCTCAACACAAATTTTCAACCAAAAGATATTGATGTTTTACTTATTTCTCCATAAAACATGTGTTGTGGGTACTGATAAGAAGCACCTTGATGGGGCCACTGTAAGCCCTTCTCATGAGTATGCACAACCTTGTTTTTGAGAAATAAGAAAAATGATTTTCATTGATACTCCTTTTATCTGGAGTTATGATTCTGACTGTGAATCGTGCAGTTGCATTTTCTGGTTTCAGCCCTGTGAGTGAGGTAAAGATCTACTGGTATAAAGTACACAGCCAAGGTCGAACACAATTGTCATCAGATCAAGACAAGTATTTGCTCTCAATCATGAACCGTACACTCACAATCCGTACACCAGATCCTGCTGATAATGGAGAATACCAGTGTGAAGCCCATCTCTCTGGTACTGGAGACACTGTCAGAGCTAGTGCCAATTTAACTGTTTATGGTATGTCATAAAAGAAGTTGTTAACCCTTGTTCTGCTGAATAAATTAAGAAGCCACACCCATTTCTAAATTTCAGCCAATCAGATAATTTAATCTAGATTTTTATTATAAATTTGCATACTTGATGGCAAACAGTGCAGATCCAGATCAGTTGGCTTCTTCAGAAGCCAACTGATCTGGATCTACACTGTTTGCAAAACGGGTTAAGGAGGCATATTTGATGATAACTTGGGGAGAATTTACTCAATTTCTCCATAAAAATATATTATGGGTACTCATTAGAAGCGCATTGGTTACCTATATTTCACAGTGTAGGTAATGACATTCTTTTTTTTACCTTAGTCATTATGTTAGGCTGCATTACAAGACTGACAGTCCCTGGTAGGCACAACACAGCCTTCTGTTGAATTCTTGTATTTTAAAATTTCTACATACTTATAAAAATGTCTCAAGATGTTCATATTTAAGTGTTCATGAATCTGCTTGCTTTTATTAGACTATCATAGCTCTAGGCTCAGCCCAAAATTATTTCAAATTTTTGTTATTCTCCACAGAGACGAAGTGTCTGTGTGGCCTAGTGATCGGCTCTCTCAACTTCAAAAAACAAGGTCCTGGGTTCAAATCCCTTAGTCGGGGGGAATTCTGCTCACGACTGACTAGCTCTGTATTTCACAGAGCCTTTTATTGTCACCCTTCCCTCCCTTTGATATGACTTAAATAATGTTGAAATGTATGTAAAACACCCAATCATCATCATCTCCACAGAAACGTTGGGATACTCATTACAATTGCCTTGTTTTTACTGAAATCTGGCCTTTGCAAAAATAATGTTATTGTGGAAACCAAAGAATTAAAAAGAAAGAAAGTCATAACAATAAAATGTACTGCTTTTGATTTGATGCTTTTAAAGCATTGTCAAAACTACAGTGTAGCACATTTTTGTTGTTACATGTTTTCAGTGTATATGCAAGAACAGTGTATTACAGGGACCCAACGAGTCATCTATGTGTTTCCAGGAAATCATAATAACGGTAACTTGTTTAATATATCTAATATTTGTGTCTGTCTTTCTTGGTAGTAATTGTCATTTTATTATCATGTTACAGTGAGTCCAACTTTTACATCTGTGTTTCCCAGTGATTATAACCAGGATTTTGGTGAGACGATCAGTATACCTTGTCAGGCTCAAGGGACACCCACCCCAACTATACATTGGTACTACAATGCAAGGGAGATAACTTCAATCAATGACCCCAGGTTAGCTTGCACTCTCAGATAATACCACATGAAGTAGAAAGAAGTGTTTGCCCTTTCAACACTGACATAGCTCCAAATAAGGTGTTTTTGTGTATCCCTCCACCTTAAGGGAGGCAGAGTGATTGATTTTTGTGTGGATCCTGTCAGCACCGGCATTGGCGTCAGTGTGACACTTTCTTGTCTGCACAATATCTTGTGGACCAGTCGTTGGATTCTTACCAAATTTCACAGCAGTAGAAAAACTGAAAATTCACATCTGGGGGGCATCTATTTTCTCTGAAAACACCCTTACTAGTTTTTTTTTTTTCTTTTTTTTTCCAGCTGAGTCGGCCATGGTGGCTCAGTTGGATGCATGTCCATCTGGTGATCAGGATGTCGCAAGTTCAATCACCGCTTGGTCCAGTAACATTCTCTCTGAGAGATTGATCATGAAATATTTTTTATTGTTATTCTCTCCCTTCCACCGATTCAAGAAGGGCAGTTGACAGTTTCTGGCGAAATAATGTGCATAAACACTGGTTAACCATTTAGAGGGCTAAGCCTGGCCAGGAAAAGTGTAAACAGACCACGCTCAACATGTCCCTAATGGGTTGATTGGGCAGTAAAACCAACTCAATCAGGCAATCAATTTTTTCAGCTGAAAAGTACTATTATTTTTCTTATTTCTCCACAAAAATATGTTGCGGGTACTCATTAGAAGTGCCTCACCGAGGCATTTCTAATGAGTACCCACAACATGTTTTTGTGGAGAAATAAGTAAAGAAGACTATGTACATAACTTGTTTTATCTGGAGCTATGCCCTGAGTTTCTGTATAGATAGTGGACGAGAAGTATCCGGGTGTTGGAGTGGTTATCACTTCTGACTTTGGATCATGAGGTACCAGATTTGAGCCCAGCTAGAGGCCGGTTCCTGTTCATGACTGTATGGCATTATATTGCACTGAGCCATTCATTATCCTCCTTCCATCGTCTCAGTATGATTTAAATAATATTGAAAGGGATGTAAAACACCATCACCATCATCATTCGATGTGGACTCTTACCCTGTTTGAATTTGGACACACCCTTTATTGCAAGTGTGGTATCTCAAACAAAGGAGCAAACAGTGTGGATCCAGGTAAATGCCTCATTGTGAGCGATCTCATCAGAATCTACATTGTTTGAAAAAAATTTTGTCATGAGAGCTGAAATGAGAACAGAGCTGAACGGGTTAAGCCCATAGCATACTATGTGGCTTACAGGTTGCTCTTATTCAGTGCATTTCACATGCATGTGAAATGCACTGAATCAGAGCTGCCTGTAAGCAACATAGTATGCTAATATTTTGTACCCATAGTCTTTCGCCTGTGACTCGTGAACTGGGGCAAGGGCTTAGTAGGTTTGGTGAGGTGTCCGTTTTGTGTCCATGAAATTGTGGGTTTGAGGCCAGGCTGAGTCATCCCAAAGACTTTGAAGATAGTACCAGCTGTTGTTTGACTTGGCCCTCAACATGAAGAAGTAACAGCAGGAAGCAGAACTGGTCAGCCCAGTGTCAGTATAATGTGACTGTGGCTGGAATATTATGTTGTGTCTGGGGCATGTTTCAGCAGCACTTTAAAGGAGGGTATTGAGCTCCCTGTCACATCCAGATGCCATCTTGATATAACTGGAAGATTATTGAAAGCAATGTTATACCGGAATAAAAGAAAACTATGGCTCTTGGGGATCTAAAAGAAGTACTTGACTCACTTCTCATTGGGGGATTGCTCTTCAAGGAAAGAATTTGCACCGACTGAGAGCAATTTTTTTCCTTTTATACTATTCCCCATTTCTTACATTTTCGAATACTAGAGAATCAACTTACAGCCTGTAAAAGTTATCTCCTTTTGTAAAGAGGTGTAGAAAATTTTCAGGTATACTGTGAGCTGCTTATGTTTGCATGATTCAGGATACTGATGAAAATAGGTACAAAAAAGAATAATCAATACACTTTCTCATTCACCAGATTCTACACCGTTTGCTGAGGTCTGTCTGTCCCAATACCTAGGTTAACACTTTGCATGATGGGTAAAAACTTCAGCAGACAACATTTTGAAATATTTTTCTTTCTTTTTGTGGAAAATACGATTTTACACTTCATGCTTAGGAGAGAATTTGCATGAAATGTCAGCTCCTATTTTTTAGGAAAAATAAGAAAAATATCAATAGTTTGTTGTCTGCTGAATTTGCGCATAGCATGGTAAGTGTTATATAGTAGTAGTATGCTTTGCATACATTCATTGCAGCTCTTACCATAATAAGTAGCTCATCTGACTGCAGATCCAGGGGTTGCAAGTTTGTGTCCCAGCTTGGCCACATAACTTTTGTGGAAATTACATCCCCTCATCTATGGGGAGAGGGACGTTGATTTTGGTGCAGGTCCCGTTAGCGTTGGCATGTGTGTTGGCTTTGGCATGACAGTCTCTTGTCATAATATCTTGTGAACCAGTGGTTGGATTCTTACCAAATTTTCATGGATCTATAATTGAGACATAACCAAGAATTGGTTAGATATTGGTGACCTTGACCTAATTTTCAAGGACACAGCAGTAGAAAAACGAAAATTTGTGGTGGGGGGATATCTGTTTTCTCGGAAAACACTGTGACTAGTTAGGCATAAGTCATTTCTATAGTCAGTCTCTCTCACTGATTCAAGGAAGACAATTGTCAGTTACTGGCAAAAGTATCTACACACAGGCCTCCTAGCGAAACCTATAAAACCTATAATAACCTATAATTTTATGTCAAACCTATAAAACCTTTATTTTGTTCATAAAACCTATAAAAAGCCTGTATTTTCATGAAAAAACCTATATTTTTCACTTTTTGAACCTTCTCGCGACTCAGCCCTAACTTTTCTTCAAAATGCCCTACTATTTTTATCGCACCTGCTTGTAGCAGGGTGCGATATAGGCGTCCGATTTTCTGTCCGTCCGTCCGTCCGTCCGTCCGTCCGTCCGTCCGTCCGTCCGTCCGTCTGTCTGTCAACATTTATGTCGACGTTCGACATTTATGTCAAAGTTAGTATTCTAATCAACTACAAGACTAAACAACCATCAAACCTTGCATGAAACATCTCCCTGACCTCCTGACTTTGCAACATAGGCGTCCGCTTTTCCGTATGTCTGTCCATTCGTCCGTCCGTCTGTCAACATTTATGTCGAAGTTCGACATTTATGTCAAAGTTAGTATTTTAATCAACTACAAGACTAAACAACCATCATTCCTTGCATGAAACATCTCCCTGACCTCCCGACTTTGCGACACAGGTGCCCACTTTTCCAATCGTCTGTCTGTTTGTCTGTCCGTCTGTCCGTCTCTTAACAGTTCTGTTATGTCGAAGTTCGACATTTATGTCAAAGTTAGTATTCTAATCAACTACAAGACTAAACAACCGTCAAACCTTGTATGAAATATCTCCCTGACCTCCTGACTTTGCGACATAGGGGCCCGCTTTTCCATTCGTCTGTCCGTTCGTCCGTCCGTCTGTCTCTTAACAGTTCTGTTATGTCGAAGTTCGACATTTACGTCAAAGTTAGTATTCTAATCAACTACGATTCTACAACAACCATCATTCCTTGCATGACACATCTCCCTGACCTCCTGACTTGGCAGATATGTTGACCCAGTGACCTTGACCTATATTTTGCGCTCCATTGACTTTGACACAATTTACGTTGACATTCCAGATCTTCTCAACTATAAGGCATACAACTACCAAACCTTGCAAAGTGCTTCTTCTAGATGTACAGGGGGGTGGTCGGGTGGTGCGAAGGTGCTGTGTATCTTACATCACCGGGGCGTCCAACTGATATTGGCTTACAGTTGGGCAAGGCCTGCTATCCTTGTAGTGGGTAAGGGTAGAGGGGGAATGTTTTTATTTCTTCTGTTTCTTCACTTTCATTCCTGTTCCTCTTTCTTCCCTGTCCCTCTCTTTCATCTCCTCTACTCTCTCTTCTATCTCTTTTCTCCCTTTCTCTGGGAGACGACACAAAATGACCCTCAAGGGTTGACGTGTCGTTAAACCCCAACACAATCAAAATCTAGATGTACAGACTTGGCAGGTACCTTGACCCGGTGACCTTGACCTATATTTTGCGCTCCAGTGACTTTAACATATTTTGCGTCGACGTTCGATATCTCCTCAACTATAAGGCCTACAACCATCAAACCTTGCAAAGTGCTTCTCCTCAATGTACTGACTTAGCAGATATCTTGACCTGGTGACCTTGACCTATATTTTGGCTGCAGTGACTTTGACATAATTTACATCAACGTTCCAGATCTCCTCAAGTGTAAGACCTCTAGCCACCAAACCTTGCATAGTGCTTCTCCTATATGTACTGACTTGGCAGGTATCTTGACCCGGTGACCTTGACCTATATTTTGAGCTCCAGTGCCTTTTACACATTTTACGTCAACGTTCAATATCTCCTGAACTATAAAGCCTACAACCATCAAACCTTGCATAGTGCTTCTCCTCAATGTACGGACTCTGCAGGTACTTTGACTGGGTGACCTTGACCTATATTTCACGCTCCATTGACTTTTACACCTTTTAGGTCACCCTTCCATATGTCCTCAACTGTAAGGCCTTGAACCACCAAACCTTATATAGCACTTCTTCTCGATGTACTGACTCGACAGGTACCTTGACCTGGTGACCTTGACCTATATTGTGCACTCCAGTGACTTTGACACATTTTATATTGATGTTCCGTATCTCCTCAAATATAAGAACTACAACCACTAAACCTTGCATAGTGCTTCACCTCATTGCCCTGGCTTGGCAGGTACCTTGACCCAGTGACCTTGACCTATATTTGACACATTTTACGTTGATGTTTGATAACTCCTCAACTATAAGCCCTACAACCATCATACCTTGCATTGTGCTTCTCCTTGATGTACTGAATTAGCAGGTACCTTGACCCATGACTTTGACCCATATTTCATGCTCCAGTGACTTTTACACATTTTACGTCAATGTTCCATTATCATTGGGCTGTATGATACGAAAAGTCAGTGCTGAAGATATAGCCATTAGAGGAAATGGGACTGGCCTGGAATATATGTGCCCCACTAGGCACTTTGTCTATATTTTTTTCAACCCAGTTTTCCAAGTAAGCACTGCTAAGAATGAAATAAACTTATTTATTAACCACATTCTGATTGAGGCTCCTGTGACTTTTGCGCCAGCAGGTGCGATGACACCTTCCGCGGAATTCTTGTTACTTTTTAGTCCCAAAAAAGTGATGAAAACTGTCAAGAAATTGTATTTTTTTCCTTGCTCGCTTCGCTTGCTCAGACTATGTAAAATTCAGATCAACTTTATCTGAATAATTGTGGTGCAAAAATTCATCAAATATTTTTTCTTCAGTTTTAAATCTCTATGTGAGTTTGGAAGAACCTTTTTTTAACCTATATTTTTTATTGAAAAACCTGTAAATAACCTATATTTTGAGTAAGAAGAACCTACATAAAAACCTATATTTTCAAAGTTGGCCACTAGGAGGCCTGTACACAAGTACTGATTAACTGCTTAGAAAACTAAGCTGCCCAGGAAAAGTTTGAATAGGTTAACTGACCTGCTCAATATGACCTTAACAGTGTTCACTGGGCTGTAAAACCAAATCAAACAAAACTTATTGCAATGGTCCTAAGGATAAGGACATACAGACCTGTGCAAATAGTGTAGACCCTTAGGAGACAATTGGCATGATGTTTCAAATCTTATTTCTTGGAAAAATAAGAAAAAATATTTCAAAATGTTGTGTGCTGAAATTTTTACCCAGCATGTAGCGTGTTAGAGTATATGGGATGACTTATTTTTCACAGGTACACAATACACAGCAACAACACACTCACAGTGTCCCACTTGGATCTAGAACATGCAGGTGTCTATCAGTGTTTCATCAGGAACCAGGCTGGAGAAACCTTCAAATCCACATGGTTGAAAGTGAACAGTGCTCCTCCAGAGTTCATTCAGCGACCCTCCGACGTTACTGTCATTGAGAAACATGAAGCGAAGTTCCAATGTGAGACACAAGGAGCTCCAAAACCAGTAGTGGTTTGGTCAAGAGGTAAATTTCACATGATACTTTAACTGGGATTTGACCTTTAATGTAGAACTGGTAGGAAAATTGAAGTTCCATCTTGTCCTGTGCATCCCCACAGCCTGAGCAGGGCCTTTACTATTTTTGTGTTTCCTGCGTAGCATGGCAGACACATAGGGATCATGTTGTCCATCTGCGTTGGCGGCGTCATCGGTGTCGTTGTCACACTTTCGTTTCTGCTCAATAACTTTGGAAGGGATGCATTTATTTCATTCAGATTTTGCAGAACTATATATCATTGTAAAATACAGGTCAAGTTTGATATTGATAATCATCCGCCAAATTTTGGCTGAGTTATGGCCCTTTTTTGACCTAGTTTTTTTTCGTCATTTCCACTGAATAACTTTTGAAGGGATGCATTGATTTCATTCAAACTTTGCAGAACTTTATATCACTGTAAAATGCAGGTCAAGTTCTTACTGGTAATCATCCGCCAAATTTTGGCTGAGTTATGGCCCTTTTTCGACTTAGTTTTTGTTTGTGTGTTGATATTGGTTTCTGATCAATAACTTTTGCAGGGATGCATTAATTTTAATGAAAGTTTGCAGAAGGATATATCATTGTAAAATACAGGTCAAGTTTGATATTGGTAATCAGCGGCAAAATTTTGGCAGAGATATGGCCCTTGTTCAACTTAGTTTTAGTTGTTGTGTTGATAATACTGGTTTCCACTCTATAACTTTTGCAGGGATACATAGATTAAAGTTTGCAGAAGGATATGTATCATTATAAAGTACAGGTCAAGTTCTACAAAATTTTGGCAGAGTTATGGCCCTTTTTCAGCTTAGTTTTTGTTGTTGTATGAATATTGGTTTCCACTCTATAACTTTTGCAGGGATGCATTGATTTCATTGGAAGTTTGCAGAAGGGTATATCATTGTAAAATACAGGTCAAATTCGATATGCTAAATTTTGGCCAATTATGGCCCTTTTTCGACTTAGTTTTTGTTGTTGGGGTAAAATACAAGGTAAAGATTTTTCCCTTCAATAATTTGAAGGGCTGCATTGATATCATTCAAAGTTTGCAGAATGGTATATCATTATAGTGCAGAGGTCAAGTTTGATTTTGGTAATCATCCAAAAAAATTTTGATCGAATTCTAGCCCTATATTTACTTGATTAATAAAGTTTAGACAAAGTAGTGAGGGGTTGCCTTAAGGGATAAGAGCGATTATTAGGACAAATTTTTTCTTTTTTCATATCAAATGGTTGGCATTTGAAGCAGGCGACACATCTGATTCTTGGAATTCTAGTTTATAGTCTTCTGTATTAGTGGTTCTTGAATCTTTTAGCATGTTTAATTTTGATATGGACTGGATAAAAACCAGGGTTTTGTCATGCTTGGGTTCATATGATGACTGTACAGCAAGAGAAGTATAAATTTGTAGATTTTGTTATGGTGTGGTACATATGATGACTATTCGTGGAGATTGATCATGAAATATTTTCTACGGTCATTCTCTCCCTTCCGCTAATTCAAGAAGGGAAGTTGTCAGTTTCTGGGGAAAGAATGTGCACAATACTGGTTAACTGCTTAGAGGACTAAGCCTGCCAAGTAAACGTGTGGTTAGGTAAACTGACCACGCTCGACATGACCCCATTGGGTTGACTGGGCGGTAAAATCTCAACACAAACAAACATATGATGTCTGATACACAAAGTAAAGTACATGTATACCGTATTCGACCTAAAAACTGCACATACTCCTATAAGCGCACAATAAAGCAATTTCCAACACTTTAGATTACAGCCCATCTACATTTATCCACAATTTATATGTCAAGGCAATTCAAATGAGTACCCACAACATACGATTTTATAAAGGAAGTCAAAAGCATCTCGCATAAGCATCATTAAATTAGCAGTTCTCTGCTGAGCTTTCTTTAAAGTGTGCCTTTATTAGGTATATTTGACTGCACATTTTTTTTTTTCCAATAATTTTGAAAAACCTAAGGGCACAATGCGGTAATTAGGTTGAATACAGTATTTATGCTGGTCTACATAGCACAGTCTGTAATGTGTCTGACTGAAGATCCAAGGATTGCAAGTTCAAATTCTAGCTGGGCAACATAACTTGTGGAGATTGATAATGAAATTATTTCTTGGGTCATTCTACCACTTCCTTTGATTCAAGGACAGTTGTCAGTTACTGGTGATACTATAAACACAAGTCCTGGTTAACCACTTAGAGGACTAAGCTTACACAAGAAAAGTGTGAGTAGGTTAACTGACCAGCTTAACATGATCTTAACTGTTGATTGGACTGTAAAACTCCAACTCATACAAACATGTATATTTATACTTTCAGATATAGGAAGTGGGTATTTGGAGATTGTACCAGGTGGACGTCTGCTGATAATTAATGGACATGAACTGTTTATAACCACCACAGAGTCAACCGACTCAGGCCTGTATCGATGTAATGCTAGCAACAGCCAGGGATCTGTCATGGCCTTTGCTAGACTGACAGTTTTTGGTAAGACATTTGTTATCTGTAGTAATTGTGCCAAATGTGTATAGTCAAGGACTCATACCTTCTATATATCCATGCAGTATGAGCAGGGTTTTGTTGATGGTTTAGTTTAGATTCTGCAGAGTTGAGATTTGGAATTGCATTAAGGTGTTTCTGATGAATACAGTTTGTACCCTAAATATTTGTACACCTCAACGCCTAGCCATACTTGTTCTAAAATTTGAACAAGTACAATTTATTACCCGATGTGTCTAAAACTTGCTGGATGAGTGGCAAACAGTGTAGACCCTGATGAGATGCTGCATTTTGTGGCATCTCATCTGGGTCTACACTGTTTGCTCAGGCCTGTCTGTCTGAATACATACAGTATATACGGTACCCATTGCATAAATTTTAGTGTGTAGACAAGAACTAATTTATATACAGTGTAAAAAAAGGATCCTAATGTCATATACAGGCAACAAAGGTATTGATCACTTTGCCCATTTGTGAGCTGATCAGGGTATTTCTTGCCCACCAACAGAATCTTTGGATACTGTAGAATATAATGACTTAGAGAAGGCCCGAATGAGAGGCTAGTCTGGTACACATTTGGCATTTTGTGCCTTTTGTATCTTGATACCATTTTTATATAGACTACTGCTGTATAAGAAATAAGCTGGAGATATGTAAATATTTGAACACCTCAGCCCCTAATCATATTTCTCAGATTTGAATAAGGGCAGTTGTCAGTTACTGACAAAAGTATATGCAGAAAGTCTTGGTCAACAGCTTTGAGACTAAGCCTGCCCAGGAAAAATGTGAGTAGGTTAACTAACCAGCTCAGCTTGACCTTAAAAGTGTTGACCATTTCGTAAAACTCTAACTCAACTTACTAGAAGCCAAGGTGCTTCTAATGAGTACCCACAACATGTTATTATGGAGAAATAAGAAATCTATTTACCTGATACCACTTCTTATCTATGGCTATGTGTTAAGTATTTTTCCTGAAGACATAATTATGGGCCATGTTGGGAGAAAAAGGCTCTTTGGACTTCCCGTTGAATCAACGTTTCAGTGCTCATACCAGGACGCTTTGTGAGGCCACATAGAGTCAAACTTCAATGGCTCGAACATCTTTGGACCATGGAACTTTGTTCGAGATATGGGTAGTTTGAGCCAATGAGGATTACTCATGGTGCCAGGTCAGGAAGCAAATGGCGAAAATTTAGGGAAATCTTTTTGATCTACTCAGTAATGGTATGTTGAGTGTACTCATTAGAATTGCCTTGATGAGGTGAGTCTAATGAGTACACTTAACATAAAATTTCATGATAAATTAAGAAAATTTTGCTAAATATTTGTTTCTTGAAGTATTACATGGGGACTCAAAAACGAGTTCAAATTATCCATTGTGAATAAGCCATCAGTGTTCGAGCTATTGAGGTACCTTTGCTGAAGTCTCTGCTTGAAAATGGTTTACGTGAGTGAACAGCATAGGTTCTGGTTCTTTGTTGTTCATGTTGCTATAACCGCACTTTTCTCATGACGTGGCTCATAATTTCCCATAGCAGTACTGAAGTAATAGCTGAACATGAACTAGAAATGAATGTTTTTTTTCTTGTTTTCAGTTCAAACTCAGATTGTAGGACCACCACAGAACTTGACAATAATCAAGAGCACAACAGCTGTATTTCCATGTGGAGTGTCACATGACCCTAGTATTGTTGTCACATGGACTTGGTCATATCGAGGCTTTAACCAGAACCAGGGTCAGGTGATCATACCAGATGGTATTAAGAAAACAGTGGACAGTGAAGGGACATTAAGGATTACAGGAATTAATAACAATGATATTGGGAATTACACTTGTGATGTGACTTCTACTGGTGGGAATGACAGCCGGACTGTTTCCCTCAGAGTCATAGGTATGATTTTCTTCACCTATTGTTGATTTGTATTGGTGCCACAATCTGTTAACATGTTGTTTCTTCTAAGAAGACTGCATATCAGAGAGTATTTTACAGTGGCATTCTTTTTCAATGGTATATATTTTAAGGGGAATAAATGCATTTTCAGATCAAATTGTTTTGTCTTCCTTTTGAAAAGGGGTCTACTGTTATTTTCTTTTAGAGTAGACCCCTATTCAGAAGAACCTAATAGTTTGCTTATTTCTTTCCAGAAACATATGCTGCAGGCACTCATTAGAAGTGCCTCACTGAGGTGCTTCTAATGAGTACCCACAACATATGTTTCTGAAGAGAAATAAGAAAAAAATATGAGTACTTTTTGAGTGACAAAAAAGTGGCTTATTTGGTGCTATGGTAAAGTCAGCTGTGAAATGTAGGTCATAGTCATAACAATCCAGCTGGCCTCAGTGTTTCAGTTGGTAGCGCATCCAATTAGTGATCAGGAGTGATGCAGCGACCCCTGCTAGGCCGGCAATATTTTTTCATGGAGAGTGATTATGAAATATTTTCTGTGGTCATTCTCTTCCTTCTGTTGATTCAGTTTCTGGCGAAAGAATATGCACAATACTGGTTAATAGCTGAAAGGACTAACCCTGTCCAGTAAAAGTGTGGCTAGGTAAACTTACCATGCTAGACATGGCCCTTTTGGGTTGACTGGGTCGTAAAACCTCAACACAAACATGTAAATCCAAGATGATTCTTGAGTACTCATTATGGACTCTTTAGTCAGATACTACCTCTAATAGAATACCAATCCAAGGGATTTGTTAGAGCATCTGCCTTTTGATTCAGAGGTAGTGGATTTGATCATCAGCCAGGTCATATATAAGATTTTCTAAAATTGGAACTAGCTGCTCTTCTGCTTGATCACTTGATGCATTTGCAAAAAGAGCTAGTACTGTTATCACTAGAGTCAGTATAATATGATAGGATCTTGCAAACATTTAACCCATTGTAGACAGAATGCACTCTTCCACATTTTATATTGGAAGCTACTATTACGGATTTCAGGTTTGTCAGGCTATGTGACTAAGATATTCCTAGGGAAAAATGATTGGACTATTTGCAAACAGTGGAGACCCTGATCAGACGCCGCATTCTGCGGCATCTGATCTGGGTGTGCACTGTTTGCCACTTACCCTTTTAGGGGTCTCCAGACTACAGTGGGTTTAAAAAAGGATCATATTTCTCTAATATCTCCAGAAAGAACTCAAAAATAAATATTGATCTGGGCTCCTATGGCAATGAAATATGACATTCTGCTGTTGTCTTATGATTTTAGAAAAACCTCATCCACCTGTGATTACCAGAGTAACTCTTCACCCCAGTGATGTTCGTGCAGTAATAGTCTACTGGGAGCCACAGTTTGATGGGAATACACCAATACTGAGGTACAACATACAGTACAAAGAAATGGATTCTGCTGCAACTCCAGGTATACACTGTACTTTTACATTTTGAAGTGAGGCACACCATTATATAGCAGGCTGCGCCATGCAAAAACATGTCTTAGTGCATATGCTGACAGGGAAGGCCCATATCAAGCTGTTTTATTTGCTCCTATGTCATTGTAAATTACAGTTCTGGGCCCAGTTGTTCAAAGCATTGTTAGCTTAACGAGCTCGTTTGTGGTCAAAATGTTAACTGTTCTAGTATGTACAATATCTAATTCACAGGTATTTTTGCTGAAAAAATATGAGTAGCTTTTGCACATTTTTTCAGCAAAAATATTAGTGTATATGCCATATTTAATGATCAAAGTTTTAGCGATACGTTAACTAACAACATCATTAGTTTTGAACAACTGAGCCCTGGGCTTCAGATAAATGAAGGATGTTTTGGCTTACACCCCACTTTTCTCGACTTACAGTTTCAGTAAATTCACAGTGCTCTTAAATTTACAAACTTTATTGATAAAAAAACAAAACAAAACAAAACAGGAAAACATTCTCCAAAGTCAACTTTACACAAAACTGTAATTGTTTTTTGTTAAAGTTCATCTTCAAAAGAAAGGGACTCTTTCTCAGAAAACACTTGTTTCAGGAGACTTCATGCTTTTGGTAGATTTTCTGCCTTATTTTAAAGGGAGATAACTTTTGTGACTTCCTGTTTGCTTTCCTGTGCACAAAGCCCCTTCTAAATGGTCCACTTAAAAAGGAAAGAATGGCTTCCAAGGGGAGCACATTCTTTCCTTTTAAAATAGGCCCCTTTCAGAAGGAAGGTAAGTCAATTTGGACATAGTTAACCTCCCCTGAAAGTGTATCAATTGCCCTTAGAAGTAAAGCTTACCAGATGGAAGGAGTAGCTGTTGTTAATTTATGCATGACATGGTCTTCTGTTTCTAGGGTCAAGCAGTCCAGACTTTGGTTGGGTATCAGCAAACCTTGACATTGGTGCTGATGAAAGGTCAAGGACAGTTACAGGTCTGAGACCAGCAAGACGTTACCAATTCCGTGTTTTTGCTGAGAACCAGATTGGTGAGGGTGAACCAAGTGATCCTATGCCCGCAATTCCACTGGAAATGCCACAGCAACGTAAGTACCTGGACAATATTAACCCGTTGTAGTCTGGAAACCCCTAAAAGGGTAATTAGCAAACAGTGCAGACCAATATCAGACGCTGCAGAACGTGGCGTCTGATCAGGGTCTTCACTGTTTGCAAATAGTTCAACCATTTTTCTCAAGGAATATCGAAATCACATAGCCTTAAATACCTAAAATCAAAATTAGAATCTTCCAATATATAGTGTGGGGAGTTTATTCAGTCTACAATGGGTTAAACAATACAGGAATATATATGAAGCATCCAGGCAGCTGAGTGATTAGAGTTCCCAACTTAGAATCATAAAAGGGTGGCCACTGGTCGGGGAAAAGTTAGGGAAATTTTATTTTTCTTTAAGGTCAAGGAAAAGTTAGGGAATTTTGCAAAATGGTCTTGGAAAATTTTTATACCAAGAAAGTCAGGGAAAAGTCAGTGACTTTCCTAATTTTGGCCCAAAACTGTTCGGCTTTGGCAAGTATTTTATCCATTTTGAATAATTGAAAACCTCGTAATTTTTTTTCTCACTCCCTTCGCTTGCTCGGCATTATAACAAATTAATGTTTATTTTCGAAAATTCATGCCAAAGCCAAAAACTTTAAAACATTTTATGGTTAAATTGAACAGTTAGGGTGGTATATTTTTATGTGCTAAAATAAAATTAATCTTTTATCTACTGGAAGAGGAGGTAAAGTCTCTTAAATTTTCAGCGCTTTGGTCAGGGAAATTAGAATTTGGTCAGGTAAAAGCCAGTGAAAAGTTGGAGAATTTAGTTTCTGACTGAGAGTGGCCACCCAGCCTGAGGTCAGGATTTGAAACCGACGAGGCTGATTTTAGCTCTGATACTGTATGGTGCTTCATTGCACAGAGCCTTTCATTGACACTTCCATTGTCTCTATATAACTTTAATCCTTTAAATGCCAAGAAAATCTGCATCTTAAAATGTCGTCTGTTTATGTCGTCTACTGAATATTCTTGCAAACTTTTCAAACCTATTTTGTGCATACAGGCAAACAGTGTGGACCCTGCTCAGACTGCTCCACTGTTTGCAAAAATGACTTTTAAAATCACAAGCAGACGACAAAGCAGACGACAATTATTGTGATTGGCAGTTTAAGGGTTAATGGTTTTTAAAGGGATGTAAAACACCAAACCATGATTATTGTCAACAAAAATTTATACAAAAAAAAAAATGAAAATAATAATGAGGTCATAACCTTTATTACTGTCTGGGTAAATTCAGCAGACAACAAATTAGTTATATTTTTCTTATGTTTCCCAGAAAAAAGGTTTTGGCATTTCATGCAAATTGTCTCCTGAAGGGGATAATTTGCATCAAAGTCAGTCTTTTTATACCCTGCCACACAACAGTGCAGGGCATAATGGTATCACGTTGGTTGCCAGTGTGTCAGTCCATCTGTCTGTAGTATGTACATCCATCCCTCCAAATTTTTCGTGCTTTCCTTATTTGAAACTAAGAGTTTACTGTTCAGACTTCTACAATATTTACAAAACACTACCTGCTCTATTTGCCCTTAATTGGGACAGAATAACTTCATACCATACTTAAAATAAAAATTGAACAGTGAAACCTATAAAGGTTGCCTTGGAAACTCCAAAAACATAAAAAAATGAAAATTGGAGCCTTGGTTTCATTGAGACTATTTATATGATAGCAATACAGTTTACAGAGCTGCATATGCCCTCTATCACTGGCTGACACGCATAATCAGGATTAGAACTGGCAAGATATCAGAATGGTCTTAACGATCCAAAGGAAAAAAAAAACAAAACAACAAAAAACAAACAATTACACTATGCTGAAGTATGAGGAAACTTTACTGCTGGCAAGTACACCAGTCTACTTGGTGTTTTGATGATGTGTCTAAAATGTAAACAGTGATGGAACTACAGCAAGGATATTCTTGGGATGGCCTGAACCATTTTGTGTGAAAACTGTTCATGTTAGTCCTAAATCAAATTTAGTTTTGGTTGGCCCCCTATACAAGCTATTCAAATCCAGTGTTTATTTTGATCACAGGAGGGTATTAAGCGTTCTTGGGCCCATCAAAAGATCCGGAGGACTCATCAAAATTTGAAAAGGCCCATCAAAGTTCTAGATTTTACATGCATTTGAATCGGACATGGGTCCTTTGCCCATTTCAAGGGCCCATAGTAATATTGGGCCAGTAATATCCCTGCTATAGCTGCTCTTGATCTACACAGTTAAACTGGATATATGTGTGTGAATATTTAGCCATTTCAGCCCAGCAGACCAAAACAGATACCTGTGCAAACAATGTAGATCCAGATGAGACAGCCCATAACAAGCCATCTCTTTAGGATCTACACTGTTTGCCATTCTGTTTTTAGCTCACCTGAGCCTTTAGGCTCTTAGATGAGCTTATAGTATAGCCAGGTTCCATCATCCATCCATGTCGGTCCAACATCTACACACTTCAAATGTCTTCTCCGCAAGAAACCACTGAGCCAACCAAGGCCAAATTTCATATGAAGCCTCACTGGATAGGGAGAATGAAAGTTTGTACACGGCATCTGGGTAACATGACCAAGATAGCCACCATGCCCATATATGGTAAAAACCTTTAAAAATCTTCTCCTCTGGAACCAAAGTGCCAATGGCCCTGTGGCTTGATATGCAGCACTGGGGACTTGACCAGTGGCCCTGTGGTTTGATATGCAGCATTTGGGACTTGACCAATGGCCCTGTGGCTTGATATGCAGCATTGGGGACTTGACCAATGGCCCTGTGGCTTGATATGCATCACTGGGAACTTGGCCCTGTAGCTTGATATGCAGCATTGGGAACTTGATCAGTGGCCCTGTAGCTTGATATGCAGCATTGGGGACTTGACCAATGGCCCTGTGGCTTGATATGCAGCATTGGGGACTTGACCAATGGCCCTGTGGCTTGATATGCAGCATTGGGGACTTGACCAATGGCCCTGTGGCTTGATATGCAGCATTGGGGACTTGACCAATGGCCCTGTAGCTTGATATGCAGCATTGGGGACTTGACCATTGGCCCTGTGGCTTGATATGCAGCATTGGGGACTTGACCAATGGCCCTGTGGCTTGATATGCAGTATTGGGGACTTGACCAATGGCCCTATGGCTTGATATGCAGCACTGGGAACTTGGCCTTGTAGCTTGATATGCAGCATTGGGAACTTGATCAGTGGCCCTGTAGCTTGATATGCAGCATTGGGGACTTGACCAATGGCCCTGTGGCTTGATATGCAGCATTGGGGACTTGCATTGGGGACTTGACCAATGGCCCTGTGGCTTGATATGCAGCATTGGCGACTTGACCAATGGCCCTGTGGCTTGATATGCAGCATTGGGGACTTGACCAATGGCCCTGCGGCTTGATATGCAGCACTGGGAACTTGATCAGTGGCCCTGTAGCTTGATATGCAGCACTGGGGACCTGACCAATGGCCCTGTGGCTTGATATGCAGCATTGGGGACTTGACCAATGGCCCTGTGGCTTGATATGCAGCATTGGGGACTTGACCAATGGCCCTGTAGCTTGATATGCAGCATTGGGGACTTGACCAATAGCCCTGTGGCTTGATATGCAGCATTGGGGACTTGACCAATGGCCCTGTAGCTTGATATGCAACACTGGGGACTTGGGCCCATTGAAGTTTGATAAAGTGATAACATTGGGTTGACCTTGATCTTTTTTATGGAAAGGTAAAATTCTTTTGCATAGAGTCCTCTAGGCAAAACTTTATTTATTTATTTTTTTTTGTCTAAAACCAGGCCTTTGATATTTGGTACGTAGCTTTATCTTTTGACATCTACCAAAATTGTTCAAATTATAGCCCTAGGGTCAAAAATGGCCCTGCCCCAGGGTTCACTTGTTTTTTACATACTCATATTGGGAAACACTTCAAATGTCATCTTGTCAGAGACCACAGGGTCAGTCAAAGCCAAATTTCATATGGAGCTTCAGTTGGTAGGGGGGAACGAAAGTTTATTTGCAGCATCTGGGTCACACAACCAAGATGGCCACCACGCCCATATATGGTAAAACTTCTTTGAAAATCTCCCAAATCAAACAGCCAATGGACCTGGGGCTTGTATGCAGCATTGGGGACATGGGAACAATGAAGTTTGATAAAATTATAATGATGGGTTGACCTTGACCTTTTTTACAGAAAGGTAAACTTTTTTAGCTTAATCTTACCCTGGGGTCAAAAAATGGCCCTGCCCCAGGGGTCATGTTTTAAATAGACTCGTACATGTATAGGGAAAAGCTTTGAAATTTCTCTTCTCTGAAACTAGAAGGTCTAGGTCTTTGATATTTGGTATGTAACTTCATCTAGGTCTTTGATATTTGGTATGTAACTTCATCTAATGGACCTCTAGCAAGATTGTTAAAATTATAGCCCTGGGGTAAAAAATGGCCCTGCCCCGGGGCTTGATTTTAAATAGACTCATATACAGAAAACTTTAAAAATCTTCTCGTCTAAACTTTGAAGGTCCAGGACTTTGATGTTTGGTATATACCTTTGTCTAATGAACCTCTACCAAGATTTTCAAAGTACCGCCTTTGGGTAGAATATGTCTCTGCCCAGGGGGTTACTTGTTTTACATAGACCCATATAGGCAAAAACTTAAAAATCTTCTTGTGCAAAACTAGAAGGCCCAGACCTTTGATATTTGATATGTAGCTTAATCTAGTAGGCTTCACCAAGTCTGTTAAAATTATAGCCCTGTGGTCAAAAATGGCCCCAACCCCAGGGGTCACTTGTTTTGCATAGTCTCATTTAAAGGCTCCATGTTCCTCAAAAATAGACATTTTATTATCCAAGAAAGGTTAAATAAATTGATATATGGTATTAATGCAAAAATAAAATGTGGCACCTGACAGCCTGTAAAATTTCAGTTAGTCTCTCATTCTTGAACTGGATCAAAAATGAAATGAATTTTTATGGTATCTCTGAATTAATGTTGCCAACTATAAATTCAAAGATATGATAAAAACAAAAATCATTTCATTTTTGATCCAGTTCAAAAATGAGACTAATTGAAACTTAACCAGCTGTCATGTGCCGCATTTTATGATCGTATTAATACCATATACCAATTTATGAAACCTTTCTTGGGTAAAAAATGTCTGTTTTGTTTAGGAATATGGAGCCTTTGAGGAAAAAATTTACAAATCTTCTTGTTTGAAAACTAGAAGGCACAGACCTTTGCTGTTTGGTATGTAGCTTTAGCTAGAGGACCTTTAACAAGATTGTTCAAGTTATGGCCCCGGGGTCAAAATGGCTCAGTCCCAGAGATCACTTGTCTTACATAGTTTTGCATGGGGAAAAAACTTTTAAAAATCCTCTTGTCTGAAATTTAAAGGCCTAGGCCTTTGACATTTGGTTCTTAGTTTTATCTAGTAGATCTTTACCAAGATTGTACACATTATAGCCTCTGGGTCAAAAATAGCCCCTACCCAGGGGTCAATTGCTTTCCATACAGCCATATGGGGAAAAACTTTAAAACTCTTCTTGTGTGAAACTAAAAGGCACAGGCCTTTGATATTTGGTATGTAACTTTATTAAAGCCATATTTTATGTGAAGATTCTGTTTTGCTAAATTAATTCAAACTAAATTTCATACCAAATTACTTTAGGATACAGAGACCAAAGGTTTTTCAAAATATTCCAGCTGCCATAACCATAGCCGGCCTCGGTCAGTTGGATGCGCATCCGACTGGTGATCAGGAGGTTGCAGGTTAGACACCTGC
The DNA here is from genome assembly GCA_964016985.1 of Anodontia alba. Lineage (NCBI taxonomy): Eukaryota > Metazoa > Mollusca > Bivalvia > Lucinida > Lucinidae > Anodontia > Anodontia alba. The sequence continues at coordinate 22,241,761 of OZ024822.1, read as the reverse complement.
AGGGTCGGCACCATTCTTTCATGGAGATTGTTCATGAAATATTTCCTACTGTCATTCTGTCACTTCTGCTGATTCAAAAAGCACATTGTCAGTTTCTGGTGAAGGAATGCGCACAGTACTGGTTAACCGCTTAGATGATTAAGCCTACCCAGTAAAAGTGTTGTTAGGTAATCTGACCATGCTCGACATGACCCCTTTGGGTTGACTGGGCCATAAAACCTCAACACAAACAGAAACCATACCAATATGTTCCATTCTTTAAAAAATGTTTCTATAAGTTTGCCCAGAACAAATAATTTCTGGTGAGTTACAGGACCATTTATGCTCTGGGCCCAGTTGTTCAAAGCTAACGACATCGTTAGTTTACGATTTGGCCGGCCTCGGTGGCTCAGTTGGATGCGCCGTCCGACTGGCAACATTCTTTTGTGGAGGTTGATCATGAAATATTTTCTACGGTCATTCTCTCCCTTCCGCTGATTCAGGAAGGGCAGTTGTCAGTTTCTGGTGAAGCCGGCCTCGGTGGCTCAGTTGGATGCGCCGTCCGACTGGAGACCAGGAGGTCGCGGGTTCAACCCCCGCCGAGGTCGGCAACATTCTTTCGTGGAGATTGATCATGAAATATTTTCTACGGTCATTCTCTCCCTTCCGCTGATTCAAGAAGGGCAGTTGTCAGTTTCTGGCGAAAGAATGTGCACAATACTGGTTAACCGCTTAGAGGACTAAGCCTGCCCAGTAAACGTGTGGTTAGGTAAACTGACCGCGCTCGACATGACCCCATTGGGTTAACTGGGCCGTAAAACCTCAACACAAACAAACAGTTTCTGGTGAAAGAATGTGCACAATACTGGTTAACTGCTTAGAGGACTAAGCCTGCCCAGTAAACGTGTGGTTAGGTAAACTGACCGCGCTCGACATGACCCCATTGGGTTGACTGGGCCGTAAAACCTCAACACAAACAATAGTTAACGATTTGTTAAAATTTACATCGTTTGATATGCAAACATGCTGAAATTTTTTGCTGAAAAAATATGAGTAGCTTTTGCAGTGCGAAAGCTACTCACATTTTTTCAGCAAAAAATGTCAGAATATTGTGTATTGACTCTGCTAAAACAGATAACGAAATGACCCTTAACAAGCTGGTTAAGCTAATGATGCTTTGAACAGCTGGGCCCTGGTTGTTGCATCTGGTGTAGAAAGCAGGTCTGACAGTCATCTGGTTTTGTTACTCCATAGTTCCATCAGTCTGCATTTACAGAAACTCATATCTAAGCTTTTTTAGTGCAGCCACAAAACATATCACTAAATAATGACCTACTTTTACAAAACACTAGTTCACTAGTTCGGTTCGCTAGGTCGCTTTGGCCTACAAATTTGTGTGACCTCCTGATGTCACTGTCATCAAGCAAGAAGGTGTCGATACATGTTTATTGTGTTCACATGGCTCCAGATAAGGGGTATCTAGATAATAGTTTTCTAAATTTATCCATGAGTTATGGGTACTCATTAAAAGTGCCTCCATGAGGTGCTTCTAATGAGTACCACAAAGTATTTTTTGGGAAAAATAAGAAAATATCAGTACTTTTTGGGTGAAAATAATTTCGCTATTTTAAAGATATGTGCCTTTATTTGCTTTCAGCTCCAAGCAGTGCACCTAAAGGATTCTATAGTATTTTTGCCACCAATACATCCATCGGTCTTCGGTGGCAACCCCCAGATGAGGACACGTGGAATGGTCCTTTACTTGGCTATACCATTAGACATAAATTGTTTGGTTACTCTGATAACACCTTTCAGTCAGTAAATGTCAGTAACCTACTAGTTAATCCTAGCTATGAGTTAAAAGGTCTGGCATATTTTGAAGAGTATGAAATACAGATAGCTGCCTTCAATGTTAAAGGAATTGGAGTTTTCAGCAATATTATTCGAGTAAGTATTTACCTTTGGCTTCTTTGTAGCTCCAGATAAGGCACTTTTTCAATCAAAAATTATTCATATTTTTCTTATTCCTCCATGAACACATATATTGTGGGTACTCATTAGAAGCACCTCACTGAGGTGTTTCTAATGAGTACCCACAACATGTTTAAAATATTTACCCGATACCTTGACTAGTCTAATATTAAAAATACATTAACATGACAGTAAACAAGCTTTGATTTATATCGCTTATATGAGCAGATAGCTTACTGCACGGATGCCCACCTAAACCTGTGCTGGAATGTTTTTTTTTTTTTTTTGTTTTTTTTCCAGCAGCTCATTTATTGTAGTATAGGAAAGTAGAAAAAATTCTAAATGCCTTATATTCCCAAAATCATTAAATTGATCTGCCTGAATAAATGGCATAGACACAGCTTTGCACCCTTTATGGAGTAATTTCATCAGGGTCTGTTCTGTTTACCATTTAGTCAGCACATTCTTAACACATTACCAGACAGTCAGAATGAACAGTTAAGTTTTAGGATAAGTATACCAGATTTACTGTTAGTATTCGGACAATCAGGCCGGTCTTGGTGGCTCAGTCAGATGGGCACTCAAATAGTGGTCACGAGTTAGCGGGTTCAGTCCAGCTGGATGTGGCAACATTCTGTCATTGAGATTGCTCATGAAATATTTTCTGTTTCATTCTGACCCTTTCACTGATTCAAGAAGCACAGTTGTCAGTTTCTGGCATAAGAATGTACACAGATACAGGTTAAATACTAAGTTGACTAAGCCTGCCCAGGAAAAGTGTGGTTAGCTATACTGACTGGCTTGACATAATCCTGATGGGTTGACTAGGCTGTAAAACCTCATCAGTCAGTTGGACAAACAGGCCTGAACAAATAGTGTAGACCGAGATCAGACACCACAAAATGCAGTGTCTGATCAGGGCCTACAATCTATGGTGTCCATCCAGTAGTTTTTAGACAGCTCAGAGGATGAAAAATGAACTTGATTGTTTAGGACAAGTATGGTAAGGAGTTAAAGTGTCAACAAACTTTCTGAAACTATGATAGTAAGGACTAATAGTGTATAAGTATTTATGGTAATGGCAGCACTCCACTGTAGGTGGCACCTTGGATTTCAATGATCATTAACCCTTTCAACCCTGAGTTTCTGAAGTGGTCTCTTCCATCCTTGAATTTGGACATGTCTTTAGATGCAAATAGGGGTTTCAGTCTGAAATAAAAAACAGAATGGCAAACAGTGTAGATCCTGATGAGACGGCTCATTATCTACACTGTTTGCACAGGTATCTGGTATCTGTAGGGATGAAAGGGTTCATGGAAATCCATTCTTGCCAGATTGTTCAAATATTAGAACTAAATCAGGCATTTTTTATCTATATAAACTATACTTGTTTATTTGGATACAACACTTTTGGGGTTCACCTTTATATACAAACCCTCTTATAATGAACTGTCTTCTAAAGGAGTTCCAATGTTTATATTTTTTTATTTCTTGGCATAAATATGTTTTGGGTACTCCTTGGAAACGTCTCATGGATTTGCTTCTAATAAGTATCCATAACTGTTGCACAGAGAAATAAAAAAAACAACAACATTTGTCTGGATACTCCTTATAGGAGCATGCAGGTGGCCTAGTGTTTAGCCCTCCGAACTTTGGATCATGAGATCCTAGGTTTGAATCCCGCTGAAGATGCAATTCAGCTTGTATGGTGCTTTATTGCACAGAGCCTTTCATCATCACCCTTCCATTGTCTTGATATGACTTAAATTATGTTGTAAGGGCAGTAAAATTCCAAATCATCATCATCATATCCATCATCATTATCATCATCTTCATCAACATCATCAAACTTATTTATAGGTGAGAACATTGGAAGGTCATCCTACGGCACCACCTGAGAACCTACAAGTAACAGCTTTCAACTCCACAACACTGGAGGTGTCCTGGGATCCTCCTAACCAACAGTTTATCAATGGTAGAAATCTAGGCTACAAGGTAGAGGGGAAAAGGGTTGGGATAGTACAGACAGAATTTGTTGCTGTTGTGTCAAATTCTAATCCAACAGGAGAACAGAGGACATTCTTATATGAGTGAGTACCAGTATAAGTAGTTAACAAACACAAAATGATTGTATGTGGGTAGATGGTAACTATCTAGAGGCCTGCATCACCCAGCTCTCCACTCACCATCTCCTCGGTTGCTATGCAACCTTTAAAGCCTGTTTTTCAGTATTTTGAAAGCATAAAATGGCCATTTAGTGACCATTCATTTTTATTCCAACACCATTCGGCCCAATTACAGCCCTCTTATGGCATTACCTATCATCCTAATGTGTATAACCAGCCATTCATTTTTGTGCCAACACACTTACAGTCACTATTTTCAGTGTAAAAAGTTAAAGAATGTGCACAATACTGGGTAATCGCTTTGAGGACTAAGCCTGTCCAGTAAAAGTGTGGTTAAACTGACCACGTTCAGTGTGACCCCAATGGGTTGACTGGGCTATCAAACGGCAACACAAACACAGAATAAATAGATACTTTGAGATACACATGGTTATTATTAGGGTACCAGTCATATACCTTTTACATATGGCAAAGGTCAAAATATGGACACCTATGTTGTAACATAGGTGGTATTTGAGGCAGTAGATTAATCTTTACCACTCTGTAGGCAAATTTCAGCAGATAACAAATTGTTCATATTTTTCTGATTTTTCTCAGAAAATGAACTTTGACATTACCTGCAAATTGTCTCCTAAGGAGACTTTTCCCAGAAAAGAAGAAAAATATAATCAGTTTGTCATCATCTGAAGGTGTTAACACCTGTAGATGTGTCTATATACTGGTCAATGAGTGGCAAGCAATATAGACACTGATCATTCCTAATGATCTGGGCCCAGTTGTTCAAAACTAACGATGTCGTTAGTTAACGATTTGTTAAAATTTACATCGAGTGATATGCAAATATGCTGAAATTTTTTGCTGAAAAAAATGTGAGTAGCTTTTGCAACGCAAAAAAGCTACTCACATTTTTTCAGCAAAAAATATCAGAATATTGTGTATTGAAGCCGCTAAAACAGTTAACGAAATGACCCTTAACAAGCTCGTTAAGCTAACAATGCTTTGAACAACTGGGCCCTGATATTGGGCTACAGTGTTTGTTCAGGCATCTGAATACTTAGGGGTGACCACTGTAAGTAAGACCAATGTCATTAACAAGATTGTTTTGTTTGTAGCTTGCAGAAATATACAGAATACAGTGTGACAGTGTTATGTTTTACCAGTCAAGGAGATGGTCCAAAGACTGCACCAGTCATCAGGAGGACTCAGGAAGATGGTAAGACTATTAGAGGACTTGTTAAGAAGGAGTATTTGATGAAAATTCTGGGATTATTTTTCATATTTCATAAAAATATATGTTGTGGGTACTCATTAGAAATGCCTTGCTGAGGCTTTTCTGATGAGTACCACAATGTATGTTTTCATGGAGAAATAAGAAAAATATTTATCCATTTCATGTTCTTTCCTAGAGCTTATGCGTCATGTTTATGTGTGTTTAAGTTGGGTGCCATCTTCGAACATTGGTACTCTATAATATTTGCCCAGTTATAATGAAACATTCATATACATGTAGTTTGTTGTTTCTATCTCAATCCATTTTAATCTGGAAATCCCCAAAAGGTAATTGGCAAACAGTGCAGACCTAGATCAGAATTGGCAGAAGGCTGTATCTGATCAGGGTCTAAACTGTTTGCATTAGATACAGGAATTTCTATAAAACATAATTAACAATAAAAACTAACCAGACACCTGGATATTGGAAATAGACCTGTCCAAAGGGTTGTGGTAGAAGGGTCCACTTGACGTAAATTGGTTAAACAGCTATGAGCAGGTGTTGTAATGTAATGTTAACTTGCAGGGAAATACTTCATTGGTGTCACTGGCCTTTTCTGTAAGGTAGATATTAATCATTTTACCCCTGAGTTTATGAAATGAACTCTATCATCTCTGACTTTGGACACATTCATTGTTGCAAATAGGGGTTTCAGTCAAATATCAGTAGACTGGCAAACAGTGTAGATCCTGATGAAGAGGCTTGTTTGGAGCACTCTCTTCTGGATCTGCACTTTTTGCAAAGACATTGTATTGGTCTTCAGGGATGGAAGGGTTAAGCTGAAAGATCTCATAGCTCTAGATAAGAGTAATATCCAGATAATGTTTTTTTTTTTATTTCTCTATGAAAACATACGTTGTGGGTATGCATTAAAAACACCTCAGTGAGGTGCTTCTAATGAGTACCCACAATATAAATTTTCATAGAGAAATAAAAAAAATATCAACCACTTTTTGGATGAAAACAGCCCCTTTTTCTGGAGCTATCTTTCTTAATGTTCAACATTTTTTTTAGCCCACTGAGCAGGAAGTGCTCAAGGTGAGGTATTGTGGTCAGTCAATGTCCGTCATCCGTCGTGCGGTGTCAACAATTTGCTTTAAAAGCTTACTCCTCCTACATCCCTGGGCCAATTGGAAATAGGAAGCATTGGGATGACTTATAGATCAAAAATAGCTAAATCATTCAATCAGAAATCCAAGATGACTGCCATCTTGAAAATCTATTTTGCGCTTCTTCTCCTAAACTGAAAGTCCAATTGACTGGAAACTTGGTAGGAAGTTTCGGGGCAACTTGCAGATAAAAGTAGCGAAAATTGTTCCAATTGCAAATCCAAGATGGAAACCATAGAGCCATCTTGGAAATCTATTTTGGGCTTCTTCTCCTGAACCCAAAGGCCAGTTGACTTGAAACTTGGTAGGAAGTATTGGGGCAACTTGTAGATCAAAATAGCTAAAATCATTCTGATGGGAAATCCAAGATGGCCAACATCATGTTACATGGTGGCTATCTTGAAAATCTATTTTGCCCTTCCTCTCCTGAATGGAAAGGCCAATTGACTTGAAACTTTGTAGGAAGTATTGGGGTAACTTGCAAATCAAAAGTAGATAAAATTGTTCCAATCAAAAATCCAAGATGGCCACCATGGAGGCCATCCTGAAAATCTGTTTAGCGCTTCTTCTCCTGAACCAAAAGGCAAGTTGACTCAAAACTTCCTAGGAAGTATCGGGGCAGCTTGTAGATCTGAAATAACTAAAATCGTTCCCATTGGAAATCCAAGATGGTCGCCATGGCGGCCATCTTGAAAATCTATTTTGCCCTTCGTCTTATGAACAGAAAGGCCAATTGACTGGAAACTTGGTAGGAAATATTGGGGCAACTTGTAGATAAAAAAAAGCTAAAATCTTTCCACTCAGAAATCCAAGATGGCCTCTATAGCGGCCATCTTGAAAATCTATTTTGCCCTTCAGCTCCTGAACCAAAAAGCCAACTGACTTGAAACTTGATAGGAAGTATCATGGTGACTTGCAGATCCAAAAATTATAAAAGTGTTCTGATTGGAAATCCAAGATGGCCCCCAAGGTGGCCATTTTGATTTTGAACTACTTCTGAATCGAAAGGCCAATTTACTTGAAACTTAGTAGGCAGTATCAGGGTGACTTGCAGACCTAAAATAGCTAAAATTATTCCGATAGGAAATCCAAGATGGCCACCATGGCTGCCATCTTAAAAATCTATTTTGTGCTCCTTTCCCTGAACCGAAAGGCCATTTGACTCGAAACTTGGTGTGTAGTATCGGGGCAATTCGTTGATCAAAAATAGCTAAAATCTTTCCGATCGGAAATTCAAGGTGGCCGCCATGGGAGTGATCAAGAAAATCTATTTTGCACTTCTTTTCCTAAACTGAAAGGCCAATTGACTCGAAATTTTGTAGGCAGTATCAGGGCTCTTTGTAAATAAAAATATCTAAAATCATTCTGATTGGAAATCCAAGATGGCCCTTACAGCAGCCATCTTGAAAATCTATATTTAACTTATTTTCTTGAACCGAGAGGACAATTTATTGATGGCCTCTGGCTCAGTTGGATGCACCATCCGACTGGAGACCAAGAGGTCGAGGTTCAACCCCCGCTGAGGTCAGCAACATTCTTTCGTGGAGATTGATCATGAAATATTTTCTAGTCATTCTCTTCCTTCCGCTGATTCAAGAAGGGCAGTTGTCAGTTTCTGGGGAAAGAATGTGCACAATACTGGTTAATTGCTAAGAGGACTAAGCCTGCCCAGTAAACGTGTGGTTAGGTAAACTGACCACGCTCGACATGACCCCATTGGGTTGACTGGGCCGTAAAACCTCAACACAAACACAAACGATTTATTGAAACATGGTCTAGGAAGTATCAGGGTGACTTGCAGATCAAAAATGGCTAAAATTGTTCCAATTGGAAATCCAAGGTGGCCACCATAGCCGCCATCTTGAATATGTATTTTGAACTTCTCCTGAACCAAAATGCCAATTGACTGGAAACTTGGTAGGAAGTATCTGGATGACTTGTAGATCAAAACTAGCAAAATTGTTCTGATCTGAAATCCAATATGGCCCCACAGTTGCCATCTTGAAAATCTATTTTGAACTTCTCCTGAATGGAAAGCCCAAATTACTCGAAACTTGATAGGAAGTATCAGGGTGACTTGTAGATCAGAAATAGCTAAAATTGTTCTGATTGGAAATCCAAGATGGTCGCCCTAGCAGCCATGTTGAAAGTCTATTTTGAATTTTTTTCTCCTGAACCACACTTCATTGGCCGTATCAAGCTGACTTGTAGATCAAAAGAAGCTATTGTTGTTTTGATTGGAAATCCAAGAATGCCACCATGGCCACCATCTTGAAAGTCTGTATTGAACTTCTTTTGAACAGAAAGGTCAATTGACTTGAAACTTGTCTGGTAATCAGGTGAGTGATACAGGACCATCATGGCCCTCTTGTTAGTAATTATTTGAGACAAAATATATTTAAGAATGTATTATCTTTTAAGTTCCGGGTATGGTTGGCAGTCTCAACTTCTTTGATATAAGAGATACTAGGCTGAGAGTGAATTGGACTGAGCCACAAGAAATCAATGGAGTCCTTCAAGGTATAAGTGAATTTTTTAATACTGTAGTTACTAATGCATTGTTAATGCTTAGCACTCTGGGTGAAAATTTCAGCAGACAACATTTTGAAATATTTTTCTTATTTTTCCCAGATAACAGGTTTTGACATTTCATGCTACTTGTCTCCAATGGAGACAATTTGTACAAAAAGTCAAATGCTGTTTTCTGAGGAAAATAAGAAAACTGTCATCAACTTGTCACCTGCTGAATCAACACAGGGAGTGGTAAGTTAACCCTTGTCCTGCTGAACCCGGATATATCCTGCCTTTGCAAACAGTGTAGATCCAGATCAGTTGGCTTCTCAAGAAGCCAACTGATCTGGATCTGGACTGTTTGCCATTATGTATGTGAATTTATAGCAATAATCCAGATCAAGTAATCTGATTGGCTGAAAATTAGAAATGGGCGTGGCATCTTAATTTATTCAGCAGGACAAGGGTTAACAACACAATTAGACACATTCTAAAAATGCATGTGCAAACCATTTAGAGCAGAACTGCATATAAGAGGAGTATACAGATGAATATTATCCTTATTTCTCTAGGTACGGTAAATGTCTTAAATTTCGAACACCAAAGTGTCTGACATAATGACATGCAAACAGTGCAGATCCAGATCAGACTGCTCCTGAAGGAGCAGTCTGATCAGAGTCTACGCTGTTTGCCATTCCACTATTTTAAGAAACAGCTGTATAAAACGACATTCAGGCCAAAATAGTATGGTATATAGTGTTCAAAATTTTAGGACATTTATTGTACATATTAGATGCACTTTACCACAGTGCTTCTTCATTAGAAGCACTGTGGTGAGGTGCTTCTAATGTGTACCTGCAGCCAATGTTGTGGGTACTCATTAGAAGCAGTTCTGATAAGTACCCACAACCTATATTTTTATTGAAAAATTAGAGATTGATCATGAAATATTTTCTACAGTCATTCTCTCCCTTCCCCTGATTCAAGAAGGGCTGTTGTCAGTTTCTGTCGAAGAATGTGCACAATACTGGTTAACCGCTTAGAGGACAAAGCCTGCCCAGTAAACGTTTGGTTAGGTAAACTGACTGCGCTCGACATGACCCCATTGGGTTGACTTGGCTGTAAAACCTCAACACAAACAAATCTGGAGCTTTGAACTTACAGTTTCTTGGAGAAATAAAAAAAAAAGAATTTATCTAGGCACAGTTGTTGAAAGCATTGTTAGCTTAACAAGCTCGTTAGTGGTCAAAATGTTAAGGTTCTAGTAAGTACAATATCTAACTTGTATGTATTTTTGCTGACAAAATGTGAGTAGCTTTTGCAAATGCAAAAGCTACTCACATTTTTCAGCAAAAATATTTGCGTATTATGCCATATTTAATGAACAAAGTTTTAACGATACGTTAACTAATGACATTGTTAGTTTTCAACAACTGGGCCCTGGATACATACCTTGTTTAGTATTATGAAACTGCAAAATTGGATTCTCAAAGGTACTGCAACATCAGAAATTAGAAATGGAACTAGCTGCTCTTACACTTGGCATTCAGTATTAATATGTAGAGCTAGGAATCAGAACCAATCAGACCATTGTCGGTATAATATTACTTAGTGGAATATTATGTCATATCTCAGGAGTATGAGCTTTCAATCAGGCAGCACTTTAAAAGTGAGCATTGAGGTCCCTGCCATATCCAGACAACATTGAGATATGACTGAAAGATTGTTGAAAGTAACCTAGAACTGTAATGAAACAGAGAAGATACATAAGCCTTATGGCCTATTAAATTAAACGTGGGTAAGAAAGTGTAGAATTTACAGAGAAAAAAAAACCAACAGATTTTATTTGCTTAGTTTCATCCAACATTCTTGAAATGATCGCCAACCATTAAAGGCCATTCTGACAGAATTGTAGCATTAGATATATATATATATATATATATATATATATATATATATATATATATATATATATATATATATATATATATATATATATATATATGTATATATATATATATATATATATATATGTATATATATATATATATATTTGTCGTTACTGCTTTAGCAAGCAGGCAGGAGTGACATAGAAATCATTTTCTGGCAATGGTGGCAATGTTTGCGTCAACAATGTTAAGTCTGTGCAATTAGCTCCATTTCTCAAACACCAAGGTCTTATGATACTTCACACATACACCTGCCATGAATGATGCACACTGCCCACTGTCATGGACCATTACTGACCTTGACCAACTTTTCACGCTTGGTTGAACAATGTTTAGTCTGTGCATTTAGCTGCGGATCTTGAACACCACAAGTATTCATAACATAGCCATTAGTGGATTTCTTGTTTATTTTGCTTAGAACATAAAACTTGATATTTCATGTGAATTGTCTGCTAGACAAACAGTTTGCATGAAATAACAAGCCTTATGGGATTAACAAAACCAAAACTGTTTTAGAATGTCCTCCTCTACTGTTGTCATTAGCACTTTAAGGAATAAGTCATATAGTTTTGTCTAAAGAAATAAAACATACATATAGCTGCTAGTAAACTTATCCAATTCTATCTTCTCTGGTTGTATTTTTAGATACTAACATTCCATGGCTCAAGATAAAGCACATTATTTGGCTAAAATGTATTAATATTTTTCATAATTCTCCACTAAAACATGTTATGGATGTTTTTCTCAACCATAACCACTCTTTGGGCAAATTCAGCGGAGGACAATCCATAATAGTTTATTCTTCCAAGAAAATATGCTTTGTCTTCTTTGGGGGACAGTTTGCATGAAATATCAAAGCCTGTTTTCTGGGCAAAATAAGAAATAATGTAAGAAGTTGTCTGAAATTTTAACCCAGCATGCTAAACATTAATGAACCTTTAAAATATGTGGCTACTCATTAGAAATGCCTTTACAAGGAACATCTAAGAAGTAACACAACACATTTTCTTTCAAAAATAAAAAAAAAACAAAAACAAAAAACATACTGTAGGCATATTCCATCTAATTACTGCACATACCCCTATAAGCGCACAGTCAAGAAATTCCATAGTGTTCAGATTACAACCAGTGCACTTTTTCTTTACTTCTTTACAAAGGCATATGTTGTGGGTATTCATTTGAATTGCATCGACTTAAAAAAAAATCGCATATTCATCATCAAGTAAGTCCATTTCTGATATTTTTTATAGTGTATCCTTAGTAGGTAGATACATATTTTACCCCAAATGAGTGTTCCCAGTAATTTGAAAAACCTAAGCACACAGTGCGGTAATTAGGTCAAATACGGTACTTAACCTGGATAGTGATCTTATCTAGAGCTATGATTTTTATTTGTTTTCATGCAGGTTACACATTGACGTATATGGAGAAACTCGACACAAGCATTAAGCAGACTCGGAATTTGACTTCTACAACACTGTCATACACAATCACTGGCTTGAAATCAACAACCAAATACACAATATCTGTGTATGCATCCACAAGAAAAGGGCCGGGGCCTGCTAGATCAGCTGACATTGAGTCAGGAGTGCCACCAGGTATGTTACTTTGGTTAAGTCCCCATAACCCATATTCAAATAGTGGAGATCAGCATATTATGTATCTATGTAGTCTAATCAAGACTCTTTGTTTTTTTTATCGGCAAAATTAGACATTGTAGACTCAAAGGCATTTATGTATGAGACTGTTCACATACAGGCATACTGATTTATATGGACCTTCACTTTCATATATGTGTAACTACCCCATTTTAACTCGCCTATACGAAAGTACAGGAAGAGCTATAGCATTCACCAGGGCATTGACATCAGTTAAAAGTTTTTTATAATGCTATATCTCCTGAACCTCTGGATGCAAGTAGTTCATACTTGCCCTGATGTTAGATTCTGGTCTTAATTATACCCCCAACATACGAAGTATGTGGGGGTATATAGTTTTCGCTTTTCCGTTCATCCCTTCGTTCGTTCGTACGTACATACGTTCATTCGTCTTTCCGTCACAGGGTCAAAGTTTTTGCGTTAAAGTTTATAAGACCACATATTTTGAAGGCCCTTTGATGGATTTCATTCATATTTAGCATGATGGTAGATATAGGTCTAAAGTTTTTATCAGCGCCATCCCCACCCCGGGGGTGACCTTGGGGTCAAGGTCACGGGCTTAGAATTTTCATAAAAAAGTCAGGGTCAAAGTGTTTGCGTTGAAGTTTATAAGACCTCATACTTTTGAAGACTCTTTGATGGATTTCATTCATATTTGGCATGATGGTAGATATAAGTCTAAAGGTTTTTATCAGCACCATCCCCACCCGGGGGTGACCTTGGGGTCAAGGTCACAGACTTAGAATTTTCATAAAAAAGTCAAAGTTTTTTGTGATTAAGTTTAAATAGCTATATCATCAAGACCCTTTAGGAATTTCATTTGTATTTGACATGTTGCTAGATATCGGCCTAGGGTCTTACTCCGCATGATCCCCACCCAGTGTGTGACCCAGGTCAAGGTCACGAACTTAGAATTTTCATATAAAAGTAAAAATTTTTGTGTTTAAGTTTATATAGCCATATCATCAAGACCTTTTGTTAAATTATAGTATTCCCTAATTGAAAGGTCCAGCGGATATAGCTATTAGCACGGAATCTGTTCATCTGTCCATCCATCCGTGGAAGCATTATTCGTTCATACTTTATTTTTGTCTTAGGGTCAAAGTTTTTACGATAAAAGTTTGTAAGACCTCATATTTTGAAGACCCTATGATGTATTTCATTCATATTTGGCATGATGGTAGATATAGGTCAAAAGTTTTTATTGGCACCATCCCCACCCTGGGGTGACTTTTGGGTCAAGGTCACGGACTTCCAATTTTCATAAAAATGTCAAAATTTTTGTGTTTATGTTTATATAGCTATATCATCAAGACCCTTGCGGAATTTCATTTATATTTGACATGTTGCTATATATCGGCCTAGAGTCTTACGCCGCATGATCCCATCCCGGGTGTGACCAAGGTCAAGGTCACGAACTTAGAAGTTTCATTTAAAAGTAAAAGTTTTTGCCTAAGTTTATATAGCCATATCATCAAGACCTTTTGTTAAATTTTATTATCCCCTAATTGAAAGGTTGAGCGGATATAGCTATCAGCAAGGAATCTGTTTGTCTGTCCATCCATCCATTGAAGCATTATTCGTTCATACTTTATTTTTGTCTTAGGGTCAAAGTTTTTACGTTAAAGTTTATAAGACCTTATATTATGAAGAACCTTTGATGGATTTCATTCATGTTTGGCCTGATGGTACATATAGGGCTTAAGGTTTTATCAGCACCAACCCTATCCAGGGGAATAACCTTGGGGTCAAGGTCACAGACTTAGAATTTTCATAAATAAGTCAAAATTTTTGTGTTTATGTTTATGTAGCTATACCATCAAGACCCTTTGAGGAATTTCATTCATATTTTACATGTTGGTAGATATAGGTCTAGAGTTTTACTCAGCATCACCCTTATCCTGGGGTATGACCTTGAGGTCAAGGTCACAGACTTAGAAATTTCATATAAAAGTAAAAAAAAAATTGCATCTAAGTTTATATGGCTATATTATGAAGACCCTTTTGTTGGTTTCATTAATATTAAGCATGATGGTATATATAGGTCTGAAGTTTTTCTCAGCACCATCCCCAAGCTCGGGCATGGCTTCTAAGTCAAGGTCACAGACTTTTCATACAAATGTCATTTTTGCTTATATTATAAAGACTGATTTCACTGGTATATGGTGATAGTTATAGGGCTAAAGTTTTATTTAGCTCAATCCCTGCACCTGTGCCTGACCTTTGAGGTCAAGGGCTTCATATTATGTGTGATTGAATTTTTTCAGTGTTACAACATATAGCATACAACTGCCATCTCCAGAGTCAAAGCTACATACTTTGTGCTCTTCAAAAAGTGGCAGTAGCGCTGGTTGGGGGTATACATGCCCCACTGGGCACTTTGTCTAGGTTTATGCTGTACCATCCCAACCTACATTAGTAACCTTGAGGTCAAGGTCACAGACTTTTTAAAACTAAATATGGTAAAGTGTTTGGTTAAAATTTTTAAAAGGCTATATGTCCTGAACCTCTGGGTGGAAGTTGTTTATATATACCCTGATGTTAGATACTGGTCTGAAGTTTTATGCTGTACCATTCTGACCTTGAGGTCAAGGTCACAGATTTAGAAAAATCATTATTTAGAGGGTAAGTGCGTATCGGGTGAGCTACACTGTCCTGTGAAAGCTCTTATTAGCTAACGTAAAGTGGGTATCTAACAAGTCATGCTTATTGTTGACACTTATTATCCCCACGCTTTTTAGAAAAAGCGTCGGGGATATTGTTATCGCCTCCGTCCGTCTGTCCATCCGTCCGTCTGTCTGTCCGTTGTGTTATCTCCTCCCAAACTGCTGGACAGAATCCAACCAAATTTGGTGAGTGGCTTGCTTACACAAGTGGGGCGTGCAAGAGCACGTTTATTTTTGGCCCTGCCCCCAGGGGCCCTGGGGAGGGGTCAAAAGGTCAGATATTAACAATTTCCAATTTCAAAGTCAATTTTAAAGATTTTTATGCGAAAATGTGCACATATACTCAGTAGTGATAGATGTAAAACATATTGAATGAAATTTACATTGTGACCCCAGGAACACCCTTTGTGGTGGGACTTGGAGGGTGGGGCGGGGTCAAAAATTAAGTTTCTCACAACATGGTCATGTGGCATATCAAATTGAAGGGAATGATGAGTAGAATAACATACAAGTAGAATTTTGCCTTGTTGCTTAAAACTATGCTGTGTGGTACAAGGGCAATTTCTGCCAGAAGCGTGGGGATTTGCGATGGTGTGCCATCGACTGCCCGATCTAGTTGTTGTATTTGGATACCTTAAGTATTCTGACAGACAGGTCTGAACATACAGTGTAGATCCAGATCAGGCAACACAGAACACAGTGCCTATGCCACTAGTCCATTAGTTGCTAGACACATCGACAAGTGGTAAAATGGAGTTCAAATTTTGGTAAGGAGTTAAGATGTCTGGATATTTGATCTCAGTATGGTAGCTAACTGAAGGCATTTGCCATGTGGACTTTTCCAAACTGTAGATTCAGATGAGAGGGCTCATTATGAGCCATCTCATCTGGATCTACACTGTTTGACATTCTGTCCTTGATTTTTAGCTGATAGCTTTTTTGCAATGATGAACATTCCCAAATTTAATGATGGAAGTGTCCACTTCAGAAACACAGGAATGAAAGAGTTAACACACAGAGAAGACCCTGCAGAATGAGCAACTGAATAGGTTGAGCTGGGCCCCTGCAGTTCAGGGTTCTTTTGACATGTTGTTAATATGAAGGACAATGGCTTAATGTAAAACTAAGATTAAGCAGCCTCAGGTATGAGCAGAATTCAGGTAATATTGATAGCTCAAGATAAGTTGAGGTATTCACAAATATTTTTCTTATTTCTCGGCAAGGCGCTTCTAATACATTTTTGTGGAGAAATAAGAAAAATATCAATATTTGAATACTTGTTGGTTGAAAAACAGCACCTTATTTGAAGCTATGATATTTTTTTATTATGCTGTTGTTAGCTTTTTGTGTCTCGTGCAGTTCAAATGATAATATCGAGGGTTGATCGCAAGACTGTAGTAACTCAAAACATATTTTTGAAACCCGTGTTTAGGGGCAACTTTGACCCCTTTGTAAACAATGCAAATTTAGGTGCCATTGCTCATACCTAAATTTCCATTGTTTACAGAAAGAATGTTGTAATCTTCATAACGCCTTCATGGTGAGGAGATTAAGTATTGGGAAAAACAACCATCTGACTTGCTACAGTCTTGCGATAAACCCTCGATATACAAGTATGTTTTTCTTCTCCAGAGAAACCAGAAGCACCATATAACCTAGGAGTTTCAAATATCCTTGCTCAGTCAGTATTGCTGCAGTTTCTCCCAGGGTTTGATGGTAAAACCTCCATTACTCTCTGGATTGTAGAGGCCTTAGAAGGTGAAGATGCTACAGATTATAAAGAAATACACCAGGTTATTATCCCATAAAGTGCTGCTTAAAAATGCAGACAAAATACCATACTAACCCTAAATATTGGGACATCCTATCCCCTCACCATACGGGGCCTTGGTGGCTCAGTTGGATGTGCATCCGACTGGAGACCAGGAGGTCGCGGGTTTGACCCTGCCGAGATTGGCAACATTCTTTCGTGGAGATTGATCATGAAATATTTTCTACGGTCATTCTCTCCCTTCTGCTGATTCAAGAAGGGCAGTTGTCAACTTCTGGCGAAAGAATGTGCACAATACTGGTTAATCGCTTAGAGGACTAAGCCTGCACAGTAAACGTGTGTTTAGGTAAACTGACCATACTCGACATGACCCCATTGGGTTGACTGGGCTGTAAAACCTCAGCACAAACAAATAATAGTTGAATAAGTCCAGTTTGCTGCCTGTTGATATGTCAACATAATTCTGCTTTCTGCAACATCTTATGTGGGTCTACACTATTTGTTCAGGCCTGTCTGACCCAATACTAAGGGTAAGTATGCCCCGCCACTAAAAGTGGCGAGAGTATTTTGTTATACCCACCGAAATTTTGAGTGTCCATCGGTCAGCCCTTCCATCATTTTGTCCACTACACAACTCTGATACCATCCAATATATTTTCACGAAACTCCACACAAATGTAAAGCATTATGAGAACATGCAGAACACATGAAAGGTATTTCTGGTTGCCTACTTTTGGAGTTATTGCCCTTTGAACATTGAACATAGCCATTTCTACTGTGTACTTGTGTCTGCCCTGTAAGTTGAAAATCATTTGAGATATTATAATGAAATTTCTCACAAACATAAAGCACCACAAGACAACATGCTGAACACAAAACCGTAACTCTGGTTAACCTACTTTTGGAGTTGTGGCCCTTTGAACATAGTAGATATTGAAAATATCCATTTTTGCTATGTACTCATGTCCACCCTGTTAAGTTGAAAACCGTTCCAGATATTTTGATGAAACATCACACAAATGTAAAGCATCATGAGACAAGGTGCAGAACAGAGGAACCATTACTGTGTCCCACCTACTTTTGGAGTTATTGCCCTTTGAACTTTGAAAATAGTTATTTCTGTAATATGTTTGTGTCCACTCTGTAACTTGAAAACTGTTTGAGATTTCTTGAAACCTTAAGCAAATGTATATCACCATGAGACGATGTGCAAAACAGAAGAACCATAACTCTGAATTACCTGCTTTTGGAGTGACTGCTTTTTGAACATTGTTAATAATGATCCAAGTCATATACTTGTGTCCTTTCTATAACTTGAAAACGGTTTCAGAGATTTTCTTGAAACCTAAGAATCATTACTCTGGTTTAACTACTTTTTGAGTTATGACTCTTAGAACATTGAAAATAATTTTCTGTGATATACTTGTATCTACAATCTGGTTGAACAATTTCATCAAAATTAACACATGTGCATGCATCGGTGTTGATAATATTTAGAGAAAGATTAATGCACCCTCCCTTTCATTTTATTTTTGACAGAGTCATGGCACTTTCTTGATGCAATTGCAGTGATGCAGTGTTTTTATTATGGTAGTCTTCTTGCAGACAGATTTCTCAAAATATTCTTTTTACAGATATCATTCACTGTTTTGTTTTTTTTTATTTTTTTTTATTTTTCAGAGAGAAAAAATAAGGTTTGGTATTTCATGTGAATTGTCTGCTTAAAAAAAAAAAAAAAAAAATGTTCTCTGCAGCTGTTGTGACTTAAGTTTTTTTTTTTTTGTTTCCTATTTTTTTAAAATCAATTTTAGTGATCTTTTTCAGCAGTGTACAATATGTCCCTAATGAAAGTTTTTCAGGAGAAAGACCACCAGATAATGGAATTTTATATTTCTGTAGTGTTTGCTCTATATTAAATGAAGATTTCCCGAATTACTTGTATTACTTTCTGAGCATAGACTATGTTTGATTATGTCTGTCAAACAAATGTATGTAGGTGTATAGCTCCAGATAAGAAAGCATATCAGGAAAATATTTTTGGATGTTTTTTTCAAAAATCTAGGCCCGGTTGTTCAAAGCGTTGTTAGCTTAACGAGCTCGTAAAGGGTCATTTCGTTAACTGTTTTAGCGGATTCAATACACAATATTCTGATATTTTTTGCTGAGAAAATGTGAGTAGCTTTTGCACTGCAAAAGCTACTCACATTTTCTCAGCAAAAAATATCAGAATATTTGCGTATCACTCGATGTAAATTTTAACGAATCGTTAACTAACGACATCGTTAGCTTTGAACAACTGGGCCCTGTCCTTTAAAACAGCGATGTTTGGGTAGGCGAGCATCAGGTGGGCTGTGTTAGGCATTTGGCGTCGTCCGAGGTTTACCTTGTGGTTAACCTTTTTGAAAAACCTGTTCATAATGCCGTTAGAGGTTTTTCTTGTTCTTATTTCTCCTCAAAAACCTGTTGTGGGTACTCATTAGAAGCACCTCAGTGAGGTACTTCTATAGAGTACATACAACATATGTTTTCATGGAGATATAAGAAAAAAAAGCACTGGACCTATGTTGGTGTACAGAATACTTCTAAAACACAACTCTTTGATACAGAGTTACTGCCTTTAACTTATGGTCTCCTGTCTGAAATTAAACCAGCAATAGAGAGGTTTGACAAGGCCTCAAGTACCCAGACACTCTTTGCAGACCTATGAAAAACAATGTTTTTCTTGCTTTTCTCAGAAAATAGGGCTTTTCATTTTCTGTAAATTATCCACTTTTAATTTTGGAGATGATGCAAAATATTTATAATCAGTCAAACTGGATAGCATTGAAAGATTAAAATTCTTGTTTCAGGTTTCTGCCCCAATGGCAAGGTCAATTCAGGTAGACAACCTAAGGCCCTACACTAGATATCGCCTTCGCATAATAGCCGAGAACATTGTAGGCAGAAGTAATGCAAGTTTACCAACAAGATCATTCCAGACACAACAGGCAGCCCCAGGAGTACCTCCAGGAAGTGTGACAGTCAGGGCATTGAATGCTACTGCTCTCAGAGTTAGCTGGACAGTGAGTTTACCCTTAAGTTTGATGGCTCTTCCATTCATGTGTATAAATATATACCATAGCCCAGGGAGGACACTTTTTTTTTTCAGCTGAAAAGTACACTTCTCTTATTTCTCCCCTTGTCAAGGACCTCTTAATAAATACCCACAATATATGTTTTTGGGGAACAGTAAGAATTCTCAACATGACCAATAAACTGTTGACTGGGATGCTAAACAGCTCACAGACTTAAAAAATAATATGATAGAAGTTTTTGTTCAAGCTTTTAGAGGCAAAGCATGATTCAGGTGAGCTATGCTGTCCTGCAACAGCTCTTATTTTCCTCGCTTTTGGAAAGGACACTACTCTGAAAGGAACAAAAAAAACAAAAGCTGTTTGGGATCCAGTTCTTTCCTTTAAGAGTAGATCCCATTTCAGAAAGAACTGTTCGTGCATGTTAGCAAACAGGGCCCAGTTGTTCAAAGCTAACGACGTCGTTAGTTAACGATTGGTTAAAATTTACATCGAGTGATACGCAAATACGCTGAAATTTTTTTTTGCTGAAAAAATGTGAGTAGCTTTTGCAATGCAAAAGCTACTCACATTTTTTCAGCAAAAAATATCAGAATATTGTATATTGAATCCGCTAAAACAGTCAACGAAATGACCCTTAACGAGCTCGTTAAGCTAACGACGCTTTGAACAACTGGGCCCAGGAAGCCACAGTTGTCTTTCTTGTAAAAAAATGGCAGAAAATCTATGAGAAGTATCCAGTACCATTAAGCAGGATATCCTGTCAGCCACTGAACAAATAATTTCACCATCATATCAATGGAAGTCCAATACTTTCCAATATAGCATATACAGTCGAACCTCAATGGCTCGAACATCTTTGGGACCATGGAAATTCATTCGAAACATGGGTAGTTCGAGCCACTGAGGGTTAATCATGGCACCAGTTCAGGAAGCAAATAGCGATAATTTAGGGAAATCTTTTTGATTTTCTACACAATGATTGTATGTTAAAATAACAAAAAAATCCCTAAATATTTGTTTTCTTGAGCTATTAGAAGAATTTTGTAGGGACTGAAAAAAGAGTTCCAATCATCAAAGGTAGACGAGCCATCTGTGTTCGAGCCATTAAGGTTATACTGTATGTCTGTACCTATATTTAGTCTATCCCAAGGCTTAAGGTTCTTTGAATACAGGCGTGGCTGTTTAAAAGAAAATCTTACAGAGGCACTTCCCATTTACCATTATATTTTGGTGCAGAAAATGAAGTTAAAAATAACAGTGGTTTGTTTTTGTTGGAAGGAAGAAAACATCTTAAGTGGAATCATTTATTGGTATTTATATGCAGGCATGAAGGTCACAGTAAATGCATAGGAATATAATCTGTTTACCAGGCATTCAATGTTACCATACCTGTCCTGAGTAACTGGACAGACAGGCTTGATCTAACTAGACCAAGATCAGACGCCTCAGAACATGGCATCTGCAGGGTCTGTTCTTGAGGTTTCCAAATATAAGGCATTATTTTTTCAACCAAAAGTACTGATATTTTTTTCTTATTTTACCAGGAAAACACGTTGTAGGTACTCATTAGAAGAGCTTCTACTGTGTACCACAACATATGTTTTCATGGAGAAATAAGAAAAAAATACAGTCGACTCTCGTTATCTCGACCTCACTTATCTCGAATAACCGCTTATCTCGAAGTGAAATTCTGGTCCCTGTTTTAACATGGAAGTCTAAGAACAGGTAACAAAATATTGTGGAAAAGAGGAGAAATTGCTCCTAAAGAGCAATTTCTCCTTTTTTCCACAATATTTTCAATATATCTCTAATTTCAGGAGTCAAATTACATATACATTTGTTAAATGTGGTTGTTCGATTTATTGTTTACCTCACTTCTGCAACTCTGATATTTTGAGGTACGGATATCTCGAAGTGTTTCAGAGAGTCCCTTGGAATTCAAGATAATGAGAGTCAACTGTATTGGTTCTTTTTGGTTGAAAAAAGCACCCTATCTGGAGCTATAACAGTGCACCAGCTAGGATTTGAGGGCAGAGGGGTGCTGGGGAGGGCACTTTTTGTGTCGTCATACAAGAATGAGGGCACCCTGTGTCATGTGATGTGCTTAGTATCAAGACATGTTACAAAATAAAACCCCATTCCACAATAAATGCCTCAAACTAGAATATACACATAAAACTGACCTTTAAACATTGATAACTTTTTTAATGTTGGTCCGATTTTCATGGAATTTTCACCAGAATGTATGGTTTTATGTCTGGAGTTGAAATAAGGCAGAAGGCAGCTTAAGAAGGGCAGAGGGGCAGCAGTAGAGGGCAAGAGGGGTGAACCGCCCCTCTATATAGGGCTAGCTGGAGCACTATATAATTATGATAATTTTGCAGCCATTGTCAAAGCAAGAGTGGAATGGAGAAGCAAGAGGCTACAGAGTGTATTATAAGATGATAGATGATGTTGATTTTACGCCCATCACTCTGAATAATGGTATCAACATGGACAGTACAATCCTCGGAGGGCTGCAGGAGTGGATGGAATATCAAGTGAAAATGATGGCATTTAACGATGTTGGCGACAGTGATTTTAGTCCAGTCACAGTTGAAAGAACTAGGGAATCAGGTATACACATATCACAAGATATAATCTATCTCAGTAAACCATGACAGTTTCTGTTATTAACTGAATCCGTTCATCAGGATAGAATATCACATTATTATTTTAATGTTTATGAAAAGTATTGGGAGAAGCATCAAAGAAATTGTTTTTAGGCCTTTTTAGCTGTTATGAGTGTTTCAGCTGCAACATTTTGTGGAAGTTTCATTGAGTTACATGGCAGTCTGCACTACAATATTTCCGTTAGTGCAAGAACTCAATTAAAATATTGATCTCATCTTCAGTAATATCTTAACCATTTCAGCCCTAAGTTTCTGAGTTGGACTGTTTCATTTTTTTTTTAAATTTTGGCATGCCAGTTGTTAAAAACAGTTGTCACCACAAAACAGAATGGCAAACAATGCTGATCCAGAGGAGACGGCTGCTATGAGCCGTCTTCTCTCGATCTGCACTGTTTGCAAAGTTATCTGTGTTGGTCTGCAAGGATGAAAGGGTTAAACAACATTTGACTTCTTTCCTGTACTGTAATACACAGAGGTTAATGCACCCCAAGAGAAATATTGACCGAAAGATTGGCAAATCAGATAAACGAATGGGCATTAGCACGAGTTTGATAAACAAACTAGTACATTAGCACGATTTGTTTAAAAGATTTGCAAGTCTTTTGGAAAATATTTCCTGTATTCATGTATTGTA
Organism: Anodontia alba; assembly: GCA_964016985.1. Lineage (NCBI taxonomy): Eukaryota > Metazoa > Mollusca > Bivalvia > Lucinida > Lucinidae > Anodontia > Anodontia alba. Next base: position 22,218,371 of record OZ024822.1, on the reverse strand, counting down.
AACTCAAGGTGTATTATCTTATATATTAAATATCATAAATGTTTCTTTTCCTCAGATTCTGTTTTATGCTCTTTTGACATTTTCATCTGATGTCAAGTTCCGTGACATTACATCATCAGCACTAGTCGTGTGTTGTGATAGTGTTCTAAAGGAAATATTTTTTTGCTCTTGGCAGAAATATTTCCTCCAAGAAATTATTGATTATGTTTTCCACAGAAATGCACCCTGGGTTTAAAATAAGAGAAATATTGACCGAAAGATTGGCAAATCAGATAAATGAATGGGCATGATAAACAAATATTTTCTACGGTCATTCTCTCCCTTCCGCTGATTCAAGAAGGGCAGTTGTCAGTTTCTAGCGAAAGAATGTGCACAATACTGGTTAACCGCTTAGAGGACTAAGCCTGCCCAGTAAACGTGTGGTTAGGTAAACTGACCGCGCTCGACATGACCCCATTGGGTCGACTGGGCCGTAAAACCACAACACAAACACAAACAAACTAGTGCATTAGCACAAATATTTCCTGTATTCCTGTATTATAAACTCAAGGTGTATTATCTTATATATTACATATCATAAATGTTTTTTTTTTCCCCTCAGATTCTGTTTGTTCTCTTTTGATATTTTCATCTGATGTCAAGTTCCGTGACATTACATCATCAGCACTAGTTGCATGGTGTGATAGTGTTCTCATTACGAAAACACGCCTATTCAAATATATAGAAAATTTCATCCCCCAAAACTATACATTTTCAGATTAAAAACTCTGAAATTTTTTCATATTTCTGCTCAAAACATAGATTGTGGGTACTCGTTAGAAGCGCCTCGACGAGGCAGCTCTAACGAGTACCCAAAATCTGTGTTTTTAGCACAAATAAGAAAAATAATGTATACCCCTGTAAACCCAGGTTTTACTATATAAAAATGGGGTTTGAGGGGGTCAAAATTATATAGGCAAGTTTTCGTGATGTAAAGGAAATATTTTTTTGCTCTTGGCAGAAATATTTCCTCCAAGAATTATTGATTATGTTTTCCACAGAATTATTAAATCTAATATGTCATGGAAAACAAGGCAGAAATTATTAGAATTAGCTTCAGATACGGTAAATGTTCTAAAATTTCAAACACTTTATTCCATACTATTTTGGCCTAAATTTTGCTTTTTATGCACTTCTTGCTTTAAATACTTAGTGGAATGGCAAACAGTGTAACCCTGATCAGGCTGCTCCTTCAGGAGCAGTCTGATCTGGGTCTGCACTGTTTGCATATGTCATTTTATCAGACACTTTGGTGTTTGACATTTTAAGACATTTATCGTATGTAATGTAATTGTTTTCTATTTTAGTTCCCAGTGCTGGACCAACAAATGTATCATCTGAAGTGTTATCATCGACAAGTGTGAATGTCTCCTGGCATGGTGTGCCTAAGTTTGACAGAAATGGCATGATACAAGGATACAAGGTAAGGAGTGCATATTAATCTTCCCCATTCTTTGGACAAAAACAGCAGATTACAAATTGATGATATTTTTCTTGTTTTTCCCCGAAAATAGGTGTTGGCATTTCATGCAAGTTGTCTGAAATACATGGAATGCTAATACCTGGTAAAAAAAAAAGAAAAAAAATTTCAAAATGTTTGTACTGAAAGTTTTACCAAGCATACAAAGCATTAAATATAGAGTAAAATTCAGCCGGCCGCGGTGGCTCAGTTGGATTCGCCGTCCGACTGGAGACCAGGAGGTCGCGGGTTCAACTCCCGCCGAGGTCGGCAACATTCTTTCGTGGAGATTGATCATGAAATATTTTCTACGGTCATTCTCTCCCTTCCACTGATTCAAGAAGGGCAGTTGTCAGTTTCTGGCGAAAGAATGTGAGGACTAAGCCTGCCCAGTAAACGTGTGGTTAGGTAAACTGACCGCGCTCGACATGACCCCATTGGGTTGACTGGGCCGTAAAACCTCAACACAAACAAATAGAGTAAAATTCTACTATTAACCCTAGTCCTGCTGAACCTGATATGTTCTGCCATTGCCAACAGTGTAGATCCAGATCAGTTGGCTTCTGAAGAAGCCAGCTGATCTGGATCTGCACTGTTTGCCATTAAGTATGTAAATTTATATCAACAATCTGGATTAAGTTATCTGATTGGCTGAAAATTAGAAGTGGGTGTGGCATCTTAATTTATTCAGCATGACAAGGGTTAAGACCATCTTTGGGACTGCCGAAAAGTGGTCCAATTAGTGGGTCAGTCAATTATTGAATAGTATTGAAATATTGAATATAGAACAATAAGAAAGAAACAATTATAGAGTGGGGAAAGCTGCTCTAACTAGTGGATTGGTCTAAATAGCGGAATGTTACTATATACAGTAGAGGGTATCAACCCTGCTGAGATTTGAAAGACATTTGAGAACATGATCTCTTGCCATACAGGGTAGCTTGCCTGAAATGGCACTTGTCCACCATATAAAAGAACTTAAGGCTGGGATTTGACTGTGTTCAGGTAGAGGTGGGTGTGAGAAGAAAAGTGGGCTTGATTGAACAAAACTTTGGCTGAGTATCGAACATCAGCCCACATACTAAAAAAAAACCATAGCTCCAGAAAGGCGCTTTATTTGTCAAAAAAGTGCCAGTATTTGTTTGTATTTCTCCACAAAAATGTATATTATGGGTACTTTTAGAAGCACCTTACTGAGGCACTTCTTGAATACCCATAATATATGTTTTCATGGAGAAATAAGAAAAATATTATGTGGATACCCCTGTTACCTAGAGCTTTGTAAATCTGTTTAAACAGCCCTGAAATCAAATCTAATCGAGATGTTCTAGAAAGGATTTGTTGAAATGAGCGAGTCGTTATAAATCTGAAATTATTGGATCCAGCATGCACTATATTGATCCCCGATATTTCTTAAACCTTTCACCCCCAAGTTTCTGAAGTGGACTCTTCCATCCCATAGTTTAGACAAGCCTAATGATGAAAATTAAAAGCAGAATGGCAAACAGTGTAGATCCTAATGAGATGGGTCTGTCTCATCTGGATCTACACTGTACAGGTGTCTGTTTTGGTCTTCAGGGCTGAATGGGTTTAACAAATCATAGTGTTATTTACTGTTTTATTTAAAAAGCATTTTTAGGGCCCTGTATGAGAAATAATACAAATCCTAAAGTATTATTTATGGTTTTATTTAAAATGCATTTTAGGCACTGTATCAAAGTAACAAACCATCTCATCTAGATCTACACTGTGTACAAAAGCACTTGTATTGATCTGCGGGGATGACTTGGTTATGGTGTCCATATATTTAGGGCAAAAGAGCTATGTTTTTTCTTTATTCATCTTCACTCTAGGTTCAGTATGAATCGAGAAAAGAATCAATTGGCCCCCAGTTACAAGATGTGGTTGGGAATACAACAATGAGTGTGGTGCTACAAAATCTGAGGAAGTTTGTGCAATATGAAATACGTGTATTGGCATACACACGGATGGGAGATGGCGTTCTCAGCTGGCCTGAGATTGTTATCAAAACAGATGAAGATGGTATGTTATCATGGAAAAAAATACACTCAACTCATAGCACTCTGGGTAAAATTTTCAGCAGAGAACATTTTGAAATATTTGTCTTTCAGGATTTGACATTTCATGCAAATTGACAGTTTGCATGAAATGTCTTATCCTGTTTTCTGGGAAAATTAAGAAAAATACCACCAAAATTTGTTGTCTGCTGAATTAGCACATAGTGGGAAGGGTTAAGGCAGACATGTTTGGACATTCAGGTTAGGTCTGTTTGGGTAGGGAAGGGTAGGATTGATTTGGAGCAAAGAAAGTTTGAGAGGACAGGAATAAAATAATGCTTTTATCGTAATTTTCAGCTTCTTAAACAACCTACTATATTAGTGTTGATTTGGATATTCCTCAATAAGTGATTTAACTCCTTCACCCCAGAGTTTCTGAAATGGACTTTTTCCATCTTTTGCATTTGGACAAAGCCATTATTGCAAATAGGGGTGTTAGTGAAAAATCAAGAATAGAATGGCAAACAGTGTAGATCCTGATGAGGCAGCTTGTTATGAACCCTCTCATCTAGATCTGCACTGTTTGCAAAGGCATTGTTATTCACCAGTAGAGATGAAAGGGTTATGGTACTAAAAGACCACCAACCCTATTGACACCAGAACCTTGCAAGATGCAAGAAAAAAGCCTTAAAGTCGATCTGATCAGGGGTTTGTTGCTAGCTTACAGAATCATTGGAATTTGTAGAATATATTGACAAAGATAGGCCCAGACAAGCTGTATCTATTGGCAAGCTAATCTAGGCGTCACTGTTCTCATTGTATAGGCGGCACCAAGGGAAAAAAGTGCCTTCAAGCATGCGCAAAATGCACAGATTCAGATCATCCTGTATATATGTAAAGTATTACCTGGGCCTATGCTGGCCTCAGTTGGATGCACATTTGACTGGAGACCAGGAGGTCAGGGGTTCGACCCCCACTGAGGTCAGCAACATTCTTTTGGAGATTGATCATGAAATATTTTCTACGGTCATTCTCTCTCTTCCGCTGATTCAAGAAGGGTAGTTGTCAGCTTCTAGCGAAAGAATGTGCACAATACTGGTTAACCCCTTAGAGGACTAAGCCTGCCCAGTAAACATGTGGTTAGGTAAACTGACAGCGCTCAACATGACCCCATTGGGTTGACTTGGCTGTAAAACCTCAACACAAACAAACAATTATCTGGGCCTTTGCTCTCCATTTATATGTTCTGTAGTATCCAATGGTTCAGTTAGCAGACAGAGAAGGCCCATATCAGACTGCGCAGATGTGCAGGCTGATCTGGGCCTTCAATGTCCACATATTCCCGATTCTCAAATTTTCTCATGGCATGGCCCATATAAGAGTTGATTTCTATAGATGTGATGGCTTGTGGTACTGTTGTGAATGGTTAGTGCAAGGCAAAAAAAGAAAAAGGGTGGTCACCAATTCAGGTTTCAATTAAATTGCTTCTTATTGCAATACCACTTATTATCTTCCTTTCCCAACTTTGGTAAAGTAAGGTGCTTAACTTTGGATTATAATTTCTGGTGAAAGAATGTACACAAGTACAGGTTAACATTTAGAGGACTAAGCCTACCCAGGAAAAATGTGGTTAGGAAAACTGACCATGCTTGACATGATGGCAGTGTGATAACTGGCCCATACAACATCTACCCAAACAAACAACACTGCTGATTACTGTTTATTGTGTTTATAAATACATGCATGTGCATGTTGCAGAGGACTTGTTTAAAGGAGATGTATTTGATAATTCTTGGATAATTTTCTCAATTTCTCCATAAAACATATGTTGTGGGTATTCATTAGAAGTACCTCAGTGAGGCACTTCTAATGTGCACCCACAGTATATGATTTTATGGAGAAATAAGGAAAGTATTCCAAATCATCACCAAATATTTCTTCTTAACTTTTACCATGCTATGGGCAAATTCATTAGATGACAAACTGATGCTATTTTTCTTATTTTTCCTAGAAAATAGGATCAGACACTTCATGCAGATTGTCTCCTTGGGAACAATTTGCATGAAGTGTCAAACCCTTTTTCTCAGAAAAAATAGAAAAATATTTAAAGATGTCATTTGCTGAAATTTTTATCTAGTATTCAAAGTGTTAAGTCCTCTAATGTTGTGTTTGTTACAGTGCCTGGCCCACCAGTGATTGTCTGGTTTCCTGAAGTTTCCTACACTCTTGCTGAAGTTGTCTGGGAGCCACCTGTGGAACCTAATGGCATCATTACTGGCTATATGGTGTCCTATAAACTCCGTGACAGTGGGGATCCATTGATCAACAGTACAGTTCTCTCAGCTAACACAACAAGATATACAGTGGGGAATCTACAGAGAGAGGCATACTATGAATTTAGAGTGACTGCTCAAACACGGCTTGGCTGGGGTGAGACGGCCTCTGTAGAAGTGTACACCATGGTGAACAGAAGTAAGTAGAATTGGATATTTATTATAGGAATGAATTCAGTTTTGTGGATTTTTTTATTGATGTGTATGCACTGGTGAATCACTCACAAACTAAATAAGCCCAAAGGTGTGATTCACCCATGTTTGCACCTCAATAAAATCCACCAAAATAATATTCATAATTCCAACTTGGTTATATTTACATCGAAAATATTAGTAAAATAGCTCATTTTAGAAATTATCGTGAAGAAAATAGTTACAGGATTCCTGCTCATTGGATTTATCAAAGTATAAATCCTGTTTTCAAATTGCTCTCAGCCAATCAAAGTGCGCTACATAATTGTAAGTATGTTGAGTTGGAATAATCAGCTGTTAGCACGTTTTTAGGGTACAGATATTTGAAGATGATTTAAGATGAATGGATACACGTCTGGGGAGCAAATTCTTTCCTTTAAAAGTAGTCTGAGAGGAAAATCGCAATCGATTATCACGAAAGTAAAACTGATTGATTGTCGAATGTGCAATCGGATATCCCAAAACTTGCATCAAATAATAAATGATTACTGTATATCGGCTTTAAGTTTCTGTATAACTTAGAATGCAACAACATATAATAGCCAAACTACAGGGCCCATTTGTTCAAAGCGTCGTTAGCTTAACAAGCTCGTTAAGGGTCATTTCGTTAACTGTTTTAGTGGATTCAATATACAATATTCTGATATTTTTTGCTGAAAAAATGTGAGTACTGCAAAAGCTACTCACATTTTTTCAGTAAAAAATTTCAGCATATTTGTGTATCACTCGATGTAAATTTTAACGAATCATTAACTAACAACGTCGTTAGCTTTGAACAACTGGGCCCAGGTTAATTTAAGATATAGGAGATTGTTACAAGACAAAGCAGGTGTTTTCAGCCATGTTTCTAGTCAAGGAGTCTTTCATAATTTGTATGTTTCAGTTCAGACATTTGGTTCATGTTTCTAAAAATAGAATTTCAAATAATCATCATGAAAAAAATCAATCGATAGTTGTCGATAGTAGGCTCATCTGATTAGTTTTTGATTATTTTGATTAATTGGCACAACACTAACCAACAATGTACATTTTGGTGCAAAAAAAACAAACAAACTAAAACAACAAATAATATTAAAAAGTCATGGCAATTTTAAATAAAGTTTTTACTGAAAAAAAAAAACAAAAAAAAAAAAAATCTTGTCTTGTGAATATACTTTGTATCTGGAGAGGTGAATTTTGTACCGAAAGAAAACATTTTGACATTTACAGACTCTTTCAGGAGAGTGGATACACTTCAGGGGAGGCAACTGTCAAAAAGTGTTTGTCCCCTACCAAAAAGGGGTGTATTCTATAAAAAAAAGAATTTGCTCCCACAGGGAGTAAATTCTTTCCATATAGAGCAGACCTAATTTCAGAAGGGGACTGGTGTGCAGCAAAGCAAACAGGAAGTCACAAAAGTTGTCTCCCTTGTGAAAAATGGCAGCAAGATCTTGAGGTTTATCCATTCACCATAAGGGGATTGGATACTCTTGAAATGTTTTGTTGCCATTTTGCAAATGCAGAGTATTTTTTTTGTGAGGAGAGAATGTTGCCTTGCTATTATTTGAAAGAGTTCAAAAGTGGAGGCTTCTCTTGAAGATGGAAGCAAATTCTTTCCTTTAAGAGTAGCCACCAGTTAGAAGAGAGGCAAATATTTCCATGTCAGTTATTTCCCTTGATAGTGTATTCATTTCCCTTAACTATGAATATTTGCAAATTAAATCATATATTTCTTACAGGGCCTCCAGACAGCCCCGGACAACCTTCAATCCGATCATCTCAGGTTAATGCTAGGACTGTGACAATCAGCTGGGTCCAGGCTCCTTTCAATGGTTATGGTCCTCTGCGTAACTTCACTGTTCAGTACAAGTTGGAGAACAACCAGTGGGCAACTGTTCCAGAGGCCATTATGCCATCAGTTACAACCTATACTGTGAAAGGGTAAGATATGAATTGAATAGTATTGTGAAAAAAAAATCCTAAATGGGAATGGATACACCTCCAAGACATGGGGGCAATTAAAAGAAAGAATTTACTCCCAGAAGGGGCAAATATTGGCCGTTAAGAGTAGCGTACATTTCTGAAAGTTTGCAGTACTAGGGATGCAGCTTCCAATCTGAAAGTTGTCTCCTTTTTCAAAATCGTGTCATTTTTAGCTTGCTTGTATGAAGTAGAGGAAGAGCTGTTCCACTACCCCCAGTGTCAGAGTTGGTGTTGGCATCGGCAGCAGCGTTTACAAAAATGTTAAAGTTTTACGTCAAAGTTTTTAAGGCCTTATATTTTCTAAATCCTCAGATGGATTTAGTTTATATATTTGGTATGATTATAGATATTGGTCCAAAATTTTATTGCCCACTATCCACACCCCTGCTTATGACTTAGAGGTCAAGGTCATGGACTTAGAAATTTTTGTTAAAGTTTTGCGTCAAAGTTTTTAAGATCTATTTATTTCTAAATCCTTGCATGGATTTACTTTATATTTGGCATGATTATAGATATTGGTCCAAAATTTAATTCAGTACTATCCCAACCCCTGCTTATAACCTAGAGGTCAAGGTCACAGACTTAGAAATTTATGTTACAGTTTTACTCAAAAGTTCTTTAGATCTTGTACTTTCTCAGCTAGTTATACCCCCGACATACAAAGTATGTGGGGGTATATAGTCTTCGCTTTTCCATTCATCCGTTCGTTCGTTCGTACGTACGTACGTTCGTTTGTTCATTCGTCTTTCTGTCACAGGGTCAAAGTTTTTGCGTTAAAGTTTATAAGACCTCATATTTTGAAGACACTTTGATGGATTTCATTCATATTTGGCATGATGGTAGATATAGGTCTAAAGTTTTTATCAGCACCATCCCCACCCCAGGGGTGACCTTGGGGTCAAGGTCACGGACAGAATTTTCATAAGTCAAAATTTTTGTGTTCATGTTTATATTGCTATACCATCCTTTGAGGAATTTCATTTAAATTTTACATATTGGTAGATATAGGTCTAGAGTTTTACTCAGCATCAGCCCCATCCCGGGGTATGACCTTGAGGTCAAGGTCACAGACTTAGAAATTTCATATTAAGTAAAAAAAAAAATGCATCTAAGTTAATATAGCTATACCATCAAGACCTTTTGTTGAATTTCTTTATCCTCCTACCGAGAGGTTTAGGGGATATAGCTATCAGCATGGAATCCATCCGTCCATCCATCCATCTGTCTGTCCATAAACGCATTATTGTGCACCCTATAACTCCTAACTGCCCTTTGAGCTATTTTCAGGAAACTGTCAGGTTGTAGAGGGCATTTGGTAGGGGTGTCAGGTACAAGAAAGACAACTCTAAATGACTTGGTCCATGAGTTATCTCCACTTGTCTCTAGAATTGTAAAAATTTTGTGCGAACCATAACTTTAAAACACGTTAATATTTTCATGATACTTCACCATTATGTACAGGACATCGAGTAGGCATATCACATTCAAGAATGACACTCTAACTGACTCCTTGATTTTTTAAATCTTGTGCGGGCAATAACTCTAAAAATTCTTTAAGATATTTTTGTGATACTGTACCGATATGTAGAGGGCATTGAGTAGGCAGGTCACCTTGAAATTTTCATTAAAATTTATATAACTATATTATGAAGACCCTTTAGTTGGTTTCATTAATATTAAGCATGATGGTATATATAGGTCTAAAGTTTTTCTCGGCACCATCCCCAAGCTGGGGCATGGCTTTTAAGTCAAGGTCACAGACTTTTCATACAAATGTCAGTTTTGCTTATATTATAAAGACTGATTTCACTGGTATATGGTGATAGTTATAGGGCTAAAGTTTTATTTAGCTCAATCCCTGCACCTGTGCCTGACCTTTGAGGTCAAGGGCTTCATATTATGTGTGATTGAATTTTTTCAATGTTATAACATACAGCATACAACTGCCATCTCCAGAGTCAAAGCTACATACTTTGTGCTCTTTAAAAAGTGGTGGTAGCACTGGTCGGGGGTATACGTGCCCCACTGGGCACTTTGTCTAGTTTTCAAATCATACTATTCATTTAGTTTAGTAATACAGATAGCTATGGAAGATGCTCTTTATCCAAAATTATATCTAGTACAATGTCTCCTCCAAAATGAGTAAGTGCATTTTGGGTTATGCCCATGACTGGTTCAAAAATCATAAAACTGGCAAACTGTTTCTCCTAATAAAAATTACTACCATGTATACCCAAAATATTCATATGCATTAATTTCTGTCTGTAATTACTCTAAAGTTTAAATAAGCCCATTGGATTATCTCTTACTACATGTAAAAAGTACTGGCCAAGTGGCAGACAATTTCAAGTTCTGAGAAGCAGTTTTACCCATAGTCTGCACTGTTTGCTCTGTCCCTTCTGTCCAGAATATTGTGTAAAGTTGGAACAGCCACAGTATTTATCCTAAATGACTGTTTCAGGTTGCGGCCTAATTCCCAGTATGTGTTCCGAGTGGCAGCCACTAATGATATTGGTACCAGTCCGTTCAGTGTCCAGTCAGATGCCGTAATGACACTAGAAGACAGTAAGTATATGTAATCATCATTAAGCCTTGAGAATACCTATGTGGACATCAAAGGCCTACAACTGACTTATGAGCTGAAGCACAGCATCACGAAAACATGCCTATATAATTTCAACTCCCTGAAACCCCACTTTTATATAGTAAAACTGGGGTTTGCAGGGGTATACATTATTTTTCTTATTTCTTCTCAAAAACATAGAATGTGGGTACTTGTTAGATCTGCCTCACTGAGGCAGTTCTAACAAGTACCCACAATCTATGTTTTGAGCAGCAATATGAAAAATATCGGAGTTTTTTTGTCTGAAAACTTTCAGTTTTTGGAGGTGAAATTTTCTATATTTGAATAGGCCTGTTTTCGTAATGAGCATTTCCTACAATATTGCATGTGTGCCCAGTGAAAACTCAGATCACCCAGCACCTCTGCGCAGTCTAATCAGAGTCTTAGCATGGCAATCTGTGAGAAGCCAAGGATCCAAGGCATCTTCAGGTGGACAGTGAAGACTGAACAGCCTGCATGGATGATCAGAGTTTTCACTAGCCCAGAATACTACTGAAGTATTGGATGAATAATTAAAAATGTCAATATAAGAAATGGAATTCAGGGTCCAGTTGTTCAAAACTAATGATGTCATTAGTGAACCTATCGTTAAAACTTTGGTCATTAATTATGGATTATATGCTAATATTTTTGCTGAAAAAATGTGAGTAGCTTTTGCCTTTGCAAAAGCTACTCACATTTTTTCCGCAAAAATACCTGTGAATTAGATATTGTACTTACTAGAGCAGTTAACATTTTGACCACTAACAAGCTTGTTAAACTGACAATGCTTTGAACAGCTGGGCGCAGATTGTAAGCTTGCACTGGATCAGGAAAAACATTAGGCTATTTTGATGTCACCCAGAAGCCCTTCCAGCTTCACAGATATTAAAATAGACTGATGCTTTTCATCATCCAGTGCAATCTAAAAATTTGTTTTTCAATTCTTTATGATGTGTGCCTAGGAAAGACTCACATCAGCCATTGCCATTTAATCAGTCTCTACTGTGTCTCTGTTGCTTGATGTTCATGTTATAATAAGCATATTCTCATATTGTAGCTCATTTGATGATCTTAGTCTCATTGTGTGAAAATTGCTTTATGGTTCATAGATGGAAACAGGGAAGACTTAGTCTTGTCATGCCCTTTGGTCTTTAGCGGGGCCTTGAGCATACCGCTCTCAGGAAGACATATACTTGGCTGTTGTAGGAAGAGGGCTGCTGGGGAGGAGTTAACCCTTTAATCATCAAATTTGAGTATAAGCGGAAAACTCCTTTAAAATATTTACTTATTCTACAGAGAAAATAGGACTTGAAATTTCATGTGAATTGTCTCATTTGGAGACAATTCACATGAAATGTCAAGCCCTATTTTCTCTGAAAAATTAGAACAGTATTAGAATTTCATTGTCTGCTTATGTTGTGACAGTCCTTCCAAGGGTTTTAAATAGAATAAAAACTCTGCTATTTAAACCACCTTTAGGACTCCTAAAACTGGTCTTATTAGTGAGGTGGTCTTAATATTGAAATTAGAGTAATAAGAAATAAACCATTTGGGACTGATAAAAGCTGCTCATATTAATGGAGTGGTCTTAATTTTGAGTGGTCTTAATAGCAGAATTTTACTGTATAATATAAACCCATATTATTCATATATATGGTAGGTGAGGAAAGCTGCCATGAGGGGGAAGTGGATATAGAGAATGCTGTTCATTGTGCCTCCACTGTGTTTGTAAGAAGGTCTCATCAACAGTGAAGTAGATTCTAACCCTGATTTTAACCCTTTCAACCCAGCAGACCACCAAACCTGAAAGCAATGAAACATATACCTTTGCAAACAGTGTAGATCCTAATAAGATGGCTCAGAAGGAATGGTCTCATCAGGATCTACACTGTTTGCCATTCTGTTTTAATTTTAGACTGAACCCCTGTTTACATCAATGGACATGTCAAAGTTCAATGATGGAAAAGTCCTTCAGAGACTCCAGGATGAAAGAGTTAACCCTTGTCTTGCTGAATAAATTAAGAATCCACTCCCATCTCTAATTTTCAGCAAATCAGATTACTTGATTAAGATCGTTGATATAAATTCACATGCTTAATGACAAACAGTGCAGATTCTTCAGAAGCCAACTGATCTGGATCTATACTGTTTGCAGAGGCAGAGTATATCCGGGTTCAGCAGGACATGGGTTAATTAATTCAACATTTATAACTTGTTTCAGAGCCAGAAGGTGCACCACGTTTTGTAACAGTGAAACCAATGACAACAACATCAGTCAAGGTCTCATGGGAGGTAAGAGCTTACATATACATGTATGTGTGTCAGATCTTTGTTGGTTAAATGAACTGCAAGATGTGTGCCCAGTGAAGATTCAGATTAGCCTGCACAAATGCGCAGGCTAATCTGAATCTTCACTGGGCACATTTTAGATGGCCAAGGATGCAGCATTTCTTCATGTGGATAATGATCAGACTGCACTGATGCACACGCTGATTTGAGGCTTTGTTCGGTGCAGATGTCAGAAGGTACGTTTTCTCATGTTGTGACTGAAATATACTGAAGACTCTAGATATTGACAAATTATTGGTGTTTTTCTTACTGCTTCAGAAAATAAATCTTACTGTATTTACCTTAAGTATATGGACAGGTAGGTTTGTGTAACATGTCTGTCAGCTGATAGATTAATTGGATACTAAAGAATGTATGAATGGAGAGCAAAGGTCCGGATGATACTTTGCCCTTGTGCTGGATGGTCAGAATCTGTGCATTTTGCACATGTTCGAAGGTACTTTTTGCTTGATCTGACCCACATGATTCTTACACTGTTATCAGTTCAAGGATGGTAGCCACATATTATTTAGTGAGCTGTAGTTTTTTTTACTTCTACAGAAAATAAATCTTACTGTATTTACCTTAAGTATATGGACAGATAGGTTTGTGTAACCTGTCTGTCAGCTCAGATTCTCTAGCAGTGGTCCGATTCTTTTTGTCAAGATGAATTACAGATTGCAAGACATTCATCTGTTTCATGTTATTGTGTTGGCCTTTTTATCAGTTCGTCTGTTTCATTTGAATGTCCACTTAACTCATTGTAGTCTGGAGACCTCTAAAAGGGTAATTGGCAAACAGTGCAGACCTAGATCAGATGCCGCAGAATGCGGCGTCTGATCAAGGTCTCCACTGTTTGCAAATACTTCAACCAATTTTCTCTAAATCACATAGCCTGGCATACCTAAAATCAAAATTATAATCTTTCAGTATATAGTAAGGGGGAGTTCATTCAGTCTACAATGGGTTAAGGCACTGGTTTTACAAGCACCCCTGCTGGAGGACATAGAACAGCCATTTTTAGCTCACTGTACAAAAGTTCAGGTAGAGCTTTAGCAGTCACCACAGCATCGGTGTCGGTTAAAGTTTTTGGTGACAGTTTCTAAACGGCTATATCAAGTGAACCTCTGGATGGGAGTAGTTCATACTTGTCTCGATGTCAGCATCAGCATTGGTTAAAGTGTTTGGTTGTAGTTTCTAATCGGCTATATCTAGTGAACCGCAGGATGGGAGTAGTTCTTACTTGTCTTGATGTTAGATACTGGTCTGAAGTTCTTTGCTGTACCCTTCTGACCCGTATGAGTGACCTTGCACAGACTTAGAAACAAATTATGTTCAAGTTTTTGATTAATGTTTTCAGAGGCAAAATATGATTCAGGCAAGCTATGCTGTCCTGCAACAGCTCTTATATATTATATGTTGAAAGAAAATTTTGACAGAGCCAAATGATTAATTCTGGATTTTATACTGTTTTTACAAGCCACCCTTCTGGAGGACATGGAACAGTCGAAAAATATTGTATGAGATAGGTTATAGGGAATACTATCCTGTAGAGGGGATGTGGTTCACCACCAAACCTGAAAGCAATGAAACAAGTCATGTGATTGATATGTTGACATATAAAGTCACATACGAGTTTCGCATTCAAGTGATCAATGACTATGGCATAGGACCCTGGAGTACTAGCGTCTTTCAGGCTATTGAACTTGGTACTGTGTAGTGATAGGATTGTATTGTGAGAGTGTAACAGTGAAAAATTCTGTATTCAACATATTTATTATTTCATTTGAAATAATTAATTTGAGCAATAACACAGGAAAAGCTTTATAATGCCATAGTATAGTAAAGGTCCTGAACAGACTACTTGAGCAGTTTGCTTGGTGGTTGGGACATTTCTTTTTCTGTCAAATCAGTCAAAAGACACAAGCCTGCACAGTTTTGACATTAATTCATCTATTATGACCTTTTTTCATAGATGTAACTATGTGCACATCTTAAGTTTAATGTAGTTTTTATGAAAATTCATTAATATATAGAAAAAAAATCTTGAAAAATTGGGAAAAATTTAACAAAAATCTTCACAACAGATTGTTTCTGACAAAAATATCTGCAAGTTCTGCATTTATGTATATGTAGAGAATAAAACTACATTTACTTTAAAAAAATCAATGTGTCGTTTTACTGTAGATATGATATAGGAAAATATTTGATAAGTATTCAGAGAAATGGAAAGTAAATGGTGTAAAAGAAGACAATGTCTGACAAATAACCATAAAAATAACATTATGAAAACATGCCTATTCAAATAGATAGAAAATTTCGCCTCCAAAAACTGCACATTCCAGATAAGATGTTTTATAATTACTGTAATTTGTGTTCTAATTGCTTCATAAAACATGACGTCTCTTATATGAAGGCCTAAAACCGCATGGGATATGGAGCCAAAGTTTCAAGGAAGACTTTTGATCTGTGAAAATGGTCTTGTTTCATGTTTTAGAGCACTTAAACTACCACTGTCAAAGAAATTCAGGAATGCCTACTTTATACTGATATGATACAAAATTTATGCTGGCACAACATAAGATGCAAATTACCCCACACTTCAGAGAAAGGGTAGAAATTTGATTTATGTTGAATACAGAATTTTGTTGTGGTGACTGACCCTTAATATTGCTCATAGTATTTGTTGTTGGGTTGTGCTTAAATATATAATATTTTAGTTTATAAGAAATTGGAGGACTTGTTCAGCAGATTAGTGTGAATTTTGCAGTGAGTAAGATCTTGTTGATAAAGTTCAAGATTCCACATGACTCCAATTTCTTAGCTGTTGATATATTATGTAAGGGGAATGGATTGCCAGGAGATTTTTTTCCAATTTTCAAAAGAAAGATAGAAATTTACTTCCTTAACCCTAATCCTGCTGAACCTTTGTATATCCTGCCTTTGCAAACAATGTAGATCCAGATCAGTTGGCTTCTGAAGAAGCCAACTGATCTGGATCTGCACTGTTTGTTGTTCAGTATATGAATTTGTATCAACAACCTGCATCAAGCAGTGTGATAGGCTGAAAATTAGAAGTGGGCATGGCATCTTAATTTATTCAGCATGGCAGGTGTTAATTAGTATGTAAATTCTTTAAAAAATGGGGACTACTCACAGAGGAAAGTTGTTGAATGTTCCTAGAGGTTGCAGTATTTTCCATTTAAGATTAGCTCCCAAATGAGAAGGGAGGTAAATATTATGTCAGTTGTTTCCCTTGAAGGTCTATCCATTCTTCTTTAGCTTTAACCTTTAGCATGCTTCAGGCAAAAATCACCAGATAACTATTGAATGATACCTTTATTTCACTTACAAATGTAGGAGTTGACATTGTATAGGGATCACCTTTGGTTCGAATGAAATTTCAGACTTTTTTTAGTCAAATTCAAGAAAAAGTATGAGACAGCAAAAATTATATAATATTTAGTTCAGCATGCTGAGGGTTACTGTTTATTTGCTTTAGTCTTTTTATGCTAACCAGTGTCTTATTTTAGACCTTTCTGTTGCAAACTGTGTTGTGCATGTATGCTTTGTTTTTGTTTCCGTAGCAACCATTACCCACCACCTGGAATGGTGCTCTGGAGGGTTACATTATACACTATCGTCAGGTGGAGCTTACCAATTATCAGGAGGAGGATGTCCCTGTGGAACATGTAGAAAAAGTTCTAGATCAGTTGATAAAGTATAAGAATTATGAGTTTCTAGTCACGGCTTACAATTCTATTGGTTCTGGTCCTGCAAGTACACCAGTTACTGTCTATGTTGGAGAAGCAGGTAGTGGGGCATTTTACACTTCATTCTCATTTATCCATATCTCAAGATATAAGAGAGAATCCATATAATGTTTTCTCATTTCTTCACAAAAATGTTGTGGCTACTCATCAGAAGTGCCTCAGTGAGGCACTTCTAATGAGTACCCACCACATTTTTGTGGAGAAATAAGAAAACTATAAGGTTGAAAAGGTCTTACAAATAAATATCCTTGTATAGATATCTGTGCATATAAGTGTTTACAGCCATGGTGTGTCAATGACAGTCCATGTATTAACATCACAAGCATATACAGTCGACTCTCGTTATCTCGAATTCCAAGGGACTCTCTGAAATACTTCGAGATATCCGTAGTTCGACATATCAGGTTTGCAGAATTGAGGAAAAAATAATTTGATTAAGCACATTTAACAAACTGATTGGTAATTGGACTTTTGAAGTTAGAGATATATTGAAAATATTGTGGAAAAGAGGAGAAATTGCTCCTTAGGAGCAATTTCTCCTCTTTTCTACAATATTTTCCATCTGTTGTTAGGTTTTCATGTATAGGCAGGGACCAGATTTTCACTTCGAGATAAGCGGTTATTCGAGATAAGCGAGGTCGAGTTAACGAGAGTCAACTGTAATGTTTGAGTAAAACAAATTATGCTTTATGTTTATTCTATGCCCATGTAGAACCCCACTGTTTGTTGATATGGGCCGCTATTTAGTAAAATTATACAAAGAAAGTAAATTTGTGCAAGTCTAATGACCAGACATGCTTATTTATGCTTTATTTATTGCCATGTCCCTCAAAATAAGAAGTCTGACACAGAATCAGTATTCAATTCTTTGGTGGTAAAGTTGTGTTTTTCTCCAACTGCATAATCTTGATTGAAATGATCAAGAAAATTGGGGTGAGCGGGGTGGTT
Organism: Anodontia alba; assembly: GCA_964016985.1. Taxonomy (NCBI): domain Eukaryota; kingdom Metazoa; phylum Mollusca; class Bivalvia; order Lucinida; family Lucinidae; genus Anodontia; species Anodontia alba. The sequence goes on along the minus strand of OZ024822.1, from coordinate 22,200,714 downwards.
GTTACAATGAAGGCACAAAAATAACCTGTTGCAGAACTGCTGTGTATCAGTCACTGTTATTGTAATGCCTGATTTTAGCATGATTCAATATAGGGATCTGGTTTTTGTCATGCCTGCTTTTAGCAATGCTCGATATAGGGAGCCGATTTTTGTCGTGCCATGGCAAGATATAGGGATCTAGTATTCTGTTTGTTGGTCTGTTTGTCTGTCTATACATCAACATTTGCGTCAACCCTAACTTCAACCCTATTGATCAAGTCCATTTCCCAAGAACTATAAAGACTGCAGTGATGATACTGAATATAAGCTTGCACTTAGGGATGACAACTCAGACAGCATTGTCCATATTTGACCTGGAGCTATATTTAACGGTTCAATGACTTTGCTCCCTCGCAGGCGCAACATAGCCTTCAGCAGAACTCTTATTCATTTGTCTTTGTAGTTATGATTTTATTGGGGGGCTACTGACCCCAAAGCCCTGCAGCTTTGTAGGGGGAATATAATCATATCCAATTCAGTAAGAAAATTTTAAAATGCAAACCTACCCTTAAAACCAAGTCTGAATGTGTATAGACAGTAAAATGCATTGTATTCCAACCTGCAACTGTATAGTCTGATCTGAACTTTCATTTTACATAAGAACTTTCTTCAGTATTTGATGCTATTGTAGGTGAACAGTGAATGCCTTGATCAGACTATGCAGATATGCAGATATATTTGGGTTTTCTGTGTTATTACATTGATATGAGAACAAATATTTCAACTTTTTATCTTGTGAAAGGGCTTACATCGTATTTAGAAGCATTTTAACAGTGGGAATCATAATTGAGCCAGTGCATAACAAAATGTACAAAATGGCATATGCACCCAGCAAAGACTCAGATCAGCCTGGACATCCGCCCAGTCTGATCAGAGTCTTTACTGTGCACTCGGTGAGTAGCTAAGGACCCAAGCTTCCTTCATGCGGGCAGCGAAGACTGATCAGACTGGGTGGATGCCCAGGCTGATCTGAATCTTCGCTGGGCGCACATGCCATTTTGTAGGTTTTGTTGTGCGCTAGCTCATTTCATCTGGGGTTATAGGATTGCTTTGTGTTTCTTAGCAAAATTTGAGAGAACAAAACTTTCTGTTGTTTAGTTTTAAAACATGTTTTAATTTTTGTTGTACATGTAGTGTTTATGTTTGCTTTGAATTAATTTAATAGTACATTATTATTAATGAATCAGGAAACACAGAAAAATGAATATCATGTTAGAAGTAAGGCTACTGATATACATATTTGTTTGGAAAGTAAGTGTTTCTTGTAAATGGATTGATAAATAATTCCTTTAGTTTAAATACACTTCAGTAATAAAAAAAAAACAAAAAAACAAACAAACAAAAAAAGAAAACCTCAAAAGGTAAAAGTTTAGCCGGCCTCTGTGGATCAGTTGGATGTGCATCTGACTGGTGATCAGGAGGTTGTGGGTTCAATCCCCGCTGGGTTGGCAACATTCTTTCGTGGAGATTGATCATCTCCCTTCTGCTGATTCAAGAAGTGCAGTTGTCAGTTTCTGGCATGGTGAACAGCTTAGAGGACTAAGCTTGCCAAGTAAAAGTGTGGATAGGTAAATTGATTGCGCTCAACCTGACTCCATTGGGTTCAGTGGGCCGAAAAAACCTCAACACAAACAAACAATTTTCATTGCATCTTATTTGGTAGGTAGTCCTCAGCTCTTGATAACATTCCTTTTTCAATCCAAAAGTATTGATATTTTTTTTGTATTTTTCCACAAACACATATGTTGTGGGTACTCATTAGAAGTGTCTCTGTGAGGCACTTCTAATGAGTATCCACATGTTTTTGTGGATAAATAAGAAATATTTACTGAATACCCCCTCTTATCTAGACCAATGAACCTGGTACAGTATATTGCAATTATCCAGAATATTTGGACACAGCAGGCAGGTTTGTAGATAAGAGAGGGTTAGCCAGGGCCCAGTTGTTCAAAGCTAACGACATCATTAGTTAACGATTCTTTAAAATTTACATCGAGTGATACGCAAATATGCTGAATTTTTTTGCTGAAAAAATGTGAGTAGCTTTTGCACTAAAACAGTTAATCAAATGACCCTTAACGAGCTCGTTAAGCTAAATGTATGTTGTGGGTATTTATTAGAAGTGTCTCACTAAGATTTTTTTGTGGAGAAATAAGAAAATACATCAACATATTTTGTTTGAAGAAAGCTTCTTATTCTAGAACAGAGATACACGAAATGATCTTGATCTTCAGATTTTAGATGCATTACTGTGCAGCTGTTGTATAATCCTTGTTAAAAGAATGTGACAATTGCACTTTTCTGAACATGAAAACAAACAAACAAAAACAAAACAAGGTTAGTGTGTCTGAACACCTAGACAGCTGATCTGCTGTGTGTATAGAAGTATTCAGACACCGTAACACCTTACTATACTGGGCCTAAAACTCGAACAGGTTTGACATGTTGATGTGTCTAAAAACTGTTGGATGTCGGATAAGTAGTAAAAACAAATCAACAGTTTAGACACCAATCCGATGCCACATTACTGGTGTTTAGTTCAACAGCAAACAAGTGAGGATACAAAGTTACAGATAAGAGGGAACCAAGATTAATACTTTTCTTATTTCTCCAAGAAAACATATGTTGTGGGTATTGATTAGAAGTGGCTTGATGAATCAGTATATATATTTTTTTTTGTGGAGAAATAAGAGAAACTTATATGTGTACGTGAAAAGAAGGTTTAAAAAAGAAATCCACATTATCTAGAAGTTTATGAGATCCAGGGCCCAGTTCTTCAAAACTAATGATGTTGTTTGTCAACGTATTGTTAAAACTTTGATCACTAACTATAGCATATACGTATATGCAAATATGTTTGCTGAAAAAAATATGAGTAGTTTTTGCATTTGCAAAAGCTTCTCACACTTTATTCAGCAAAAATACCTGTGAATTAAATATTGGACTTACTAGTTTAAATTTTGACCACTAACAAGCTCTTTAAACTAACAATGCTTTAAACAACTAGGCCCAGATAAACATTTTTGTATTTCTCCATAAAAACATACATTATGGTGACTCATTAGAAGTGCCTGTCAGGGTGAGTACCCACAACATATATTTTTTCTTTGTGGAGAAATAAAGAAAATTTTATCAGTAAACTGTTGTTTTGATTGGACAAAGCACCGTATCAGAAGCTATGAAACAATTCAAATTAGTAATATTAACCCCATTTAGATTGAATAAACTTTGACTCTCTCTTATTGGAAGGGTCCAATGTCAGTTTTAGAGGTATGTCAGGCTATATGACATACAGATATTCCTAGAGAAAAATGTCTAAGCTATTTGCAAACAGTGGAGACCCTGATCAGACACCACATTATATGGCATCTGATCTGGGTCTGCACTGTTTGCCAGTCACTCTTTTGGGGTCTCCAGACTAAAATGTGTGAACAAATTTTTTAACCAGCTCCGACAGCTCCTCCTGTGAATGTTACAACAGAAGCTCTCAACTCCACAGAGATCTTAGTCATGTGGGACCCTCCTCCACTAGACACGCAGAATGGAGAACTCTCAGGATATAAGGTACATAGATGTATGATTTTCTATGGTCAGTCTCTCCCTTCTGCTGATTCAAGAAGGGCAGTTGTCAGTTTCTGGCGAAAGAATGTGCACAAGTACTGGCTAACGGCTTAGAGGACTAAGCTTGCCCAGGAAGAGTGTGGTTAAGAAAATTGACCTCGCTCCACATGACCCAAATGGGTTGACTGGTAGAGGTTTGATACTCTAAGTTTCCGCAATTTTTACAAGGGAGAAAATTTTGTGACTGCCAATTGCTTTACTGTGCATTGTGCCCTTTCTGAAAAGGAATCAGCTGAATCAGACAAAAACTATTTAGACAGAGTTACCTCCCGTTGAAAGTTGTATCGGTTCATCGAAAAAGCAGATCAATGAGATCTTGGTTCTTGTTGTGACAGTGGCAGTCTGTAAGTATTAAAATATTATTTGTGAGAGTTTTCTCTGCCAATGTGAAATATGATACTTGTACCATACATGAGCTTAAATGAAACATTGCATATTACTATAGATGAGGAACCATTATACTGGTCCTGTAGACAGATAAATGCATGAGTCAATAATATTCTTTTGTTACACTATGTATGATCAGACCAGTTACTGTAGAGTTAAAATTAAAATATTGCAAATGTTAATCAGAAAAGGAAGCTTCTTGATTTAATATGAAATGCAAGGTCTGTATTGTAGGGCAGCATTATTTATTGTGTAGAAAATGGTTATTGTTATATATATTCAACTTATCACCCCTAATGAATATGGATCCATCTAAGGCATGATTTCCGACAGATAATGGGATGACATGAAGACAGATGTGGGTCAACATGACAAAAATGTTAATATCAGCTACTGTGAACATTCAGTAATTATAGGCTGAGAACTGGCTACGATTGCACACATTATTTTCTGAAAATATTTAAAGGGGAAAAGGCAACATTGCAAAATGAATTGGAGATTAAGGATCTTGACAAACCATGCATTTTGATGCAAATTTGATTAAAATCAGATAAAAACTAAGAAAATTAAATGTGTTTAAAGATTTCAGAAGATATTCTCATGGGTGCCCATCAGGATAACATACCTATATAATTTTGACCCCTTAAGCCCTATAAAGGAAAACTGGGGTTTACAGGGGTATACATTATTTTTCTGATTTCTGCTCAAAAACATAAGATTGTGGGTACTCATTAGAACTGCTTCACCAAGGCAATTCTAACGAGTACCCACAATCTATGTTTTGAGCAAAAGTATTAAAAAAAAATCAGAATTTTTCATCTGAAAATTTTCAGTTTTCGGAAGTGAAATTTTCTTTTTATTACGATAGGTATGTTTTCGTAATGCACCATTTTGAATATTTAATGAAATGTGAAAAATTTCAAAATATGTAATAAGATCTTCTTTCTGGTAGAAAATTGTGTGGTTTTCAAATAAAGTTGATAAACATCTAGAGGTCTGGCCTCCTATCCAGGACTTTGGGATGATACGGGAGATTCCATATGTATAAATGTATGACAGAAGCGTTCTGATAGCTATATGATAACTGTCCACTCTTTTGTAAACAAGGAAAACAGGGCAGTTAAAATACATAGTTACTATTATAAATTGTTTGATATTCCTGAATTTAACTTTTATAAATTGTGACTGTCATTTCGTTTTATTTTAAATATAAATATGGCACTGACATATTTCCTGTGCAGGTCACATGTTGGCTAGCAACAAGTTCCGAGTCATCAGGGAAACAGCAGATAACGCTTGATCAGAGTGTTCTCCTGAAAGACCTGGAAATCTACACAGATTATGCAATAGTCGTACAGGCCTTCAATCTCGCTGGCGAGGGACCAAAAAGTGATGTGAAATATCAGAAAACCAAAGAAGGATGTGAGTATAATGATAGTATTACATTAAGGGGAATGGATACCCTTTCAGGGTAGACAGCTCTGTCCAAATTGATTTGTTTCCCTTCTGAAAAGGGGTCTACTCAAAAAGGAAAGAATTTTTTCCTTTTAGAGTAGAACCCGTTTAGAAGGGTTTTGATGAACATGAGAGCAATTAGGAAATTACAGAAGTCATGTCACTTGTAAAAAAAAGACAAAATTGATGAAATCTACCCTGTGTTTTATGTCCTCTTAAATCTCAAATCAAATGAAACCTATTGATTTAAGCCACCAGCCAATAACTAGATACATTGAGTTTACATATCAATGATATATATGAAAAATGTACGTCATAATTATAGTAGGCAGAATCATATATGTCACTGTTTGATATATAGTTCTTTCATTCGTCTATGGCATCTGTCATAGGAATATCCTTACTGTTATAGGAATATCCTTACTGTCATAGGAATATCCTTACTATTATAGGAATATCCTTACTGTCATAGGAATATCCTTACTGTCACAGGAATATTCTTACTGTCATGGGAATATCCTTACTGTCATAGGAATATCCTTACTGTCATAGGAATATCCTTACTGTCATAGGAATAATCCTTACTGTCATAGGAATATCCTTACTGTCATAGGAATATCCTTACTGTCATAGGAATATCCTTACTATCATAGGAATATCCTTACTGTCATAGGAATATCCTTACTGTCATAGGAATATCCTTACTGTCATAGGAATATCCTTACTATCATAGGAATATCCTTACTATCATAGGAATATATTTACTGTCATAGGAATATCCTTACTGGTCTGATTAGATTCTTTGCTGGATACTCTGTGGATAGCCGTAGAGCGGAGGTTTCTTCAGGCAGCTAGTAAAGCCTGATAAGACTGCACCGATGGGCTGGCTGATCAGAGATTCACATCTGCACACATGTTGCAGCTGGCCTCAGTGGCTCAGTTGGATGCGCGTCCGATTGGTGATCAGGAGGTTGCAGGGTCGACTCTCGCTGGGTCGGCAACTTTCTTTTGTAGAGATTGATCAAGAAATATTTTATACTGTCCTTGTGTCCCTTCTACTGATTCAAGCAGGGCAAAATTGTCAATTTCTGGCAAAAGAATGTGCACAATACTAATATACCCCTTAGAGGACAAAGCCTGCCCAGTAAAAGTGTGGTTAGGTAAACTGACCGAGCTCAACATGATCACATTGGGTTGACTGGGCCATAAAACCTCAACACAAACAAACAAAAACATGTTGGAAGGTACATTATGACACAGTGCACCTCATATAATGTTATGGTTCTCAATAGCTCTAGATTAGAGAGGTATCTAGATATATATATTTCTTATTTCTCAGAAAAGCATAATATGAATATTTCTTCCGCTCTACAAGAACTAAAATATGGTGAAGCATGACAGAAGTATTGTAGAATCTACCCAATTCTGTGTACTGTAATAACTCTGTATTGGGACTAATAGGCTAATAACCACAGTTTAGATCCAGATCAGATGCTGTAGAATGCTGCATCTGACCAGGGTCTACTCTGTTTGCCACCCATCCAGCACTATTTTAGACACATCAACAGGTAGTAAAATATATTCAAATTTTAGAAAAAAATATGGTAAGGTGTTAAGATGTTCCAAATCTTTGGGTAAATAAATAAGGTATGACAGACTGATTTAATTATGTATAGTAACACAAGCAGAGGAGTCAAGAAAGAGTATTTTATGATAATTTTGGGCATTTTTAGCTATATATATTTATATATATATATATATATATATATATATATATATATATATATATATATATATATATATATATATATATATATATATATATATATATATATATATATATAAAATCGTATGTGTAATTTTATGATTTTGTGATTTTCTAACAGTACCTGGGAAGCCAACGTCTCTCAAGATCTGGAATGTTACCTATGAGTCTCTAGATGTAACTTGGTTGCCTCCTCTATTCCCGAACGGACAAATCATCAGCTATGAACTCTCCTACTTGGAAGTAAATCCTCAAGGTTAGTGTCTCATTGCATGGTGTGGCAGGTAAAAATTTCAGCAGATGACATTTTAATACATTTTCCCAGAAAATAGGCTTTGATATTTGACAAAAACAATTTGCATGAAAATGTCAAAGCCTATTTTCTGGGAAAAATAAGAAAAATATCAGGGCGGAGTTGATCAAAGCACTGTTAGCTTAACAAGCTTGTTAATGACAAACTCATTAACTGTTGTAGCTAAGGTATTTTCAGTACGTTGATATTTTTGCTGAAAAAATGTGAGTAGCTTAAGCTACTCACATTTTTTCAGCACAAAATATCAATGTGTTTGCCTTATTTCAAGACAGAAATTTAGTGTCATGTTAGCTAACAATTTTGTGAAGTTTTGAACAACTGAGCCCATTTTGTCATCTGCTGAATTAGCCCAGAGCTTGATAAAATTTAACATATCTAAGCATGGTAGGTTATAAGATAAACTTAACCTATTTATCCTAAATATTGTGATGCCTCAACTTATTATCGTACCTGTCCTAATGTCTGAACAAGTCACTTTACCACATGTTGATGTTTCTATAAAACTCCTGGAGTTGGCCTTGGTGGCTCAGTTGGATGCACCGTCCGACTGGAGATAGGAGGTCGCGGGTTCAACCCCCGCCGAGTTCGGCAACATTCTGTCATGGCGATTGATCATGAAATATTTTCTAAGGTCATTCTCTCCCTTCCGCTGATTCAAGAAGGGCAGTTGTCAGTTTCTGGCAAAAGAATGTGCACAGTACTGGTTAACTGCTTCTCCTAGCCTTTGGCCTGATTTCAAAATAATTTCACAGAAATGTTCCTGTTATGCTCCTTTACCAAAATTGCTAAAATGGCTTGGCTCAGTTGAACAAGAAAGCAGCAAGAGTTGAAAATAGAAAAAAAAATATCTTTTTAAATGACATCTCTTCCTAGGCCAGTGGCCATATTTCACAAAAAAAAAAAAGAAAAAAAAAAAAAGAAAAAAACTTCACAGAAACGTTTCACTCATGGCCCTTTACCAAATGTCCTCAACAGTTCTGCTTGGCTGAACAAGATGTCTTGGCTGCCATAGCTAAAAATAGGAAAAAAATCTTTAAAGTTAAAGTACATCTTGTAGGATAATGGCTTGATAAAAAAATAATTTTACAGAAACGTTCCTCTTATGCCCCTCTCCCAAACTTGCAATAAGTGGTTCTGCTCCATTAAAAAGCCACCAGAGCTAGAAATAGAAAAATCTTTAAACAACATTCTTCCAGGCCACTTGTCCAATTTTAAATTTCACAGAATTGTTCCTCTTAAGCTTCTGTACCAAAAGTGCTAAAATGGTTCCACTCTGCTGAGCAAAATGGTCCTCAGAGCTAAAAATAGAAAATCTTCAAACACTCTTCTAGGCCAGTGGCACAGTTTCAAAATAATTCCATAGAAATGTTCCTATTATGCTCCTTTGTCAGAATTGCTTAAATGGGCCTGCTCACTGAATAAAGTGGCCACCAGAGCTAAAAATAGAAAAATCTTTATATGACATCTCCTCATAGGCCAGTGGCCTAATTTCAAAATATTTTCACAGAATGGTTTCTTTTATGCTTCAGTACCAAAATAGCTACAATGGATTGGTTCTGCTGAACAAGATAGCCACTAGAGCTGAAAGAAGAAAAATAAAAATAACATCATCTAGGATAATGTTTCTTAGTTCTCCATAAAATCCTGTCATTACGAAAACACGCCTATACCAATATATAGAAAATTTCATCTCCAAAAACTGAAAATATAAGATGAAAAACTCTGATATTTTTCCAATTTCTGCTCAAAACATAGATTGTGGGTACTCGTTAAAACTGCCTCGACAAGGCGGTTCTAACGAGTACCCACAATCAATGTTTATGAGCAGACATAAGAAAAATAATATATACCTCTGTAAACCCCAGTTTTACTATATAAAAAGAGGGGTTTGAGAGGGTCAAAATTATATAGGCGTGTTTTTGTGATGATTGTGGGTACTCATTAGAGTAGAAATGCCTGGGCTTCTAATGAGTACCCACAACTGGATTTCTTATATCTCCATAAAACCATATGTTGCGGGTACTTGTCAGAGGTAGCTCAGGGATGTGATTCTAATGAGTACCCACAACATACCATTTTATGGAGAACTAGAGAAATCCCAGAATTATCACCAAATGCTCCTAAACAAATCTTGCCTGCTATGATAGTAATGGTTTGAGAATATAATTTCAGGAGGGACAAAGTCCGTTAAATTCAATTTAAATACTACCCAACTGTCAATTGATGATTTGTCTAAGGGAATCAACAGTTATGTGTTCCGTGTGAGTGCTAGAACTTCAGTTGGGCAAGGAGCAGAGACAACAAAGAGAGTCACAACTGGACCACAGTTTAGTAAGTTGCATTAGCTGCACTATTAGATGTGTTTACATGGGTCTAGATAAGAGAGGGTTCGACGGTCGTGCAAAAGTTCTGTCACTAATAGGCTTCCTTAGTTTTATCCCAGGTATATTTTAAAATGCTTCACTGCACTTGAATGGTGTGTTGAATAACTAACGATACCCGTTTATTTCGTGCAAATTGCTTTCAATTACTTCAAATTGAAATAGATGCAGTCATATACACTGACCAATTTACTTGTTACATTGGAACATGGACCAGAAGACTGAAATTCGTAGCTATATTAAATGCCGCATTAGGCTTAATATAGATTCAAAGCAGATATTTAATGAATTGTATGGTATATATGGACCTCAGGCCATTTCAATGTGCACAGTTTTTAGGTGGGTTAAAGCTTTTAAAGCTGGGAAATTTTCTGTTGAAGATGATACCCATTCTGGAAGGCCTAAAACCTCAGTTACCAAGGCTAACATCGCTGCTGTAAAGATTGTGGTCGAACAGGATGCGCTATTGTCTGTCAAAGATATAGCTAGTTGTACTGGCATATCAGAAGGCAGTGTGCAAACAATTCTGAAAAAGCGTTTGGACCTGAGAAAGATTTGCACTAGATGGGTACCTCATTTGCTCACTGAGGAGCAAAAGACACAACACCTTAAATGTGCCAGGGAACTTTTGAAAACATACAAAGGCTGTAATAGTTGGGTTATTTTAACTTGCTAACAGGCGATGAAACCTGGGTGCACATGTTTGAGCCACAAAGAAGGGCTGATAATAAGCAATGGAAGCGAAAAGATCAAAAACACCCAGGTATTGCCAAGAGAACCATAAGTTCGAAAAATATGTTGTACGCAATTTTCTTTAATTCAAGTGGGCCAGTCATTCAAGTGCCTTGTCCATCTGGTCATACAGTCACTGGCCGATTCTACAAGAATTCTGTACTAAAGAAAGTGAAAGAGTTTTACAATAAGAAACAACCAAGCAAAGGATGGTCAGGAGTCCACCTTTTACATGACAACGCCTCCTCTCATAAGTGTGAGGTTGTTAAGTCTTTTTTGGCTTCTTAAAAGGTGAAAGTTTTAAACCATCCATCTTATTCACCTGATCTGAGTCCCTGTGACTTCTTTTTTTATCCAAGGCTTAAGAAAATGCTTTCTGGAAATAAGTATATGTCTAGAAGTTCTCTTGGCAGTGCTATTTATCTATGTCTCCACCAAAAGAAGACTATATATCTGCTTTTCGCGACTGGGTAAAAAGGTTACAAAAATGTGTTTCAGTAAAGGGGGAATACTTTGAAGGTTTGTAATAAAAATATGTTTGATAAAACAATGTACTGAAGTAATCCGAACCCAGTGACAAAACTTTTGCAGGACCCTCGTATCGGGCAAATAGTTTTCTTATTTCTCGACGAAAACATAACGTTGTGGGTACTCATTAGAAGCGCCTCACCGAGGCGCTTCTAATGAGTACCCACAACATATGTTTTTGTCGAGAAATAAGAAAAATATAGGTACTTTTTGGTTGAAAAAAGCGCATTTTCAAGAGCTATGTCATTTAATAGAATACTTTTTCTGACAATCAAAATCTTTATGTTTAGTACCATAATTACTATAAATATTGGAATGCCTTAACCTTTTTATCATATTTGTCTTAAAATTAGAACAGGTCCACTTTACTGTCGTAATAACCCTAAATATTGGGATAGACAGACCTGAGCAAACAATGTAGCCCCAGATCTGATGCTGCAAAATATGGTGTCTGCTCAGGGTCTACACTGTTTGCCACTCATCCAGCACAATTTTAGACACATCAACAGGTAGTAAGATAGACTTGTTCAAATTTTAGAACAAGTATGGTAAGGAGTTCAGGTGTCCCAATCATAGGGTAAATATGGTACCTTTGCTGAGTGTTGATATGTCTAAAAAAATACTGGACAAGTGGCAAACAATGTTAGTGTGGCTTTCCTTTAAAAAAAAAAACAACACTTAGTCAGGTTTTCTTGGTCTTGTTATTAACTGGTAATTGGTTTGCTAGGTATACAAAATACATACTGTGCAAACAGGCTTTAGCACAATATTTAAGTCTTAAAATGCATTCAGATATTCCCAGAGAGACCATTTACATCAACTGGAAAAAATATAATCAGTAAGTCAGTGTGCTGAATTACCCGAGAGAGTGGTAAAGGTCAGGGGTTAAAAAGAATGATTTCTCTTACAGGATCTCCTGGTAAACCTCAGACTCTAACACTAGAAGTGAACCAAAATAAGCAGTTGTTGAGACTTGTATGGGAAGAAGGAGATTCTTCATTTTCTTCACAATACCCTGTGTATGAACATAGAATAGAGTCCAAGACTGAAAGTAAGAAATTTTCAACATTATTAGCCTGTGGGTAGAAAAATGCCCCAAATGCTTGTGTTGACCATGTAGTTAGAATTACTTATGCAAATGTTATCCCTTAATTTGAATGGATACACTGCTAGGGGAAGTAATTCTGTCAAAGCTGTTTTTGCCTCCCTTATGAAAAGAGGTCTACTCTGAAAGGAAAGAATTTGCTCCCTTTGGAAGAAAATTCTTACCTTCAAGAATGGACACTTTTTCTGAAGGGAATTGGAGGAAAGCACATAGCAGGTACTAGAGCTTAAATGTTGTATTTTAGCATTTGTTTAGCTGGTTCTTAGGTGGGCAGTTCAGGCCTACTTTGGCTTTGCTTCTTATAGTTATTTATATGTGGAACGTGACCAAATTTTTGACAAGAATTTTATGTTTATTACTTGGTATAATATGTCTGGTTATTCCCATTTTGTTTGTTGTACACACATGGTAAAAGAAATTCCAAAAGGTAAGGTTTAACCATAAAAGTGCCAAGCAAGATTGTAGCATATGACATTTTATTTTTATCCCCATGATTTAGCAATGGGGATATTGTGAACACCTCTACCTGTCTGTATGTCTGTATCTTCTCCTTTATCCACTGGGTGGAATTTATCAACTTATCATATGACTTCCCCTTGTGGTAAAGGTGTGAGAGAGCAACATTATTTTCTGTCCATCCATCTGTCACGCTATTACACACGGAATGTGAGGATGGCGTGCCATTGACTACACAAACTAGTTTTTATTATTTTTCAGAGAAAATAAAGCTTGATGTTTCATGTGAATCATCTGCTAGGCAGATGATTCACATGAAATGTCAAGCTTTATTTATCTGAAAAAAGAAATGAAATAAAAATGTTGTCCATTGCATTTGTGAGTAGCACTTTAGGGTTTAATATTGATTGCTGTATACATGTATTTATAGACCTTCTTCTTGTACCCCTAGCATACGAAGCATGCCAGCGGGTATATAGTTTTCGTCTTTCCATTTGTCCATCAGTTTGTTTATTTTTTTGAAGGTAGGTATGTTCGTCCTCACGTTACTTAACACCCACATCAAAGTTTTGCATTAAAGCTTTTATTTCTAAACCATAAGATGGATTTAGTTTTTATTTGTATGATGATAGATAATGGTCTAAAGTTTTATTCACCATATCCCCACCCCTGCCCTTGGCCTCAAGGTCAAGGTCACAGACTTAGAACTTAAGCAATTTTAGTAAGCTTAAGAGTTTTATATTTTATGACTTTAATTGTTAGAAAGTTGGTATGTCAAATGTGTTTGTCTGTGCATGAGTCTAGCAGTAATATTTCAGACTCTGTTGGAAGAGGGTGGGGATCAGGGGTAGGGGATGTGGGTTTGAGAGTCAGTCATGGCCCAGTGATTTTTGCTTCATATCTTGAATACTATTTGATGGATTGCCATCATACTTGGAATATTTGATTGTCATAGCATAGCTTGTCACATTAAATTAGATCAAGGTCACAATGACCTATTTTTTATTTGCTGAAACACAAGTTGATATACACGCCTATTCAAATATATAGAATATTTCACCTTCAAAACCTGAAAATTTTCAGATAAAAAAATCAGATATTTTTCTTATTTTTGCTCAAAACATAGATTGTGGGTACTCGTTAGAACCGCCTCAATGAGGCGGTTCTAACGAGTACCCACAATCTATGTTTTGAACAAAAATAAGAAAAATAATGTATACCCCTGTAAACCCCAGTTTTACTACATAAAAGTGGGGTTTAAGGGGGTCAAAATTATAGGCGTTTTTCATGATGCATATCCAGGAATACAAGGTTTTTATACTCTGGCATGTGAAGTATGTTGAGGTTATATAGTTTTTGCCTTTCCATTTGTCCATTCTATATGGACATTTGTCCATCTCTTAGTTAACATGTGTGTCAAAGTTTTGTGTTAAAGCTTCTCAGAACTTATATTTTCCAAACCATATGATGGATTTGGTTTATATTTGGTATGATGTTAGATATTGGTCTCAACTTTTATACACTACTATCCTCACCCCTGCCTGTGACCCCAAGGTCAAAGTCATAGACTTAGAACTTTAGGCATTTTAGCAAACTAAAGAGTTTTGTTTAAGAATCTATTTAAACTTAAACTTGGAAACAACTTATGCAGTTAGTTGGTCAGACATGGCTCAACCTTGTGACATGGACTTATGGGTCATGAAGTGAAGGTCAGCATGACCTATATTTCATGGCTTAGTGATATTGTCTTATAACGACATCTATTTCATGTATGTATATCATACTTCCGGATTATGAATCTGTATGACCCGAGGTTTGACCTCAAAATAAATGTAGGTCACAGTGACCTATATTTCATGGTCCAGTGATTTGGCCTTATATCTTGAATGTTATTTGATGTATGAACATCCTTATTTGGGATTATGAATCGGTATGACCTGACATTTGACCTCAAAGTTGATGTAGGTCAGTTGATGTATGAACATTATATTTTGGGATTATGACACGATATTCGACCTCAAAATAAATGTAGGTCTTTGTGACCTATATTTCATGGCCCAGTGATTTTGTCTTATATCTCCAAAACTGTTGGATACATAAGTGTCATACTTTCCGATAATGAGAGTGTGATCTATACTTTGACCTCAAAGTAAAGTCAACATGACCTATATTCCATGGTCTAGTGATTCTGCTTAATATCTTCTAGATTATTTGACGGATTATTATCATAATTGGTATTATGGATCAATGTGATACATGAGTGACCTATCAAGTATATGTAGGACAGTGACCTATATTTTGTGATCCAGCAATTTCACTTCATATCTTGCAGACTGTTTAATCAGAAATGTTGTACTTGTGATAATGGGTCAGTGTCTCTCAAAGACTGTCCTTGTAAACTATATGTGAGTTGGTGACCTATATTTCATGGTCCACTGATTCTGTCTTAAATCATTGTCATAGACTTAAATTGTATTTATAATTAAGAAATGGGCGGGCTAGGTGTATTTGTAGCCCTCTGGGCACTTGCTCTAGTTACAACTGCAGCTTTCCCTCTTCATTGGATGTAAATAATGTTTTAAGATTGTGGAATCTAATCTAACTAAAAAACGAACAGTCAACTGTTTAAATTAAAATTAAGATTGTTAATTTGCCTTTTCAGACTCTGATAACTGGGAAGAAGTGATGCGGACTCAAGGCAGTTATACAGAAGCAGCTATTAGTTTTCTGAGTCTTAATCCAGACAGCCGGTACCAGTTCCGAGTAATAGCTATGAACATTATTGGTATCAGTGAATACAGTGATCCCTCAGAGTTCTTCAGAACACCAGCCCCAGGTAATTTTAATCAGGCCCAGAGGTTATAAAACTTTTTTCATGCTCAACTCAGCTGAGCATGAAATTTGTCCAACTAATAAATCTCAGATTACTAACAATTTCAAATTCTTTCTTGCTAAACATAGCTGAGCATGAAAATTTCTCTGCTAATAAATATCACAGTGACCTATATTTCGAAAGTCGAAAAAGTCGAAAAAAGTGATAAAAATTAAATTCAATACAAATATGTTCTATTTATTAGCAGAGAAAATTTCATGCTCAACTGAGTTGAGCATGAAAAAAGTTTCTGGTCTCTGTTCTGATTGTAGGAATATAGCTCTGGATATGACACAGAACAGGCTGACCACATTCTTGGTTTTATTTCGTGTATGCGAAGTCTCTTTTATATGACCTAAGGTCGAGCCGGCCTTGGTGGCTCAGTTGGATGCGCCGTCCGACTGGAGACCAGCAGGTCGCGGGTTCAACCCCCGCCGAGGACGGCAACATTCTTTTGTGGAGATTGATCAGTAAATATTTTCTACGGTCATTCTCTCCCTTCCGCTGATTCAAGAAGGGCAGTTGTCAGTTTCTGGCGAAAGAATGTGCACAATACTGGTTAACCGCTTAGAGGACTAAGCCTGCCCAGTAAACGTGTGGTTAGGTAAACTGACCGTGCTCGACATGACCCAAATGGGTTGACTGGGCTGAAAACCTCAACACAAACAAACAAACAAACAATGACCTAAGGCCATTTTTTACCCGCTGTATTGTGTATACTACGTGGATCAGGGGCAAGACCCATAACTCTTGGAGCTATATCTCTTAAAAGGTTTTACAATTTACCAGTAATGAAAAATTTTGTTACAGTTCTCAGGAAGTATGAAAGCTGTAAAGTTGAAACTTGGTACACACATAGACAATGGGCTGATGTATTGTGTATACTAGAATCAGGGCCAAGGGCCTATAACTCTTAGATTTACATCCCTTGATAGGTTTTACTATTTTCCATTAATGAAAAATATTTGTCATTTTTTTCTCAAGAATTTTAAGGGTAACAAAGTTGAAACCTGGTACTCATATGGAAAGTGGATTGGTGTATCTTGTATACCAGAATCAGGGCCAAGGGCCTATACTCTTGGAGTTAAATCCCTTGATAGGTTTTATGTTGCCATGTTACCATGTCCTACAGTGATGTTATTTGGTAAGCATGAATTAAAACTATTCAAACACTGTGGGTATTTCTCCTCTGATAGCACTGCAGTGGGGCTCTGACAGTTCCAGTTTATAACAGAGCTCAGGTTTTTGTTATTTTGTCTTTTTCAAGGCCTTGTCTCATGATGTCTTTTAGTCTGGACAGTCACTATAATGAACAGTTATGATTTTTGTGCATGATGACAATGAATGCCCGCAAAAAGTTGTATTAACACATTGAGTGTGAAGCTTCCTGCTAACAGCAAAGAAGATCCAGGGTCCAGAAAATGTGTTTGTAAAACACTATGCCCCAAACTATATGCTTTCCCTCAAACATGCATTGACCAAAATATCTACGGTAAGCACCAAAAATGGCTAAGTTCAAAAGTCGAAAAAAGTGATAAAAATTAAATTCAATACAAATATGTTCTGAAAAAATGGATCCTCAGGAAACAAAAACAAAAAAGAACAACAACATGTATATTTTGCAGTAATTATGCAAATTTGTTATGCATACACAAGAAATAAAAAGAGTTATTAAACATTTATACTAAATTTTATGTACTTGAAATTATGTTTGATAGTCCTGCTGTAATCATCATTATTATCATCCTAATGTAATGATCTGTTTATTTCAGAGATTCCACGACCCCAGAAACCATTCCATTATGAATGGTGGTTCCGAATCATCGTGGCTCTTGCTGGTTTGATAGTTATTCTTGTCATAATATCCCTACTCTGTTTAGTCAGTAGGCGTTCCAAGAGAAGTAAGTACCAGTCTCTTAGTTCTATAATTGCCCAAAGTATTCATACGAAAACACGCCTATTCAAATATATTGAAAATTTACAACCAAAAAAAGGAAATTTTTCAGATACAAAATTCTGATATTTTTCATATTTTTGCTCAAAACATAGATTGTGAGTACTCATTAGAACTGCCTCGGCGAGGTGGTTCTAACAAGTACCCACAATCTATGTTTTTAAGCAAAATAAGAAAAATAATGTATACCCCTGTAAACCCCAATTTTACTATATAAAAGTGGGGTTTAAGGGGGGTCAAAATTATATAGGCATGTTTTCGTGATGAGATAAGCCTGACCCTGATCAGATGCTGCAGAATGTTTGCCACACATCAAGCAGTTTCTTGACACATCAACAGATATAAACTCATCCAGCATTTTCTGGCCCCGAGGTTGTAAAATATTTTTCATGCTCAACTCAGCTGAGCATGAAACTTGTCATGCTAATAACTCTTAAATAACTAATAACTGCAAATTCTTTCTTACTAAATATAGCAGAGCATGAAAATTTCCCTGCTAATAAATATGAAAATGCCAACCATTGTTGGCATTTTCATATTTATTAGCAGAGAAAATTTCATGCTCAGCTGAGTCGAGCATGAGAAAAGTTTTATAACCTCGGGACCTGGATTCATTGCCAGGCTCTATAGTACAGTAGGTAGAGCATCTGACCACAGATCCAGGGGTCCAGAGTTTGAATCCCAGATCTGCCACATAACTTTGATGGAGATTGATTATGAAATATTTTCTGTGGTCATTCTCTCCCTTCCGCTGATCCAGGAAGGGGCAGTTTCTGGCAAAAGTGTTTGCACAAGTCTTTGAGGACTAAACTTTCCATGGAAAAGTGTGAGTTAGCTAACTGACTGGATCGACATGACCTTTACTGTGTTGACTAGGCCATAAAATTCCAAATCAAATCAAATCAAAATCTGAACATACACCACAACCTCTTTATAGCACAGTTGTCAGGGTCCATAGCATAAACCGTGTTAGTTAAACAACCGTGTTATATCCAAACAAAAATGTATAGATTATATTGAAAAATGACCATTTATGGTCATTTTTCAATATAATCTATGCATTTTTGGGATCCATCTTTGAACCGTTTTATATCCAAACCATGTTATAACGAATTGTGTTATAAAGAGGTTGAAGTGTATCAACAAATATTAACAGGTGCTATATACTGACCGTGACGTAGCTTGTGTGTCTCATGATTTGTATTGAAATTTAAGTATTCATCTATTTATAGGAAAATGGATTTAAATTTTAGGACATGTATATGTAAAGAGTTAAGATGTCCAAATACTGAGGGCAAATATGGTAAACTGATAACAAAATCAGCAGATGTTGGATCAGCAATATTTCCTATTGGAAAAATTCATTCTCCAAATAACTCCTTCACCCTTTGATTTCTGAAGTGGACTATTCTAGCCTTAAATTTGTATCTGTCTGTTGTCTTAGAAAGGTGTGTTAGACAAAATAAAAAACAGATGGCAAATCGTAATATTATAATTGAAACGATTTATGCCAAGCATCCCATAAAAGGGACATTGACAAACAGTATAGACCCAGATCAGATGCCACAGAATGCGGCGTCTGATCAGGGTCAATATTGTTTGCATGAAGAACAGGAATTTCTCTAATAAATAATAATCTTAACCGGATCAAACCAGATATTCCTTAAACAGGAAATAAATCCATCCAAAGAGAGAGGCGGAAGAATTCACTAGGCTTAAATGGGTCAAGTAAACCATTCATATCTGCTGGCTGCACATTATTTGCAGAGTCAGACATATCTGAGCATAGTGACTGGTTTGTAGTATTTATCATTCAGCCATTTAGACACATCTGTGCGTTGACTGCAAATGCTATGGATAGAAATGCAGATGGAATCAGCTTAACCCTAGTCTTGCTAAACCAGGATGTACCCTGCCTTTGCAAACAGTGTAGGTCCAGATCAAAATATCAACCTACACTGTTTGCAAAAGCAGGGTACAAAGGTTAACAAACAGTGCAGATCCAGATCAGTTGGCTTTGTATCAACAAATAGTGCAGATCCAGATCAGTTGGCTTCTTCAGAAGCCAACTGATCTGGATCTGCACTGTTTGTTGATACAAAATGCCATTAAGTAGTTGAATTTGTATAAACAATCTGGATCAAGTAATCTGAATGGCTGAAAATTAGAAGTGGGCGTGGCATCTAAATTTATTTAGCATGACAAGGGTTAAGAATAAATGCAAATCAGTTTTGTTTGTTATGAAGTTTAATTTTGTTTCCATAGACATAAAGAAGCCATCTAGTACAACATCAGCATCAAACCTTAACCCCACCACTGAGACAGATGAGGGTGGCTTTGGAAACCTTGAAATGACAAGACCAGCTCAGAGACCAAACTTTGCTTCTATACGCAATGGAGCAGCCAAAAATATCTATGCAAGGTGAGTACATGCTGCTTGTTATAAACAGGAAATTTGACACTCTGTGACAAGAACTTACGATGATGCTTATTTTTCAACCAAAAAGTATTGATCATAGCTGCAGTTAAGGCTTTTTTTTTTTTTCAACCAAACTGTACTGATAGTTTTCTTATTTGTCCACAAAAGCATATATTGTGGGTATAATGAGTACCCACAACATACATTTTTGTGAACAAATAAGAGGAATATTAGGTGGATACCCCCTTTTGTCTAGAGCTATGTATTGATGTTTGTCTTATTTCTCTGATGAAAAAATGTGCACAAGTATTGGTTAACCCATTGTAGACTGAATGAACTCCCTCACACTATATATTGGAAGATTCTAATTTCAATTTTAGGAATGTCAGGTTATGATTTAGTTATTCCTAGAGAAAAATGGTTGAACTATTTGAAAACAGTGGAGTCTCTGAGAACAGGACATCTGATCTGGGTCTGCACTGTTTACCATTTATCCATTAGGAGGTCTCCAGACTACAATAGGTTAACCACTTAGAGGACTAAGTCTGCCTAGGAAAAGTGTGGTCAGGTAAACTGACCGGCTTGACATTACCTTAATAGTGTTGACTGGGCCATTGTACTCCAAACTTACCTACCTATTTCTCTGTAATATGTAGTTGTGGTCATGGTACCTAAGCCAAACTCATAAATCCGTAAACAGATGACGAATCAGATTGTTCAGCCCAACAGACATGGACCCCAGAATAAAGGGTGTAATTAATAAGAGAAATTAGCTATTAACTATCTGGATATCAGTCAGAAGGACAGCGATTACTGTCTAACATTGATGCAAAATGGGAGTGACAAAAAATATAAAAAGCTCATGGTTTTTTCAGTGGTAGAAAGAAATTTCAGTAACAACCCATTTATGCCTAGTGCCCCCATAAAAGGGAAATGGGCACACAGTGTAGACCCAGATCAGATGCTGCATGATGCAGTATCTGATCAGGGTCTACACTGCACTATATATAGGCATTGTTATAAACCATGTTAATAATAAACATTAAGCTGACACATCTACTATTAGAAATGGACCTGTACAAATAGTTGAGTTAGAAGAGTCAACTTGGCATAAATAGGTTAAACAATGTATGTTTTAGAATATTTATTTTCTTTGTGCAAAAATGGTCATTTCTCACCCATGTGGTAAAATACTCAAACAATTTACTGATAGGTGATGTTAACGCTTAGCACTCTGGGTAAAATTTTCAGCAGACGACATATTGAAATATTTTTCTTAATTTTCCCAGAAAACAGGATTTGACATTTCATGCAAATTGTCCCTATTGGAGACAATATGCATGAAATGTCAAATCCTGTTTTCTTGGAAAAATAAGAAAAATATCACCCCCATTTTGTTGTCTGCTGAATAAGCTAAGAGAGAGGTAAAGATTAAAAATGTTTTCTAGATCTCCACCCCGTCCGAGTCCTGCAAGTGTTGCCTACTCTGATGATGACAATGCATCAACTGCTAAAGGTCCACTGCCAGATGATGATGATGATGATGACAGCAGTATGACAGAGAAGCCTTCAGAGTTTGATGACTCAACAGAGGTAAGTTTGTTCACATTTAATTATTAACAACATGAATTTAGATGTTATCACATTATTATATTTTTTTCTTTTAAATATTTATCATAGAAGATAGGTCTTGAAATTTCATGTGAGTTATCTTAGAGGAAGATTCCTTCTTTATAAAGTGTCTTGTTCAGTCTTTTTTGGTTGATAGAATAGTCCACAAATTTTATGATTTATGGTACACTTATGGCTGTAAATGATTGCACATTTCAGAGCTTTGGAAGATTTATT
This sequence comes from Anodontia alba, assembly GCA_964016985.1. Classification (NCBI taxonomy): domain Eukaryota; kingdom Metazoa; phylum Mollusca; class Bivalvia; order Lucinida; family Lucinidae; genus Anodontia; species Anodontia alba. The sequence goes on along the minus strand of OZ024822.1, from coordinate 22,178,839 downwards.
TCCAGTTGACCAAACATTTACAAATGTACCTGTGACAATTTTTTGTGGAACTTTTTTGGAGTCACCTATTATGCCAGTTTATATTTTAATGGTGTGTGTCAGCATGTCATGGAGAATTATGAAATGCATGCAGTTAATTTCTGTCAATAGATATGGTAAATATCCTAAAATTTTGTACACTAAAAATTCTAACAAACTGGCATGTGCAGACCCAGATCAGATTGCTCCTGAAGGGGCAATCTAATCAGGGTGTACTTGTTTTGCAATTCCACTAAATATTTTCAGAAACAGCTGCATAAAAAGCAGAATTTTGGCCAAAAACCTATGGAATACAGTGTTCAAAATTTATGGACATTTACCATAAGTATCTTAATAGTTGGGTCCTGTATTATGTTTAAGCTTTGTGCTTGTTACTCCTTAGCAAATTTATAAATAAATAGAACAGTGTCAAGAAATATATGTTTAAGTATACCTCAGGGCCCAGTTGTTCAAAGCATCGTTAGCTTAACGAGCTCGTTAAGGGTCATTTTGTTAACTGTTTTAGCGGATTCAATATACAATATTCTGATATTTTTTGCTGAAAAAATATGAGTAGCTTTTGCACTGCAAAAGCTACTCACATTTTTTCAGCAAAAAATTTCAGCATATTTGCGTATCACTTGATTAAAATATTAACGAATCGTTAACTAACGACATCGTTAGTTTTGAACAACTGGGCCCTGATTGCTGCTTGTACAAAGTTTTAACGACCCTCTGGCTATATTTTGTCTGTTGTTAATTTACTACTCAAATCCAATGCAGCCATTATCAGCAAATAGACTGATAGATACATTAAGCTACTATGTTTGTTTTATATTTTCAGCCGAGTGATCAAGAGAGTGATGAGGACAGCCTGCCGCCACCACCACCTCCAGCATCCCCTCCCCCACCCCCATTCTCAGCTGCAATACGAAACCCATATATCTCAGAGCCAGTACCACAGCGGCCGTGGCAAAATCAGAACAATTCTTCCTTTAATGCCTATCAGTACACAGACAGTGAGGCAGAGAGTAGTCATTATGCATTAAGTTTAAATGGTGGACAAATTATGATGAACAATACTGCAGGCTCTAGAGCGCCATTGCCAGGATTTTCCTCGTTTGTATGATCGTGTATTAAATGAGCTGTTTCATGTCAAAACTGCCTATCATGATGTCAAACAGTGGTAGGGTTCAAAAGTTATCAAGATTAATGCACCAATCTCAACAGCAGCAGATTGCATCCTAAATTTTGTTTTTTATTTTTCAGAGAAAATAAGGTATAACATTTCCCGTGAATCGTCTGCCTAGCAGACGATTCACGAGAAATGCTAAACCTTATTTTCTAGCAGAATCACATAAAAAGTCAAGCCTTAATTTCTATGGAAAAATAAAACCAAATATTTAAAGATTTTCTCTGCTACAATTTTACTTCGCCTTTTTAGGGTTAATATTTTTATTGTTTCTGAATTCTCCAAGACAATGTATGTTCTGGTACTTGTTTGAGTTGCTTATTGAAGCAGTTCAGATGATATAACATATTTTTTTTGAAGAATTAAGGAAACTATAGATATATTTTGGCAACTAAAGCATTAGTCTTGAGTTCTGTTTCAAACCACAGAGCAGTCTCTTCTGGTACTTCTCTGTTTGTTTACAAAAATATAAGAATTAAAGACTTAACCCTTCTCTTGCTGAACATGGCATGCCCTGTCTTAGCAAACAGTGTAGATCCAGATCAGTTGGCTTCTGAAGAAGCCAACTGATCTGGATCTGCATTGTTTGTCATTAAATAAGTGAATTTCTATCTAAAATCTGGATCAAGTTATCTGATTGGCTTGAAATTAGAAGTTGGCATGGCATCTTAATTTATTAAGCATGACAAGGGTTGATAGCTATAAATAAGGCACTTTTTCAAGAAAAATCATATTTTGATTATTTCTCCATGTAAACATAATTGTGGGTGTTTGTAAGAAGTGCCTTCCCAAGACACTTCTAATGTGTACCCACGACAAATGTTTTCATGGAGGACTAATAACAATATTTATCTTGTCTTGAAATGGCTTTTATCTAGAATGATCTATGCAAGTGCTGATCAGACTCCAAGATTCAGGCTGGTCTGGACCTTCACTGTTAACATTATGACATAAGGCAGTTTACTAATGCAGCTCAGGTTGTGTCACACCAGTGCCTATAAACTGAGATTTTACCAAGGAGTTGTGATATTTTATTCTCGTTACCTTAGGTACTAATAGTGTTCAAATGGGGCATGGATTATTTCAATTATAGGACACTCAGGTCACATAAATGATGATGATAGTGATTCTGCAAAACCAAGTGCCAGGAAGTTGAAGTATTCATAAACAGAAATGTAGTGGCTATATTTTTTTTTAATTTAGATGCTATTAATTTAAATAGATCATTTTGAAATTTTGAATCAAATGGCCTTTGTGATTACCATTGCTGCATAGTGATGCTTCTGTGAGACAACTTCATTGCACAATTCCAGATAAGGTGTTTTTTGGGGGTTTTTTCAGCAGAAAATTGTTGATACTTTTCTTCTTTCTGCACGAAAACATGCTGTGGTACTCATTAGAAGTGCCTCACTGAGGCACTTCTGATAAGTGCCAACAACATATGTTTTCCATGGAGAAAATATTTTCCTTAAAACACCCTCTTATCTGAAGCTATGTATCAATGATTCTGTAGCATTAGCAGTATAGATTGCGACTGAATGGTGGACAAATGTTCAAGGAATATAAGACTTTGTGAAACCACACCCCTTTTTGGGTATATCAGTATATGTATGCTAATTGCACATATGCAGATGCATCACGAAAACATACCTATAGAATTTTGACCCCCTTAAACCCCACTTTTATATAGTTAAACTAGGGTTTACAGGGGTATACATTATTTTTCTTATTTCTGTTCAAAAACAATGATTGTGGGTACATGTTGTAACTGCCTCAGTGAGGCAGTTTTAACGAGTACCCACAATCTATGTTTTGAGCAGAAATATGAAACCTATCAGAATTTTTATTTGTAAATTTTCATTTTTTGGTGGTAAAATTTTCAGTATATTTGAAGAGGCTTGTTTTCGTAATGGAGGCTATGCATGTTTTTAGCCTTGCAGAATATGTGCAGTACATCCAGGGTGTATTTGAATCATGACTTTTTGAAGGGAAATGGATATTCTGAAACAGTTTGCCACCACTTGGGAAGGACGACAAACTTTTCAGATGTGAAATTGCCTCCAAAGGACTTGAAACTTTAGAAAAATAGGGGCTACACTTAAAGGAAAAAATTTTGATCTCAGAGGGAGCAAATTCTTTCATTTAAAGTAGTCTTGAATGAGGATGGTGACAAATATTTCTCTGTTAGAGCTATTTCTTAGAAAGAAAAAAATCTGCTTGCACCCAGATCACACTACACATGCATCATGAAAACATGCCTGTATAATTTTGACCCTCTTAAACCCCACTTTTATAAAGTAAAACTGGGGTTTACAGGGGTATACATTATTTTTCTTATTTCTGCTAAAAAACATAGATTGTGGGTACTCATTACAACTGCCTCACTGAGGCAGTTCTAACAAGTATCCACTATCTATGTTTTGAGCAGACATATGAAAAATATCAGTTTTTAATCGCAAAAATTTCAGTTTTTGGAGGAGAAATTTTCTATGTATTGAATAGGTGTGTTTCAGAAGTATATACATGCATATTGAGGATATGGAGGCCAGATGTACCCACAGACAGGTTTTGTTGTTTTATGGCTCATATTCTGTTCCTGGATTTAGAGTGATCATTACTGACTAAATATTTTCAATGACTTTTCCATCAGGAATGTCAGAACTGTCCATTAAGGGGCCTGAATACATTTCTTAGATATTCAATGATATTCAACAATTTGTACAAGGGAGACAACTTCTGTGACTACTGTTTACCTTACCACGCCTTGAGTCCCTTCTGTAAAGGGTCTGTCGTAAAAGGTAAGAATTTGTTCACAGGGGGAGCAGATTCTTTCCTTTTATAGTAGACCTTTTTTCAGAAGGGAGGTAAACAATTTGAGTCACCTCCTTGAAACTTGGTTGAAAGTGTACTGTGTAAGTACTCAGTGGACTTTCCACCAGGTTTTACAAAGGAGACCACTTTTGGGACTTCCTGTTTGCTTTCCTGCATGGCAAGTCTCTTCTGAAAAGGGATCTCCTTTGGAGCAAAATCTTTCTTTTAGAGTAGTCCCCTTTACAGAACAGTGGAAAAACAGTTTTGAAGAGTTACCTACCCTGAAGGTGTATCCATAAACCTTAAATGGTTATTTTATAGTAATTGTCTTAACCCTTGTCATGCTGAATAAAGATGCCACACCCACTTCTAATTGTCAGCCAATCAGATTGTTTGATCCAGATTGTCAATACAGATTTACATTCTTAATGAAAACAGTGTAGATTCAGATCAGTTGGCTTCTTCAGAAGCCAACTGATCTGGATCTACACTGTTTGCAAAGGCAGGGTAGATCCAGGTTCAGCAGGACAAGGGTTAATAATTATGTTCTTGCAAATTGCTAATATTGTTTATGTCGTGCTAATATCATGCTGATATCACTATAGACCCTGATCAGATGCTGCATTCTGTGGCATCTGATCAGGGTCTGCACTGCTGGCCAAGATCCCTTTTTGGAGGCATGAGGCATTAATGGGTTAAATAATCAGACAGACTGTGAAGTATCAAAGTGAAAAAGGTGGTGCAGAATTTCTTATGGTTGGACAGGTTTCTGGACAAACGACATAAGAAAACTGTTCATGTATATTGGCTTTCACAATACTGGAAGCAGTTTGGACTGATTAAATGTTCAAGCCCAGGTTATAGTTGTAGGTTTAACAGGGATGTGATATTTTAGACAATATCAATTAAAAAGGTGTCTTCATGTGTAATAGGGAACTGTGAAGGCCCATTTGTGCAGGTTTATCAGGACCTTTGCACTACCTTTACAGAATCTTTGCATACTGTAGAATGCTGCAGCAGAAGGCAGAGTCCTTGTCAAATCAATGTAGAGCTGTTGAAATATAAGTATATGTACTATGTGCTCATACAAACATTTTTAGTTGATTCAGGTATACCTTGTCTGCTCTGAAATTATCATATTACCCTAAATACTCGGACACATTGACCATTACCACTCTTAAGGCAAATTCAGCAGACGACAAATTCATAATATATTTTTTTTTAATTTTCCCGTAAAACAGGATTTGACATTTCATGCAAATTGTCTCCTCTGGAGACAATTTGCATGAAATGTCAAATCCTGTTTTCTGGAGAAAGTAAGTAAAATATTTCAAAATGTTGTCTGCTGAAATTTTTACCTAGCCTGCTAAGCATTAACTCCTTACAATTCTTGTCCTAAAAGTTGAAAAGTACTTTTTACTACCTACTGATATGTCTAAAACCTGCTGGATGAGTGACAAGCAATGTAGACCCTTATCAGGTGCTGTGATTTGTGGCATCGTATCTGGGTGTACACTGAATACTTAGAGTAAATCCAAGTAATAGATGTGTCTGGTCTTAGCCTCCAATTTTTCTCATGCAATATTGTGCAGGTTTTATCAGAATGGAACTCACTGAATAATAACATCTTACATTCCAGGGATAGTGAATTAACAATTAATTAACCCTTGTCCTGCTGAATAAATTAAGATGCCACATCCTATTCAAATTTTCAGCCAATCAGATTGCTTGATCCAGATTGTAGATATAAATTCAAATACTGAATGGCAAACAGTGTAGATCCAGATCAGTTGGCTTCTTCAGAAGCCAACTGATCTGGATCTACACTGTTTGCAAAGGCAGGGTATATCCGGGTTCAGCAGGACAAGGGTTAACAGTATTTTCATGTCAGATATGATTAATTGCAGAATTCTAGTTTACTTTATGAATGTTTTTGTAAGATTTTGTTAATACAGAACCATTGATTAATTTTTTATTTTACTGTTTAAATATTGTCTGCTTTGTTACCTTTAATCTGCTAACTTGATTAGCAGACATTTTTTCCTCATTTTCCCTGAAAATAGGGTTTGACATTTCTCTCAAGTTGTCTTTCTTTTGATCAAATGTCAGGCCATGTTTTCAGGTAAGAATAAGAAACTACACCAAGTATTATCTTCTGAATTTACCTTTTGCATACTGAAAAGTAATACTGCAGCTTCAAACTGAGAAAATATGATGTACATTAGTGAAGACTTGGATCAGTCTGCACCTTCTGAAGCCACTTCAAGTAGAAAAAACTTCATAACATATGCTGTCAGCATAGACTGTCTGCTTAGGGTCTACACTGTTTGCTAACATAACTTCTCACAGAAATTACAAAAAACAGCTTCAGATACGAAATATACACAGCTATGGCCCATATCAAATTATGTGGCTTCACTGGCTGATCAGGATCTTTATTCACACATGGCCTGGAGTCACCTTCTCTCATGATAGGCTCATATAATTAGGGGATAACTGCATTCAAATTTGTCATTTTGGGAGGTAAATCAGCGGTTTTGGTCGGAAATTACGTTTTACAGCGATGCATCAGCAGAGCAGTAATTTTAACATAATTTGCAACTGTAAACACCAATTTACCTCCCCAAATAACAAATTTGAATGCATTCCTAATGCATTTATTCATTTTTTCTGTTGAAAAAAAAAGTACTATTTGCACAAAGCGACATGCTGTGAGCTGCCTAAAACCAAATGCTGGCCAATGAGAAGCGATGTTACGTGATGACATCGGATTTCCAACAGTATATTGCAGAATATACCGTCACAAATTTTTGACGTCATCCAATCAGACGTCACATATACAAGTGCATTAGAATAAATGAATTGATTGTGATGAATGACAGTTGTTAATACTATGCACAGTAACTCGTTGTTTACACCTTAACCTGTAAAGTGCTAAGCAAAATTGTAGTAGACAACATTCTGATATTTTTTTTATTATTATTTTGCTGAGAAAATAAGACTTGGCATTTCATGTGAATCATCTACTAGGCAGATGATACACATGAAATGCCTTGCCTTTTTTCTCTGAAAAATACTAAAACCAAATTACAGAAGTCTGTCTGCTGCAACTGTAATTAGCTCTTTATGGGTAACCAGGGTAACATGCATTTACCATTTTACCAGTTCATTAATAATATTTTGATATGAATGTATTAGGTATTGTGATAGATCGTTAGTGACCATATTTTGTTTGTAAATAGAGAAGATATTATATACATGCACTTTTGTACAGATATTTACATATTGGGTGTTTTATTTACAAATCTGACATTAATGTGGGGGAATTTTTATACAAATTAATTTTAACATTTTAATAGGCTATAGTTAGATTTGGATTAAAATATGATTTAGAATTCACTGAGACATTTAGCTACCTGGGCCCAAATGTTCAAATCGTAGTTAGCTTAACAAGCTCGTTAAGGATCATTTCATTAACTATTTTAGCGGATTCAGTACACAATATTCTGATATTTTTTGCTTAAAAAATGTGAGTAGCTTTTGCACTCACATGTTTTCAGCAAAAAATTTCAGCATATTTGCGTATCACGTGATGTAAATTTTAACGAATCGTTAACTAACGACATCGTTAGCTTTGAACAACTGGGCCCTGTAGTTTTTTTTTAAAATGAAGTCTCCCTGAGAAAAGGACCCTTAAGCCATAGATAAACAGTGATGCCCAAGATCAGCCCGCATATCAGCATAGTCTGATCAGGCTTGTAGCTTTGGATATATTGTGCAGTAGCTGTTGTGGGTTGTAAAGTGTCTTATCTGATTGGGAATGTACTTTGCTCCAGATAAGGTACTTTTTCCAATTAAAAAGTGTTGATATTTTTCTTTTTTCTCCCATTTTTATCACACCTGCCGTGACCCATCTGTTTGTCCGTTTGTCAACAATTGACTTGTGAGCGCAACTCCTCCTACAGTTTTGGCCAATAGTTTTGAAACTTCAAAACTTCACAGATGTTTTGGCCCTAGCGTGTAGATGTGCATATTGTTTGCTCATAATTCTCAAATTTTTTTTTTTTTTCAACTTTTTCTGCTTTGTTAACTTAGTCGTTTTTTACCTAAAACCCTTATAGTCAGTGGGTGTCTGGTGAGCACAACTCCTCCTACAGTTTTTGGCCAATCATTTTGAAACATCACAGATGTTTTGGCCATGGTGTATAGATGTGCATATTGTTTGCTTATAATTCTCAGATTTTTTTTTCAACTTTTTCTGCTTTGTTAACTTAGTCAGTTTTTACCTAAAACCCTTATAGTCAGTGGGTGTCTCGTGAGCGCAACTCCTCCTACCGTTTTTGGCCAATCATTTTGAAACTTCACAGATGTTTTGGCCATGGTGTGTAGATGTGCATATTGTTTGCTCATAATTCTCAGATTTTTTTTTTAACTTTTTTCGCTTTGTTAACTTAGTCAGTTTTTACCTAAAACCATAATAGTCAGTGGGTGTCTCGTGAGCGCAACTCCTCCTACAGTTTTTGGCCAATCATTTTGAAACTTCACAGATGTTTCGGCCATGGTGTGTAGATGCGCATATTGTTTGCTCATAATTCTCAGATTTTTTTTTCAACTTTTTTCGCTTTGTTAACTTAGTCAGTTTTTACCTAAAACCATAATAGTCAGTGGGTGTCTCGTGAGCGCAACTCCTCCTACAGTTTTTGGCCAATCATTTTGAAACTTCACAGATGTTTTGGCCATGGTGTGTAGCTGCGCATATTGTTTGCTCATAATTCTCAGATTTTTTTTTTCAACTTTTTCAACTTTGTTTAAAACAGTCAGTTTTTACCTAAAACCCTTATAGTCAGTGGGTGAGCGCAACTCCTCCTGCAGTTTTAGGCCAATAGTTTTGAAACTTCACAGATGATTAGGTCAGGGTCTGAAGATTTGCATATTATTTGCACATAAATCTCAGATTTTTTTTTTCAACTTTTTTCGCTTTATTAACTTAGTCAGTTTTTGCCTAAAACCCTTATAGTCAGTGGGTGTTTCGTGAGCGCAACTCCTCCTGCAGTTTTAGGCTAATAGCTTTGAAACTTCACATATGATTAGGACATGGTCTGAAGATGTGCATATTTTTTGCACATAAATCTCAGATTCATTTCAGCAGAGTTAGGGGTCCTTGATTTATCCCCAAAATTGGTTTCCCCTCAATATCTTGTGAAAGAATTGATGGAGTAAGATCATATTTTGCATAAATATTGTTGTTAATACCTAGCTTGGGATTTCGTCAATTTTCAGCTGAGTTACTGGCCTTGATTAATGGGCAAAAATGATATCCGCTCAATATCAATATCTTGTGAAACAATGGACAGGTTTAGATAAAATTTTGCAAGCCAGTATTCCAAATTTTCTACTTTGTCCATTTTTCTTACCTATCAATTTCTTGAATACTGCAAAATAGATTTTTTTCAATACAAATAGGAACTTGTATGACTTAATCCCCGCAGGTGCGACATCACTTTCCGCACATTTCTTGTTCTTTTTTTCTTCCTGAAAACATATGTTGTGAGTGCTCATTAGAAGTGCCGCTGTCATTTTTTTCATTTATCCACGAAAACATATATTGTGGGTATTCATTAAAATGCCTCTCTGAGGCATTTCTAATGTGTACTTACAACATATGTTTTCATGAAGAAATAAGAAAAATATATACCTGAATACTCTTCTTATCTGCTGGCCTCGGTGGCTCAGTTGGATGCGCATCCGACTGGTGATCAGGGTTTGATCCCCGTTGGGTCGGCAGCATTCTTTCCTGGCGATTGTTCATGAAATATTTTCTACGATCATTCTCTACCTTCTGCTGATTCTGGATGGATAGATGTCAATTTCTGGCAAAAGCCTTGGAATGTACACAATACAATGCTGGTTAACCGCTTAGAGGAATAAGCCTGCCCTGTAAAAGTGGTTAGGTAAACTGACCGTGCTGGACAAGACCCTATTGGGTTGACTGGGCCAGAAAACCTCAACACAAACAAAACTTCTCTTATCTGGAGCTATAATGCATCAGCTGATCTGGCTCTTAGGTACCTGCATATGACATAAGGGACCATTTATTGTTTTATCGTCAGATCATCTTTTCAAATGCTGCCCTCATGTTTTTAATCTGTAGTCTGATAATCTATAATAAACAAGCGATGTTTTCCACGAAAATAGGGCTTTGCATATGATTTGAAAATATAACTCTTAATTTATAAATTCATCCCATTTTCTTTTTTCCTGCAAACCTGACTTATTATTATGGCCATTTCAATACAAAAACAAATTATCATACCATTTTGATGCAATTGACTGGCATTGGTTGATTCAAATCAAGCCCTATTATCATTTAAGTAAACACATCACTTATTTATTGTCTGCAGCAGAAAACTGTCAATCCAATTTATTATCTTCTTAGCATCCAAAGATGTACAGCACATATACTTTATAACCGTTAAAGTGCCAGTCACACTTACAGCAGATGACAGTTTAAGTACATTTTTATCATTTTTATTCAGAGACAATAAGGAATCATCTGTGGTGCCAAGCCTTATTTTCTCTGAACAAAAAATTAAATAGGCTGCTGTTTGCTACAGTTTTGCTAGGCATTTTAATACTTAATCCAAACAGATTTCCATTTCACATGCATCCTGGTCTTTTTTTTATTGCAATTTTAATAGTTTGAGAAGAGCCTCAGGGTTAGGACATGCCATAGTGGTATTATTCCTGAAAAAATGAGTCTTGATAACTTGTACCTTTTGGCTTCTGTAGATAAATGTCTGAGAAGCCCTGAATATTGTAAGTCCTTGAATGATTAGACAGGGGTGTAGCCAGGAATTGTATGATGATAAAGTCTGCTAATATAATCTCAGAAATTTGATGTCATCTGAACAAGTTTTAGATGAAGTGAAGATTAAGTTGACAACTTCATGTTGAAGTCCCCACTTCATGGCTTCTGCCTGGCTACACGCCTGTAAGAGACCCTGAATAATAAGCTGAATATAATCAGGCTATGTAGAGGATTTATGAAAATGAGGGAACTGAAATCTTTGATCTCATTAATGCTATCTAATAGACATTTGGATATTCTTGTCTCTAAACAACAAAAAACATATTTTAATTCACTGAGTTGGAAACATGATAAGCAAAGCATTAACCATTTAATGCATCACAAAAACATACCTATATAATTTTGACCCCCTTAAACCCCACTTTTATATAGTAAAACAGGTTTACAGGGGTATACATTATTTTTCTTATTTCTGCTCAAAAACATAGATTGTGGATACTCTTTAGAATGCCTTGGCGAGGTGGTTCTAATGAGTACTCGCAATTTGTGTTTTGAGCAGAAATATGAAAAATATCAGAATGTTTATCTGAAAACTTTCAGTTTTTGTTTCAATATATTTGAACAGGCATGTTTTAGTAATGCATGTTTCAAAGGAAGCCTCCCATTTTGCCTGTTTTCCAGTTTGTTTTTTTTGTACTTGATTTCCTGCAGTGCAGCACTCCTTGTTGGGCTTGAATTAATTTCAGGTGACAGTAGATGAGTTGTACTGAAATATGCCTTTTTTCAGGGTAGGTGAAATGGGAATAGGCAAAACAGGAATAGGTGGAAAGTAGGCCAAATGAGAGTAGGAAATATAGGGACTGTTGATTTCAAGACCTGCAGCAGTTTCACTGTTATTATCGCTTAGATAGGCAGCAATATGTTTAAAATGTTTCCAGTGCATTAGCTGAATCGTATCACAAGAATACATGTCATCTTCTGTGTTTGCATTCTGATCAGGGCCTATATTGTCTGTTTGCTGTCAGCTCAGATAATACATATGTACAAGTAGACTGAAGAGTTAAGAGCAGTTGCAGACAGATTTAGTCTGTTTTCATACACAAGTTTTCTGATGATATGGCTCTGGTTAAAACTGTACAAATCATTTTTTAATTTTTACAGCACCTGTATGTGATTTTATAAATAGTTTTTACTGATCAGGAATTAATAACTTAGCCTTTGACTTCTCAGTCTCAAAACCTTTTAATTATATCATTTCAATTAATTTTTTTTCACGAATTAGGGGAGACTATTCAAAAGTTAACCATTTAGCCCTAGTCTTGCTGAACCCAGATACACCCTACCTTTGCGAACAGTGTAGATCCAGATCAGTTGGCGTCTGAAGAAGCCAACTGATCTGGAACTGCACTGTTTGCAATTAAGTATGTGAATTTACAGCAACAATCCGGATCAAGTAGTATGACTGGCTGAAACTTAGAAGTGGGCATGGCATCTTAATTTATTCAGCAGGACAAGTAGGACAAGGGTTAAGTGCCCTGAAAAGAGGAGTAATCATATTGTAGGTGTGCTTTGATAAATCATGTCAGCATGTTAGTTTTTATCTACAGTGTATTGTAGATACCCAAAGTATTCAGACAGGAGGCCTGAGCAGATAATGTTGTCAGATCAGATGCTGCAGATTTGATACTACACCAATTGTCCACGGTTAGGTAGTCAAATGGACTTGTTAAAAGTATTAGGACAGATATGATATGGAAATGGGGTGTCCCGATATTTAGGGTATATGAAGTATCTTTTCTGTTTTGTCAAAAAAGGACTAAGTGCAGTACACTTGAGTTGTACCATACAGAAAAAGGCTTACTGCATATCAACTGTATGGTGATAAAATTTTCCTTTTGACATGCACCCATCAAAGGTTAGGATCAACCTGTGCATAGACTAACCAGAGCCTTTGCTGTGTGGAAAAGAAAAGATCCAAGGTTTCCTCATGTGGACAGCAAAACCTGCGTGGATGCCAAGTATGTCAGTACTGTCTGATGACTTCTGTTTTAACGTTTAGCACTCTGCGTAAGATTTCAGATGACATTGAAATATTTTTCTTATTTTTCCAAGAAATCAAGATTTGACATTCAATGCAAATTATTACTTATTTTGGGGAATAATAAGAAAAAATATAAATCTGTCATCTGCCAAGTTAGCCAAGAGAGGTAAAGGTTAATATAGAGTGTAAAGGTGTGTGGTCTTGTAGAGGATGGTCTAAGCCTTTGTTGTTCATGTATGGAATAAGGGCTCTTCTCACAAATCAGCCTGTATCTGTGCAGCCTGGTTATGGCCTTGGGTTTGCTAGTTACATTACGAAAACACGCCTATTCAAATATATAGATAATTTCACCTCCAAAAACTGAAAATTTTCAGATAAAAATCTCTGATATTTTTCATATTTCTGCTCAAAACATAGATTGTGGGTACTCGTTAGAACCGCCTCGGTGAGGCGGTTCTAACGAGTACCCACAATATATGTTTTTGAGCAGAAATAAGAAAAATAATGTATACCCCTGTAAACCCCAGTTTTACTATATAAAAGTGGGGTTTAAGGGGGTCAAAATTATATAGGCGTGTTTTCGTGATGGATTTTTCAGTTCAGATATTTACACTGTATTCACAGGCCTGAGAAAACTGTAAAGCCTGATCAGATGCTGCATTTGATCTGGGTTTACACTGTTTGCCTCTCATCCAGAAGTGTTTTAATCCTAGTCCTGCTGAATCCGGATATGTCCTGTCTTTGCAAACAGTGTAGATCCAGATCAGTTGGCTTCTTCAGTATGTGAATTTGTATTAACAATCTGGATAAAGCAATTTGACTGGCTAAAAATTACATGTGGGCGTAGTACCTTAATTTATTCAGCATGACAGTACTCCCACAGGTTGTTAATAGTTTTGTTAACCCTAGTCCTGCTGAACGCGGATATGTCCTGCCTTTGCAAACAGTGTAGATCCAGATCAGTCGGCTTCTGAAGAAGCCAACTGATCTGGATCTGCACTGTCTGATATTAAGTGTGTGAATTTATAGCAACAATCCGGATCAAGTAATCTGATTGGCTGTAAATTAGAAGTGGGCATGGCATCTTAATTTATTCAGCAGGACAAAGGTTAAAATTTCAGGACAAGTGTTAGGAGATAAGGAGTCTGACTGTATACAAACAGAAGGCTTCCAAATGCTCCAGAAAGGGTACTTGTCAGTCTAAAGGTCTTTTTTTTTGCTTTGTTTTTTATAATTTCTGAATGAAAAGGTATCTGCTGTACTTGTAGCAGTTGGGGAAAGGGAGCATGTTAGTATTTTTTCCTCTGTTTTTTGGTCTGTCATTCACTTTTTCACTCATTCTCCTCTGTTTCTCTCTTTCCTCTTCTGTACTAGCTATCTTTCCCTTTTCTCACTTTCTCTAGAGTGACAACACAAATTGATCCTCAAGGGTAAACATGCCATTAAATGAGAATTTGGACATACCATTTTACCCAAAATATATGGACACCTTAACTCCTTACCGTATTTGTCCTAAAATTTGAACACGTCCATTTCACTACCTGATCTAGTTCTACAAGCTGAAACATGTTTTCTTGGATAATTGAGAAGCATATCATTAAAAAAATTATAAGTTTGAGATGCTACACTTAGCTGGTTTGCTGCGCTCTGATGAGACTGCAGATGACATCTGCTCAGACTGATAGTGACTTGTTTCCGTGTGACAGAAGGCAAATTGTTCCATACTCTGACTTGTACAAGTTTAAGTCTTAATGTCTCTATTATTATGCATATTTTTGCAAGATTTGTATAATCATATTTTATATGACAAGTGAGTTGCCTTAATATGGAAAGAAAAGGGATTGTTGTCTCTAAGCCTCAACAAGTTTGTCATCACGAAACCATGCCTATATAATTATGACCCCCTAAGACCCCACTTTTATATAGTAAAACTGGGGTTTAAAGGGGTATATGTTGTTTTTCCTTATTTCTCCTCAAAACATTGATTGTGGGCACTCATTAGAACTGCCTGTTTGAGGCAGTTCTAATGAGTACCCACAATCTATGTTTTGAGCAGCAATATGAAAAAATGTTTTCGTAATGTGAAATACCAATCACAATAGAAAACTACATAGATCCAGATCAAACTACAATTCTGTCATGGTTGATCATTCTCTGATCATTCTACAATTCGGTCATGGTTTATCATTCTCTGATCATACCACAATTCTGTCATGGTTGATCATTCTCTGATCATACCACAATTCTGTCATGGTTGATCATTCTCTGATCATACCACAATTCTGTCATGGTTGATCATTCTCTGATCATACCACAATTCTGTCATGGTTGATCATCTCTGATCATACCACAATTCTGTCATGGTTGATCATTCTCTGATCGTACCACAATTCTGTCATGGTTGATCATTCTCTGATCATACCACAATTCTGTCATGGTTGATCATTCTCTGATCATACCACAATTCTGTCATGGTTGATCATTCTCTTATCATACTACAATTCTGTCATGGTTGATCATTCTCTGATCGTACCACAATTCTGTCATGGTTGATCATTCTCTGATCATACCACAATTCTGTCATGGTTTATCATTCTCTGATCATACCACAATTCTGTCATGGTTGATCATCTCTGATCATACCACAATTCTGTCATGGTTGATCATTCTCTGATCATACTACAATTCTGTCATGGTTGATCATTTTCTGATCATACTACAATTCTGTCATGGTTGATCATTCTCTGATCATACCACAATTCTGTCATGGTTGATCATTCTCTGATCATACCACAATTCTGTCATGGTTGATCATTCTCTTATCATACTACAATTCTGTCATAGTTGATCATTCTCTGATCGTACCACAATTCTGTCATGGTTGATCATTCTCTGATCATACCACAATTCTGTCATGGCTAATCATTCTCTGATCATACCACAATTCTGTCATGGTTGATCATCTCAGATCATACCACAATTCTGTCATGGTTGATCATTCTCTGATCATACTACAATTCTGTCATGGTTGATCATTCTCTGATCATACTACAATTCTGTCATGGTTGATCATTCTCTGATCATACCACAATTCTGTCATGGTTGATCATTCTCTGATCATACTATAATTCTGTCATGGTTGATCATTCTCTGCTACTAACTTGTGTCCTTCTAGACTTTAAATTCCACATTTTTATTATTTAGTCCAAATAAGGTAAATATATTCAGACAAATGAATCAGTTCTTCTTTAAATTGTTGTTAAGGGGAATTGATATACTTTTAGGGGAAACAACCATCAAATTGTTTTCCTCCCTTTTGAAACTACTCTAAAACTCCCAAATAAGTAGTCCATTTTTTTATTATTATTATTTACCCATAAAGTGCCAATTTCAACTGCAGCAGACGACACTATTAAATATATTTTTTTATTAGTTATTTTTCTCAGAAAATAAGTTGACATTTCATGTGAATTGTCTGCCAAGCAGATGATCCACATGACAGTTCAAGGCTTATTTTCTAAGAAAAAGTAAAATTTTTAGAATGTCATCTGCTACAAATTTTGCTTGGTGCTTTAAGGGTTAAATGTCATGATTTAATTTGTGTTTTCAAGATGTGTTATTTAACCTTTACCACTCTGGGCTATTTCAGCAGACGACAAATTGGCCATAGTTTTCTTATTTTTCCAGACAGCAGGATTTGAGATTTCATGCAGATTGTCTCCACTGCATGAATTGTCAAATCCTGTTAAGAAAATATTTCAAAATGTTGTCTGCTGAAAATTTTACCTAGAGTGCTAAGCATTAAGATAGTTGTTACCTTATGATTGATGTTTTTTAAGCAAATTTGTTGATAAATGTGTTCCACCTAATTAAATATGCCATGCTTGAGAATATTGTATGAAAATAAGTGACTATTTATTATTTGCTTGCAGCATCCATATTAGACGAATGAGAATATAATCTGATGATTTGCGGTACTGCTGTGCTTGAATTAGAGCTTGTCCCGAATTATATATAGCAATTGTAATGACGCTTACCCCTTTCTGCCCGGCAGACCAAAAGATACCTTTGCAAACAGTGCAGATTAAGATGATGGAGGATCTACACGGTTTGCTATTCTGTTATTGATTTTTCTCTCAAACCCTTATTTGCTACAATGAATGTGTCCAAATTCAAAGATGGAAGAATCAATTTCAGAATCTCTGGTGTGAAAGGGTCAATTTAATTATTGATGTATTGTTAACAAGATCACAACAACTATGCAAGCTACATTCTGGAAAATGTGACAGAGATTCTATATGTGCTGTAATATCAGAAATCATACCTTTGGACATGTGCACTCAGCAAAGATTCAGATCAGCTTTCGCATTCACACAGTCTGATCAGAATATTCGCTTGGCACATTTTAGATAGCCAAGGATGCAGAGTTTCTTCATGCAGATAAACAATACTGATCAGATGGCACAGGTGCACAGGCTGATCGGAGTCTTTATTGGGTGCACACATCACGAAAACAGGCCTTTATGGTTTTGCCCCTATAACCCCATTTTTATATCGTAAAACTGGGGTTTACAGGGGTATACATTATTTTTCTTTATTTCTGCTCAAAAACATAGATCGTGATCATGGGTACAAGTACTCACGATCTATGTTTAGAGCAGAAATATGAATACTACCAGAATTTTTCATCTGAAAGTTTTTATTTTCTGGTGGTAAAATTCTCAATATATAGTCGAACTCGTTATCTCGAACTCGCTTATTTCGAATTACCACTTATCTCAAAGTGAAAATCTGGTCCCTGTTTTAACATGAAACTATGACGAGGTAACAAAATAATGTGGAAAAGAGGAGAAATTGCTCCATTGCTCCTCTTCCACATTATTTCATATATTTCTAACTTCAACAGTCAAATTACATATGTGATTGTTCAATTTATTGTTTTTCTCACTCTCTCAACTCTGATATGTGGAGATACGGATATCTCGAAGTATTTCAGTGAGTCCCTTGGAATTCGAGATAACCAGAGTTGACTATTTGAATAGGCGTGTTTTTGTAATGATCACAGAAGGTACATTTTCTCACATTATGGCCTATATGATTTTAATGATTGATCTCATGTCGTAGTTTACTATATGTATATGACCTGTGTCATGAGAAAATGAGCCTTGTGTTCTTTGAAAACAGTGAGGGCCTAGACCAGACTGTGAGTATGTGCTGTTTCTGTGTATGAACTGTAAAGAAAGGGAACTACAATGTGTGCTTTACGAAAACACGCCTATTCAAATATATTGAAAAATTTTCAACCAAAAAAGAAAAAAATTCAGATAAAAAATTCCTAAACTTTTCATATTTCTGCTCCAAATATAGATTGTGGATACTTTTTAGAACTGCCTCAGTGAGGCAGTTCTAATGAGTACCCACAATCTATGTTTTTGGACAGAAATAAGAAAATTAATTTTTATGATTTAAAATTAGGGTTTAATGGAGTCAAAACTATATAGGTGTGTTGTCGTGATGCAGGGCAGACAAAACACAAGCGGCAAACCAAAGCATCACGAAAACATGCCTATATAATTTTGACCCCCTTAAACCCCACTTTTATATAATAAAACAGGGGTTTACAGGGGTATACATTATTTTTCTTATTTCTGCTCAAAAACATAGATTGTGGGTTCTGGTTAGAACTGCCTCATAACATAGATTGTGGGTACTCGTTAGAACTGCCTCGTCGAGGCGGTTCTAACGAGTACCCACAACCTATGTTTTTGAGCAGAAATAAGAAAAATATCAGAATTTTTTTATCTGAAAAGTTTCATTTTTTGGTAGTAAAATTTTCAGTATATTTGAATAGGCATGTTTTTGTAATGGAATATCAAAACAACCAGAGTGACAGATAGGATCCACCAAACATAACAGTAAGACAACAAACAGGACAGAACTTGAAAGAAAAAAGCCTCACAGGCAGCCGCCATTAGATCAAAAAGAAAAATGCTAGAACCATCACCTATAGAACACTTTATAGTAAAAACTACTGATGGGTTAACCCTTTCAACCCCGAGTTTCTCAAGTGGACTTGTCCATCCTTGAATTTAGATGTGTCCACTGATGCAAACTGGGGTTTTAGTCTAAAATCAGAAGCAGAATGACAAACAGTGTAAAGCCTGATTAGTCTCATCTGAATCTATACTGATTGCAGAGGTATCTGTTTTTGGTCTGCCAGGCTGAAAGGGTTAAAATCACTGGTATCAATGTGATAGATTATAGTTGTACTTATGAAACTGTAATTTGATTAGACTTAGTTGTTCTGTTACATCTGGTCCAGGCTTTTGTTGTTGACATTGCTTTATAAGGCAACAGCTCTCTTTATTGTCCCAAAACTGGTTTCAAATGGCTCCCAGAAATCAACATTTATTTTGTATGACCTTGAATAATACTGGATAACATGAGCACAGCAAGAGAAAATGTGTTCAGTGAATCTCAGATCAACCTGTGTATACCATGCAGTCTGATCAGTGACTTTTATAGCAATCAGTATTTCTAGTTTCCAGTGATTCTGCAACGGGAATGGATAAACCTTCAGGGGAGGTAACAGCGCAAATTGTTTTGCATCCCTTCTGAAAAGGGCTTTTCACTAAGAGAAAAAGTCCCAAGGGGAGGACATTATTTCCGTTTAGAGTTGAGCTCTTTTTAAAAGGTGATTGGTATATGGGATAACAAACAGAAGTCAAAAGTTGTCTCCCTTGTACAAAATGACAGAAAAATTACCAAAGGTATCCAGTATCCTTAAGCAGACAATGCAAATTCTGGTTCTGAGGTTATAAAACCTTTTTCATGCTCAACTCAGCTGAGCATGAAATTTTCTGTGCTAATAAATATGAAAATGCCAACAATAGTGGGCACTTCCATATTTATTAGCAGAGAAATTTTCATGCACAGCTATGTTTAGCAAGAAAGATTTTGCAATTGTTAGTAATTTGTTAGCTGAACAGATTTCATACTCAGCCAAGTTGAGCACAAACAAGTTTTATAACCTTGGGGCCTGATTGATCAGAATGTATGAATGCACAGATTGATCTGGGCTTTGATTGCTCATGTGTGAAAAAAAGGTATTTTTCTTATGTGGATCAGATATAGATGTGTCCAAGATTATGGCACATCACGAAAACATGCCTATATAATATTGACCCCTTTAAACCCCACTTTTAATAAGTAAAACTGGGGTTTACAGGGGTATACATTATTTTTCTTATTTCTTCTCAAAAACATAGATTGTGGGTACTCGTTAGAACTGCCTCGTTGAGGCATTTTGAGCATAAATATTAAAAATATCACAGTTTTTTAATCTGAAATTTTTCAGTTTTTGGAGGTGAAATTTTATATATATTTGTACAGGCGTGTTTTCGTAATGAAGTTGTCCAGACTCTTTGTGTTGTCTCCTATACTACATGTATTCTTTTAGACTGGAGGTTTTCCCATGATATGATTTATTTTATACATGTATTACAGTTTATACTACAGTTAATGTCCTAATTCAAATACTTCATTCCATACTTTATCTGCCTTTGTTCTGTATTTGTATCACAAATTATGTGATAGAATGGCAAACAAGGTGGGTGGACCTAGAACAGACTGCCTGCTCTTTTCAGGACAGTCTTATCTGCTTCTGCCTTGTTTCTATATGCTATTTTGTCAGAGAAGTTTATATTTGAAGTTTTGGGACAATAACTGTATGTTGCCATTCTACAAAATCTCTCTACATGTAAACATTGAAACCTGGAGCGAAGGCAACAAGAATGAAATGGCTTTCAAAATTTTCCAACTTATGATTATCATGTCACATTGAAGACATAAAGCACAGTGTATAGTTTGGCATCGGGATGTTGAAAATTTCGGTCATTTTTTTTTTCTTTTTAATATATGTGTCCTACTTGAAGGGTCTTAGAATGGGTTCAGAGATTTATGTTTTTAAATCTTTTGCTAGAATTTTGAAATTATAGACATAACATTCTCATACATTTCATTCCATTATTGTCCATTTTCCACAAAATAATAACACATCATTCCAAATGAAAATAAATGAATAAACTATTTTATATGACAGTAAATGATGCTTGTTTCTTTCATTTCCCCTGACAATTCCCGGTTTCATAATGGAAGGAAAGTATTTCTCAGCAATCATTGTACAAAAAAAATAAACATACTATATTTACCCTTGGTATTTGGATACTTAAAGCTTAGCATTCTGGGTAAATATTTTATCAGGCGACATTCTGAAATATTTTTCTTATTTTCACCAGAAAATAGACTTTGACATTTCATGCAAATTGTCTTCTAAGAAGACGATTTGCATGAAATGTCTGAGCCTATTTTTGGCGAAATTCGTCAATTTGTCATTTGCTGAATTAGCCCAGATAGTGGTAAAGGTTAAAATAGTCCGGAGTTATTGGCAAATAATGCAGTTCCTGATCAAAGTAGAGCACCGCATTGGACCCAGGTTTGCAATGTTGCCTTTTAGCCAATACTATTTTAGGAAAATCGCCACCAATGGACCTCGTTGTTTAAATCTCACACAGGTGTAGTAGGGAGCAAACATGTCAGAATATTTAGGATAATTATTGTAACCATGCAAAAGTTAGGAATACTGGAAAAATACCACTCATTTATTGTAATACTAGTTCACAAGATGGGAAAATTTCTCTTATGCCATATGCGAACTGTGAAGGTCAAGATGAGCGTGCATATCCGCGCAGTCTGATCCGGACATTCTCTGTTCGTCGACATATAATACAATATCCATTGATTCTGTAAGCGGGCAACGAAGACCCTGATCAGCCTGCGCAAATGCGCAGGCTGATCAGGGCCTGCGTTGTCCGCAAATTACATAAGTGCAGTTTTGTACGTTGCGCATCAGATGGGAACAGCACAGCGCACTAGCACAATGTGTTTCATAAAGGTTGTTATAAAAGTATGGCCCACCAACCTCACACCCCCACTAGACCCAATTTCCCACTGAGATATTTTCCTGACATATATATATATATATATATATATATATATAATGTCAGGAAAATATCTCCACCAACTTGAGGGCATCTTGGGGCTAGGGGAAACTTATTTTTCTAACAACTTTTATGAAACACATTTACTGTTGCATTTTAAACCGGAAATGAGGAAGCGAATTCAAGTCAGATATAACAGACACGCGCACTGACTGTATTTATTTATCATTATTTCCCATCAGTGTTGTGTTCTGGTCATTCTAGTGCAAGAAATACTTTCCAAAGAGAAAGGTTACTAAATCCCATCATTTTGATCATGGTATTAATTTAGGGGTTGGAGCAAACATGATTGAATTACCTTCTTGTTACAAAGCCTGCGTTTGCCTTTCTGCTATGATTCAGACATCGGGCTACCGGAATATGTAATAAAAATTTGAATATCGTTATATCTGAAATCTGGTCTTCAACACCTGAGCCTATTGGGGAAAATCCTCGCTTTATAGCAGTAATGTGTTGTATTGGTCCGTGTTAATAATCACAGACACTTTCACTTTTCTACAACCGCTATAGACTTTTCAATGAGAGCTGATTTTTCCATTTGCTTTTGTTGCCCTATAACTGAAGAAAAAAGTAAAACAACAACGTACTATCATTCTGATCAGCCGATATGATCTTGTTGCTGCTCCAGGTCAACTGTCAAGATCTCAAACTAAACCCTTAAGCTGTTGCTCAAAACAGTCTGATCAGAGACTTCGCAGGGCTCTCTGTCTTCGCTGTGCGCTCATGCAACTGTGGTCCGGCTCATTTAATTTTTTACATAAATTAGGATGAAACTTTATGCCTGTTGCAGCATGCACATCAGGAAAACACGCCAGTATAATTTTGACCCTCTTAAACCCCTCCGGCGGTATTATAAAGTGGTATGGACAAATTGTTAGTACTTGAGCACAAAGTCATGGCATTGTTATAACTAATGCCATGATTGCATTTTATTTTATTTAAATTCATATTCATTCTCCACTAGAAGTGTAAATTAGAGGCGTGAAAATGCAAATTATAACCGAAACCGGAAGACGACAAAACAAAACTTACAAACAAAACAGAATGAGTAGTGTTTTTTTTTCCCAATCTTGTCCAGAAAAAAAGGACTTGTTAGGTGCCGTGTGGTGGCCGTAAAACGACTCCCCGTACTTCATCATGGGCAACTTTACCTCCGGTTTCTTTGAAAATTGAATACCGCTCAAGCTGGTGCTAGGGGGGCGTATACAGCCTCGCAAACTACATAACTCATTATGAAATGACGCCTATTCAAATATTTAGAAAATTTCACATCCAAAAACTGAAAATTTTCAGATAAAAAATATATATTTTTCACATTTCTGCTCAACACAGATTGTGGGTACTCGTTAGAACCGCCCCAATGAGGCGGTTCTAACGAGTACCCACAATATATATTTTTGAGCAGAAATAAGAAAAATAATGTATGCCCCTTTAAACCCCAGTTTTACTACATGTATATAAAAGTGGGGTTTAAGGGGGTCGAAATTATGTAAGCATGTTTTCGTGATGATATGGAGAGACTTAATAAAACCGAGTGTACGATACATTCTTTTTATGAGGTGTTTGTTTCCAAAAGCAACCTTTTAGATTTTTATTGAAATGTTGAGCTCTGTTTTCTGGTAAAATAAAGGAAAACATATAAAATTTCGGAGTGTCTGCTTCTTGTATGTTTGATAAATGGTCCAGATCTACATGTTGTTAGCATAGCTAAACTGTATGTAATAAAGAATTTGAATTTGAATTTGCTGCGGATTTAAGAATTAAGCATTATCACATTTAAGGTCACAATATAAACTGTTAATAGTAATCATTTCTTTTCTCTTTCATTACATCTATTTTGAAATTTAATATCGAGAATAACAGTTGTATTTTTTTCTAAAGGTAAACTGTTTATTGGTATTGTAAGTCCCAATATACTGGGGTATTTACCAATTTGATTGTGTATGTTAATTGATAGATGGCAATAGATATTTCTTTCTTTTGTACCTGTGATTTTTCAAAGACCGTTAATATTAGTCTGTACTCACACTTCTAATTTATTTTTATTTTGACCTCTTGTGCACAAATAATATTCAAATTATTTTCTAAACATTTTAAGCCGCGACGTCAAAAAACACTTTCGGACATCTGCGCCCCGCGAAAATTCAGATCAGCCTGCGCATTCGCACAGTCTGATCAGAATATTAAGTGGGCGCATTTTGGATAGCCAAGGATGCAAAGTTTCTTCGTGCGGACAACGAAGAGTAATCAGACTGCACGGATGCGCAGGCTGATTTAAGTCTTCGCTGGGCGCACATGTCAGAAGGTACCTTGTGGCTCATTTGTTTGTAGAAAAATAACGTAGTAATAAAGCGTATCACACAATAGGGCAAGTTATCACAACGGGAGCGTGCCTTCAGTCAAAAGTAAATGGCAAATTAAGGGCTATACCATAAATAATTGGATAGGTAAAATATTATTGTTAGCTGTATAGATTGTACTTTGTTAGAAATCTTCAAAAGTCAGTTCGTCAAAAACTATTGTTTGATCCAGCCGGACGAAGCTTACGTACAGCCGTACCATAAGAGCGTTAGATGTTTCGGTTGTTGTTTTTTTTTTGAGGAAAGACATGTTTGGTTTGTAGGTAGGATTAAGAACAAACAATAGGTGCATTTTATTTACTTGTGTGTGTATGTATTACGATATAATAACAATATTTGTGCAGAACCTTATTGTTGCAACAGATTTTTGTCAATATTAACCTGCTTCCAGTCCAGACATGTGCAACAAATAACATGAGCCGGCATACGAAAAAAAGGGCCTTATGGTTTTCCGGTTTGTGGTTCTTCAAGTACGCATGCGCAGTCCCCTATTTGGGCTAAGGACATGCATATTTTGCCTGAAGCTTCCTCATAGTCTTTACTACATATCTGCGAACAGCAAAGGCTCTGGCGAGACTGCGCGTATGCGCAGGCTCGCCTGAGTCTTTGCAGGTCGCCTATATGATTAGTACCCTTTTCCCATGTGCTGGCTCAATTTCAGTTGATAAAATCTTTCTTGTCTACTAAATGAAATACTGACGGATTAAACAGCTAGTGTTTACATCTTTGGAATTAGTAAAAGTGATGGAATACATTCATTTAGTTTATCATTGACAAAAAAGTTATTGCTTTTGTTAAAATTACTTCATATTCTCTCTTTGACTATACATTTTGATATGAAACGTGACGTCGGATTTATTCTGAGTATATAAATATCAATAGATCTACTTCTGAAAAAAAAAAAATGATTAACTTGTGTTCCGTTGTGTTCCTATTCGGTGTGTGTTCTGGTTCAAGTTTCTACAGTGACCAGATTAGCAACTATGTTCAACTTATTTCGCTTTATTCTATGGCTAACATATCGACAGTAGACTTTATTCCTATTTATGACCTCTCAAACTCCATGAACGTTACAGTTGACATGATGCTGTTTGCGCTCAATGACTTTGATGAAGTCGCCGGGAGTATCGAGTTAGTAGGCGCTTTGGATATGTCCTGGACAGACGAAATTGCTGCCGCAAATGGGGGTTCATTTAATACTGGTGTCGCAAGAAGATCATTTCTCGTACCTTACAATAAGATATGGACACCAAAATTGGTACTTTCGAATGCGGTTGACGGAGTCTCAGCTGTCGGAGACAGTGCATACATGTGTAGATTTTACCTGGATACATTTCGAGTTCAGTGGACGCCACGAGTCCTCATTAAAGCTGCATGTTCACCGGATGTGACGTATTACCCATTCGATAGACAATCTTGTTCTTTTACATACCTTCCATGGGGATACAAATCCAGCGAAATCTTACTCCTACATACAGCGGTAGAATGGAATTTGGGGTCGTATGAAGCAAATGGGGAATGGTCTCTGATAGAGACAAAGACGGAGACATTTCTTAGTTCTGCCACGTCATATTTAAAACTTTCATTAATCATTGAGCGGAAGCCACTGTACTTCGCTTTCAACATTATTCTTCCTGTGTTGGTTCTCTGCAGTCTCAATTCAATGGTTTTCTGGCTGCCGGCTGCATCTGGAGAGCGTGTCGGTTTCTCAGTTACATGTTTTCTTTCATTTGTAGTTTTGCTGAACATGGTGTTTGATATTCTGCCGCGTAGCTCCTCGCCGATCTCTTATCTCTGTTACTACCTCGTAGTAATGATGGTGTTTAGTGGTCTTACAACGGGCTTTGTGATTGTTGAAATGAATGCTTTCCATAGATCTGAAGACGACAAAGTACCATCCTGGTTGCAGACTCTTGTGAAAATTATTACATTCCGTTGGAGCTGTTCATGCCGACACAATGAAGCTTCGGATACCGAATCCCAAAATAGTAGCATGACCAGCAAAGATTCATTGAATGGCGATTCTGTAAAAAACAGTGAAAGACACAAACTCACAAGAAAAGTATCAACTACACATCCAAAACTGAAGAACGCGAACGAACTAAACGGTGAACTAAAAAGGGGATCTGTGTCACACGAAGTCAATATTGATCAAATGGAGCAGCGCGGAAACAGTACTGTTAAATCAAGGAAATCTGTGCGACGCGAAGTAAGTCTTTGTCAAATAGAGCAGCATGAAAACACTGATGTTAAGACTAAAACCCAAGAAATCACATGGGACATGATAGGAAATCTCTTGGACAAGTTATTTTTTATTGCATTTTTGGGTGGACAAACTTTTTTCTCTGTTACTTTCCTGCTGCCTTTGGGATTTCGCGCTATGGGCCCCTAATGTGGTTCTAGAACATGGGTTGACGATGAAAGCTTATAAAGAGACTGGGGAAATGGATTGTCATATATGTGGTGCGATATATTATTTTGTAAAAAGAAAGACACCGTTGTTTGGTAGACAACTCACGACTACTGTGCTTTCGACATCCTTTGGTAAGACGTTTTTTTATTCGGCGTTTTATTCCAAATGGGAAAAAAAATGATTTGTGATTGACAATATCTTATCAGAAACTATTTGTCGTTCTTGTTCCTCTGCTCTGTTTTCAAATATTTCCCGTAAAATTAATTTTGTGGTCAAAAAATGGATCTGAACTACAATGTCTATAGTAAACTAGATTTTTTTTTAATGTTGTTTTAATATGTTTTGCTATTTTTTTTTTTTTTTTTGCTCTGATTTTAAATTGCTGATGTTCCATAACAATACTGTGAACATTTCAGAAATATTGAACAAGTGAAACTTGTTGAAATCTCATCCAAACTACCTGCCCTGTCGGTTTTTGTATGATATTGGATGTTTTTGGGTTTTTTTAACTAATGACTAGAAAAAATATATTTCTGCATATTCAGTTACGACAAATTGGTTTGCATTACCATGCTAAAGATTTTGCAAATTTACTCTGTTATTCTATGTAAAGTAGCAGGCAAAAAAAAAAAAAAAAAAAAAAAAAAAAAAAAAAAAAAAAACGACTTTCCGGAAGATGTCGAAAGTAGAGTAGGCTGCAATGTTACTAAACGTTCTCCTGACTTGGTTACGTTCACACATAAACCACATAAACATGGTTAGGAACACGTGACTTTTCAGATGACGTGCACTGACAAATTTTGACGATTTGGATAGAACATTCTTTTATAACTCCATTAATCGGGACGGATTTTATACAAATACAAATAAAGCTCGGAGACCCATATGAATAGAGCCCTTTGTTATCAAAATAAAATCGTTGCAGACGACATTCTAAATTTGTTATTATTTTCCAGAGAAACTAAGTCTTTGACTTTCGTATGAAAAGTCTACCAAGGCTAATTTTCTCCGGAAAAAGGAAAATCGAAAGTTCGTCTGCTATAGTTCTGGTTAGCGTTTTAAGGGTTAATTCGCAATCTTATTGGTACATAATTCGTGTATGACTAAAATGTTTATCATCTATCCCAGCAAACACACAACGTCGCAACAACGTCATTACAACGTCGCTGCAACGTAGTGACGTTGCAGCGACGTTATAACGACGGTTTGCGACGTTGTGTGTTTGCTTGGATATTTCCCAGCTACTTCAAGTGGACTCTTCTATCGAACAATTCAGGAAGGTCCATCATCTGATGAAAGGGATGCAATATTAAAACTACCTCAGTAGATTTTGTTTTTTCAATTGGAAATACCATGACAGTTGCCATTTTGATATATTATGCCGCATTTATTCAAATTATTCGGACAGACAGACTCAGCAAACAGTGTAGACCCAAATCATACGCCGCAGAACGCGGTGCCTGATCAGGGTTTACACTGTTTGCCGCTTCTTTAGTTTTTAGACACGTCAACAGGATGTAAATGAACTCCTGCAAAGTTTAGGACATTTATGGTAAGGAAGGTGCCCGAACAGTTAGGGCAGTTACGGTACCAGTTGATACTTGGGAAACATGCGGGCATTACAGGTGAGGCAGAAGATGCCTTTACAATACATTTTCTAGTTGGTCTCAATAATCAATAATATCACATTTGTAAATTTTTGTGCTTTGAAATTGTTTTATTTGTAATACTATTCTTATACAAACACTTGCACATTATTGCTGACGGTCTACGCCTTACCAAACACACACACACGCACGCACGCACGCACGCATGCACACACAATCGCACAGTTTTACCAGATTTATGCGATACGAGTGAAAACCTGCACGTATGCTTCTCACTATTATTCTTCTCACACAACAACTGAGCTTAGCGAGTTTTTTTTTTTTTTTTTTTTTTTTTTTTCCTGAACATCACGAAAACACGCCTATATAATTTTGACCCCCCTTAAACCCTCTTTATATATATTAAAACTGGGGTTTACAGGGGTATACATTATTTTTCTTATTTTGCTGAAAACATTGATTGTTGGTTTTCGTTAGAACCGCCTCGCAGAGACCGGAGTGCACATAGCATTATCTTAAAAAGCCGTTTTGTTAAGGCTGACCTGTCCTTTCATTGACACATGTAATAAGATCTCCATAGCACTGATGCAATACTTACATGCTAGGAAGATTAATTGGTACCTGTATAAATCTCGACTCAACGACTTCATAAGACTTAAAAGAGGCTAGTTTAGATTGAGGAGCGTTATAGTGTATTTTATCGTTGTTCCGAAATGACTGAAATACGGATAATGGGACGTTAAAATCACAAAATAAAACAAAATAAAATAAACATCGAATTTCTAAACTTTTCAACAATTTTTCAAAACTAATTTCTGTTCATATGGTTTAGCAGGATTCCTCTTGTACTGTTGCACCTTAAGCTATATATATACATTATCAATTTAGGTGAGATATTTTGAACATTATCCGTCCGTGCTAGCTATTTGGTTTAAACATATTTTATTGCATAATACAAGTACAACAAAGTAACAAATTTGACATACAAACGATATAGGATTAGAACGAAAGCATATAAATACTTATAGAGTTCTTCTCCTCTACGGTGTATATTTCGTTGTTGACTTGAAGGCAGATTGTTTCACAGATCAAGGCAAAATGTTGTGGTTTATTCCATGTAAGAAGGTAAAATAAATTAGTTGACAAAACACACACAAAAATATAGAATAAAAAATAATAAGAATAAAGAAAAAGTAAAAAAAAAAATGAAAATAAATAGATAAATAATAAATAAACAATTCAATAAGTTTTTGTATTAAGAAAACAGTAGTAAGAATCAAACAGTGTATAACAAGGTATATGAAGATGGCATTCTTGGAGAGGAACAACTGAGCTTGCATCCACAGGCAGACAATGCAGATATTGTTCAGGACAGGTTGTACCTGCAACATGCATTTACCACAGATTTAAAACCGTTTAGTGTCCAATATAAATTTATGAACTTTCTCAAAAATGGCTTTGTTTATGTCAACAGAGAGGTTTGAGCTGCCGTATAGCAGCATATTTAAAGTAGGTGTCTGAATTGTAGAAATAGCATTCATTAAAGTTGTGCGTTGAGTTTGGTAATGTAAGCAATGGAAAAAATAATGCTGCGAATCCTCGATACTACCACAACTACACAGTGGAGTTTCAGAGACATTTGTCAGGAACAGATCCAGATTCAAAGCACTGCAGTGAGTACGCAAACGAGTGTGTAATATCTGGAGACGGCGACTGCCAGTATAATAGTATTTCGGTGTTTGTTCCTTGTCTTTAGTTAAGTTATATTTAAAAGAGTTAACAGAATTACTTTGCTGGAGTTCTAATGGCAGATTATTCCATTCTTTGATGGCCGTTGGCAGAAAAGATTGTTGATACTGAGTGGTTCTAGCATTGATTCCTCGTAGATTATTTGAATGCCTTAAATTATAATTAGAAACATTACTAATAGATTCTGGTACCAAAGAGGATAGATACTGTGGAGTTAAACTGTACCTCATTTTATAGAAAAGAGCTAGCCTGTGATTTTTGCGTCTCTGTTCGAGAGTTTCCCATCGAATTTCAGAATAGAGTGTGTTTAACGAAACTAACTTTGTTGCTCCCGTAACTATTCTGGCAGCTTCATTTTGTAGCTATTTCAATTCATGTAGGCGTAACAGCCCTTATTTAGTGAATAGACCTGTGTCACTATTCACTCATAGGGGTTGGGATGGTACAGTATAGAACTTTAGGCCGGTATCTAACATCAGGACAAGTATAAACTTCTTTCATCTAGAGGCTCAGGAGACATGGCCTTTAAAAACTTTAACCAAAAATCTTTAACCAACGCCGACACCGACGGCGACGCCGTGGTGACTGCTATAGTCCTATCTTTACTTTCGTACAGTCGAGCTAAAACAACAACAAAACAAATGTGTTAACTACTTTTATTGAAAAGTAACAAATAGATTTATTGGTCATCATATACAATTACAGTAGAACAAATATCAGTTTGTAATCAGAACAAACAACTTTCAACGTAAAAAAAATGAGAATAGCTTCTATATAACTTGGAGGAACAATCTCTGTTTGACGCATTAACCTTTGGTGGTATTTGAAACTTTTAATTTCAAAGTTGACGATAACTTGTTGAGTTTTAAATAAGGTTATTGTCAATATATTTCAATTTATTCTTTTCGTCGTATAATTTATTTACCAATCTGACAAAGAGACAAGA
This sequence comes from Anodontia alba, assembly GCA_964016985.1. Lineage (NCBI taxonomy): Eukaryota > Metazoa > Mollusca > Bivalvia > Lucinida > Lucinidae > Anodontia > Anodontia alba. The sequence goes on along the minus strand of OZ024822.1, from coordinate 22,147,835 downwards.
CATTTTTTAAAAAGCTATTCGGGGGAGATAGCAATAATGGTTTGTTGTGATTGAAGAGTAGTAACATATATACATGTATATATGCACAAAGTTATATTGAAAAGTGTATCTTTTACTATGCAAAAGCTATTTAAACTTTCATTATGTAATAGGCTAATGTGTGTGTATGTGTTTGTTCTGGGTGTCCTGGACACTACTTACATTTTTTTCAGTATTAATATAACTGACACGTCAACGCATTTTCGTCATGACATGTCCACGTCTGCTCGACATCAAGGATCGGGCTGGCGGGGACATGGATGTAACCGTTTAAGAAAATGCGCAGTGTGAGACTCGCAAAATTACCTCATCTATTCCACGTTATTACCTTACCACTACCTTGTAATTACTGGTAATACAGACTTTTACATCGATAAATACCAACCTGGCCATGTATGTCCGCCGCGACGCACCCATGCCGGTCCGAGCTCTACAATTCGGGCCGGCTTGGGTGGGTGCTTGAATCACGGCAGTTTGGAATGGTGTAGGATTTGAACAACCAGTACAGCCTCACTAATATTACTTACCTGATAATTATGAAAATAACCCCAAGTCTGCAAAAAGTTTCCTACTTAGAGTTCAAGACTTGAATACATTTACTATTTACAAACGTATCTTAAACAATATAGGTCAAAACGCATGCATGAATCATTCATTTAATTGTCCTGATATTCATTGGGGGAAGATGATTGTCAAGAAAAGTGCTGCAGATAGAGAGGTACAGCAGCATTAGTAGACGTCCATAGGACATGGCCACACATTAGTTCATGGTCAACCGACAAGGAACAGCAATATCTTGGTTTTCATTTACTCTGGCATACAGTAGAATTAGCCATGAGTACTCGTCTTTGTTTATTATAGTGATTAATTTGATTTTCGCTTTGATGCATTGACTGAGTTGGGAGCCTTTATGCGAACCGAATTTTTATGTGTTTCTGTATTAAAAGTAGCATCGGGACCCAGGGTGAAGTTAGTTAGCTGTAAAAGTGCTTTAAACCCCACGGTGGTTTACTCTACTGACCGTTCTAAGGCGGTGGTCCCAGTGTTGGTCTTATTCTTTGTTGCTTTGTGGTTTATTCTACGAGGCGATTTGTTGTATGTCTTTCCATGTGTCATTTCGTTCTTGTGTTTTTCAGGCCTTTTAGTATTGCGATTACCTCTCTTGGGGAAGAGAGAGTTAATCTTAGTGCTTTTCGTACGTTTGTTCGATTTGTGCTTGTTTGGATTTGTCGGTTTCCTCTTCCTCTTGGGGTCTGGGAAGGGCTGCGGTTTGTGATTGTGGCACTTCCTGGACTTTTCTCTTACCTTTTTGTTTAGTATTCACAAATAACCCATCCCGGTAAAATCTTAAACATCTGTGCCTGGCATTAGCGACCATGCCATGATTGTGGCTGATACAGACACTCTTCCCCACTACATTCGCCAGAAGAGAAAGAAATTCTTTGTCTTTTCGAAGGCAAAATGGGATGACATATTCAACAAAATGAACCGTCTTTCCCAAAGCATAGTCAATACTGCAAACATGGGAATCTCTTCAGTTGAACAACCCTGGGCTACATTCCAGACTGCCATTGATGAGTTCATGAACAAAAATATACCAACTAAAGTATGTAGGTCAAAAAAATCAGTACCCTGGTTCAACAAAGAACTGAAAAGAATGGTACGATGCAAATCCAGGCTGTACAGGCACACTAAGAAGACTAAACAACGAACTGCAAAAAATCTGCCAAGAAGGCTGATATTGGCTATACCAATAGTACAGTGAAACCTGTGTAAGAGAGCCACCTTTGAGACTGACTTGAAATAGTAGTTGAAGTGACAAAAAACGCGTCTTTCTTATAAAGGCACAAATAGCTAGCAAAATTACATGACATATACCTTTATAAGTTAGCCACCTTTTCACATCAGCCACTAAAGTTAATTTCAAAGGTGGCTTTCTTACACAGGTTTCACTGTACCATCAAAAAAGGTCTAGAGGAGAAGAACATCAAACCGTTTTGGCAATATGTCAAATCTAACTTCCAAGACTGTTGGGATGGCTCCTCTCAAGAAGATGGCACAACTTATAAATGACCGCAAGGAGCAGGCGCAGATCTTGGTTGACCAGTTCAAGTCAGTCTTTACTACTGACAAAAATGACCTGACCTTCCCGAATACCAAAAGAAGAGCAATGAATCCTATACCACCTCTCAAGATTACAGTACAAGGGGTAGAGAAACTGCTTCTCAACATCAGTAAGGCTCATCGACCAGATTTGATTCCAAATATCATGCTAAAGACATGTGCCTGGCAATCAGCCCCTGCCCTGCGTACCATCTTCTAGATTTCCCTAGAAGTGGGAAATTCCCCGGTGAATGGCCGAGTACAAACATAGCTCTAGTCTTAAAGAAAGATGATGTCCATTAAGCGGGGAATTACAGATCGGTATCTTTTACCTATGTCTAATGTCAGCTACTAGAACATATTATCTGCAAACACATCATAGATCATCTTGAAAGAAATAAAATACTGACAACTTATAACCCTGGTTTCCGGTCTGGATTTCTTCTGAGACACAGTTGGTAACAACAATTCATGGTCTCCTAGGAAGGTTTGATGTAGGATCCTAAATTGATATGGTGATATTAGACTTTTCTAAGGCCTTTGACACTGTGTCGCACAAGGACCTCCTGCATAAGATGAAACTCTATGGGGCAGATGGCAACATCAATGCATGGCTCACTGATTTTCTAACAAATAGAACAATGAAAATAATAGTGGATGGCGAAGAACCCGACGCTGTCAAGATTGACTCTGGAGTCCCACAGGGCACTGTATTTGGTCCACTGTTGTTTCTTTGTCACATAAATGACTCTGATTCTGTGAAACCCACCGTTAGATTGTTTGCGGACGACTGCCTTCTATACCGTTCCATTAATGATGCCGGAGACGACCTTACTCTACAAAATGTCTTTAAACTGCAAGAATCCTGGGCGAAAACATGGGGAATGCACTTCAGTGCCAAGAAGTGTTACATCATGACCATTAACAGCAAGTCCTTACACTTCTACCAGTTGGACGACCGCATTCTCCAACAAGTATCTGAGAGCCCATACCTCGGCTTGAAATTTTCTGAAAACCTCGTGGGGATCCCATATTAGTAACATCACCAAGAAGGCAAACTCCACCCTGGGATTTTTCGGACGCAACTTCAAATACTGCCCACCATCCTGCTGGAATTCAGCGTATCTACCTCTGGTACGCTCCACATTAGAATATAGCTCAATTGTTCGGAACCCACATCTACAGAAGGGCACCACTCCAAAACAGAAGAAAGATGAACAGGTTAAGGTGGTCGAGGGGCTGATGCCAGCTTTGCATTGTTATGAAATACTAACCTCTGTCCGTGGTAAACATCAAATCATAACAAAGAAACAAAGGGTTCATTGGCAGTCTGAAGCCAGTGCAAGAGAAAACCACAAGTTTGACAACGAATGGCCCGACAACAGGCAGTAATAGTAATGCGCCAACCGTCTAAAACAAACTGAGAAAGAAACCGTCTGAGTCTGAGACACGATTCGTACAGTGAAAGAGAGAAGCAAAGTTATCAGACATAACTGGGTTAACAACAATATTGTTAAACCTTATTTTAAGTTACTCCAGTGGTAGTACAGCATAAATGAGCTGTAAAGTCATAGTATTAGGCGAAGCCTTATTAAATGAGTGTGTTACTATTTATAGAGGAGAATTTCGGCGCGTTGCGATAAATGTAACGACCCTGCTCATTTTATAGAAAGTTTTGGTATGTTTTGGTACCTTTACAAACTCCATAATTATTTATAGAGAACAACTGTACCCATAGGAAGAGCCACTTAATATGTCGGTACTTCTTTTCCTTAGAAATATATTATTGAATAGCATGAAGTAGGTTTCATGAAAAAAGCCCATTAATATTATTAGAATAAGCCAGTTAGCCGGGCATTCAAATCAGATGTACACTGTTTACTTGTAAGTTGTATTTGTGCTGACAGAATTATACTGTTTGAGTGCAGATATCTTCTTTTAAAGTTTTATAGAATATTTATCATTGTGTCACCTTCTTAATAGACTAGAATAATCCATATGAATGCATTGTTACTCTAATCCCAGTCATGCATTTACATTTCAATAACACGGCTATTAGAATTTTAGAAATTTTCTCCACCTTTGGGACAAAGAGCTAAACTAGACTAGCTCTTTGTCCCAAAGGTGGAGAAAATTTCTAAAATTGCGAAAATTTGAGTAATTTTGGTCATTGGATATATTTCACACACTTTCGACAAAACAACGTGCCAAGTATCTGTGACAAAAAGTAGAATTACCGAAATGTTCATCTAATTACAACCTTACTAAATAGTTATAGGGATACAACTTTTCGTAAACTTAGCCCTATTTAAATTTCTTTATAGAAAATAAGACGCATAAATTTAACACGAATGCAAAGAACGTCTCAAGTGATTGAACAAATTTATTGATAAAGCCTCACCTAAAACAATAATAACAGCGCCATACAAATCATTACGAAAACACGCCTATTCAAATATATTTAAAATTGCACCACCAAAAACTGAAAGTTTTCAGATAAAAATTCTAATATTTTTAATATTTCTGCTCAAAACATAGATTGTGGGTACTCGTTAGAACCGCCTCGCCGAGGCGGTTCTAACGAGTACCCACAGTCTATGTTTTTAGCAGAAATAAGAAAAATAATGTATACCCCTGTAAACCCCAGTCTTACTATATAAATATGGGGTTTATGGGGGTCAAAATTACAATAATATATAGGTATGTTTTCATGATGGCTGAACCTAGCAAGAAATATAGTTTACTAGAGGGGAGAAGTCAGGAGACACATGGACCTCGAAACGTGCGATGTTTCAGTGTTCATGTATCTTCTGACTATTTCTTTCTAGGAAAGTATATTTTTAAACAAATAGAATAAACATAAAAATGATTAAAAATTAAAAGATGACAAGGAGTATTTCGTTCGGCCTACAAACATCACGAAAAAGGCTTTCGTCCGCCTTTCAAAATCTATGGTAGGTTTTGTCCGCCATGCAAACATCATGAAGAGGGTTTAGTGTAAGTATGGGAGGGGTGGGGGGAGGGGGGGGGGTTGGGCGCATTGTGCGGCTGAAACTTAGGCCTGCACTAATTAATATGTTACAGATCCGTGGCGTCAGAAAATGTTCATTATTTGGTTTAAACATGTTTTATTTTCAATCTTTGCATAAACATGTAACAAATGACAACATTTCAACAGGATTAGAATGGAAGCTGAAAGCCTCTTTAGTTCTTCTCTTTACAATAATACAACTGTATGTGTAATGACAGTATAACAATAAAGCATACATATTTCAAGATGTTAACACCATGTAAACTCATTACGAAAACATGCCTATTCAAATATACTGAAAATTTTACAACCAAAAAATGAAAATTTTCAGATAAAAATATCTGATATTTTTCATGTTTCTTCTCAAAACATAGATTGTTGGTACTCGTTAGAATCGCCTCATCAACATAGATTGTTGGTACTCGTTAGAACCGCCTCGATGAGGCGATTCTAACGAGTACCAACAATCTATGTTTTGAGCAGAAATAAGAAAAATAATGTATACCCCTGTAAGCCCCAGTTTTACTATATAAAAGTGGGGTTTAAGGGGGTCAAAATCATATAGACATGTTTTCGTGATGTAGTGTATGGTCTAATTTCCAGTGGACAGAATTATTGACACTTTCATTTCGTACACACTGAAATGTTCATGTAACTAATTTATTCAGAGGAAAAGCATAAACTTTAGGTAATATAGGTGATTCAGTGTAAATGAGTAAAACAGAAGGTATTTGTGATCATTATATATAACCGGAAATGCCCAGATATGCCTGCGACTCGGTAGTCTGATCATGCGCAGTTCTTAGGTACAGTCGAACTTCGATGTGGGACCATGAAAATTTGTTCGAGAGAGCGGTAGTTCGAGCCTCGGAAGGTTACTATTAGTGCCACACCAGGAGGCACAATGGGGATAATTGGGGGATATCTTTTCGGTGTTCTATATTTTAAATGTATGATATATAGAGGCGATTCTAATGAGTACACACAGCATACATTTACAAGATAAAAGAAGAAAATCTCCCTAAATTATCCGTATATCGTATTTGGAAGAAATCCCTGCGGACTCAAGAACGTGTTCGACTCATCCGTTGTAAACGAGCCATCGGGGTTCGAGCCACTGAAGTTCTACTGTATATTATACATTGTGGAGTGATTGTACAAGTTGACAATAAAGGCCGAGATGGACAGGCCGGTCAGGGTCTTTGTGACAAGGACCCTTTTCGCATGACATAACTTGGTATCAGATATAAGATAACATTAACAGAAATTTATATTGAGCTGTACATACCCAGGGTGAAGTTAGTCGGCTGTAAAATGCTTTAAACTCCGCGGTTTATTCTACTGACCGATCTAAGGCGGTGGTCTCGGTGTTGGTCTTACTCTTTGTTGCTTTGTGGTTTATTCAACGAGGCGATTTGTTTTAAGTCTTGTCTTGTGTTATTTTGTCCTTGTGTTTCAGTCCTTTTGGCATTGCCATTACCTCGCCTCGTTTGTTCGATTTGCTCTTATTTGGTTTTGTCTGTTTCCTCTTTCTCTTGGAGTCCGGGAAGGGCTGCGGCTTGTGGTTGTGGCACTCCCTTTACTTTTCTCTTTCCTTTTTTTTATAGTAAAGGAATTTAAACTTATCACTTTCTGCATCAGGCGGCCGATTGATGATATTTTCTCTCATGAAATAGGACATTTAATGCAAATAACAAATCCTATTTTCTGAAAAAAAAAAAAAAAAATTCAAAATTGTACCTGCTGACTTTTTTTTTTCAGTATGCACTAACGGCATCTAAGAATAATTTCACCAATATGTACGAATATATATTGTGTCGTTCAGTGACTACTGTTGTAACGAGAAAAACCGTTCTTAATGATATTTGCGAACAACTAACTTGCATGTGCACCCTTATCAGAGGACCCGGATAGTCAAGCTGCATGTATTACACAGACTGAGCTAGGATTTTGTTGCTTGCATATATATATTTCAAGCCAGGTAATTCCAATTTCGTCTATTCACATCCAATTTTTCCTACTCCCATTTCGCCCATTCCCAATGTTCCCACCCGTCGTTCTCATTTCGAATACACGGGAAAAATAGAAATATTCCCAACTCGCCTACTGTTACCGAAAACTAAACCACTTATCCTTGCTTGCATCAGACTATTGAATCAGCATTGGACTGAGGGCCCAAAACAAACAATAACTGAGAAATTGAATGTTGGTTACATAACATGTAAAACTCCTACTTTTAAGAGCTGTGGACCTAATAAAATGTGAATACTGAAACAGTAACTGGTATTGGTGCTCGACATTTGGACTTTTACTTAGTACATGGTAAATGGATTTTACTACGTATCAGATTGTTATAATGTGCGTTTAGGAATACTTAAATTTATGAAACTATATACTGTTCATACTGCTTTAAATACTATATTTCATAGTATTTCAAATAGTAAAAATTTTGTCAAAGTTGATTCTGTGCTGAGTATTGACGTAAATATTTTAATTGCAGTGGAATATTTCAGAAAAGTTTGAAAAGCAAATACCTGGCACTGCCTCTGTGTGACTCAGTTGCCTGGTAGCGTTAAAAGTCTGAAAACCGAACTGCAAATATTATTGCCTAACCTATTAGATGTATCAATAAATATTGTATCTAAAACCGGAAACCGTATGGAAGTGTATATATAATAGGCGAGTTAGGAATACATATATGAGAATAAGAAGTATACGAAAATAGGAATAGGCAAATTTGGAGTAGGCGAAATAGTAAGTAGGGAAAATGTGAAAAGGCGAAATTGATATAGACGAAATCGGAAGAAGGAAAATTTGGATAAGCGGAATGGGAAGTTTCAAGCGTCATCATTTAATGACGCGGTACAATAGTGCAAAACACCAGTCTACCACGTGCATTGTTAGGCTCTGGTAAGTTTGCGTGATTGAAAATTCCGGTTCAGAAAGAATATGGCCTCTTTGCTGGATTCTGTTTCGTTCCGTTTATATTCAATGCTATATTCTGTTTCGTGTATATTTAATGCTAGATTCTGTTTCGTGTATATTCAATGCTAGATTCTGTTTCGTGTATATTCAATGCTGGATTCTGTTTCAATGCAATATGTCACTTTTATAAACTTTGGTTTCGTGGCGGTTTAATTTTTTTTCCGTTTATTAAACTTCGGCGAAATTAAAACCAAGCACGAAAGTAAAGGTGTTTAATGTATCAGAACATTCCTCACGCACACTTTTAATAGTGTAAACTTAAAGTATAAGACACTTTATAAACCGGTATAATCATCTAAGACAATTTTTGGGCAGTCACATCTGAGTTAATAGACCCACTGTAGGAGCTACACTGTCTGCTATTCAGCCAACAAATTTTAGGATGCATAACTAGATATAGGTATTTTTTCCAGAGGTTGGATTGTAGAGGTAGGGTTTTAGACAGGTAAATCCGGTTCACGGTTACGATTCTCAGTTCCAGCACAACCTGGATTTGTGATGATCTCATGTTATAGTTGAAATCTATTTTTACACAGGAGCTGTCAGGGAGACTTTTATCCTATTTCCGCTAGAAAACTGACTGAAGGAACGATGAAATTCACTACTTCTGACAGCAACATCCGAATACCCTACAACTCGACCCCTGGAAGAAATATTACAGGAAATTGGACTTTAACCTGTTAGAGCTATAGAAATGTGCGTGCTCTGTGCGGTTTTCCCTGAAAAACGTACACAGACCACGCGTTTATACACTAAACACGCATTTACACACAGAACACGTGTTTATGTACTTAATAGTTCTTTTAACAAACAGTCATAAGCAGTTATCTATAGAATTATAGGCAATTGAATGGGAATTGGCGGTTCTAACGAGTACCCACAATCTATGCGTTTGAACAGAAATAAGACAAATAATGTACACCCAAGTAAACCCCAGTTTTACTAATGAAAGTGTGGTTTGAGGGGCTCAAAATTATATAGGCATGTTTTCGTGATGACTCCATACATACACACACACACGTTTTACCGCTCATATGTGGGGTGCAAATGGCTATTTCCGAGGGAAAAACCTCATATACAGTCAAATATTGTGATATGAGAAGGAGTGGGAGGGTGGGGGTTGGGGCAGGATCATGCCTATATGTTTACATATAATACAGTCATCAGGACTCAGCTTCCAATCCATAGGACTCGGTAGTGAAGTGTCTAAAATATGCTGGTAGAATAACGAACGGTACCGAACAGCGAAGCCAGTTTTATCTGGGTGTAAACTTTTTTCTTAAGGTATTGTGTTAGAATATTTAGAGCAAATATAGTATGCGAGAAAGACTGGAAGTTAGTTGGGTACGGAAAAAAATACCATATATACCCTAAATATTCGGACATTTTTATTTCTTACCATATTTATCTTTAACCCATGTATGCCTAGCGTCCAAAAAAAGATATTTGCAAACAGCGTAGACCAAGATCACACGCCACAGAACGCGGTCTGATCAGGGTCTACACCGTTTGCCTTAAATTCAGGAATTTCTATAAAAATGGTCATATTACGAAGTAACCAGACACCCCGGTAATAGACCTGTCCAAAGAGCTGCGGTGGTAGACTCCACTCGGCATAAATGTTTTATGTTTCAACAAGTCCATCTGACGAGATATATAAAACCTGGTGCTTTGTCTGAATGCAAGCTGAATGACAAACAGTGTAGACCCTGGTCAGACGCTGGTCAGCAGCGTTTGATCTAAGAAGGGTTTACTTAGGCATAACTGTCCGACTATTTACAAATTGTATACCATAGTTACCCTAAATATTCGGACATCATAACTCCTTATACTTATCATACACTTTTAACATATTTAGAACCTTCTGACTGCCGAAAGCGGCATCTAAATGTTGTGACACAATGGCAGCCCTTTAGGATCGGCTTTGACCTGGATTTACAAAGTTTTCTCATTGCTCAGGATTGTCTGTCCGAATATTTAGCATCACGAAAACATACCTATATAATTTTGACCCCCCCTTAAACCCCACTTTTATATAGTAAAACTGGGGTTTACAGGGGTATACATTATTTTCCTTATTTCTGCTCAAAAACATAGATTGTGGGTACTCGGTAGAACCGCCTCGCCGAGGCGGTTCTAACGAGTACCCACAATCTATGTTTTTGTCTGAAAATTTTCTGAGTTTTTATCTGAAAATTTTCAGTTTTTGGAGGTGAAATTTTCTTTACTTTCGAATAGGCGTGTTTTCGTAATGGGGAAATGCGATCTTACAATAAAACAGTACATTTACAAAATTAAGAAAACGAAAGTAAGAACAAAAAAAAAAAAAAAAAAAAAAAGTGGCAATATAATATAGCCATACGTAAATAGCGATACTTGAGACCAAGGTGCGCATCCACGAAGTCTCATCCGACTGCTCGCTGTTGGTCAGGAATCTTAAGGATCATTTATTTACATTTCCTGAAATAGCTTTCATCTATTATACAGTGTCCACCTAGGTGTAGTGCAGCCCTGAAGACCAAGTGAAATATTATTACAGACAGTGTAGATCCAGATGATATAGATCGTAATGAGACGTCTCATCAGGATCTACACTTTTTGACATTTCATTTTTGAACCCTTTGAAATCCATATTTGCAACAGTACACATGCTAAAAAAGAACATCACGATAACATGCCTATATAATTCTGACCCCCTTAAACCCCACTTTTATATAGTAAAATTGGGGGTTTACAGGGTATACATCATTTTTCTTATTCATGCTCAAAAACATAGATTATGGTACTCGTTAGAACCGCCTCGTTGAGGCGGTTCTAACGAGTGCCCACAATCTATATTTTGAGCAGAAATATGACAAATATTAAAATTTTTTAATCTGAAAGTTTTCATTTTTTTGTGATAAAATTTTCAGTATATTTGAATAGACATGTTTTCGTAATGAAGAGTCCACTGCAGAAGAGCAGGGCAACTTGTACACGTTTTGCTTAAGTCTTCCTAGGACCAAGCTATACATGTACTCATATTCCTTGCCTGTTTGTCTCGTACATGCACCTAGCTAACGTAAAACCCATTTATGATAAGACGGGCAAGTGAATAATATTTAACGTTCATTCTTGTAAAATAACACATTTTCAGTATAGAGGCAGCTTCAAAACAGAAACAAGAATTCTTTTAACGATAAAAGCAGGCTGTTTTAATTCGTTGCATTTTTTTTTTTTTTTTTTTTTTTGTCTTTTCGTAAACAAGGTTCTCGTAGGAGGTACCTTTTCTACTCCATAAGTACATTTGCTACTTTCCTACTTACGAGTCAAAATTGTCCGATTTTAAATAAGGCGAAAAAATACAATGTCTTGTGATTCTCGAAAAATCTTGCACTGTTTGACTATAAATAAACACCATCGAAAAAATACTGCAAGCGAGGCGTACGCATCTACGGCGATAAGAGACCTCTTTCGGATTTTTTCGGTGAGTGGTATTTTGTTCAATATTTTGCATATCGAGACCGTCAAATCCATACTTAAATAAAACCTTCAGATTTTTACTAGATATAAATAGGTTTGCGGATGTCAGTACTGTGCGCAGCCTGATTCGATTCTGCATACATCGCCTGGTTATTGTATAGAGCTCTGAGCAGACTGCACTGAGAGTAGTATTGTCTGATCAGGGTTAGGGTGTGTTTGTTTATTTGTTATATGTGTTGGCCCTCTCCTTCCCCAGTCGGAGCTCTGATGACTTAAAGACTTTCTATGGTTGATCGGAGACACAAATATACATGTCCAGACAAGGAATAAGGAATCCGATCACCGTATAGAAGGGGAAAACAGAACCAACAGAATTTGCACAGCGAACTTTTTAAAATATAGAATCCTACAGGAGTGAGTTGGCCGTAGAACAATGAGCCAAAATATTAATAATTAAAAATTGATTAGTGATCTATAAAAAAAAAACAAAAAAAAACCAAAAAAAAAAAAAAACCGCAAGGCTAGAATCCGGAAACAATTGTTCATGAACGATATTGAGTGTCAGCGCTGTAAACAGTTTAGGTAACTGTCTTAAGTTAGGGAAGAGCATGCCCTTCTCACTGGCACAACAACGATCATTACACTTGGTCGGGGATTGTACTTGATCAGTTAACCATATTAATCAAATGATAAACCAGTGGTCAAAATGTAAACTGTTCTAGTAAGTACAGTATCTAATTCACAGTTATTTTTGCTGAAAAAAAGTGAGTAGCTTTTGCAAATGCAAAAGCTACTCACATTTTTTTCAGCAAAAATATGAGCGTATATGCCATATTTAATGATCAAAGTTTTAACGATACGTTAACTAACGACATCGTATTGTCTTTAGTCATTTATTGATTGTTGTCGAGTCCGAAGCGAAGGGAACAGTGAATGTTTTGCCACTGTTTGTCATTATATGTGGATGTTGTAAATATATACAGTCGACTCTCGTTATCTCGACCTCGCTTATCTCGAATAACTGCTTATCTTGAAGTGAAGATCTGGTCCTTATTTAACATGGAAATCTAACAAAAGGTAACAAAATATTGTGGAAAAGAGGAGAAATTGCTAGCAATTTCTCCTCTTTTCCACAATATTTTCAATATACTTGACTCTCGCTATCTCTAACACTGATAACTCAAACTACTGCTTAAGTCATGCTAGACTTTTGATAATTTTAGTTTAGTTCTGCTTCATATATTCTTTACATTTCAACTCCTGTTATCTCAAACAACTGTGATCTCAAACTGAAAATTCTGATTCCTAGGAGTTTGAGATAACGAGAATCCACTGTATGTAAAACACTGAGCATTCTAACTGTGTTAGAGTTTTTTTGTGTAGTTAATACTGTTAGGCGTTACCCAATCTGGAGCTTAGTGATAGGAAATTACCCTTATTCCGTCCTGGCCGCTTTAGAACTTTGTGCCATGGCCACCATACAGACATCAGAGGAATCCAGCGGAGTTCAAACCCGCGACTTGTTATTTTTATACCAAGGTACGCGCACACTTATACCGATATTAAAGGTAAGGTATCCCATAGTAGGGGCGGTGGAAGTTACAGCCGACCATGTTTTGGGCTACCGTATTTGATAGGTGGGGCCCAGTCCTATTCTTTCACTGCCTTTAACATTCCACTTAGGGTACCTATTCACTGCTGGATAAACAGAGAGGTGTTTAGTCGATAGTCTGAGCTTGGGTCGAACCCGTAACCTTCAGTACCGCAATCAAAGGCTACTGTGCCTCCCTTCGGTATACCGTTAGCAGATATGCCAAGTTGAAACTTGGATATAAGTGGAATAGGCAACAGCTTGACCAGGGCCCAGTTGTTCAAAACTAACGATGTCGTTAGTTAACGTATCGTTAAAATTTTGATCATTAAATATGGCAAATGCGCTAATATTTTTGCTGAAAAAAAATGTGAGTAGCTTTTGCATTTGCAAAAACTACTCACATTTTTTTTTCAGCAAAAATACCTGTGAATTAGAAATTGTACTTACCAGAACAGTTAACGTTTTGACCACTAACGAGCTCTTTACGCTAACGATGCTTTGAACAACTGGGCCCAGGGTATGAAATTATTTTAGAAAGCCTGTAGGACATAACTGTTTGGGTGATAACAACGCTAGCTCAGTTACATTGTACAATGTCAATACTAATCATGATGCCTTGCATCCTTAATAAACCGGGCAGCCCAGTTCAGATTCCACAAAACGCAGATCAAGGACTGTACAATTAATATGAAAAACTGTGCAGTCTCATCAGGAGCTTATTGACTGACAAACTGTTTGCAATTTACAACAGCAGGAGCAATTAAGGCAGCTCTACTTTGTCCAATCTTGAAAATGCAACTAAACGAAAATAATTAAGCCGGGTGCAACATTTTCTACAAGGTAGCATGTGCGCCCAGTGAAAACTCGGATCAGCTTGCGCAGCTGCTCAGGTTGATCAGAGTCTTTGCTATCCGCCTGAAGGCACTTTGGATCCTTGGTTACCACAGAATGCTCTGTGAAGACACTGATCAGACTGCGCGGATGTCCGATCTGAGTCTTCGCTGGGTGCACGTTATCTTGTAGGAAATGACGTGGCCCGACTCAACTACATTTTAAAAACAGAGAAAAACTTTTCTTGAGCAGAAACCACAAACATGGAGCCGCAGCGTGAAAAAAGTACCTTATCACATGTGCGTCCACCGAAGTCTCAGATCAGTCTACGCACACACGTGCTTGATCGGAGACTTGGCAAGGCGCTCTGTCGATAGTCAAGGAACCAGGATATCTGTATGCGGACAGCAAAGACTCTGATCAGGCAACGCTGTCTGATCTGAGTCTTCGCTGGCTGCATATGTGAAAAGGTACTCTTTCTTACGCTGTGGTTCAATAACAATTACAGTCTATCTACGTATCTTCAAAATGTAGAAAAAATGTCAGTAAAATAGACAGTTTCAACACTATGAAAGATGAATATACAGTTCTTGCAGAGTTACATCCATCTGTAGAACAGATCGACATACAAATTCTAACCATCTGCCCTTCTATCTCTTTCATTTCACATCCAGTCTTGTTGTCTTCCTCGCTTACACAATCGCGAACAGCAAACTTGTCTCTTCCTGAAACATTAAAAGGCCGTATTCACGCTTAAAATGCTATTCACGACTAAAGCAGACGACAATTAGAAATATTTTTTTGATTATTTTTCAGAGAAAATAAGGCTTGACATTTTAGGTGAATATTCTGCCAAACTGTCGATTCACATAAAATGGCAAGTCTTAGTTTCTCTAACACCAAAAAATAGAACATCGTCTGCCGCAATTCTGCTTCGCGCTTTTCGAGTTAGATATCATTGGCAATCATTAATCAACAACAGAGAGAGAGAGAGAGAGAGAGAGAGAGAGAGAGAGAGAGAGAGGTCCATGTTATTTTTGACAGAATGGACCTCGGACAGATGCATGTTATTAAGAGAGATAAAGAAATAATGACGGAACATGAAAAGAAGAAATGAACATTGTGGACAGATGAATCAACGTATAAGAATATATTCATGAAATGTGCTAAATTGATCTTTGATGACTGTGGTCATGATGTATATGGCGGGCCGATATACAAAAAAAAAAAAAAAAAAAATCTGGAATGAAAAGTTAATTTTAAACTTTAACAGTACGATTTTTTAATTCTGTTTGCAATTTCAATCACGAAAATATAAACAACATTCTGTTAAAGCTAAAGGATCGGAGGTCCAACAAGAGAGATTTGATAAAGTAAGGAAAAGGTTTTCTGAAATAATACAGCTGCACCCCGCGTTCTTGCGGTGATGCTTGTGGTAGGCGTGCGGGGTGTAGTTTGCTCTGTGCTAGTTCTTGGCATAAAATGGATCCGACCACAGAATTCAACTGACCACTTGTAATTATACCCCCGGCAAACGAAGTATGCCAAAGGAGTATATAGTTTTCGTCGGTTCCGTCCGTCCGTTCGTCTGTCCATCCTTTCGTCTGTCCATCTGTCCGTGATGCCGTCCGTTAACCCTTTCTATAACCAAGTTTTACTTCGAAGTTTTTTGATTAATTATAACTCTGCAGCCACCGATCAAAAACTTTTTATATATAGTATAGGGTACCTGGGAGGGTTCTCTTCCATTCTACGTCTATGAACCCCTGGGTCATGCCCCGGGGCGGGGCTAGAGGTCAAAATTTAGGACACCCCAATAAAGTAGTATATTGCAGTGTGTTTATACAAACAACTTCTTAATAAATAAGGATGGGCATCAGACATGTTTATCACATCAACATTCAGTGTAATAAGGTCAAGGTCATTGTGATCTTATTTTCATACTCCAGAGAAACTTGGGATATTGCTTCTGTGTGACACCACAATTGACATCTTAACAAATGTAGGTCACCTTGACCTATATTTCACGGTACAGTGATTTGGCCTTATATCTTAAATGTTACTTGATGTATGAGCATCAATATTTGGGATCATGAATCAGTATGATATAACAGTTGACCTAAAAGAAAATGTAGGTCACTGTGACCTATATTTTATGGTCCAGTGATTTTACGTTAGACCTTGAAGACAATTCGATGTATGACTATCATAGTTTTGGATTATGTGATCTATATTTCATAGCCCTGTGAGTTTGTCATATATCTCCCACTATTTGATGCCTAACTGTCATATTTACATATAATGACACAGTGTGACCCAAACTTTGACCTCAAAGTAAATTTAAATCAGCCTGACCCATATTTCATGGGCTAGTGATTTTACTTAATATCTTCTAGATTATCTAATGGATTAACATCAAAGTTGGTATAACGGATCAATGCGACCATCAGATTGATCAAGTTTATGTAGGTCAATGACCTATATTTAATGGTGTGGCGTTTTAGCTTTATGTCTTGAAGACTACTTACTCCAGAAAAAAATGCACTTGGGATGACAGATCAGTGTCACTCAGAGACTGACCTTGTAAACTATATGTAGGTCAGTGATCTATATTTCATGGTCCATTGACTTTGTCTAATATCATGGTCATTGACTTTAAAATATTGTATAATTAAAAGATGGCGCCGGCCGGGGGTATTCGTGCCCTCTGGGCACTTGCTCTAGTTTATCCTAAATGTGTTAGGTTAAATTGTGCAGTCCATGATCAAACCTAACGTAAGCTGGGTCTACGCAATTTGCACAGACTGTCTGTTCTCATATTTAACTCTTTCACTGTCACAGGCGATAAAATAGGCTTTTGCAAACAGCTTAGATCCAGGCGAGACGGCTCATCTGGATCTACGCTGTTTGACATTCAGTCTTTCAACTTTACATATGTAATAGGAAAGGAGAAAAAATCCCAAATCGCATTTTCCCCGCCCGGGGATCGAACCCAGTCCGCCGGATCCAAAGTCTTGCACTCTACCACGTCGCTATAAAAGCCGGCTTCTACCGCAAGGCAGTAAAAGTGTATCTTATATCTAAGCTGTTACATTCCTCCTTCCTAAAACGAGACATTTGTATGCATTCATATCAATACAAATGTCGCGCAAGCTCCGAGTGACAATCCAGCACTTGCTTCGCCCATCAGGCTCCAAGGCTGCCACCCCCACACTGGCCACCAAATGTAAAAGGAAAGGAGAAAAAATCCAAATCACATTTTTTCTCGCCCGGTGATCGAACCCTGTCCGCCGGATTCAAAGTCCTGCACTCTACCACGTCGCTATAAAAGCCAGCTTCTACCGCGAGCCAGTAGAAGTGTATCTTATACCTAAACTGTTACACATATACAAAAGAAACGCAACTCCAAATTAAAATGTGAATATTTGCAGAAATATTCAATTTTGCAGAAAATCGATTTAACGACACAATTGAGTAATCATTCCTGAATGTAACCACCATAGAGAGTTTAATTTCCATCGAGACTATATGGCACAGAAGTCCATTTTGTCAGAAAGGTAGTCATTTTACAACTTCAAAAACACAAGCAGTTAATAGCGAGTATGCCCACCATAATCATTGAGTCCCGCACGCACACGCCTGGTCATGGACAGGATTAAACGATTGATCTCTACTTGGGGAATTGCATTCCACTCCTGCATGAGCGCGAGACGTAGTGTTTGAAGCGTTGTAGGCGGCTGGGGCGGTTACGAACACGCCTATCCAAGACGTCCCACAGATGCTCTACAGGAGAGAGATCCGGACTATACGGAGGCCAGTGCATCACGTTGAAGTTGTTTTGTTGAAGAAACGCCATGCTGAGCCTTGCTACATGCGCCCGGGCGTTATCCTGTTGAAATGTAACGTTGTGCTGGCGTACAAATGGCACAACCACCGGTCGTAAAATGACGTCAACGTAACGCTGAGCCGTCAAAGGGCCATCGATGAATACCAGGGGCGTTCTATGACCATAAGGTATGCCAGCCCACACCATTAACGCACCATCTCCAAACCGATCACGTTCAACCAAGCAATTGTCACGATAACGCTCTCCGTTACGCCTATACACACGTTGACGGCCGCCAGCTCTGTAAAACAAGTACCTGGACTCATCAGAAAACATAACGTTACGCCACTGACGAAGGGGAAACAGGTTTGGCCTGTGTTGTGTGAGCCACGCCATTCTAATCTGACGTCGTCGTGGTGTTAATGGCATACCAACGTACGGACGACGAAGACGTAAGCCAAACTCTCGAAGGCGATTCCTGACAGTATCTACACTTATTCGATTGTTGTGCGTTCCTAGTGTCACCTGAGCCGTTTCTACGGCTGTACAGAACCGATTACGAAGATGGGATAGACACATGTATCGGTCCTGTCGACGTGTCGTGACGCGCGGACGTCCACTTATGGGCCTGTCATTTGTCGTTCCCGTCTGTCTTAGACGCTGGTACAAACGAGTTATAGTCGATTTACTCACTTGGAAGTTCCTGGCGATGACAGCCTGAGACGTCCCGCGTAGCAGCATTTGGACCGCTGCGGTACGTTGATCTTGCGTCAAACGTATCATGTTCCGTAGAAAAATTTTACCGGACTTTTAAAATCCTACCTTCAGGTAACACAATATGCCAATATGACGAAGGTACTGTATACATTTAATGTATTGCACGTGAAAATATTAAAAAGACAACTGGAGCGATTAGTTGTACAGATTCGCCTAAATATTTTCTGCATAATAAAGTTTGAAAAGTATGAACGTAAATCACAAAATAAAGTTTCTGTCAACCTTGTGTTTGCATGAAAACATTTTGGGTTAAAAAGTTGCGTTTCTTTTTCGGTTCAGTATATAAACTTCATTTACATATAAACTTCATTGCTTTTTGTTTTTAAAAAAAGCAGACGACAAATGTCGTCTGAAATTTGGCACCGAAAGAGTTAAGGTAAATGAAATATACTTGAAGTACTGATATGGCCAAAGTAAAGTTGGAATTGTCACTGCCGCATTTAATCTAAATATTCCAACACGTAAACCCCTACCAGATTTGTCCTAAAACAGCTGAAAAACTCCATCATACTTTCAGCTGACGTATTCTTAAACATTTCAGGACGAGTGGCAAACAGTGTAGACCCTGATCAGACGCCGCATTCTGCGGCGTCTGATCGGTGTCTACACGGTTTGCTCAAAATTTGTGTCCAAATTCTTAAGATTAGGACAGTGAACTACTTTTATAAGCAAGAAAGAAAGAAGAAAACATAATTACCGTCCTTTAAAAGGCCTTCGTACTTGATACAATAGACGTGATTAGGTAAGCATTCAGTTGGTTCTATATTTCCCCCGAGACATGAGCGGTTTAATATGGACGTACATCGGACACATTTAAGGCACTCAACTGAAAAACAGAGAAAACTATTCATAACCCATAAAGCGCCAAGCAAAATAATGTAGCAGACGACATTCTAACATTTTGATTTTTTATTCTTCAGAGAAAACATGTCTAGACATTTCATATGAATCGTCTGCAGCAGACGAATATCAAAATTGACGTCCGCTGCAGTTGTGATTGGCGCTTCAAAGGTTATGATGGATGCAAACGCTTTCAAGAAAGTTACTTGTCAAAAGAGCTTTACGTCTCTTCTGCAAAGAGAGCTACTTTAAAAGGAAAGAATTTGCTCCAGGTTCCTATTTTATATCTAGCTGTTGTAAAATTTATATACTGCTACAGTAGAGCAACCCAGCCACAATTCAACAAAATAAAAAAAAAACAACAAAAAAAAAAAAAACAACACACAAACAAAAATGTTTTGACAGAAGACTGTTAACTTCTTTTCATTTGGGAAGATTATACATTGTCAGCCAGGTAGATGGGAATACGATGTACTGAAAAGTCGAACTTCGGATGCCCCGATGACGACAAACTACTTTCGTTTTCGTCACTACGCACGTGGATAAAAGTGCAGTACAGCGCAAAGGCTACAACTCCATTTTCTTTGAGATTGATGGTAGCTCTACTGAGTACCCAAACGCAACGCCAGAATATGTCGCTTTGGATCTGTGCGCACGGCAAAGACTCCGCTCGGCCTGCACACCAACAAATTTTGGTCAGTCATCGCTGGGTGCTCTTTGGACAACCAGTGTTCCAAGATTTATTCAAGCTGATGAGAAGACTGATCGACTGCACTGATGCCCTGGTTGATCGACTGCACTGATGCGCAGTTGATTTGTGTCTTCGCTGTGCGCTCCGCATCGCGCTGTTCGAAGGTACAATTTCTCAAGTTGAGCCTCAATTAATAAAATAATAACTTTGTATGTCTAGACATAGCCAATATTTGCCAGATTGAATTTTACGCAGCCATATATGTGACTCCACTGATCTTTGGCCCCGTAAATAAATCTTTCCAATAAGACAATAAATTCAATTGTGCCCTTGCCAATAACAAGATATATTACACCCTTTTTGTTGCGAAGTTTGATATCATTTGCATATCGAAGCGTCAAATCACTTATTACATACCATTTGCAAAGTCGTTAAATTGGCAAGTTCGTATCACCAGGTCTAACAAAACAAGACACAGGCTTTAAAAGTAATCTAAGGAATTGTGAATAACCGGAGACGTACCGACCAGAGTATTAGCACAAAAACTATATGCAACAGCTGCAGTGCATGATCCATATTTCTGAAGCTACTATTTCTACAACATTAGCTGAATTCACATGTTATGGCCACCAAAAATGGCAAGATAAACAGATACCGTATGTGTTCGGACAGACAGGCCTGAGCAAACAGTGTAGACCCTGATAAGACGCCGCAGAACGCGGCGTCTCGTCAGGGTCTACACTGTTTGCCACTCATCCAGCAATTTTTAGACACAATATTGGGTAGTAAATTGTATTTATTAAAATTTAAAAAAAAATATGGTAGGCGTTGACTTGTCCGAATACTTAGGGTTAGTACGGTACCAAAATCTTCAATTGGCGCATTTTGGGTAGCCAAGGTTGCAAAGTTTCTTCATGAGGACAATGAAGACTGATCAGACTGTCAGTTCCAAAAATCTTTCATAAATTTAACTCCACGTGCAATTTTATTATTGCTAGCAAAGCGTATTCTTCTGCGTCTGTGCAACATTTTGGCTGCCAGGTAACTAGTCATAATGGTCGACCTTCTTCAAAAGCACACATACCCTGTCCAAGTAAAGGGTCTATTAAATTAAGTTCAAATCGACTTTATACTTTCCTGTAAACATTTAACGGGCGCGCACTTATGGTTTACACGGACATCCGAACGAGTAACAGATACATTTGATCATTGTATTTCATCCTGAACAAAGTGCGTATGATTTAGGTTCACTGTACTTGAACATTAGCTTATTTTTTGCCATGCATTGTCTTGAGGAAACATCTAAATACATCACACTGAATTGGAGTAATGTTCTGAAATCGGTCACAATCTCAAAATTCAGATATGCAAAGAAAGCGCTCAATCATCATATTGATAAATATTCGCTTCTATTATATGCTGTTGTAGCCTATGAGATTACCGACTCCTTTAGTCGTTTTTAATAAAATTGAAATTAAGATCGTGATGCTATCTGGAATCAAAGAATAATCCATCATGATCATTGCGAGGTGACCTTGGAGAAAAACGACCTTTTCTCTATACGAAGAGCAAAGACCCAGAGCAAAGACCCAGACCAGCTGTTATTCTGTGCAGGCTGATCGCAATCTTTGTTGTTTCATGTGTAAGTTCTAGACAAAAATAATGTCATCACGAAAACATGCCTATATAATTTTGACCCCCTTAAACCCCATTTTTATATAGTAAAACTGGGGCTTATAGGGGTAAACACTATTTTACTTGTTTCTGCTCAAAAACATAGATTGTGGGTACTCGTTAGAACCGCCTCGCCGAGGCGGTTCTAACGAGTACCCACAATCTATTTTTTTAGCAGAAATATGAAAAATATCAGAATTTTTATCTGATTTTTTTTTCCAGTTTTTTGGTGTTAAAATTTTTATTATATTTGAATAGGCTTGTTTTCGTAATGATTTATGAAACAACGAATACAGACCATACGCAGGCAGTACTAGGAAACGTGCTGCTAAGATCTTTTCTGGTCTCTCAAAGCAAGTCCCCTGATTAAGGGAAATAGATACATTTGCAGGGGAGGTAAATCTATCAAAATGTTTCTGCCTCCCTTCTGAAAATGGGTCTATAAAAAGAAAGAATTTGCTCCTCTCTTTCCTTATAGAGTAGATCCCTTTTCAGAAGGGGACTGATGTGCATAGAAGCAAACAGGAAGTCACAAGTTGTTTCCCTGATAAATAGGCGAGAAAAAAAAACTGTGTAACAAGTCCCCTTAAAGAACTGCTGCATTAAGTTTATCAATTTTATCTCAAGTTTGAAAAGAATAAATCAAACTGAATGTAAATAATAAATAACTTGAATTTATTATCAATGAAATGAGTCATAGTTTCGGAAAAAAGGACCTCATTACGAAAACACACCTATTCAAATATATAGAACATTTCATCTCCAAAAACTGAAAATTTTCAGATAAAAAAAAAACTCTGATATTTTTCATACTTCTGCTCAAAACATAGATTGTGGGTACCCATTAGAACCGCCTCGGCGAGGCGGTTCTAACGAGTACCCACAATCTATGTTTTCGAGCAAAAATAAGAAATAATGTATACCCCTGTAAACCCCAGTTTTACTATATAAAAGTGGGGTTTAAAGGGGTCAAAATTATATAGGTATGTTTTCGTGATGTTCGGATCTTCACCTGGATATTGCAGTCAAGTTTTAGTTATACTCCGATATTCGTACTTTTATATATTCTTAGTTACCGTGGCAACCTTTATAGACTTTTTTTACCAAGACAGCTGAACCCGGCTATGCCTTGTCCTGCTGAACCCGACTATGCCCTGTCTTTGCGAACAGTGTAGAACCAGATCAGTTGGCTCTTCAGAAGCCAACTGATCTGGATCTGCACTTTTGTCACTGAGTATGCTAATTTGTATCAATGACCTGGGTCAAGCAATCTGATTGCTAAAAATTAGAAATGGGTGTGGCATCTTAATTAATTCAGCATGACAAGGGTTAACACTGCTTAACTCTTGTCATGCTGATTAAATTGAGATGTCACAACAACTTCTCATTTTCAACCAACCAGATTGCTTGATGTGGGGTGAGGCGGTCGTAAAAGTCTCCTCCAACTTCATCACAGCGCAGTTTTGTTTTTGTTTTCCTTTCGATCATTGAGTTCATTAAGGTATATAAGCAGCCCTGCAAACTACAATGATGTCATATAAAAAGTCTCAATAAAACGCTAGTCTCCGCTTATCGTTATTTTATGTTTATGTGTTAATTGAAGAGCTTCTAAGGGGAATTATCCTCGAGCACAGTTTACCGGGGTATACATGTATACATGTATACATTAATTTTCTTAAATGCTCATAAACTTAGATTGTGGGTACACGTTAGAACCGCCTCGCAGAGTCGGTTCTAACAAGTACCCACAATCTATGTTTTGAGCAGAAATAAGACAACTGGCAGAATTTTTCATCTAAAAGTTTTCATTTTTTGGTAGTAAAATTCTCAATATATTTGAATAGGCGTGTTTTCGTAATGTAAATTCAGATAATTAGACCTCATCAGTGACGCACGTATTTTGTTGTTTTTTTTTTGTTTTTTTTTTTTCTTTTTTTTAAATCTCGGAATATGCCCAAAGAGCAGAAAAGACCAGACATCACGAAAACATGCCTATATAATTTTGACCCCCTTAAACCCCACTTTTATATAGTAAAACTGGGGTTTACAGGGGTATACATTATTTTTCTTATTTCTGCTAAAAGATAGATTGTGGGTACTCGTAAGAACCGCCTCGCCGAGGCGGTTCTAACGAGTACCCACAATCTATGTTTTGAGCAGAAATATGAAAAATATCAGAGATTTTTTATCTGAAAATTTTCAGTTGTTGGAGGTGAAATTTTCTACATATTTCAATAGGCGTGTTTTCGTAATGAAAATTAAACCAAACTATATATATATATTTTGAGAAATAGTTGATTATACTTCGGTTTAGGCAAAAATGTAGATAGAATTGTTGAAAGAATTAAGGTGTTGTTGTCTGTAACTGAAAGATATTATTTGGATTCATCACGAAAACAAGCCTATTCAAATATACTGAAAAATTTACCACCAAAAATGAAAATTTTCAGATAAAAATTCTGATTATTTTATTCATATTTCTGCTCTAAACATAAATTGTGGGTATTTGTTAGAATCACATCTGTGAGGGTTGTGGGTACTCGTTAGAACTGTCTCGGAGGTGCTCGTTAGAACCGCCTCTGCGATGCGGTTCTGACGAGTACCCCTAATCTATGTTTTTGAGCAGAAATAAGATAAATGATATATACCCCTGTAAACTCCAGTTTTACTATATAAAAGTGGGGTTTAAGGTAGTCAACGTTATATGGGCGTGTTTTCGTGATGTTGTGTGCTGCCATACCAATAAACTCATCATGTAACTAATAATAGGTGTAAACTAAATGTGATGGTTATATTTAAGCTTAGTGTTTCGGTTCTGTTTCATGTAATGCAAGCATTTCCGTGATTAAAATTTAGATTTGCCGATTGATTATCAGATAAAACTTTTCGACAACACCTTTATGCCTATTTTAATTTATGGTTCAGAGATTTGGGGATATGGAGATTTTTCTATTATAGAAAAGGTACATACTGATTTTATGAAGTATATATTAAATGTGAAGCAAAGTACTCCACAAGTTATGTTATACGGGGAACAAGGTCGATATCATTTACAAAGTAAGAAAATAATAATTAGTTTCTGTTCTAAAATGTTGCTTACTAAGTCTTCAAAATTGTCCTCTGGGTTTTATTCTGTTGTGTACAATGACTCAAATGTTAATTCGTTTAATTTTACATGGCTTAATAATGTTGAAGTCATTTTGGATGAAGTAGGAATGAATTATATTTGGAACAACTAAAACCCGTTGGATAGTAAAGGGCTTGCAAATTATGTTACACAAAGGAATCTTGATCGATTTAAAAATCATGTTTAGTGTTAATAACCGCTTCTTCGAAATGTTTGAACTATAGAATCTTCCAAAAAAGCAAACAAAAAAAAACAAAAAAAAAAAAAAAAAACATACGTATTATTAAATTTGAAAGTATCGGGTAAATTTTCCATTCAAACTTCGCAAAACCTTTATAAATTATCGTCTTTGTAACAAATTTCCGATTGAGATAGGCAGATGGTTAAGGACAATATTGAAAAAAAAAAAAAAAAAAAAATCTTAATTTTTACAAGTTTGTTTCATTAAATAAATTGGAGAACATGATACAATTGGCATTTTTTTTTTTGTTAATATATGGTAAGAAAACGTTTTTGTCAAAGTAAACAGCACAACATTCAAATATATAATGGAACCCATCGCAAATAGAGTTTGGATTGCGTAGACTATAAATTCTCGATAATTGTATTCAGTAAATGTCGGTCTTTTAGATTTCTTCTGTTGCTTTGATGATGAAACAAGAATATTTCTAGTCAGTAAATGTCGGTCTTTTAGATTTCTTCTGTTGCTTTGATGATGAAACAGAAATATTTCTAGAAAACATGTATAATCTAAGTTATATGTTTTTGTAGTAAAACGTGCTTCAGCTTGTCGGTGCGCGCGCGTAAGTGTGTGTGAGTGTGCGCAAGTTGTAGGTATTTGAGCATTATACATACACCCTGTATTCCTGAAATGCTGTATATATTATCATATACCTCATATTACATGACAACATGATATTACATGACAACATGTACTGAGCGATTTAAAAAAAACCCCCAACATATCTTATCCGAATAACTTGGATGCACAACAGGTAGCATACCATTACGAAAACATGCCTATTCAAATATACTGAAGATTTTACCACGAAAAAATGAAAATTTTCAGAGAAAAAAAAATGTAATATTTTTCATAGTTCTGCTCAAAACATATATTGTGGGTACTCGTTAGAACCGCCTCGACGAGGCGGTTCTAACGAGTACCAACAATCTATGTTTTTGATCAGAAATGAGAAAAATAATGTATACCCCTGTAAACCCCAGTTTTACTATATAAAAGTAGGGTTTGAGGGGGGTCAAAATTATATAGGCATGTTTTCCTGATGATTAAATTCACGTTAGATTAAAATGATGTAACAATTAGAAATCGAACAGAAGCAAATTATTCAGGAGCGAAATAAAACAAGACAAAACAAAAAGAACATTAATTACAAATCGAAACAAGACATTACTCGTTCATTAAGTTGCATGTTATCCTGATGAAAATGAACAATGATTTTATTTAGAAGTAGGAGTTAATGCAGAATGAAATGAGTTGGAACGTCAGAAAACGTACTTTCGGACATATACGCCCAACTAAGATTCAGATCAGATTGCGTATTCGCGCAGTGGTCAAAATCTTCACAGGGTGCATTTTGAATAGCCAAGGATGCAACGTTTTTTCATGTGGACAACGAAGACTCTAATCAGACTGCGTAGATGCGCAGGCTGATTTGAGTATTCGCTGTGCGGACATATGAGAATGTACGTTTTCCGACTTTGCGGCTCAAATCGCTCTTAGGAAACCAATTTTAAGCAATATGGCTAATTCGATTTCGTAAGTTTTCAACATAATTGCAGTGCGAAGCGACTCAAGGTGACATTTAAGTTAATTTAAATTGATACTTCTTTTAGCGAAACCAAACCCATGAGATGAGCCGCGACAGTGAAAAGGTGTCTTGGATATTTTTAGATACAGAAGGTCCAGACTGACCTGTGCTTCACCGCGTTCTGACTAGAAACTTTGCTAGCCATTGTTACATGAACCTTCAACGCCGTTCACTGATTCTCTAAAACCGGATCAGAAATCATGTGTGCGCAAGATGAACTGGGTCTTCGCTGTCAGCACACGCCCGATGGCTTATGGCGCCATGGCGTGACACAACGTTTGTTGGTTCGGGCTCGATTTAACGTTTAGCATAATGGGTAAAAATAAGCAGTAGTAACACCTGAAAATAAGGCTTAAAGTTTCATACAAATGAAAGTTCAAACCATTTTCTTCTGGTAAAAATAAAAAATACCAGTGTGCCGTCTGCTGAATTTTGCCCAGAGAGTAGTCCTGCTGAACCCAGATATGCCCTGCTTTTGCAAACAGTGTAGATTCAGATCAGTTGGCTTCAGTAGCCAACTGATCTGGATCTGCACTGTTTGCCATTAAGTTTTTTTTCCTGAATATTCCAAATTAAATTGTGGACATTTTTAATATATATAACAGAATTGTAGCATATCTTGTCCAGTGGTTCACTAGTTCAATACCGCAGCAATCAAATATTTAAAATTGCTCTTTAACTTAAACACACACACACACACACACACACACACACACACACACACACACACACACATATATATATATATATATATATATATATATATATATATATATATATATATATATATATACATATACATACATACATACATTTTGTAAAGCCTTAGCTGACGGAAAAGTCCGTGTAATAGTTTGTGATATACGCAAGGCTTTTGACAAAGTTTGGCATAAGGGTATATTTTGCATACCAAACAGAATTGTTGCGTGTCTTGTCCAGTGGTTCACTAGTTCAATACCGCAGCAATCGAAAATTTAAAATTGCACTTTAACTTAAACACACACACACACACACACACACACACACACACACACACACACATATATATATATATATATATATATATATATATATATATATATATATATATATATATATATATATATATATATATATATATATATATATATATATATATATATATATATTAAATTAGAAATATATATATATATATATATTAAAATAGAAAACCTCTGAAGAAGGCGAAAGCCGAAAGGTCTCAGGTAAACAAATCATTTGCACTGTTAATGATTAACTCTCAACATATAGTTTAACGCCAATCATTTCAGCATCCTTTCTGGATCCAGTGCTACCAAAAAGATATATATATATATATATATATATATATATATATATATATATATATATATATATATATATATATATATATATATATATATATATATATATGATTTGGAAGAAGCTTCGACCAAGCACTATGTAGATACAAAGTTCCAAAGGTATGAAAAAGCACATTTTTTTTATTTCCCAGTTGTTTACTTTGTTAGCGCTTTCAGTTCTTACGAGGATATTCAGACGTGGGTTGTTAATACAAGTTTATTTTTAAAAACGTTTGTATAGATATCTGTGTACAATATCTAAGAAGATAGTGATTGAGAATACAACCATAGAGAATTAATCATAACATCAATTTACTGAACTCGGAAATGAAGTATGAATCAGAAAGTCTCATTTTTCATGCTAAACTGACTTTGATAGATTAAACTCTTATACAATATAGACTATATAGTGATATCGAAACATAACTAGTATGGTTTATGCAGTTTCTTTTTCTTTTCTTCTTTACTTCAGAGGCATTATTATTGCTTTGGTAAATTTGCATCGTTTTCCATAGCAATAATAACGTTTCTGAGAAAAAGAAAAAAAAAATAGACTGCGTGAACCATACCAAAAAATGTGTTTTAACCCTGTTTTAACATGAAAAAATAAAAAAAAACCTTTTATTTCTTGTTTTATGGCAAATTAATAAATGGGCCGCGTCAAGTGAAATCGTGCATTTGCGCAGATTTAGATCATCCTGTTTCAAGCCAAGGTCAAGGGGAAAATAATCCATATTTTTCTGACGTAGTCTCTATGTGACTGTGTTGCTACGTAAAAATCTGCTGACTGATTGACTGAAACCGTTTCTTTTGCAATTTCGTGTGCTTTCAGGTGTACTAATAGACACTGCGTTGAAAATAGTTAGGAAACGAATAGAAAATACTGCTGAAATCAGGGTTCGTTTAAAAGCCCGCTGTAAGTGATTATATGTCAAAAGCATACATGATGAGATATGTGTTGTTTATGGGGATACAAAATGTCATTTTCCAAGTTTATAGATGGTTTACAAAATTCAGTTCCGCAGTTACCAAATCTAATATTAATAAGATTAAGTCCAATATTGAGAAAGATGCGCGTTTCTCTGTCAGACAGCTGACACAAATGACAAGCTTGGGTTTAATATGTCTACTTCATTCTGAAGAAAATTCTTAAGGTTACGAAGATAAGTGCTCGCTGGATCCCCCATTTGCTCACTAATGAGCAGACGCGTACAAGGGTGCAAATGGCAAAGCAACTGCCGAACGTACCCAAAATATCAGAAAAAAAGGTGTTTGATAGTCTCATAACTGGTGATCAGACATGGGTCCATTTTTATGAGCCCAAGCGGAAAGTTGATAACAGGATAAGGTTTCTCAAACATGCCAAAAGGCCAAGTATTGCTAAACGAACACTGACAGCAAGAAGGTGTTATACGCCATTTTCTTCAGAAATTCTGGCCACTCAAGCAAATTGCTATTCTAAAAGGTAGGGGTGTGTCTGGTAGCTTCTATAAGATTGTCATTCTAAAAAAATTGCAAACAGAAATGAGAAAAGTGCGTCCAAATATCCGGTCCCCAGCATGTTCATTTGTTACATGACAATGCTGTAGCCCACAAACCCTCAACTGTAGCGCAGTTTTGGAAGTCTGATAGGTCAGTGTCGCACCCTCCATACAGCCCAGACCTGGCCCCTTGCAAATTTCCCTCTTTCCGAAATTGAAAAAAAAAAAAAAAACAAAAACAAAAAAAAAAACCAAAAAACAACCCAAAACACACACACACACACACACACACACACACACACACACACACACACACACACACACACACACAAATAAAAACAACAAAAACACCTATCTGGCAGGAGATATAGGTCAAGAAGTGGCTTGGGGTCTGCAGTTTACTAGTTTCATATGGGTGTATCCAAGGGTGAGTATGAAAATTGTTTCAAAAAATTGGAATCAAAGATGGCTAAAGGGGAATATTTTGAAGGTAACTAGACAAAAGAATTACCAACTTTTAATTAATATCTTGGAGAAAACGTGTCATTTGCAAAAGTTTTCCAACAACCCTCTTATGCTGAATCCAGTTTATTGGAGTGAATTAAGAGGAATAGATACAGTGGGTACGTTTGCCACCATTTCTGCCAAGGGAGACAACTTTTGGGACTTTCTATTTGCTTTACTATAAGGAAAGAATTTGGTTCCTCTTGGGCCGTTATAAATACCTGTTCAAACAGTGTAGACCCAGCTGAGGCAGCTCATAATGAGCCGTTTCATCAGGATTCGCACTATTTGCTAGTTTGTTAACGAGTAAAAACCCTATTGACAACAATGGACATGACCAAATACAAATATGGACAACGGTGAAAGGGGTAAGCTTTGTTAACCCATTGCAGTCTGGAAACCCCTAAAAGGCCATTATTTTACGATTCGCAAGTTAACCGTTTCACCGCTGATTTTCCGAAATGGACTTTTCCGTCCTCGAATTTAAACATGTCCATTGATGCAAATAGGAGTTTTAGTCTAAAATGAAATAAAAAAACAACAACCTTGATCAAACTTCTACGAGCAGTCTGATCAGTGCATACACTGCTCAGGCATGCATGTCCGCACATTTTGGGTACTACAGACAACTCTTGTTATCTCAAACTCCAAGGGACAGAATGTTTGGCTTGAGATAACAGTAATTTGAGATAGAAGGAGTGGAAAGTTAAGGATTATCTAGCAAGCTAATCAAATATCAATTATTCAATTTGACTTAAACAGTTGTTTGAGTTTTTAGTGTTTGAGATATTGAAAGTCAACTTTATTTTATATGATAATTCATAGAAAGTGAGACATTCCATTTAGTTCCAACCTCATAGTATTAAAGAACTAACGCTTAGCACTCTGGGTAAAAAAGTCAGCAGGCGCCATTTTGAAATATTTTCTTATTGTTCCCAGAAAACAGGATTTGACATTTCATGCAAATCATCTCCATTGGAGAAAAAAAGAGAAAGAAACATATCACCAATTTGTCGTCTGCTGAATAAGTCCAGAGAGTGGTAAAGGTTAAAGCCAATTTCATAGTGTTAAAGAACTAATTTTCAATGCGTTTAAGCTGTCACCATGGCAATTTGCACCCATAAAGTAATAGGTTTTGGTACTGAATGCATAATTCTCATGTGCCGATGCTCTGTGAAAGTAAATCGCTTGAACGGATGATTTCCTGTTTTTGACTGACACGGATTAACGCTTAGCACTCTAGGTAAAATTTTCAGCAGACGACATTTTGAAATATTTTTCTTATATTTTCCCGGAAAACAGGATTTGTCATTTCATGCAAATTGTCTCCAACAGAGACAATTTGCTTGAATTGTCAAATTCTGTTTACTGGGAAAAATAAGAAAAATATCACCAATTTGTCGTCTGCTGAATTAGCACAGAGAGTGGTAAGGGTTAAATCTGTCATTGTTATTCATTATGCCCTCTAAACAAACTAATTGACTTCCCAGCAAAAAGAGACAAGAATAGAACTGTGTCAGAAGATATTGATCTTTACGGCCATTGGCCACTATTTAGGACATTTTGTCAGAAAAAGAAAACAAGTATAGAGAACCGTATTTATCGTCAGCTGAACGTTCCAAGGACCCTGGTTAATGAAATGAGACGCAACGCTAGAAGAAAGGTACCGTCTGACATATGCGCACAACGAAGACATAAATCAGCCTGCGCATCCACGGAGTCTGAGCATAGTCTTGGTTGTCCGCATGAAGAAACTTTTGCACCCTTGGTTATCCAAAATGCACCCGTAAAGATTCTGATTAGACTGTGCGAATGCACAGGCTGATGTGAATCTAAGCTTGGCGCGCATGTCCGAATGTACGTTTTCTGACGTTGTGGCTCAAATTGTGAATACTGTGAGAAAAGGACCCTCATGTTGCATCGACCAGCGAATTACTAAATCAATAAGTACATCAGTATAGTCTGATCAGGACCCTCTATGTTCCACTATATATTCAAGTGTACATAACAATTCTGCAAAAATGCCGATCAGGACCCATTTATGAGATAACGTCTCTTTTCGCACGTTGAACATGTTTGTAGGCAAATTTTGGATTTACAGTTCGCACATATCTCATATCACACTATAGAACATACATTGTACGATGCGCAACGCACGAAAAGGGTCTTTATGCACTTTGCGGACAACGAAGGCCCAGATCAGCCTGCGCGAATATGCAATTTGCAGACAACGAAGGCCCAGATCAGCCTGCGCATTCGTGCAGGCTGACCCGGGCCTGCGTTGTCTGCTTACAGAACCAAAATATAGTGTAGTATATGTCGACGGACAATGTCCAGGTCAGACTGCACGGTTGCGCACGTTCATCTGGACATTCGATGTTCGCATATGGCATAAGGGCATTTTTTCCACGTTGCGCATCAACAATATTTGTCCAATAGTTTGCTCAGGTTTAAAACGAAAGGACTAACTTTCTGTCACAATTGTTTTTGTCTTAATGTGCAGGAAAACAAACAGGAAGTCAGAATATAAAATTGCCAGACAGTAATATTACTTTCACATTGTAATAGGGTAATCTTAGTCACAAAAACCGTTATTTTGTATGAAAAAGAAACATATACATGTATTTGACATAAGGCTGTTTACTTTGTATTTTGCATGTTTAAACAAGTAACGATCTGCTGGAATACCTTGATCATGATATGCTACTTTCGTTTTCATTACTATGCATATGGTCAAGAACTTTGGTACATTTGTTTGTTTGTGTTGAGGTTTTACGGCCCAGTCAACCCAATGGGGTCATGTCGAGCGAGGTCAGTTTACCTAACCACACGTTTACTGGGCAGGCTTAGTCCTCTAAGCGGTTAACCAGTATTGTGCACATTCTTTCGCCAGAAACTGACAACTGCCCTTCTTGAATCAGCGGAAGGGAGAGAATGACCGTAGAAAATATTTCATGATCAATCTCCACGAAAGAATGTTGCCGACCTTGGCGGGGGTCGAACCCGCGACCTCCTGGTCTCCAGTCGGACGGCGCATCCAACTGAGCCACCGAGGCCGGCGAACTTTGGTACAACGCAGAGGCTACGGCATCCACTTGGTCGTAGATCGGTTCTCTCTCACTATAGCGGTATAGCTTTCGCATATAGGGATCGGTAAGGCATGATTCCGCCTGTACTGATCCATACCGTTGGCGTCACACACTGTATAACATGTGATTTGCCAGCCATCTGATTCAACAACAATAGCGTCTCAGCTCGTTGCAATGAAGAGAAGCGAAGTGAGTAGTTTTATATAACATATATAATTGAAACGAACTCACGTGTGGAATGGAACGTAGCACATTCGTGCATAGTCTGTTCCAAGATGCCATTGGATAAAGACTAAAGGCGAGCAGTACATACAGAATCAGGTAAAAATTAGAATGAAACTCCGCAATTACTGTATACTGTCAGTAAAGCTAGATCTACGCTTCGCACACAATAAACGTTAATACCATGTTTTTTTTTACATGCAACACTTGGCTAAATCGGCTAAATTCCAAAATAGAAACGGTGAATTGAAGAGGTCCAAATGAGATCTCGTCTAAATGAGAATGACCCTAGCTCACATTAAAAAGTAATTATAGCTAATTTCACATCGCTTTTTAGGATTACTTCATCAAAACTAAATTAAGTAGTTATAAGAATATCAAATTTTGTCACGCTGCCCGGGAATGCTATGAACTGCACTTAAAAGTACCAATGCATTCATCCTCTTTTAAAGAGAAATTGTGAAAATTAATGTTTATCCCATAACTTTGATAAAAGTGCTGCAGTTGTAACCATCTACTTACCCAGTAAGCATTCTTTATAAATCTACAGCGGGCCGCTATCGTCAGGTCGAAAAGAGTGTACGCGAACGGAGAACAACTGTGTATTTAAATGTTCCAATACTTGCAGTATTTCACTATTCTATTCAATGCTATATCTTGTCCCGGGTCTTACGTATAAGCAGCACGCATAAGGTCAATGGTGCATTGTGGGTCAACAATTGAATCACTTCCGTGTCGGAACCAAACCGTATGTTGTCTACGACCATTGGCGTAGACAAATATCTGACGCACCAATGAAATCACGCGACTGCTTGTGGCTTTTCTGCTGTCTATTTTAAGAGAACATGCTTCCAATTTACCATTTAATGGGAGAAATGCCCTTACAGTGACAATCAATGCTTAGTGTCTTTGCGCACAAACATTTTTAAATGATTGTACACAAAAATACTAAAAACTGGTTGTCAATGAATATTGAAAGATTTGACGGGCTTTAATTTTATTTATAGAGCCTTGTAGCGCAGAAGACAGGGTGGACGGGGGCGAAAACTATGAAGCAGGACGTGTAACTATCTAAATACAATAGGTTCTTATGTTTTCTTGTGAAGGCAGAGGCAAAAGGTATTCACTGAAAATATCCAGAGAGAGGCGCTACATTTCTTTACGTGTGTGTGAAAACGGCTAGCTCTTAGATAACGAACAATCTACTCTATGTTAGACAACGAACAATCTACTCTACGTTAGACAACGAACAATCTATTTTACATTAGACAACAGTCTATGTTAGATAACGAACAATTAACTCTTCATTAGACAGCGTACAATCTGCTCTACGTTAAATCTACGTTACACATTAGACAACTAGCAATCTACTCTTCGTAAGACAACAAACAATCTACACTACGTTACACAACGAACACTCTACTCTATGTTATACAACCAACAATCTACTCTACGTTAGATAACGAAGAATCTACTCCAAAGTATGGACACGAACAATCTACCCTTCGTTAGACAACTAACAATCTACTCTACGTTAGATAACGAAGAATCTACTCCAAAGTATGGGCACGAACAATCTACTCTTTGTTAGACAACTAACAATCTACTCTACGTTAGATAACGAAGAACCTACTCCAAAGTATGGGCACGAACAATCTACTCTTCGTTAGACAACGAACAATCTTCTCTACGTTAGATAACGACGAATCTACTCCAAAGTATGGACACGAACAATCTACTCTTCGTTAGACAACTAACAATCTACTCTACGTTAGATAATGAACAATCTATTCAAAATTAGAAAACGAACAATCTACTCGACGTTGGACAATGAACAATCTTCTAGTCCGCCCAGCCAGACGGAAACCAGTGTCTGTTGATGGCCGATAGATTATTCATACGGTAGAGAAGTCTTTGATCAGACTGTTAGACTATGTCGATAAGTATCATGACCGGGTCACTTCTGTTTGCACGTGCTACATTGATGAATTTTCAGTTGGTCGTCTCATATCTGTTAAAGGGGATTGGGAGCACTTGTTAGTTTATCCGCTGTTCTTTTTACAAGGGAGACAATTTTTGCTACTTCCTGTACATGCAGGCTTTCCTGCACAAGATTTCCCTTCTGAAATGATCAACTTAAAAAGGAAAGCATTTGCTACTCAGAAAAGAGGTAAATTAATTTTGACAGAGTTACTTCCCCTGAAAGCGTATCAATACCCCTTAACACAAGCATCCGTTGCCAGGCATGTAAACACAGTAGGTGTGAAAGTGAAACCACATAAGTATATTTAATCACTGAAAACGTCTTGTAAATTACATATCTGTTGAGTACTTTGTTTGTGGGCTTCCTATTAAAGCCTTCAACAGGAAATTAGCTACAGAAAAAAAGTGTAATTATAGGCTATTTTCATCTCTGTATGATTTATTTCAAAATATTTTCCAGTCGGTTTAATTGGTTGAAATGTTATTATACAGAAATGAAACCGAACAACGTCGACGTAGTCTTGTCATATGGATATCTCTTGAATATACGCCCGTTGAGCCGGGACTTTGCCGGTTACAAAATCATTTACTTGTAGAAAACTATACTGATAAACAACAATAATTTTGGTTAGAATGCGCGGGCTCACATAATTATCCAAGCCTTCTCGGTACTTATGTGGCAAAGACATTGAGACTTGATCACTGTGGCTATGTTTCGTAGAATTGATAATCTCTTTTTCCAAGTGGCATATAAGAATATGCCACTTGCTTTTTTTTCAATTTCGAAAGCAAAGATATAGTTACTCAGTTTTGTATATGCAAATGGCATGAGGAACGCACAGTACTGAACATTACTGGCGATATAGCAACCATCACAAACCTGAGGGGCTCTTCAAGTATTTCAATCTAAATATTTAAGTCATTCCAAATAATAACGAACTTATCACATACATGTATGCGAACAGTATAGTCTGAGATCAGACTGCGCGAATGCGCAGTCTGATCTAAGTCTATACTGATCGCTACAGTATCGACATCAATCGCTTGTTGGCGAATAGCATACAATCTGATCCGACTGTGGGCAATCGCACAAAATGATCTTGGTGTACGATGGTTGCATACAACATAAGGTATCATAAGGGCGATTTCTATATGTAAGGGTTTATTTGTTGGATGCAACTTCAACAACAACAAAAACAAATCTAATCAAACACTTTATTATATGTGTCTCCAGACGGATTCTTGCAGAGGTTTGTTACCAGTTAATGTTTATTGCGTTTATTTGCTTTGAACTATGATTATCGGTAATATCAACAAACTGCTGATTCGAACAATTGCATCGAAGTGAATCGACACTAGAAAAATGGCCATCAGGGAACATATTCAACAAGGATCTTGATCAGTTTTTGTATCAGTGCAGTCTAATTGCAAATTACAGTATCACTGGATACAAATTAATGCAGAGCGCTTCAACGAACATCAAATCTTGGAAACAAAGAAATTAATTTTTGTTTTTCCTTTTCAGCATTTAGGCTAAGGTCGACTATCAACTTCTAAATGTAAAATTGATATTCTAATTTTAGAACAAATGTCAAACGTCAAGTTCTAAATGTTGTAATATACTAATGGCATGTCTTTCAATAGACGATTGTGATGTTTTGACGTAACGTCACACGACGTCGTTACTATTTACCTATTTTATGTCTACCCACTGAAAAATATATACTTACAAAGATAGTTGTTAGTTATTAATAATATTAATATTATTATTTTTGTTGTTGTTATTATTGTTAGCATTGTTGTTATTGCTGTTTGATGACCAGGTTATTGAGAGTTTGATGCAAGCTTTCAACTCCTCTGGCAAGATTCCTTACTGATTTCCGCATACTATTAAACGCTTCAATTTTTTTGATAACCACGTTAAGCTAGGATCAGACTGTGCGAATGCATAGACTGAACTTAGATTTTTCTGTTTGCAAATGTATTTTTTTTTAAAATACAGTTATCTGATGACTGAGGAGGACGCAGATCGACCTGTGCGACCTGATCTTACGATGGCATAGGTTGATCGGGAATTCATTACTCACGGATTTCAAAACGTAGGATTTCTCTTCCTGTTTGCAACCGGTCATATTGTGCTTAGAGGTATTTGCCAATCATGGAATGAGGTATATTAGTAGCTACTGGGCATAATGAGTGTGGGTAAACAGGCGGATATGTGTGTGTGTGGGGGGGGGGGGGGGGGGGGAGGGGGGGGGAGGGGGGAGAGGGGAGATAGTTATCTCCCCTCGCAAGATTCCCTTCTGGTTCCCACCAAAGAATAGAAATAAAATGTTTAAGTTGTTTGATAAACAAGTTAGTCTGGGACCAGGCTGAGTGAATACGTGGACTGAACTTAGATTTCATTTATTCAATTTGAGTTTATCCAATTTATTATATAGTTATCCGATGATCAAGGAGGTCGGGGATCGACCTGTGCGATTACGGGATGGCATAGGCTTATCCGGGACTAATACATGTACCTCATGGATTTCAAAACGTAGGATTTCGATATTTCTTTGCACCCTATCTTATCGAGCATAGAGGTATTTGTCACTCATGGAAAGCGGTATATTCTTTGCTACTGAGCATGATTAGTGGGAGTAAACAGAGGGAATTTTCGGGGAGGAGATGGTCATCTTCCCCGGCAGGATTCCTTGCTGGTTCCTACATAGTTTTAATGCAATGTTTGAAAATGTTTGATAGCAAGGTAAGTCTAGGATCAGGCTGCGCGAATATGTAGACTGAACTTTGATTTTGTTTTCAAGTTTGTTAATTTAACATTTAATCTGGTGATAGAGGCGATCTCTAATCAGTCTGTGCGATTGGGCCATGTGGTTGCATAGGCTGATCCGTGACTTCACGCCTCACATATCTTTGTTTGCATTTTGTTTATTCTGAATATATCTTTTCGTCACTCATGTAAATGAGGGATATCAGTGTGTACTTACGTGATGGAAGTGGGTAAACAGGGGAGATTTAGGGGCGCGGGGTGTGGGGAGGGGGGTGGGGAAGAGAGATAGTTGTCTGTCCTGTCAGAATTCCTAACTAGTCCCACTCACATCATGTATGTCTATGTACCAAAGCATGTTATTATCGGTGAAGAGAAACCATATAAAAAGGTACTTGGAAGTGTGTCAGTGCTCACAACCTCTCCGAACAGTACATAATAGTGGTATTAGTACAGTCGACTATAGTTATCTCGAATTCCAAGGGACTCTCTGAAACACTTCGAGATATCCGTACCTCGACATATCAGATTTTCAGACTTTAAGAAAAAATAATTCGAAAAACCATTTTTAACAAATTTATATGTAATTGGACTCTTGACGTTAGAGGTACATCGAAAATATTGTGGAAAAGAGGAGAAATTGCTCCTCTTTTCCACAATATTTTTTACTTGTTGTTAGATTTTCATGTTTAGGTAGGGACAAGATTTTCACTTCGAGATAAGCGGTTATTCGAGATAAGCGAGTTCGAGATAACGAGAGTCAACTGTATATTGCAATCTTTGATTATGTTGAACAGCGTAAAATCACTATTCACAATATAGAAAATGTCATATCGTTCGCCATTTCTGTATTTTATGTACATGCTTAGTTATGTGTATATCTGTGGAGCTCAAGGGCCAGTAGGCCTATGTTTCTGAAATAAAATTAACTTATCTTATCTTATCTTGTTAATTGTTTAGTACAGAAAGGCTTCGGTCCGTTCTGTTAGTACATTTCAATTGCGACGAGGATGAAAAAGGGACGATATGAATAAGGAAGGAAAAAGCGAATTTGAGCCGAGAAAAGATAAAAATACAAGTGAATATGAGACAGTTTGAATTCACTAAGTAGTACAGAGGACAGCAAAAGAGAAGAACTGATAAGTTAGACCAAGACTGTCAATTTATTATAAACATGGAAAAGAAGATTCGATAAGATATTCGGGTATTTTGAAGAAGACATCAAAGACTGAACCGTAATTTTAATGGCAAGTAGAACAAGTTACCTATGGAAAAAATAGTAAAGGACAGCTGTGAGCAAGAAATTAGAAGTGACATTTAGAGATTTTGCAGTATGAGGTTAAACAGAAAAAAGCAATAGAAGAAACCGCCTAAGCAGAAATATAGCAAAAATATCATGATCAGTCGTGAAAGCTACGGTGCCCGATCGCAATATTGGGATGTAGGGGATACGGCGCCCATATGTATGGGAAGTATCGACAAACAATATCGCAACATAATATGCAAAGAGTGGCAGCAGAGAATTTTTCAAGAGCGAGAACAACGGCTTTGTCAAGAGCGACCACAGCGAATTTGCCAAGAGCGGCAATAGCGACTTTGCCAAGAGCGGCAATTGAGAGTTTGCAAAGAGCAGCAATAGAGAAATTGTCAAGAGTGGCATAGAACAGTTGCCAAGAGTGGTAACATAGCATTTGAGAATGGTAACAGAGAATTTGCCAAGAGCGGCAAGAGAGAATTTGCACGAAGTGGTAACACGCAAGAGAAAATTGTTAGCTGCTTATGAGAAAAGTCTATGAACGACAAGAGAAATGTCAAATTTAGCAAGAGACGATGCAAGCGGTCACCAATGAAATGATACGAGAACAGTAAATATCAACAGAAGCAAGAGAGAATTCTTCAAGCGAGGATTCTACAGGAGAAAGAGACGGTACAGACTGAAAACTGTCAGTGTCATTACATAATTGACATGATGGACAGACAACAGAGATGAGTCCATGATGTTTATTTGTTTGTTTAAATTAAACCATTTTAGCCATGTTTCAGCAAGCCATTTGTTCATTAGTATAAATCAATAAGACTTTTTGGTTTCATAATATTAACCCATTTATGCGAAGTGGACTCTGCTACCTTAACTCTTTGGACAGGCCCTTTTCCAACAGAAGGGTGTGTGGTTTGATTTTATTATAACTATGTTTTATAGAAATTTCTGTATTTAATGCAAACAGTGTAGACCCTGGGTCTATACTGTTTGCCAATGTTTCTTTTATGGGATGCTAGGCATAAATGGGTTAAGATTTAGATATGAAAATAACAGCTTTGATACAGGCTTTACCTTTTGAAAGAAAAGGAGATAATTTAATGTCGAATGTCGAGGTCTGAATATACGGCATGTCTTTCAATAGACTATTGTGATGGTTTGACGTCACATGTCACATGACATCGTTATCTAAGTACAGTTTATGTCTACCACTGAAGAATACAGATTTGCATAGATACAGTCGACTCTCGTTATCTCGACCTCGCTTATCTCGAATAACCGCCTATCTCGAAGTGAAAATCTGGTCCCTACCTAAACATGAAAATCTAACAACGGGTAAAAAATATTGTGGAAAAGAGGAGAAGGAGCAATTTCTCCTCCTTTCCACAATATTTTCAATATATCTCTAACTTCTAGAGTCCAATTACATATATATTTGTTAATGTGGTTGTGTGATTTTTTCCCTCAATTCTGCAAATCTAATATGTCAAGGTACGGATACCTCGAAGTATTTCAAAGATTAACTTGTAATTCGAGATAACGAGAGTCGACAATAGTTGTAAGTTATTAATTGCTTAGGGCAGGAGGGCTTCGGCCTGTTCTGTTAGGACATTTCAAATGCGAACGCATTACATTCAAACGGCGGCCATTGTTGTATGATTCAGGTAATGACATGTATAAGCTTTGAGGTACCGTCTGATCCTGACACTTTATATGTTGTAAAACTGATATCCATGTAATAGAAAGAATAAAATATTGTTTAAACCAAAACTATAGTTTTGAACGACAGTTCGCAGAAGTCTTAACCGCTTTCTGGCCATATTCAGCAGACGACAATTTGACGCTGTTTTTCTTATTTTTCCCAGAAAGGACACTTTGACATAGAAGACAATGTACATGATATGCCAAAGAATATTTCCAGGAAAAATAAGAAAAAAAATATTTAAAAAATGTCGTCTGCTGAAAAATATAACAAGCATGCCAAGCGTTAAGTTAGTATTCGATGTACGGGCGTACACCACAAGAAAATAGCCCTAATACCATACGTGAACAGCGAAAGCCCTGTTCTGTTTAAGTATTCGCGCAGTCTGGTTAGAACTTTCTCTGTTCGATATATTCTACAGCATTCGGCGATTCTGTAAGAAAGAAAAACGGTCCTAAAAAGCCAACACAAATACGTAGACTGGACTATCAGGACATTCGTTATTCGTACACGCATAAACCTATCATTACGAAAATACGCCTATTCAAATATACTGAAAATTTCACCACCAAAAACTGTGAAAGTTTTCAGATAAAAATTCTCATGCTTTTTTTTTATATTTCTGCTCAAAACATCGATTGTGGGTACTCGCCGAGGCGGTTCTAACGAGTACCCACAATCTATGTTTTTGAGCAGAAATAAGAAAAATAATGTATACCCCTGTACACCCCGGTTTACTATATAAAAGTGGAGTTTAAGGGGGGCAAATTATATTGGTATAATTTCGTGATGATAAAATGCCAACGACAAATGCCGCTGATGACATTAAAAAAATCATAAAAGCAAGTGTTGAAATCTTGACATTTCGCAGACGGTTCACGTGAAATGTCAAGGCTTCTTTTCAATGAAAAATAATAGTAAGAAATAGAATGTCGTCTTTTACAAGTTTTGCTTGGTGCTTTAAGACTTAATAAGACATAAGAGAAATTTAATTAAATTTGGACAATATAAAACTGTAACATTAGCTCGGCATAGCAAGCAAAATAGACCTGCATTAATGGGCCTCAGAGTTTTCACTAGTACCTTGAAACCTCCATTCTTAAAAATGTTCTTTCAAAAAACGAATGAATTGCATAGTGCAAATTTTCTTCAAATTTTCTTCATTTCTCTCGAAAATGGAAGCCCCGGTCCCCAAATATTAATTTAAGTCTCCACATTGGGATCCAATGAAAAGCCGGAGGCCCCTTCTCCCGTTTTGCATATAACATTATTTGCTTAAAGAATATTACTGTGTGTGTATAATATATCGTCTGGACTTTTTCAAACTTCCACATTTACCATTTTCATTAAAATGATTTATTTCAGAACGTTACATCACGATCATATATTAAAAGGGACATTGACAAGCACTGCAGAATCAAATCTGACACTGCAGAGTGAGTCATCTATCGAGATGTTGTATTAAATACAGAAATAACTAAACTAATATTGCTAAAAAATTAAATAAATACCCCTAAAATAGGAAATTGACCTGTGAAATGCAATAGTCCACTAGGCATTAATTGGTTAATACTTTAAAGTAAAAAGTTAACCATGCAAGACACCTGAAACCCCTAAATATTATAAATATGAATGACTGTATAGCCATTTTAGCATTGTTTGACTAATGAGAGTTGACTGTAAATAGCCATTTTAACGTTTTGTTGGTCTTTACAGTTGACTGTAAACAGCCAGTTTTACGTTGTTTGGCTATTAACAGTTAAATGTAAATAGCCACGTTAACATTTTTTGACGATTTACAATTAACTGTAAAGAGCCACTCCGTATATTAAAATTAAAGAAAGAAAATCCACTATGGAGGACTTCAAGTAGGAAAACGCTCCCGTGGTGGTCAGAAGAAGTGAAACAAGGATACCCTCAAAGCCTCCCTTAAAGACTTGAACAATCCAACAGAGTCATGGGAACAGATTGCACAGGATCGTACAAAGTGGCGAGGCCTCATAAAAAGGGGAGCTGGTGACTACGAAGCAAAAAGAATCAGCAAAGCCGAGCAGAAACTTGCACAGCGGAAAGCCAGAGCTAAGACATCAACAACAGAGCTTTCTTCCTCAGACCTCTCTTGTTCTATCTGCAACAGGCAGTTTAGAACTAAGATTGGTCTCATGAGCCATCTTAGAACACACAAATAATAACACATCACACAGTTGATTAGGATTGGTCATTGTTAGTAATGACAGACGAACGAAAAAAAAAAAAAATTAGGAGACAAATGTACCGAGTAATATCTGTCAGCCAAAAAGCCTACTGACTACTGTCATGGCTAAGCTTGTCGTCTGCTGAATCAGCCCAGAGAGTGGTAAAGATTAAGCACAGTTCAATCTGTGACAGGCGGCATTCTAAAATAAACTTTTACATGTTCAAACAAATAATGCTTGATATTTTGTGTGCAAGACCTTATTTTTCTCGGATAAAAAATATAAAAAAAATAATAATATTTTAGAATGCCGTTACATGTAGGTGCTTTTGTGATTGGTGTTTAAAGGGTATATGTACAACATTTGATGACATCACGAAAACAGACCTATATAATTTTGACCCCCTTAAACCCCACTTTTATATAGTAAAACTGGGGTTTATAGAGGTATACATTATTTTTATTATTTCTGCTCAAAGATATAGATTGTGGGTACTCGTTAGAACCGCCTCACCGAGGCGATTCTAACGAGTACCCACAATCTATGTTTTGAGCAGAGGATATGAAAAATATCAGCGTTTCTTACCTGAAAATTTTCAGTTTTTGGAGGTGAAATTTTCTATATATTTGGATAGGCGTGTATTCGTAATGAAAAGAACACGTATCGGCGCTTCGGTACGAGTATTTTAATGTTTTAACGTCCTACTTAACGTGTTTAGACGATGAAGAGATGATAAGAAAGGCTATCTGTAAGCAACGCCCAGCGCACCGTACAAGTACGATTAAAACTAGTCTGGCCTTCCAGACATTGGGTAGCTTTATATTTTTCACCGTACATCTTTAGTCATCCATCACGCATCAGGTATGGAAGCACCCTCAAAAGACCTGGATTAGATTCAAACTTATACTCTGCTCCATAGCGCAGTCGGTAACGTGTCTGACTGCATATCGAGGGTCGCATGGTCAAATCCCAGCTCGGTCACGTAACTTTAGAAGAGATTGATCATGAAATCATTTCTACGGACACTCCCGCTGATTCAAGAAGGACAGGTGTCAGTTTCTGGCGAAAGTATGTGCATAAATACTAGTTAACCATTTCACTTCTACGCGTAACGAAAACACTATTCGAATATACTAGGACGAAAAAGAAACGCCGGGTACAAAGAATACGTAACAAATATTTTATTGCTTGGCCTAGAATAATGAACATCGATCAGATTGATATCTCGTTCACTGTGATATTTTTTTCTCATAATCGTCACTGAAATTCAGTGAAACTTTGTCAACTTGTTCAATAAAGATGAAAGGTTATATATATATATATATATATATATATATATATATATATATATATATATATA
This sequence comes from Anodontia alba, assembly GCA_964016985.1. Classification (NCBI taxonomy): domain Eukaryota; kingdom Metazoa; phylum Mollusca; class Bivalvia; order Lucinida; family Lucinidae; genus Anodontia; species Anodontia alba. The sequence goes on along the minus strand of OZ024822.1, from coordinate 22,103,122 downwards.
TATATATATATATATATATATATATATATATATATATATATATATATATATATATATATATATATATATACAGTATAAAGATGAAAGGTTATATATATATATATATATATATATATATATATATATATATATATATATATATATATATATATATATATATATATATATAACCTTTCATCTTTATTGAACAAGTTGACAAAGTTTATATATACGTATATATATATATCACTGAATGTAACATAACATTAAATACTATAAAACTATCTGTAAGGGTTACCTGGCGTTTCTTTTCCGTCTTAGTATATAATGAAAATTTCACCACCAAAATCTGAGGCGGTTCTAACGAGTACCCACAATCTATGTTTTTGAGCAGAAATAAGAAAAATAATGTCAACCCCTAAAACCCCCAATTTTACTATAACATGGGGTTTAAGGGGGTCAAACTTATATAGGTATGTTTTCGGTATGGTCTCTGGTGGCCTCTTCCAGCTTTGAATTTGGACTTGTCCGCTGTTGCAAACGGGGGTGCCAGTCAAAAACCAAACGCAGAATGGCAAACAGTGTACATCCTGATAAGACGACTCTTGACGAGTCGTCTCATCTGGATGTACACTGTTTGCAAAGGTTTCTGTGTTGGTTTGCAGTGTTGAAAGGGTTAACCACTCAGCCTTAACCCAGGAAAGTTGTCACAGTGAGTAGGTTAACTGACCGGCTCGACATATCTTCAAACAAACAATTCAAACCTACCCGCAACAGGCGAGCAATAAAACTTCTGAACATGTAACAAGTAATCAAAATATGGAACTCTGTTCTTCTTTAGCCTGCCTGAATTTTTTTGCTATCTTGTTATTTGTAATTTTATTTAAAAGTTCATAAATTCCCTGGAAGAAACTGTGTTTCAAAAGAAACATTGCACTTGAGATTAGACAATTCAATGAATTGATCTGCTTACAAGAAATGTTTCCCTTAGGCTGTTTCATGTTTTAATGTTTGTCTTTAGAGCATTTCGAAAATATCGTTTTTTTTTTTGTTTTTTTTTTTTTTGATGTAGTCTTTTTATTTTTTCTTTATTCGTTTTTTTTTTTCTGAGCCCTTTTTATTCTGTATTGCGCAATGGAATTTATGTAGTTAGATTCTGTTATCTTTTGAGACGATACAAGGAAAACCGATTGTTCCCTGAAAAAATGAGACCTTGGCAAATGTAAACAGCGAAGATGTACGTCAGCCTAGGCATCCCAGGACATCGTTCACTGACATTTCTTTCTTTTAATTGTTTTGGTGAGAGGGATGGTGTCGCCTAGTGTGCCAAACTGTCTGTTCCTATTTCGGGGATCAATCTTTACCACCCTCTTGGCAGATTCAGCAGACGACAAGTTGATTTTTTTTATTTTCCCTAAAATAGATGTTGAGATTTAATGGAAATTGTCTCCTAAAGAGAACCATTAATTTCGCATGAAATGTCTAAGGCTATTTCTTAGAAAAAAAGAACAGGAAAACTATTTCAAAATGTCGTTTGCTGAAAATGTTACCCAGCATGTTAAGCGTTAGGGCAAATGCGTACATTAATCTGTATGTACGATATTTCTAATGGCATCTTCACGTGGAGGCATGTTCATTGTAAGCTCAATTCTTTCGGTGCCAAATTTCAGACGACATTTGTCGTCTGCGTTTTTATTTTAACAAACTATCGCTTGGACAGACATTTATATGTAAAGTTGATAGACTGAATGTCAAACAGCGTAGATCCAGATGAGACGGCTCAATCTGGATCTATGCTGTTTGCAAAATCCTGTTTTTATCGCCTGTGGCAGTGAAAGACTTAATACCACAAATATTCGACAGCTACATTCCATACTTACTCTATACTCTAAAATGTCATTTTAAAATGGAACAGCGGGGGCGGGCGTGGGGAGTGGGGATTTACATAATGTTAAGAAATGACCACAAAAAATATAAAACCCTTGACTTGGGGACATTTGGGGGCAGTTGTGTTGACAACCTTAATTATTGTTGTTATTTCTTTCCTTGTAAGCAATTTGAGATTTAACAACAACAACAACGACGACGACGACAACGACGACTACAACAACAACAACAAAAATCGAAAGCAACAATGTCAAAGACAGCAGCATCAACAACGCTCCTAATCAACCGATCCGCGACAAGCAAGCTAGCATACACATTTGGATATACAGAACAAATAAGAAAAAAGAACAAATAAGGAAAAGGAAAATAGAAGACTCAGTTTGAGTCTATTTAGGAGGCGAAATGAAACATGTACATCCCTTACGCCCCTACCACCCACCCCAACAATTTTAAGCGATTCTATGAGCCATGTAGTAACAAAGGAGCAGAAAATTCAATAATACCAGCACAACATCAAAATATGGTCCTCGTTTTACAGTCTCCAAACAAGCAGTCAACTCATTTATACTGAGTGGACTCTTCTACCTAAACTCTTTGGACCGGTCCAGTTCAAGTAATGGGGTGTCTGGTTAGTCTTTACTATTACTAGATTTTATAGACTTTCCTATATTTAATGCAAGGTACACCCTGATCAGACGCCGCATTCTGCGGGGTCTGATCTGGGTCTATACTGTTTGTCAATATCTCTTTATTGAGATGCCAGGCATAAATGGGTTAATGACAACCGCTTGCCATTCAAAAAAAGAATATAAATGAAATTATCCAGGAAAGGCAACAATCACGAAGCACAGCCTACCCGAGGGACCGAGAGAAGGAGATGAGAGGAACAAACAAAGACAAGACACAATTGTAACAATCGCATTCAAACAAAGAAAAGAAAAAAAAAAACATTCCCTTTAGCACAAAACATGTGTAAGTGACGTTAAAATGTACAAGCAGTTAAGGGAAATTGATACACTTTCAAGGAAGACAACTGTATCAAAATTGTTATGCTCCCTTCTGAAAAAGTATCTACTCTATAAAGAAAGAATTTTCTCCCAGAGGGAACAAATTTTTGCTTTATAGAGTAAACCCTTAGAGAGAGCAAACTCCTTCTTTATAGGGTAGATCCCTTTTAGAAAGGGCTTTGATGTGCTGTAAAGCAAACTTCGCAAACATTGTTTCCCTTGGCGGAAATAGCGAAAAATCTGCCAGGTTTATCCGGTCTGCGCAAACAAGGCTGCGTTTAGTAGAGAACGTTTTGCCTTGAATCCCTGTACACAATGACGAGCGCCAACAGGAGCAGGGGTCCGGGGCAAAACACACGCTTCTAAACGCAGCCCAGTTTTTGCGCTAAGTGGATGAACTGCATTGGACCAATTAGCAGAAATACTACTGGGCCTCTGTTAGGGATTGAAAATTTCACAAACTGACACCGGGTACTTGTTGCATAAAACGGCCATAGATGATTTTTATCATGTTTACACAATCATTAATGTTCTCCATTTAATTGGCACATCTCACACGAAAAGTTTAATTCATTTTTCTAATTCATTGGAGCCCTCAAGATTAAAGACGACCTTATGAAATATGCGACCAAGAAGACTGAGAGTAAACATTACCTCAGGGTTTCTGATCAGAGTCTACGATGGTCACTAACAAATTGTATAAACTTTAATGAAAAAAATAGCGAACAGCGTATACCCTGATCAGACTGCGCGGATGCGCAGTCTGATCTTGGTATGCGCTGGTCGCATATGTTAGAAAGTTGTTTTCTATTCGAAGAGGTTCATTTGTCATTCAATGCTTGAAAGGCAAAAATTTCCGCTGTTATTTAATTTCGATTGGCATTAAATTGAACAAGGTCAATAATGATAGAATAACTACGAGACAAGCCAGTAAAACTGATTTAATCAAAGTATCAATCAAACGGATTAGAGCATTGCTATGGAAAAAAAAAATCTCTGCGATATTGTATCAGACAGCCAAGGCATAGATCAAGCACGCATTCTGATCAGGGTCTCTACTGCTCGCTTACAATATCAACGGCTCCTACAGAAAATCGCGACGAATAGAAAAAGCTCAACAAAACAAAAAAAAAAAAAAAAAAAAAAAACTGATCAGAAGCGCTTACATCACTGTTTGGCACAACAGAACACCTTGAATTAAATGCTTTACAAATATGCTCGGTAAAATTTTCTGCAGATGGCATTTTAAATTATTTATTTTTATTATACCCAGAATACAAGGTCTTCACATTTCATACAAATTGTCGCTTCTAAGGAGACAATTTGCCTAAAATGTGAAACCTGTTTTCATGAAAAAAAAGAAAGAAAAATATTCTCATTTTGTAGGCTGCAGAATTTGTCCAGAGAGTGGTAAAGGTTAATATAATGTTGGCTTGAAAACAAACAAACAAACAAACAAACAAAAGAAAAAAAAAAACAACAAAAAAAAACAAAAAAAAAAACAAAACAAAAAAAAAAAAAAAAACGGCATCAGCAGGGACTATCGGAACTCGAGGTTTATGATACTTTGGTTTATAAAGTCGAGAGGAGTGTTGGTAATCCTGATTCTGGACAATTAAAAAATATCAATACATTAATCAATATCGATATAAAAAGACAGGATATAATGTAGACACTATGCATGAACAGTCTATTTACTATGTCATTACGAAAACATGCCTATTCAAATATATTGAAAATTTTACCACCAAAAAATGAAAATTTTCAGATAAAAAATCCTGATATTTTTTATACTTCTGCTCAAAACATAGATTGTGGGTACTCGTTAGAACCGCCTCGTCGAGGCGGTTCTAACGAGTACCCACAATCTATGTTTTGAGCAGAAATAAAAAAAATAATGCATACCCCTGTAAACCCCAGTTTTACTATATAAAAGTGGGGTTTAACGAGGTCAAAATTTTATAGGCATGTTTTCGTGATGTGGTTAACCCAGAGAATGTTAACAACTTTGCTGTCCTCCTTAATTACACGGAAGTAGGTCGGCCCGTAGACTCAGTGCCGGCTCAGTCCTGCACCTTTGATAGATGGCTTGTGCCTGATCTAACTGTCTGTGGTTAGGCTCACCGTGTTTCTACTAGAGGTTTTCTTTTGCTCTGATTCAGTTTATAGTCGAGCCCACATCTGTGGTTCATCGTAGTCTTGAGAAGTCAGCTTATATGACATGGTCTCTATGTTGATCCATTATTGAGTTAGGGAACCCAAATGCGATAAATAATGTCTAGCTGTATCTATATCAAGATTAACCCATTTATGCCTTGTGAACTCTTTTACCGCAACTCTTTGGACAGGTCCATTTCTAGTAGTAAGGGTGTCTGCTTAGTTTTTATTATTACCATATTTTATAGCCATTTCTCTATATGGTGCGAATAGTGCTGACCCTGATCAGACGCCGCTTTATGCGGCGTCTGATCTGGGTCTACACTGTTTGCCAATGTCCACTTTAAGGAACCCTAGGCATAAAAAGGTTAAGGGCGAGAAACGAAAACTCATAAAATCAGGTTTTAGCCCCGCAATAGTTTTGCTGTTGACTATGTTGACTATTTTACAAAGCGGTATTTCTGCAGCAGGTCTTCTTGCTCGTTCTGGTTTCCCTAAAACGCTGTTCTACGCTGTCGTTTGGTGTCATTCTAACCTTACTGGGTGTCCTGGGAGGGCTGTATTCCGTGATTGTGACCTTTTCTGGCCTAGAGTTTTTAAAACTTTTTTTTTCAAGTTCAGTTTAGCTGAGCATGGAAATTTCTCTGCAAATAATTAGTACAGTTGGCATTTTCATATTTATTAGCAGAGAAATTTTCATGCTCAGCATGAAATTATCTCTGCAAATATTGGCATTTTCATATCCATTATCAGAGAAGTTTTCATGCTCAGCTATGCTTAGCATGAAAAATCTGCAATTGTTAATACTTTGAGATTTCATGCTCAGCTGAGTTGAGCACCAAAAAAGTTTTATAACCTCGGACCCTGGATATCCACATATTTATATTATTTCGATAAGCCCTTTACTCTTGGCTGTCTTCACCCGACAAGGTTCTGGTTTTAATTTGTCAAGTCATTATTGACCATGGCGATAACAATCAACTCAGTACAGGTGATCCAGGCCCTGAGGTTGCAAAACATTTTTCGTGTTCAACTCAGTTGAGCATAAAAATTTCTCTTATAATAGATATAAATGCCCATGATAGTTGGCATTTTCATATTTATTAGCAGAGAACTTTTCATGCCTAGTAATGTTTAGCAAGAAAAGATTCGCTATTGTTAATACTTTGAGATTTATTAGCATGACAAATTTCATGCTCAGCTGAGTTGAGCACGAAAATACTTTGATAACCTCAGTGCCTGGATATTTCCATATTTGTAATATTTCCATAAGCCCTTTACTCTTGGCTGTCTTCACCCGACAAGGTTCTGCTTTCTAATTCGTCGTCATTACTGACCATAACCATTACAATGAACTCAATGCAGTTGATTAGCCCCCGAGGTTATAAAACTTTTTTCGTGCGCAACTCAGCTGAGCTTGAAAATTTCTCTGCTAATAGATATAAAAATACCAACAATAGATGGCATTTTCATAGTTATAAGCCGACAAATTTTTATGCTCAGCAAGAAAGAGTTTGAACTTGTTAGTAATTTGGGATTTATTAGAAGGACAAACTTCATGCTCAGATGAGTTGTGCAAGGAAAAAAAATGACTTTGTGACCTGTATGTTTGAAGAAGGCTAAAAAAAAAAAAAACAGTAATGTGTGCCAGAGTTATGGCTAGCTAGTGCTTCAGATTGCAGATGTGTGAGTGATAACCATAGGGAACGGAAGCTACAGCAAAACAAAGCCCATTATTGCACCTCTGGAGTTTTTGTTGTGACCAGCTTCCTTGGGACTGCTATTGTGCAGATAAATATGCAAATCTGGACTAGGCAGGCTGATCTGCGTCTTCTCCAGAAGAACGTTTCCGAAGTTATCTTTTCTCACATTGGGGCTCATTTAATGGCTATTGATACATTTTCAGAGAGGTAATTTTGTCAAAAAACGTGTTGCCTCCATTCTAAAAATGGTTTCTTCTCTAAAACGAAAGAATTTGCCCGACCCTTGAGATCAAATATTTTCTTTTTAGGGTTGACCTCTTTTTAGCTTGGTCTTGGTATGCAGAAGAAAAGCAAACAGGAAGTCACAAAAATTGTCTCCCTTGTCAAAAGTGCCAGAAAATCTACGACGAGCATGAAGAGTATCCGTTCAACTTAAAAAATGTTATTCGTAGTTCAGTAAGCCTGATATTCAATACGAAAACACGCCTATTCAAATATATTGAAAATTTCACCGCAAAAAAACTGAAAGTTTGCAGATAAAAATTCTGATATTTTTTTTTACATTTCTGCTCAAAACAGAGATTGTGGATACTCGTTAGAACCGCCTCGCCGCGGCGGTTCAAACGAATACCACTCAAAACATCAATACAAAAACACGCCTATTCAAATATATTGAAAATTTCACCACCGAAAACTGAAAGTTTTCAGATAAAAATTCTGATATTTTTTTTTTCTGCTCAAGACATAGATTGTGGCTAACGAGTACCCACAATCTATATTTTTGAGCAGAAATAAGAAAAAATAATGTATACCCTGTAAACTCCAGTTTTACTGTATAAAAGTGGGACTTAAGGGGGTCAAAATTATATTGGCATGTTTTCGTAATGACAATTTAAGCTAACCCTCAACAAAACGGGTATCGAATGTCACGTTGGTGCAGCCTTCAGTAGAATAACTAAATGCCGTAGAATATATCTAAAGGCCACGATACGGCCCTGGTCTGATAAAATAGCCTAGTCTAGGGTTATGCTATTCGTTTATAGCTCGACGACCACTTTTATCAGCGCGCTGTTTTTTTATGTTTTTATAACAGATTTTTGCTGTAGTCAACAGCTCTCTCAGAAATTAAAAGATAATAAAATTTTCCAAATTACGAAACTAATCAACCAAGCCCTTAAATTTTTTTAAGAAACGTCTCCAATTTGTTTTAAAATATTCGAAACAATGAGAAATAAAAAAAAAATCTGCACATCTTTAGCGCTTAGCATGCTTGGTTAAATTTTCAGCAGACGACATTTTGAAATATTTCTTTTGTATTTTTCCCCGAAAATAGACTGACATGTCTAATAAAGGTAAAAAAAGATTGCTCTTGGAAACAAAGAACACACTACAGATTAGAAAATGGGAGTCTCGGTTTTATTGAGACTCTTCATAAGCAGTAATGAAGTTTGCAACACTGCTTGTGCTCTCTAGCGTATACACGAGCAGAACTCCATTTTCAAATATACCACAATAGGCCCAGTGACCCCAAAGGAAAGCTCTATGGAGAAGTACGGGGAGACTTTCTAAATCCACTCTCTATTATAGACTTTGACTTGTCAAAGTATACATTTTGTTCTTTTTTTTTTTTTCAGAAAATAGACTTCCCTAATTTGCATGAAATGTCAAAGTCTATTTTCTGAGAAAATAAGGAGACATTTTACAGGAAATGACAAAGTCATTTTCTGAGAAAAAAAAAAGAGAAAATTTGAATGTCTGTTTTCTGGGAAAATAATAATAAAAAAAATTCTTTTTATCGTCTTATAATCTGCCCAGAGTGCGGTAACGGTTAAAATAGGCCACACTGGTATAATGTGCACATGCTATAGTGACTGAACTCTGTTCGGAACGGTAATCGTCATGTTCTGGGCGGACAAAGAAGATGCTTTTTGCGATTCCCGCGCCGGTCAATAATATTAGCCGGTATTTTAATATATCCTTGGATTTTTACATATGGTAGACTATTCAATTAGCTCATTAAGGACTTTTTATATTTGTCGGGATCGTCGGTGTGTGACGATCCCGGAAAAAAAAGAATCTTATACTGTAACAAACTGTGTTATAAACAGATTAATGTCTATTTTATTTTCACTTCAATCAAGAAATTTCATAAAGCTTGATAAAAGCTAACATTAAAGAATCACATTGTTGATCTTTTTTACCAGTTACATTGAAAATTTATTAAACTTTAGTATACCCTTGTTCCATATCTCTATGTAAACAGGAACAAAATTTGCGCCGGTACTTAGACGTTTATGTCTAAATATTTTGTCTTGTCTGTATTTTAGACCCTATTTAAAACATCATGAATAAACGTGTTCTCACCTTGTTTCAAAGATAATAAAGCTATTCCAACAATGTGTACGTACAATCCTGTGATAGTGTTGATAAGTTAAGATGGTAAGCTGGTCTTGTTAACAGAACGCGTGATGATCGGTTGCCAAAGATTTTTCTATACGGGCATCCAAGATGGACAGAGGAAACGCTACGAAAAACATTCATCACGAAAACACCCTATATAGTTTTGACCTCCCTAAAACCCCACTTTTATACAGTAAAACTGGGGTTTACAGGGGTATACATTAATTTTCTTTTTTCTGCTCAAAAACCTAGCTTGTGGGTACTCGTTACAACAGCCTCGTCGAGGCGGTACGAGGCTGTTCTAATGAGTACCCACAATCTCTGTTTTGAGCAGAAATAAAAAATATATCGGAGTTTTTTATCTGAAAATTTTTAGTTTTTGGAGATGAAATTTTCTATGTTTGAATAGGTGTGTTTTCATAATGGAACGCGTGATGATCGCTTGCCAACGATTTTTTCTGTACGGGCATCCAAGATGGACAGAGGGAACGCTGCAAAGAACATTGCTGCCTTGGAGAAAGCAGTTTAAAAACGATCTGATATCTAGAGGAAACTGCTCTTTGACTCTGTATTAACTGTTCAGAGCTCAGTTGGACAAAGCATCGTTAGCTTAACGAGCTCGTTAGTTGTCAAAATGTTAACTGTTCTAGTAAGTACAATATCTAATTCACAGGTATTTTTTGCTGAAAAAATGTGAGTAGCTTTTGCGAATTCAAAAGCTACTCACATTTTCTCAGCAAACATATTAACGTCTATACCATATTTTATGACAAAAGTTTTGACGATACATGTACGTTAACTAACGACATCGTTAGTTTTGAACAACTGGGACCAGAATATTCAAATCTTGATCAGTAAAACGCTAAGCTTTGTTGCAGATGACATGCTAATATTTAAAGAAATTAAGGCTTGGGATTTCATGTAAACCGTCTGCTAGTTAGACGATTCATATGAAATGTCAAGCCTCTGAAAAATAAAATAAATCAAGGTGTCTGCTGTACTTGTGATTAGCGCTTTAAAGGTTTATGCAAATGCCATAATTTATCGAACATGAGGTAACGACTGTTGCTACTGCTGTTGAACGGTTTGCATTTAGGGCAACAATTCAACAGACGACATTCTGAAATAGCTTTCATATTTGTTCTCCCACAAAATATTTTCTAACACTTTTCATGCAACCTATCTGCTTAGTAGACTACTTGCATGATAATCAAATTAAATCCTATTTTCTGGTGATATTAAGACAAATATCACAAACTTGTCGTCTGGTAAATTTGCCCCGAGAGAGATAAAAGTTTGGTCACATCTGTCTTGTGAGCAGCTTGCTAGCAATATACGACTGGTCGAGCAGGCAAATCGCAGGCAATCTCAGAACAAAATCGTGTGCCTAGTCTCAGCTATCGCGGACACTCAGTCGAAGATTTACTAGCCGTTGCCATCGAAGGTAACAAACGGTCGCACACAGATCTTAAATGGTCGTACTTTGTTCGCACGATAAGGGCACTTTTTAGCCTATCAGTCCTGTGGTCGCAATACCTGTTGCTGAATCAGAGCCATTTTACGTCTGGTGATGCAACTAATTGTGACTTCATCTGGTTCGGTACTGGGGTTCTTCCATAATTAGCCAGGTCGGTGTGTGAAAATACTATTGTGACTACATTGTCGGCCGATCAATAACTCAGTCGTGGTTCGCTACGCCTGGTCGCATGACGTGCCACCACTAGCCGAAGCCATTAGCGTGAACAGTCAAAGCTGGCCAAATGGTTCATCTTAAACAATCGTAGACAAATCTTATGTTATCGCAGCACTAGTCGTATGACCAGCAGAAGCTAGTTTCAGTGCAGTCGTGTATATGTGAACACAATGACACATTGTAGATATAATATGAGACGGGTATTACCTTCGCAAAATCTGCACAGATCGTGCAACCATATAATCATATGAACAGATGTGACCGCATTCGCGCAGGCTGATCTAGGCATTTGTTGCCCGCTTACAGAATCAATGGATATTGTAGTATATGTCGACGAACAGAGAATGTCCAGATCAGACTGCACGCATGCGCACGCACATCTGGACTATCGCTGTTCGCATATGGTATAAGGGCCATTTTACTAAGTTGCGCGGCAGAGAAAATGTATCTTCGGAAATGTGTGCTCACGGTAGACTCAGATCAGCTGCGCATCCACCTGTCCACCTGAACACATCTTGAATCCCGTGTCTTTGCATAAGAATTCCAATGAAGACTGGTCAGATCTTCAAATCTAATAGTTGATACATAAATCCGGCATAATCATGTCACTCACACCAGTTGTAGTGAAGATAAATGAGCCAGCGTACGACAAAATCCTCAAAATAGTATGCGTGCCAAGAGAAGACTCAGATCAACCTGATCAGATCAGAGTCTTCACTGTTAACTGTCCGCTTGGGTCCTCGGCTACAACATTAGCGCACAGTGAAGACACTCTGATCAGCATGGGCGAATGCCCAGGCTGAGTTGAGTCTTTGCTGGGCGCATATGCCATTTTGTTAGTTTTGTTGTTCGCTAGTTCAAATACAGTCGACTCTCGTTATCTCGACCTCGCTTATCTCGAATAACCGCTTATCTCGAAGTGAAAATCTTGTCCCTGTTTTAACATGGAGAGCTAACAACAGGTAACAAAAATATTGTGGAAAAGAGGAGAATGTGCTCCTTAGGAGCAATTTCTCCTCTTTTCCACAATATTTTTGATATATGTCTAACTTCAGGAGTCAAATTACATAATCATTTTTGAAATGCGGTTGTTCTACTTATATTTTTGCTCGATTCTGCAAATCTGATATGTCGAGGTACGGATATCTCGAAATAATTCAAAGAGTCCCTTGGACTTCGAGAAAACGAGAGTCCACTGTATATTATTGAGAGCAATAAACACACTCACAGAACTGAAAACAGCAGAGAACAGGTTTAAGGCAAACCAAATTATGACACGGGCTAAACAGCACTAATAAAGTATCCTTGAATCTCAGCTGGCTTTTTATAGTAAAACTTGGGTTAACAGGGATATACATTATTTTTCTTATTTCTGCTCAAAAACATAGAATGTGGGTATTCGTTAGAACCGCCCCGACGAGGCGGTTCTGACGGGTACCCACAATCTATGTTTTGAGCAGAAATTTGAAAAATATCAGAATTTTTATTTGAAAACTTTCAGGTTTTGGTGGTGACATTTTCAATATATTTGAATAGGCATGTTTTCGTAATGTTCAGGCAGTTCTGCAGTAGCTATAAACAGAATTGTACATCTTGGGTGGTTGCAATGGATATGAAAATAAACAATCATCTAGGTCTAGGTCTAGAGTACCATTCTATAAATTTTGGGCGGTTGCTATGAATATGAAATTAAACAATCATCTAGGTCTAAGTCTAGGATACCTTTTTGTAAATTTTGGGCGGTTGCTATGAATATGAAATTAAGCAATCATCTAGGTCTAGGGTAACCTTACGTATCCAGTAACCCCCTACAGGAACTGTATGGGGCTGTTGTCAGGCAAGTACCAAGTATTGGCCTTTTAAACTTAAAAAATATAGGCTGCACAACATAGCAAAAATGTGTAGAATATATAAGGAAAATTAATGGAAGTCTGTGTCCTTTAACAGACTTTCTTTAACCCATAAAGCTCCATTCACAACTTCAGCAGACGACATTTTATTTTTTTGATTTATTTTTCAGAGAAAACACATCTAGACATTTCATGTGAATCGTCTACTTGGCAGAAGATTCATATGAAATGTCTAGACTTGTTTTCTCGGAAAAAAAATCGAATATCGTCTGCTACAAATTTTGCTTGGTGCTTTAAGGGTTAAAGTTTTAGCACTGTAGGCTAAATCACCGATTTTCTAGGAGACAATTTGAATGAATTTTCAAGAAAAATATGACTTAAAAGAGACAATCTGAATGAAAAATCGAGTATTTTTTTCTGTAGAAAATAAGAAAAACGCTTTTAAACATCGTCTGCTCTTATTTATAATCATCAACTTAAAATTTAGCTTTCAACTTGGGACCATCTCATATGTGCTTGCAGAAGGTTATGCTCCGCCCTTTTTTAGTGGGCAGGTTCATAGAAAAATTATATACAAGTTCTTAGGCTTTAAGCACGGCCATTACGAAAACGCGCCTATTCAAATATATTGAAATTTTCACCACAAAAAATCTGAAAGTTTTCAGATAAAAATTCTGATATTTTTTCATATTTCTATATTTCAATTTATGTTTTTGAGCAGAAATAAGAAAAATAATGTATACCCCTGTAAACCCCAGTTTTACTATATAAAAGTGGGGTTTAAGGGGGTCAAAATTATATAAGTATGTTTTCGTGATGCCATGAGAAGAAACTCATCATTTAACCGGGAAGGAGAACCAGTGGCGAATGGATGGCTGGTGGAGTGGTTGGTATGCGTGGAGGGAACAGGGGTGGGAGGACATAAATTATGAGGCAGTGACGTGAAATGATGTGAAGCTATTCCTTTTACACATTTAAAGACACGTGCAACAACTGCGTTAAGGGTTGGGTCGTTCTATGTCAAGTTACATACAATTTAGCCAGATGACATGGCCATATTCCATAAATTTTGAGCCAATGTACGAAACTGAATGTATGCAGAGTCTTAAATCATTTTCAGTGTAGGAAGTATTAATAAGCATTTGTCTTTAAATAACAATGGGACAGCAATCTCGCACTTCACAGTACAAATTGTCTACGTTTCATAATGGCTCTAAAGCGACAGGAAACTCAGACATCATCGTTTAGCTTAAATGGGCTGCGTCATGCCTTCGGGCATATGCGGACAGTGAAAGTCCGGATCAGACTGCAGTCTGATCAGGACCTTCGCTGTCTACTAACAGAATTATTGTACACGTCTATTCAAATACATTTATATAGAAAATTTCACCACCAGAATCCGAACATTTTCAGATAAAAAAATCTGTTTTTTTTTTTTTTTTTTATTTATTTATTTTTTTTTTTATATTTCTGCTCAAACCATAGATTGAAGATACTCATAAGAACCGCCTCGGCGAGGCGGTTCTAACGAATATTTACAACTTATGGTTTTGAGCAGAAATAAGAAAAATAATGTATACCCCTGTAAATCCCATTTTTACTATATAATAGTGGGGTTTAAGGGGGTCAAAATTATAGGCATGTTTTCGTGATGTATAGAATGTATAAATAGAGAACAAATGCCCAAATGACACTTTGCGCATGCCTGGGATGAATCTGAATTAGTGCATTTTGAGCAGGCTCGAAAACACATTTTCGCTTGGCGCGGCACAAATGTAGACTGCACTCTAACAATACTCCTCCATTATTCTGTTATATGTAGGGAATGTCTAGAATAAAAAATCAAGATTTAGAACCAAGTACAGTTATCTGAATTAACACACACACACACACACACACACACACACACACACACACACACACACACACACACACACACACACACACACACACACACACACACACACACACGAACTCACGCATAAAGAAAAAAAGAGGAAGAAGCATGCAAAAGTTCCCTTTGTAGTTGCAAGTCTGTCGCAGACACTTAAATATTTTCTCACTTTATTCCACAGCATAAGACAAGTCACGCTGACATTCGTACTACATAAATTAGATTTATGTAAGTGCTTTACCAGATGCAGATTTAAATAAGTCAATTGATTTTATTCTGAATCCTTTTAAATTTTATAAATGTATAGGTGATAAACAATGCGTTTTTATTGTTTTGTGTTTTATGCGAATAAAATAAAGGATCTGCATTAGGACTATGGCGAGGATCGAATTCTTTTACGACCCCATTACGGAAACATCTCTATTCAAATATAATAAAAATTTTACCATCAAAAAATGAAAATTTTCAGATAAAAAAATTCTGATATTTCTCATATTTTTCATATTTCTGCTCAAAACATAAATCTTGGGTACTCGTTAGAACCGCCTCGACAAGGCGGTTCTAACGAGTACCCACAGTCTAAGTTTTGAGCAGAAATAAAAAGAATTATGTATACTCCTGTAAACCCCAGTTTTACTATAGGGGGGTTTAAGGCGATCAAATTATATATGTATGTTTTCGTGACGCAATAGTCGTGCAGTTAATATTTCAAGGTTTTTAATTTCCTATTCGTTTGATGGTCCTACATTTAAAAAGGTGTGGTCTAGTTTTAAGGGGACTAGATGCTTTTTCAGGGGTTGCAAGTGTCAAAATTGATTTCGGCACCTTCAGAGAAGAGATCTACTTTAAAAGGAAAAAAAAATGCTACCCGTGGGAGCATTTCTTCCTTTTAGAATAGACCCCTTTTTAGAAGAGATTTGATTTGCAGGAAAGCAAACAGGAAGTGTCGGTGCTTTGGAAAGGCTGTATTACTTTGATGTGTTTTTTTTCATGGTTATTTTCATTGCTATTTTTCCTGTAACTAATGGCAGACTTTTGCTATAATAATTCTTATAAAATGATGCTGCAGAAACACAATACGTAATGTTGGTCTAGTACTGATAACCATTTTCAGGAACAACGGGAAGCTTTCGATTATATTTTCAGAATTTCTATCGCAAGGTTAATTTCAGCAATAATGCTTCTACACATCTTCTGTCAATTTTTGTGTTACAGTTATAATTGTTACAAAAGCATATGAATCCCATGAACGAATTAAGGTGAGTCCATACACCTTAAAGGTTTTTATACCATTTTGCAAAGGCAAACAACTTTTGCAAACATAAAATAACATCCTTCTTTATTGAAACTTTTAAAAATAGAGGCTACTCTTGAAGGAAAGACCCATAGGGAGCAAATTCTTTCCTTAAAGAGAAGCGCCCCCCCCCCCACCCCAGTCAGAAAGAAGGCAAATATTTATGTCTGTTATTTCTCATCGAGTTGTATTTTTCCCTTCGTTCATGCATATGCGAACAGCCCCTGCCGTTTTCTAAAATACCTTAATAGGCACTGTACATGTAATTTCTAGGCTTCTTCCAGATGAGATGCGTGGTCTCTGATCAGACTGAATGCATGCGCAAGCTGATGACTTGCGCTCTTAGCAATCGCATATAGGATCACTTTTGTGGCTTGTATATGACTTTTGTTGATAAACAGGATACCTTGTGGTAATGGGTTTTCAAGATATAATAACCACGCATGCCATCCGGCGTGCGTATGGAATACAACGTATTCGCAGATATCTCATTTTGTTAACGAAGCGAAATTACCGAAATGCATTGCATGTGTAACTGTAATGACATATCTCAGCGTTCAAATACATTAACCAGCAGAATGCTGATTAAAACAGTAACATTCGACGAATGCATGATACATTTCTTATTTCTTTCATAGAAAAAAGACCTTGATATCTAATTGGCAATTAAGGGAGAAAATTCGCATCAAGCCTCAGTACAGAGAAGATTCGCATAAAATGCTAAACCCAAGTTTATAGAGAAAAAGAAAATAGGGATATAAATCTGGAAATGTTGTTTGTATTACAGGGCCCAGTTGTTCAAAGCGTCGTTAGCTTAACGGGCTCGTTAAGGGTCATTTAGTTAACTGTTTTAGCAGATTCAATACACAATATTCTGATATTTTTTGCTGAAAAATGTGAGTAGCTTTTGCACTGCAAAAGCTACTCACATTTTTTTCAGCAAAAATTTAGCATATTTGCGTATCACTCGATGTAAATTTTAACGAATCGTTAACTAACGACATCGTTAGCGTAGAACAACTGGGCCCTGAAATTTTGTTCATCTTCGGTAACACGGATGCAATGCATTTCGCATCCTACGTTTTGACCGTACCATGTGAAAGCATGTCTTCGGGCATACATTACGAAACCAAGCCTACTGAAATATACTGACAATTTAACCATCAAAAACTGAAAATTTTCAGATAAAAATTCGGATATTTTTTATATTTCTGCTAAAAACATAGATTGTGGTTACTCGTTAGAACCGCCTCGGCGACGCGGTTCTAACGAGTATCCGCAATTTATGTTTTTGAGCAGAAATAAGAGCAATAATGTATACCCCTGTAAACCCCAGTTTTACTATATAAAAGTGGGGTTTAAGGGGTCAACATTATAAAGGCATGTTTCCGTGATGCGAGACAGCAAAGGCCCAGATCAGCCTTCGTATCCGCGCAGTCTGATCAAGGTCTTCACTGTCCGCTAACAGAAGCATTGGATACTACAGAATGTATGAATGAAGAGCAAAGGCCCGGATGATACTTTGCACATGGGCAGCATGATATGAATCTGTAGATTTTGCGTATGTTCGAAGGCACTTTTACATTTAACATTACGAAAACACACCTATTCAAATATATAGAAAATTTCACCTTCAAAAACTGAAAAAAAAATCAGATAAAAAAATCAGATATTTTTCCTATTTCTGCTCAAATCATAGATTGTGGGTACTCGTTAGAACCGCCTCGACGAGGCGGTTCTAACGAGTACCCACAATCTATGATTTTAGCAAAAATAAGAAAAATAATGTATACCCCTGTAAACCCCAGTTTTACTATATAAAAGTGGGGTTTAAAGGGGTCAAAATTATATAGGTATGTTTTCGTGATGTTGTGGCCCATTTATGAATAACGTATTGATATAATGCGTTACACCTCGGTAACCGAAAACAATTCGGTAAGCAGTTTTATTACATGTATTAAAATAGAAACAATGCATGCCATAAGAAATTGAGTCTATCATATACGAACGGCGAAGGCTCGTTCAGGCTGTGTGCCTGTGAAGATTGATCAATGGCTTATGGCGTCTTCTTGCAGTATCGTTGGATACCTTCAATTATGACGCTGAATGGAAGTTATTAGGGTAATATGAACATAGGCAATGTCTATAGGCGAGCTCGCAATGCACTATGCTTTAATAAAACACATTATGCAGGTTCTATATAGACCTCCCTATATCAGTAATGAATGACAGAGATAAGAATTCTTCATATACATTTCCACTTCAAGGGCCTATGGAGTATGCGGGCCAAAAATCGTCCATAAAGACAAAGTATAAGACCCAAGCTATACCATTAAATTTTTGGTACCGGATTCCGGTACCAGATTTTCCAAGTTTGTCCCGAAAAATACAAATAGATCTGCCACATTAATTGAGAACACGACAAATTGCAAATAAAATGTTTATTTCCGGTTTGGTTTGACGGCAACCAAACGTACCAATGATTTTTCTTCCTTGGTATAAGCGAATTTAAAGGATATCGGTTTTTCCTTCTTCTTCTTTTTTTCAGACTGACATAGTAAGGCTAATGTATTTGTACTTCCGTTTTCGTTCGACAACATAAACAAATTGTCAAACACGTTTGAAATTCATTGAAAACAATGTGTCTCAAGCATGTAATGTAAGCTTTTCGTTGCATTTCATGTAACATGTGCTGTACCATAGAGCTTACTCGCGCAGGCCGAACGCATGTGGCCTGTCGCAGCGAGCTCGCTATTATTTGCGAATAGCGAAAGCCCAAATCATCTGCGCGAATTGAGGCTTTCACTATTCGCAATTCGTGCCGATGATCTGGGCCTTTGCTATCCTTTATAACTAGAAGTCACGTTTTTGTTTGGCACGGCATATTTGGTGCGTTCATGATTGTCATTTTAAGAATGAAAAAGGCAAAGTGAGTTGTTGACAGTTTTAGCTGAATTTTAAAGTTCATCGATTTTCTTAGAAACCGTTAGACCAACAAAACGATGCCTAGTTACATTTTTGCAAGTTAAAAACAGTTACAAGTTCTGAACATGACCAGTCGTATTCCCTTTCTCAGCTAAGCCAAAAATTAAAAATCAAAGCAACTTTTTTTTCTTGTTTCAGTGTCAAAATGAGCGGGTGAAAAATATTCCAGTGGTGCCGTGCAAATTTTGAGTATGAGATTTTCGAGTACTAATTGTTAAACGCAACAAGGAATCGAGTGTCTTTGTGCCTTGTTAATTCATGTAAGTCTCGTATAGCGACTCTAAAATTCAATCAATTTAACTTTATAAAAATACACCTAAATACAATTTTGCAGTTAGTGTTAATTCCATTTTCTGAGGCTATTTTATTCAAATGTTATACATGTAATCACTTTTCGAGGCTCATTGATTTATTTATTTACGCCGGGCTGGGAGTCTATTTGAGGTTGTTTTTGTAAAATGTGTATGTATTTGAAGAATATCAGTTTTCTACGAAAGACCGGTAGTGTCATTTCAACTACATTAATTCAAGGTTTCAACTTCACGAATTCACGATTTCAGCTTCACGAATTCACGAATTCAACTTCACGAATTCACGATTTCAACTTCACGAATTCACGATTTCAACTTCACGAATTCAACTTCACGAATTCAACTTCATGAATTCACGAATTCAACTTCACGAATTCACGAATTCAACTTCACGAATTCACGAATTCCACTTCACGAATTCCACTTCACGAATTCAACTTCACGAATTCACGAATTCAACTTCATGAATTCACGAATTCAACTTCACGAATTCCACTTCAGGTATTCAACTTCACGAATTCACGAATTCAACTTCACGAATTCACGAATTCCACTTCACGAATTCAACTTCAGGAATTCAACAGTTGAATTCGTGAAGTTGAATTCGTGAATTCTTGAAGCTGAATTCGTGAATTCGTGAAGTTGAATTCGTGAAGTGGAATTCGTGAAGTTGAATTCGTGAATTCATGAAGTTGAATTCGTGAATTCGTGAAGTTGAATTCGTGAAGTGGAATTCGTGAAATTGAATTCGTGAATTCATGAAGTTGAATTCGTGAATTCGTGAAGTTGAATTCGTGAATTCGTGAAGTTGAATTCATGAAGTTGAATTCGTGAAGTTGAAATCGTGAATTCGTGAAGTTGAATTCGTGAATTCGTGAAGCTGAAATCGTGAATTCGTGAAGTTGAAACCTTGAATTAATGTAGTTGAAATGACACTACCAGTCTTTCGTAGTTTTCTTCCAGTTTTATTGGGTTCTTCGTGGGGCTACATATAACTATTCACCCCATCCCCCAATTGTTTTTTATTATTATTCAAAGCCACCCTTTTGCAGCAGAGAACTGTGCTATAGGTAACATAGTGAAATAAAAAAAAAATGGGAAGTACTGTGTAGAATGAATGTAGCAATGTGGGTTTTGCTTATTTAAAAGAGAAATGAGCAGTTTTCTCGTAGGAGCCCCAGTTTGACCATTCGACCTGAAATGAGCTTGTTGCTGTCAATATTCGTACACGTTTGAATTTTTTCATTTCGTTTTTTCCGTCGTACTACGAACTACGGAAGAAACAAAAGATATTTTTCTTTGTTTACGATTGGAAATATGCATTCTCAAATCGAACGGATTATAAGCTTGTTTAATAATACAGTTTAATTTGATATTCAAGCATGGAAAGATTTGGGTCGAAAGAAAAAGTTATGAGTCGAGAAAAGAATGAAACACTGCTACATAGATGATTTTGGATATAGTATGTTCGGCCTAGGCTTTGGATGGCGACATGTAATTATGTATGCGGGCTAGAAAACAGACGATCATACTTGATTTTTTTTTACATAGCTCTGATAACGTCTATAATATTTTTATCGTTTAATATTGAGATAATTTATATAATTACAACCTTTCATAAATTAAAACATTTTTTCACTATACTAGCTAAGGATGCATGACAGATTAGTTTCCCGGCGTATTGATGCTTTACATCAATGTTTTCTTGTCAAATTTGTTATTGTGTTTGTTTTCTGAACCGAATAACAGTCAGACATTCTAGAATTTTAAAGAGAAACTCTTGAAGTGAGCTTGTTCATATTTCGTGTTTTAAAAGGTTTCTATTAAAATGTTCACTTTTGGGATAATCGGATTTCCCAAACAGAGATTATTATTGTCAACATGACAGCTGATAGAGTGTCTGCTGAGCATGCGAAAGGTTATCCTATTCAGACCACATATTAACATTTACCACTCTATGGGAAAATTCAGAAAACAACAAATCAATGATTTTTTTTTCTTATTTCTTTTTTCAGAGTTTGACATTTCATAAAACTTGTCTTCTAAGGATATAGTTTGCATGAAATGTAAAAATGTTTTCTTGGGAAAACAAGTAAGAAACGTATTTTGAAATGTTGTCTGCGGAAATTTAGCTTAAAGCTTTTATTCAGTATTGGATAGCTATAGAGACCACCCAGCTGACACGCAACGCTGTCACAACGTCGCATCAACGTCGATGCAACGTAATGACGTTGCATCGACGTTGATTCGACGTTGTACAAACGTCATGTGTTTGCTGGGAACACGATATTTTTATTATGCGTGAACCATTTCGGTTATTTCTGTTTTGCAGAAACGTTTCCATGCACAGAGACGCACAAAATATTATACCATTATGCATATCAATTATGACTGTAAGTACATTACCATTAACATTTAATTCTACCAACTAATGCCAAAATCCCAGCTTCCCAACTGAATTAAAAGTCGGTGAATTTCGATATTCCGTGTCGAAAATCTATAACCGAGACAAGAATATTGTTTTCGAAAGCCAGCCTGGTTTACTGATAAAGTCGTAGTTTCTTCTAAAATTTAATTGAATCAGAGATTAACCCTTGTCATGCTGAATAAATTAAGATGCCACACCCATTTCTAATTGTCAGCCAATCAGATTACTTAATCCAGATTTTTTATATAAATTCACATAGTGAATGGCAAACAGTGCAGATCCATGTCAGGTGGCTTCTTCAGAAGCCACCTGATCTGGATCTACCCTGTTTGCAAGGCAGGGTATATACGGGTTCAGCAGGACAAGGGTTAAAATTAAAGAATAAACAAAAATAGTTTAAACCCTCTCCCAGTAGTTTTTCTACTGACCATTCCAAGGCGGTAACTTTGTTGTTGTGCTTTGTATGTGGGTTATCACAGCTGTGTTGTTGTGCATTGTTATTACTTGCTTCTCCTCATCATTATGGAAACATGCCAATTCAAATATACTGAAAATTTTACCACCAAAAGCTGAAAAAAAATATATAAAAAAACTAAAAAAAAAAACTGATATTTTTCATATTTTGATCAAAAACATAGACTGTGGGTACTCGTTAGAACCGCCTCGGCGAGGCGGTTCTAACGAGAACCCACAATCTCTGTTTTTGAGCAAAAATAAGAAATTCAATGTATACCCCTGTAAACCCCAGTTTTACTATATGAAAGTGGAGTTTAAGGGAGTAAAAATTATATAGGCGTGTTTTCTTGATGTCTCCACTTTTTTTTTCTGATGCTTCTGGGAGGCTGTGCACCGTAATGATGGCCTTTAATGGGTGACGTTATTCATATACATTGTAGATTTAAAATGTTCATTTATTGTGAAAAGTGTTGGCATGATCGCAAATCGCTGAAGGAAGTGATACATCTCTTTCATCTCGGGTATTTTGAGCATTTTGTCGTTCATAAAGTATTTCTAGCGTTTCCCTGTGGTCAGAATATATTACACATTGCTTATGAAGTGGAGGGACAGAAGAGGTCAGTCTATGTTTGATCAATATTGAGTGTTGTCTGTCTAAAGTGTTATTTGTTTTAAGTTTTTTTTTTTTTGTTTGTTTCTTGTCTTTTTTTTTTACTTTCGAATTTCAATAGTAATTTTATTTCTTTGCTGTTTTTTTTTTCTCCGTTTTTTCCTATCGTAAAGTCCTAATTCTTTTTCTTATCAGGTTTTAAGCTAATGTTTATCCAGTTCTAACTTTGACAAACTTCTTTGAAACATGTTTCATTTAAACGTCGGGTTTCATTAAGTGCATCAGCGGTTCGACGAATGGACATGTTTTTTACATCAGGTTGCATAGTATGAGATTTCATTCGCTGAAACGAGTATACCTTGTAGGTAAACCGGAATATTGGACTTATTTTCCACTGAGAAAGCTATTTGGTATTTTAAATAAACTCTTTCACATGCATTGAATTATATAAGTAAAAAGAATCACATAATTTGATTTTCCCTAAACCGTTGCCATGGATATTTCAGTTACGTTTCAAGTTAGACTAGTTTCATTTCTAAAAAAAGAGAACAAAGTATACATGTAGTGTTATTATCGCAAACGTAATTCTAGTCTCAAAGGGATCAAAATGTTAGTGGTCAAAATGTTAATTGTTCTAGTAAGTACAATAGCTAATTCGCAGTTGTTGTTTTTTTTTATTTTTTGTTTTTTTTTTGCTGAAAACAATGTGAGTAGAATTTGCAAAAGCAAAAGCTACTCACATTTGTTCAGCGAAAATATTAGCATATATGCCGTATTTAATAATCAAAGTTTTAACGATGCGTTAACTAACGACATCGTTAGTTTTGAACAACTGGGCCCTGGTAGATTGTCCACATTTTTGCAGGGGAGATATTTATTGTGACCCCTATTTGTGTTCAAGCGCACCAAGTCTCTTCTGCAATGGGGTCTATTTCCTCTAGAGTAAACCCATTTCAGAAGGGAGGAAAAAATATCCATTATCACATTTGCCTCCCCTGAGTATGTACCAATTCCATCTTAAATACTTCTCTGTTTGAAACACAGCCGTCATAACAGGATTGTAGAGGGAAAACATCTTAGCCGTAATAGCTGAGAAAATGGCCATTAAAGCATATGTGTTTTACGAAACCCGAGATGACCATGCTCATTGGTATAGTCGGATCAGAGCCCTCTGCACGCTTACAGAATCATTGAATCTGATGAATAGAAAAGGTCCTCTGCGCACATTGGAGTCAAAAAGTACATTTTATCGAGTAGATAAGTTTATTATTAAAAACAGAATCTAGAATCGTGTTTATGTTGCACAGAGGTAAATTATCTACTTATTTACTGATATATACCATATTTACCCTGATATTCGGACACCTTTACTCCTTGCCGTTCTCCTAAAATTCGACAAAGTACATATTACTACTTTTTTGACGTGTTAAAAAGAGCAGGAAAAATGGCAAACAGTGTAGATCAAGATCAGACGCCGCAACAGCGGCGTCTGATCTTGATCTACACTGTTTGCTCAAGCCTGTCTGTCCGAATACTTAGGGTAATTACGACAGTCCATAACTATCCTATTAGCTGTAACAAATTGTAAAAAGAAATGGAGATAATGTATTTTGATGTGAAGTGACAATGGATCGTACTGAATTACGTTATGAAGCAGTAGTAATGCATATCGTCAAGAAACGGCGGGAGAAACATCACTGGTACATCACATATTGCCCATTTGGTTTTTGCGTCATGTACGGTTTAGACAGACCAGTCGCAGTTGATGGTGATTTATCAAACTTTTCCCCATTTATTCCTAGCGTCCCATAAATCGGTTGGCAAACAGTGTAGATCCAGATCAGACATCGCAGAACGCGACGTCTAATCAGGGTCTACATGGTTTGCATTCAATACAGGAATTTCTATAAAACATGGTACATGTACTGATAAAAAAATAGCCAAACACCTCTTCTTTTGGAAAAAAAACCCCAAAAACAACAGTCCAAAGAGTATATGTAGAAGAGTCCATTCGGTATAAATTGGTTAATGTCTACTCAGCGTGACAAAGACGTAATTCGATCCTTCTCTAAATGCATGCCCAGAGTCAAACGTGCGCTCAGTGATGACTTGGATGAGCCCGCAAATCCGCAAATCGGATCAGAGAATTCACTGGACGCTCTTTGACTACAAGGAGCCGAGTTTTGTTTCAGGCTCCCAGCGAAAACTCTGATCTGACTATCCACGCAGATACTGATGTGAGGAGGTATGTTTTCGCACGTTGTGGCTCTTTACAGCAACACGTCATACACGCCTTGATGGTGTGGCATTTCACAGGACCATGGTGTGTCTAGAGTGCTGACTCTACTCTAAAAGTAATTATGGAGAAGAGATAGGCTTGACAGTTTCCGCCATTTTTGTGACGTTCCGTTTACTCTCCCCAACATGACCCCCAACTAGAAAGGGGTCTACTCTAAAGGAGAGAATTTGCTCCCACGCTTCTTTTAGAGTAGACCCTTTCCAGAAAGAAGAAAACATTTTGAAAGAGTTACCGTTCCTTAAAGTGTATAAAATTCCTTTAACTCTTTCAGCCCGATAGACCAAAACAGATACCTATGCAAACAGTGCAGATCCTGATCAGACTGCTCGTGACGAGCCGTCTCATCAGGATCTATATTGTTTGTCCATCTGTTTTTGATTTTACACTGAAACCCCTGTTTGTGTCAGTGGAGAAGTCTAAATTCAAGGATAAAACTCATCGGGGTTCTCACTGTTTGCTATTACATCTGCATCTCTTGGATGCATTAGTGAATGATAATACCACGCTATTAAAATTTCACTTCAGAAATTCAGGGTTGAAAGGATTACATGTAACAGAACCAGGTGAGAATGCTCAAACTGTGGCTAGTAAGGATCCGCCCACATAATGTAGTCTGACAAAGTAATAATGCCCACACATTTATTTGTTTTGTCAACTCTTAGGGATCGTTTAGTGTAGTCTCCATGAGAAAGGGAGAAAAGGAGACAGCCGAGCTAGTAGAGGAGACGGAAGATAGAAATACTGTAAGGTGAGGACAAATGGAAGGGCAGAAGCATACTTTGGGTACTAGTCCAGCTAGCATTCTACATAAATCTATAACGGGCCGTTATCGGCCCGTCAGCTACCCTGACGGGCCGATAACGGCCCGCTATAGATTTATGTAGAATGCTTACTGGGAGGATGGCTGTACATGTACTTGGAGCAAGTGGGGGGAACTGATATATCTTGTTTCTGCACTGTTGTTTGCAGTTTTTTCTCTTCATCCTCTCCTACATAATACAAAACACTCATAATGGCATGAAAAACGTACAAATAAAACAATAACAACATAAATGCGTCATTTATAGTTATTATACTATTATACTATTATCATGTTATTATATTTTCCTCGCTTTCGCATTAAAGGATGCCAAA
The DNA here is from genome assembly GCA_964016985.1 of Anodontia alba. Taxonomy (NCBI): domain Eukaryota; kingdom Metazoa; phylum Mollusca; class Bivalvia; order Lucinida; family Lucinidae; genus Anodontia; species Anodontia alba. Next base: position 22,077,035 of record OZ024822.1, on the reverse strand, counting down.
CACCGTTACCATAATCTAATCACTGTGTTTACTGTGCTGTCTGACGTGTATTTTCTTTAATCTTCCTCGTTGTGTCATTGGTAGGCTATCTTCTGTGATTGCGTCTCTTCTAGGATATCTTCTCTTCTATTCTACAAATGCTAAAACGAGGCTATTCAATCCTGAGGGATTCTCACCGGGTATCAGATCTGCAACCATGAAAATCATGTCAATGAAGGAAAGTCTCAAACTTCCATCACTGTAAGGAATTATCAGTAAAGCTAAATTTTATTGAATTGTGACTCAGGCCAAATATTGGTATGACAAAATATTTTAGAGTCTTGAATAGGAGACATCAAAAACCAAAATCTTTTATCTATTAAATTAGGGAGTCTCTTCTTCGAATCAGCCCGCAGAAAAATCTATAAAAACGCGTTTGAGCTGTGACGTGCAATAGTGTACAGTATTCTGATAGAAGGCCTGGGGAAACAGTTAAGACTCAGATCAGACGCCGCGTTCTTTGATCTGGGTCTACACTGTTTGGTACTCATCCAGCAAATTAAGACAAACCAACAGGTAGCAGAATAGACTCGTTCAAACTTTAGAACGAGTATGGTAAGGATTTAGGGTGTCCAAATACTAAGGCTATATAATGTAATAACACAAAAATAACCCTTATGCGATTCGCGGATAACGCAGGCCCTGATCAGCCTGCGCATTCGCGCAGGCTGATCTGGGCCTTCGTTGTCTGCTTACTAAATTAATGGAAACTGTAGTATATGTTTACGAACAGAGAATGATCAGATCAGACTGCACGGATGTGCACGGTGATTTGGACCTACGTTGTCCGTAAACTGCTTAAGGGTCCTTTTTGTGCGTTGCGCATCGTATATCTACTACATATGTATATGCACACTCTGATCAGTCTTTGCTAGGTTCTCAATGGATAGCCAGCGATACAAAGTTTCACCAAGCGGCCAGCAACTCCGATCTGATTGCGCAGATGTGGTCTGCCGTGTCGCTAGACACGTTAGTTTAATTGCGCCTCATTTTCTAACGGAAAAAAATCACTACGCATGATGTGTCAGGCGGCCTTCGTAGTTCTGTCAAAAAAGTCCGAATGCTGTGTGGGAGGACTAAATTAACGCTAAGATTATGTATTCACGCAGTCGTTTTTTTTTTTTTTTTTTTTTTTGTGTGTACTTTTGCAACGCAGAGACACACCGGGTTTTCTCAGTCTCAGTAGTGTCAAACAACGGCGTCTGATATATAGATTATCTGTGGAGCGCTACTGAATCGAAATTTATTACGTTTGTATCAACGTTAGAAAACATACCTTCGGATAGGTGCATCGAGCGAAGACTGAGATCAATACAGTCTGATTAAAATCTTCACTGATCGCATTATGGATAGCCAAAGAGGCAAAACTTCTTTATGCGGACAAGAAAGACTCTGATCTGACCGTGCGGATGTGTGGGCTGATTTGTCTTCGTTGGACGCACATGTCAGAAGGTACGTTTTCTCGTGTTACGGCTTAAATTATCTTTCTAAAATTGAAAATTCAGCATTCGACGTTTTAAATCGTTCTTTAGTCGGTTCTGGAAAATAGCGCATTATGTGAAAAAAATGGCAGAGTATATTAGCTTCGGCTCATGGCATTTCTGATTTTTCGATTTTAATTTCTAAATATACACCGTATCAATGCCTTCACAATATATGGGCCACGCCATGCGAAAACATGTCAGGGCATATGCGAACGCCTAGATCAGCTTGCGCAGGGCCTTTGCTGATACTATAGAATGTTTCAATGGGGAGCAGTGGGTGGTTGGGTGGTGCGAAGGTGTCATGTATCTTTTGTCACCCGGGGCGTCCAGCTGATATTGGCTGATAGTTGGGCAAGGCCTGCTATCCTTGTAGCAGGTAAGGGTAGGGAAGTGATGTTTTTATTTCTTCTGTTTCTTCACTTTCATTCCTGTTTCTCTTTCTTCCCTGTCCCTCCCTTTCATCTCTTCTGCTATCTCTTCTGTCTATTTTCTCCCTTTCTCTGGGAGACGACACAAAATGACCCACAAGGGTTGACGTGTCGTTAAACCCCAACTCAATCAATCAATCAATTCAATGGGGAGCAAACGCTCGGATGAGAATTTGCGTATGTGCAGGATAATATGAATCCGCACATTTTGCGCATGCCTGAAGGCACTTGTTCGCTTGACGCGGCCAATATGACACATTAAGTATCTAAAATTCATTGGGAGTTATAAAACTCATTAAGGTTTCTCTCTGTTTGCCAATACATCGAGGTTTCTCTCTGTTTGCCAATACATCGGGGTTCTCACTGTTTGCTATTACATCTGCATCTCTTGGATGCATTAGTGAATGATGCGAATATGATACCACGCTGTTATTATTATTATTATTATTATTATTTTTTTTTTTTTTTTTTTGATAAGTACAGCAATTTTTAGGGGTCAGAAGTTTTGAGATTTTAATGGTAAATTTACTCATCTTGTAGGACATCATTTTCACCATGCTAGGAACTTCTTCACCTAAATTCGCTTTTGCATTTCCACCTTAGTCTTTTCAATCTGTATTATTGTTTTAGATTGAAACCATTCATTTGCCAATCCTTCAGACAAAAAATGTAATTACATCATAAGAAGGTATATGTCAAATTTATATGGTGGAGCTTATATTGCTTCGACCACCAAAATGATTGAGCATTTTTTTCTGCTTGTCCAAACTACACATGGTCCTTTCTAGTGCACAACAGTACAGAGTTGTGGTATGCTAGGATGATGTTTTTCAAAGTTAGATGTTTGAAATGATGGGGAGTATTTCTTGAAATAGTCACATTGTATGAATTAACATGATGGCTGTCGCAGTATATTCTTACAACATGAAAGTTGTAAAAAAGGAATGAAGCATAGCTGAAAAAATTTCCCACCTATCGTGGGATTTGAACCCGGTCTGTCCGCATAAAAATCCAATGCTCTAACAACTCAGCCAAAGAGTCGACTCTCTGATGCAGGTGTCAGAGATTGAATATATACCTACAAGTTATGCGTAATTTGCCAAGGCAGATAATCTAAGATAGGAGTGATAGGCCGTACCAATGTATGCAATCAAAATAGACCATATGATTTGAAGACCTGCTGTGATTTCCATATATTTACATTTTTGGCCTCATTAACTTGGTCAAAGAAAGGTGGCATCTTGTAAGTCCAGTGGCTATATCGTGTCACATCTATCAGTATGCCATAAATCATCAAAATATTTCCAACAGTTTAAGCACTATGGCCAATTTTGCTAACTGAACCCTTAAAACGCCAAGAAAATCTGCATCTGCAAATGTCGTCTGTTTATGTCGTCTGCTGAATATTCTTGCAAACTTTTCAAACCTATTTTTGCATACAGGCAAACAGTGTGGACCCAGATCAGACTGCTCCTTTAGGAGCAGTCTGATCTGGGTCCATACTGTTGGCAGAAATGACTAAAGATACAGGCAATAAAGTGTATGTATCCTTTTAGGGAGCAGAAAAGTATTTTAGTGTTGCATGACTTTGCTCGTGCAGGGATTCGAAATAATTTCCCACAAAAGATATAATCTTAACTCTTGTGTTTTCCAAATAATACACATTCTCAACGATTTTTATATTGAAATTTGGTCATCTAGTTGTACTGATTATAAATCAAGTCTGATATATTGCTGATGTGGATGTAAAACTTCAATACAATAAAACAAGTTAGAATTTTAGCATTTGTGTAAATTTGCATAAATAAGGCAAATTACTCAATTTTTAATCTCCCTTAACGTGGCTCAAAATGTCCAGTCATAAAAAATAAATTATTTTTGAAAAATGGCGGACCTATTTTTCTCAACTGGTTAAACTTAAATGGCATGGATATGATGGCGAAAGCGTCTGAGAATTTGCACGTGCAGATTTTTGAGAATTTGATAATGTTTTGGACATCTTGAGGGCTCTTATCACGCGAAAGCCATCATATGGAGATTTTGAAATTTAGTGTTTGATATGTCGCGTGCATATGAGAATTGCGGGAATAGCTGAGCCCCGACTCGCATACCATTTCTTGGACCCAATATGCACAGGACTGGTAACTACAGTACAGGTATTTATCTATTGGTAACATGCTGTCATGGCTTCTTATCCAATATATTGTACCAGTGAAGTTAAAATTTACAGCCACGTCTTCAGATATCTGAGATTTTTTCTTTCAAATCAATAAAAAGAAAAAAAACAAAGACAAAAAAAAAACATAGTTTAGTACTATTCTTAAGCTTTATTATTAGATTTAAAAAAAATAGCCAACAGTTCTTCTGAACATCAGCAAGAAAACTATGGCGCCAATTTTCGTATACTTTTAGCAGTGTTTCTCCAAATTCACCAAAAGGATGACACATCTTTGATCCTATCAATTGTGACATAACAACTAAATACGTTTAAAGGGAAGTATAGCCTATTGATCTGACGGTACTTCCTTTTAAAAGTTAAACCACTTGATAACAGCTTTACTTATCCAAAATCTTTTTAATTGGCAATACATGTAAAACTTAAAACAGCTCTAGAATAAAGCCAGGTCAACAAACATATATTGGCAATTAGTACTTTTATTGATGGGTCCTGTGTTTTTGCTTTTTGGTCCAGGAAAATTTGATTACTACTAAAACTACTGTCATTGTGATGTGTTCTTGTATATGTTTACATGGTTTGATGGATTAAAAAACAAATAAATTAAAAAAAAAACTCAAGTCGAAGACATGTGTGTTAGAATTAAGTACTTACTGGTCGGGAGTTGTAAATATAAATAAAAGAAACAAAATATTAAATAGTTCATTTAACTGTTTCGGTGCCAAATTTCAGACGACATTTGCCGTCTGCTTTTCTTTTTTAACAAACTATCGCTTGAAAAGAAGTTTACAAGTTAAATTGAAAGACTGAATGTCATACAGAGTAGATCCAGATGAGACGGCTCATATGAGCCGTCTCATTTGGATCTATGCTGTTTGCAAAAGCCTATTATTATCGCCTGTGGCAGTGAAAGAGTTAAAGGAAAGATATTGTTATACAATGACAGAACGAGAAACTGATTTCAATTATTTTGTTGTATTTGATACGGGAAGGGTCGTAACTAATGTTATGAGAACTTGTGGTCCAACCCATTTGCTGTTTTTGTTATAGCAATAAAATATGCTTAACGCTTAGCATTCTGAGAAAAATTTCATCAATCGACAAATTGACATATTTTTCTTATTTTCCCAGAAAAAGGGTTTTGACATTTCATGATAATTGGCTCTAATGGAGACAATGTGCATGACATGACAAATCCTGTTTTCTGCGAAAATAAGATCAACATCATCAATTTGTCGTCTGCTGAATCAGCCCAGAGAGTGGGAAAGATTCAACAACTAGGACGAGAAATGAGATTAATGTCACAAACATGGAAAGTCTCCTTAAGGGGGCTTGATACAGCTGGTAGAACTGCCTTCATTTTTGACAAGGGAGATAACTTTGATGACTTCTGGTTTGCTTTCCTGCACACGAACACCATCTGTAAAAGATTCTTTCAGGAGCAAATTGTTTCCTTTTAGAGAGACCCATTTTCAAACTTCCGGTTTGCTTTCTTTCACACCACCCCCCTTCTGAAAAAGGATCTCTAAAAAAGGAAAGAATTTGCTCTCCTTTAGGGGAGTTGATCTTGCCTCCAATCATACATGTACCAGCTGGCGTTCAGCCTTTTATCAGTTGGGCCGCGCCATACGAAACCCTTCTTCGGACGTATGCGGACAGCGAAGGCTTGGATCAGCCTGCGCTTCTATGCACTCTGATTAGGGCCTTCGCTGTCCGCTGATAGAATCATTGGATACTGCAGTATGTATTATTGGAAAACAAAGGCCCGGATGAGACTTTGCGCATGCGCATGATGATCTGAATCTGCACATTTTACGCATGTTCAAAGGCACTTTTTCGCTTGACGCGGCCCAGTTACAAGCTACCAGCTTATCTTTTCTGTAAATTTCCATCTGCTGCTTCCTGAGATCGTGTGAATGACATTCCAAATCAATCTCTTAGATCGTCTTGTATCGGATATTGACGTCCTAGAATTTAATATCATTTTAATGCGAATTTATGGAAAGCCACTTAACTTCGACCGTTCCTTTTAACTTGCAGCCCGCTGAATTTAAATATCAGCAGACGACAATTTTAGGGGAATGAATACACTTTCACGGAGATGTTGGGGTGAGGGAGGTAACTATGTCAAACATGTTTTGCCTCCACCCCCCTACGCCCCCCACCACCCCAACGTCTGAAAATAGCTCCGCTTCACAAGGAACGGATTTGTTCTCTTTCGGTCTGGTGTCCAAAAAACAAATAGGCAAACTTTTGCTCTGACTTCCTGTTTCTACATTGTAGTCAAACCCTCCTTTTTGTCATAATGTTGACACACTCTCTTGGTTAATTCAGCAGGCGACAAATTGATGATATTTTTCTTGATGATATTTTTCATATTTTTCCTAGAAAACAGGATTTGTCATTTCATGAGTTGTCTCTCCATTGAAGACAATAGGCACGACATGTCAAAACCTGTTTCTGGGGAAAAATAAGAAAATATATATCAGTATATCGTCTGATGAAATTTTTACTCAGAATGCTAAGTGTTAAGCATACTTTGTGATCCACTCATTACGAAAACACACCTATTCAAATATATAAAACATTTCATCTCCAAAAACTGAAAATTTTCAGATAAAAAACTCCGATATTTTTCATATTTCTGCTTAAAACATAGATTTTGGGTACTCATTAGAACCGCCTCGATGTATGAGGCGGTTCTAACGAGTACCCACAATCTATGTTTTGAGCAGAAATAAGAAAAATAATGTATACCCCTGTAAACCCCAGTTTTACTATATAAAAGTGGGGTTTTAGGTATGTTTTCGTGATGGATATGTAAGGGAACCACAACGCGGACCAAACAATGTGTAGTTGGAATTGTAACAGGATTAAGGGCGATGTTTTGCGCCAGTAAAATCAAAATTGTTTTGTAAATTCATTGGCTTTTAAAAGGCTTTTCAAATCAGTAGATATAGTAGCTTTATGGCATAAACTTTAAGGAAGCCCATTTGGTGCTAAATGATTGGTGCTATTATATGTGTAGGCAAGCTATATTGAGGTTAACAGTTACAAAAATATAAGTGAAGATACTTAGGAAATGCCACAATCCCGAGACTCCAAATGAAGAAGATATGAGTAACAATACCCCGCCCCACCCCCATCCCCGCCCCATCCCCCTTCCAAACAAAAAAACAAAACACACACACACACACACACACACACACACACACACACACACACACACACACACACACACACACACACACACACACACACACACACACACACGAAACAACCAACGCACGAACAAAAGAACAAAAAAGAACTTCAACAGATGAACCGTGTGTGGAATTCAAACAGTTTATTTCAATTAGTATTGTAATTAGTGTTAGTCTGAAATCCAGAAGTGTAATAGTACGTTACCGTGAAAAAGTTGTCGCCGATAGTATTTTGTTCTTATTCGGAATATCACTGATTTTCTGTTATGCTGAGTATGTATCTCGTCCAGTCTTGGTCACCAACATCTTGCTGACAGTTAGACAGTTTTGTCTTAAATATATATACATTTTATCTAAGGTGTATAGTCATCAAGACTAAGAGGAGGTAGGGTTCGTACCCGTGAACTCTGGTTTAAGCACCGTCCCCGCCAGTACTAGTAATGCGTTTGACCATTCCACGGTGAAAATGCTTCCGTTGTAGTTCCTTTTCAAAGAGATATTTACCTATATTTCAGCCGCAACGTGAGAAAACGTACTTTCTGACATGTGCACCCAACGAATACTCAAATCAGCCTGCATATCTGCGCAGTAGAATCAGTTTTCTTTGTCCGCATGATGAAACTCTACACCATTGACTGGTTAATCATGGAAGCACGGAAAGATCGAGAGGAGAGGAGCAGACAATGCCAAAATACAACAGCACAATTTCAATTACAGATATATATAACTTTAACAGAGGAACCATTACGGAAATTTTAACACGCCTATTCAAGTATATTGAAAATTTCACCATCAAAAATTGAAAGTTTTCAGATAAAAGTTCTTATATTTTTTCATATTTCTGCTCAAAACATAGATTGTGGGTACTCGTTCGAACCGCCTCATCGAGGCGGTTCTAACGAGTTGAGGCGGTTCTAACGAGTACCCATAATCTATGTTTTTGAGCAGAAATAAGTAAAATAATGTATACCCCTGTAAACCCCACTTTTACTATATAAACGTGGGGCCTAAGGGGGTCAAAATATATAGGTACATTGTATGTTCTTGTGATAGCCTTGAACTATCAGCAAACAATCTACTGGGCGGCTTTAGCTTGTTTTACTTTGTCGAATCCTCTCCCTTAATTCTGGCGTAGTTCCACATAACAAATATGTGTTCGGTCCGTATTTGGTTATCTACGGTTAAAAACTACTGTAAAACAAATAATTACAAAACTGCGATGAAGCAAAGTAATGACGTTCTGTAGCCAGAGTGGAAGAAAACCACAAGCTAGACCACGATGGGTACGACAGACAACTATAGTCAGGAGCCAATCGTCTGAAATAGAGGGTGGAGACGTCAATCAACGAAGACTCAAATCAAGCTGCATATCCGTGTAGTCTGATCAGAGTCTTCTTTGTCCTCCTGAATAAACTTTGCATCCTTGGTTTTTAACTATGCGCCAGTGAAGATTCTGATCAGAATGCGCGCATGCACAGGCTGTGCTGAATTTTCGCTGGGCTCACATGTCTGAAGGTACGTTGTCTGACGTTTCAGGTCATTCATTTCTAGCAAAATGATATTATTTCTAATATGCTGACCATGGCTTTGAGGTTTGGTAATTTTGGTATCCAGTACGCGATTGATCTTCAAAATATTTGACTTTGGTTATCCAAAGAACGATTGTAGTTAGCATTTTGTTTCAATTTTGACAGTCATTAATCTATTGCTGGACATTTATCATTGATGTTGTATAACCATCACGAAAACATACCTATATGATTTTGACCCCCATAACCCCACTTTTATATAGTAAAACTGGATTTACAGGGGTATACATTATTTTCATATTTCTCCTCAAAAACATAGATTGTGGGTACTCGTTAGAACCGCCTCGGCGAGGCGGTTCTAAGGAGTACCCACAATCTATATTTTGAGCAGAAATATGAAAAATATCAGATTTTTTATCTGAAATCTTTCATTTTTTTGGTGGTATAATTTTCAATGTATTTGAATAGGCGTATTTTCGTAATGAACATAATTTAAAAACTTCGACATCGATACCGAATATCAAGCTGAGATTGAAATATTTATATTACGATATTTGTATTTTGACCATGAAATGACTAAATCAATAAATAAAAAATGACAAAAGTAAAAAGGCATCCCATAACGTACAAGATATGTCTTGTCATTACTGTTTGCAGCTTAAGTGTTGGAAGAAATAAATCCGTTCAAACCTCCTGCTACATTTTTAAACCAGTATTACTAATGCATACACACATAATCGTATACGCATTCAGATTGTTTCTTCTGTTCAATGAGAGACATTACGAAAACACGCCTATTTAAATATATACAGAAAATTTCACTTCCAAAAACTGAAAATTTTCAGATAAAAAAACTCTATATTTTTCATATTTCTGCTCAAAACATAGATTGTGGGTACTCGTTAGATCCGCCTCGACGAGGCGGTTCTAACGAGTACCCACAATCTATGTTTTTGAGTAGAAATAAGAAAAATAAAGTATACCCCTGTAAACCCCAGTTTTACTATATAAAAGTGGGGTTTAAGGGGGTCAAAATTATATAGGCCTGTTTTCGTGATGGAGAGAGAGAGAGAGAGAGAGAGAGAGAGAGAGAGAGAGAGAGATAGAGAGAGAGAGAGAGAGACTGACAATTAAATGAGGAAAGTTAATGCATATGAAGAGTGGAAGTCAAATTGAATAAAATGCGATTTGAGAAACCTCAACCTGTTATTATTTGAGCCATGGCACAGAATTTCTTACAAGATCCAAATACGTGCCCCGGCTCAAATATAGTATTCGATGTTTCAAAGTACGGCCGACTTCATGTAGAGTCACCAACAGTATGTGCAACATCTATGTGTTAAAAGTAAGTAAGACAGTTCTTGGTCTCGTCAATAAACAAGGACATGGTATGTTTCCACTAGCGTTCTATTACGGTACACGCACACGTAATTCCGTATTCAATGGCGCGGGACGTTGGTCCACTTGTAGCAAAATATTTTCATGCTGACATCTAAAACTGCACGTATTTAATTTTTCCTAGTCTGAAACTCTCCTTTTATTTTTTCCTTACTCGATTTCTTTAGTTATCCTAATTTCGCGCGCGCAGATATATATTTATAATGCTCGGATAGGTATGTTATTGTATCGCTTTAGACAGATTTCTGCTGCACAGAATATGATCTATAGTTCACAGGAAACAATGACAGCGATAAACCAGATAGACAGACAAGCCATAACGTAAAATAATGTACTTGACGACATGTGTGCACTGCGAAGAAAGACCAATTGTTTTTGCATAGTCTAATCCCTGCTCTAATCAGTATCAACAGAATATAATGTGGATAGCCGAGGAGTCCATGCTTCAACAGGCGGAGAGCGAAGATTGATAACATTGTGCGGATGTACAGGCTGATCGGTGTCTTTCCTCGGCGCAGATGTCAGAAGGTACATTTTTTTACTTTGGGGCTGAATTAGACTTTCCAGCCTAAGTGTCACTTTAGCATCCTGGATAAAACTTTCAGCAGATGACAATTTTAAATATTTTTTTCCGAGAAAATAAGTTTTGACATTTCATGCAAATTGTCCCCTAAGGAAACAATGTGCATGAAATGTCAAAGCCTATTTTCTGGGAAAATAAGAAAAAACAAATCATCAGTATGATGTCTGCTGAATAAGCCAAAAGAGTGGTAAAGATTAATGCACTTTTGACGTTTTCTAGATATTTGATTCCTATTAAGAATAGATGACCTTATACGTGACAAACGGTTTGGAACAAAACAAAATGGACTTGCCCATCTCTCTACAACCTGTGCATTGTTTACCTCATCACGAAAATACGCCTATATAGTTTTGACCCCCTAAGACCCCACTTTTATACAGTAAAACTAGGGTTTACATGCGTATAGATTATTTTTCTTATTTCTGCTAACAAATATACATTGTGGGTACTCGTTAGAACCGCCTCGGCAATTCTAACGAGTACCCACAATCTTTGAGCAGAAATCTGAAAAAATGTCAGAGATTTTATCTGAAAACTTTCAGTTATTGGTAGTTTTTCAATATATTTGAATAGGCGTGTTTTCGTAACGCTCTCTACAACCTGTGTATTGTTTACCTGTCTCTTAGTTTAAGGTGACTGAATACTCTTTCCATGGGTTGGAGTCGAGTTACTAGATCAAATTTGTTTTCCCTCCTTTCTGAAAGTGGTCTCGTCTAAAAGGAAATAACTTGCTCCGTTGCTTTTAAGAGTAGACCCCCTTTTAGAAATTTGGCATGCAGGAAAGCACTGAGACGAAAAATAATACCCCGACGAAAAATGATACTCGATATCACTTTTCATACATTATCTACGAAAACAAATGGTGCCGGATATCAATTTTTCGTATGCCCCGTACGAAAATGATAACGGGTTTTCAGAGTTGCATTTTTCGAATACCAGTAGCCACGAAAAATGATACAGATAGGAAAACGTCTGCATACATGGAAAACACCATTTGTCTTTTCTTCCTTATATGCCTATCGACTGTCTCGATATAAATATGCCGGATATGCATTAATTAGACAAACTAAGCAACTGCCTATAGGTGCGTGTACTCTCCTCTAGCTTGAGTATTTCCTGCAACAAATTGGACGTTCCGCCCCTCGGTAAAGACAGTGACTAGGGCCGATGATTACATCACCATCTTAAGGTCCTCCTTAACTTGATGTTTTTCCCCAAATCAGATGAAAAATGGGTTTTACCACCATAAAGATTGAAAATTTTCAGATAAAAATCCCGATATTCTTCATATTCCTGCTCAAAATATAGATTTTGAACAGAAATAAGAAAAATAATGTATACCCCTGTAAACCCCAGTTTTGCTATATAAAAGTGGTGTTTAAGGGGGTCAAAATTATATAGGCGTGTTTTCGTGATGGTTTTCGTATTTCGTTTCCAAAGGCAACCTTTTAGATTTCTTTTTTTTTTTTATATTTTACTTCACTGCAGCTAGTGTTTAGTGCCGTGTTGCGGCCGTCATACGTCTCCAAGTACTTTACCATAGTGCAGATTAAATTCAATTCAGTTCAATTCAATTCAATTATTTAAGTCTCACTTCCATATATACAATATCTTAAACATGTACGAACCAAGACATCATGAAAACATGCCTATATAGTTTTGACACCCTTAAATCCCACTTTTGTATAGTAAAACTAGGGTTTACAAGGGTTTACATTATTTTTCTTATTTTTGCACAAAAACATAGATTATGGGTACTCGTTAGAACTGCCTAGTCGAGGCGGTTCTAACGAGTACCTTCAATCTATGTTTTGAGCAGAAATAAGAAAAATATCAGATTTTTTTTTTTATCTGAAAATTTTCAATTTTTGGAGGTGAAATTTTCTATTTATTTGAATAGGCGTGTTTTCGTAATGTAAAAGTATGTTGGAACCATTCTGTACAGAATTATGAGAGACTAAATTTCCTAAAATGATAAGAATATTCAACAAGATATATACATTATACAGTCTAAAACATCATCACGAAAACATGCCTATATAATTTTGACCCCCTTAAACCCCACTTTTATATAGTAAAACTGGGGTTTCCAGGGGTATACATTATTTTCTTATATCTGCTCAAAAACATAGATTGTGGGTACTCGTTAGAACCGCCTCGTCGAGGCGGTTCTAACGAGTACTCACAATCTATGTTTTGAGCAGAAATATGAAAAATATCAGAATTTTTTTATCTGAAAATTTTCAATTTTTTTGGTGGTAAAATTTTCAGTATATTTGAAAAGGCGCGTTTTAGTAATGTTAAAAGTACATGAACTATACTATTTAAAAATAAAATGTCGACGTCTGTCTAAAATGTCAGAGCACATTTGGACAGAACTTTTAATCACATTGATATTGTTGCTTCCTAGAATTATAGATCATTGTTTGTAAGAGAATCGTAGTCAGCATATTCAGATTTTATATCACTCTCCATAACCTCCGTTACGTCTTCGTACACTGAACAAAACAGCAGTACGTGTTCTTCAGATTCAATACTGACAATACAGTTAAAACAGGTTCTTTGTTCCGATAGTATCCTTTCTAGCCTAAGAGGCGCAACTTCGCATCTAAATTTAGCGAGTGCACTCCCGTGTTTGAAAGCTAAAACGTTTGTTAGGTAAGTCCCAGTGTCTCAGTATAATATACCTGTTTGAAAACTTTATATACTTAAAGACATTAGAAACGCAACTGGTGATTTTGTTGTTTTATTCATTTATTGCAATGTTTCAAGCATTTTTTTTACTTGAATTAACTTGCCTTTTGTACAAGAACATTTTAACAAAAGTTGCCCTCAGCTGCTCACTCAGGCGTAAACGTTTGATAAAAAATGAAAAAAATGGTAGAATTGTCGAATTTCTTTTTCAACAGTTTTAGAACGTAAACTTCCACACACTTTCCAACTATGGTATCCATTATAATCCCAGCAATAAAAATACTCAATAAACGCTTAAGTTCCTTATGCGGATACGACTTAAAATGTATCTAAAATTTCAGACTTCATGAATTTTGCATTGATTTTGAAAATCGTCTTGAATGGTGTTTAAAATGGAAAACATCTCATTGTTGTTTATCTTGAATTCAAACATTTGACTGAATGGATCTCTTTTCTGTTGATTTTTTGCCGTCAAAAATGCCATATGAAAGGTAACTTCCGGTTTATAGACATACTCTAAGTCTGTCATTTGATCATTTAAAAGCTAAAAAATCTATGAAAGCTGGTTCTCGTCATGTATCCACAGACTTCGGAACAATAATCAAAATTACAAAAAAGTTTCAACCCAAAATAACCAGTGATAAAGCCGTTGCGACATTTTGAATAAAAATGATGTTTGTCCAATTTTTACATCAAACTTGAGTTGTGTCAAGCATTGCAGCTGGACTAATCCAAACTGCAGTATCAGCTTTGGTAAACTCTTGTGTTGAAATTATTGATTGATATGTTTTTCTTTGTTTCACGATAAAACGGCGTAAACTAACAGTACGGTCAAATATAGAGAACTGCGTTTTTCGCTGGCTTTACTTATAAGTCCTTAATTTATTCCTACCGTTCCGTCTCTGCCAGTGTGAAATATCCCTCTTGACATCTTGTGACCATTTCTCCAAACATTTATGATGTAATGGATTGACGCAGCAACGTAGCGTTTATTTATAACAGAAAAATTAATCCCTGAAAATAAGTACCTAATTTCACTTTCTCGGAACATTTAAGGCCTTAACCATTCAACATCACAATTAACTGCGGCATTTGGGGTGTACCGATCAACACCTAGGTAGAACCGTTCCACTCTGTTCTGTACTGTCGTTGTACATGTAAACTGTCTATCTCTCCATATGGCACCGCCGTAGCTGATGATGCTTCAGACGACCGAATCGAAAAGTTTTGTATGTGTACTGAAGGGAAGACCACCACACATTCTGTATTTCGCTACAACTAGGCTCAAAGCACGATTTGCTGATTTTGACACGTGTTTAGCCATATTAGAATAATCCAAATGTTCGGTAAGCAACAGACCCAGATAAACACTCTGGTTTGCTATATTCAAATAAGTATCTTCAAAAGAGAATGTTACATCTGTTCCTGTTTCTGACTGACGTTATAGATTTATCAGCGTTGATTACCACCTTGTTATTATCACACTAAGACTTCGAAACATTCAACAAGTTCCGATGATCGTTCTCCGACTCTGCTAAGCGCACTACATCGTCAGCATAAGCTGATATGGATATAACCGAGTCGTCATTTAGCTTTATACCAATTTCTATACTCGATATAGTTGTGATAAGATCGTCGATGAACAAATATAAAAAATATTATGGGGAACAAGGAACAGCCTTGTTTTAGCCCGCACTTCACGGAGAACAAATACGTTTGAGCACTTCACATCTTGATAAAGCGATTCTATATACATCATGCCTTAAATACCCGAGTTTCTTAATTTAACAAATAAACTTCGTTGTATCAATAGCATCGTTCGCTTAGTTTTAAATCTATGAAAGCTGCAAAAGTTGATTTCCTTTTAACTTTTCATGTTTCAATAATCGAGGCTAATGTTGATAAATGATCCACTGTACTTCTGCCCTTTCTGAAGCCATTTTGTGCGCCATGTAGAATACCTTTTTCCTTTTCCCATTCTGACAGTCTACCATGTAATATAAAACCATTCATTTTGTATAAAATAGGCGTCAAGGCTATTCCCCTGTTTTGTAACGGATCGCTTGAATCTGAAGTTGATGATTTAGGCACTGAACTGATGATAATACTTTGCTTCCAGAGTTATGCCCATATCAAAGCGTGTTTCGAAGAGAACTGTTATTATTGCATAAAAAGCAGTGCCGCACGTTACTTACAGCCGTGCATTAACCGGCGAAAAGCCGTGTATTAACAAGGCAATTCACGCGCTGTTAATGCACGGCTACGCAACTTTCAATATGATCGTACCGGGGCCACAGATTTTCTGCCGTTACGAGATGTGTACTGCCCGGCCTTAGAACGAGCATAGTCAGTGGAAATTGCGTTCGCGAGACATCGGTGAAAAGGCGAAACAAAATAGTGCAAGAAATAACGCGAATATAGCAAATGTTTTCAGTTTTTATGCAATAATAGCGATCGAACATGGTTTTTCAATGCATTAACATTCACCAGGTCTCCGGCCTCGGTTTTCAACACCTCCCTCGGGACCTGGCGAATGTTAATGCATGAAAAACCATGTTTGATCCCTATAATAAATTAATAAGTCTGTTATTCTTTAGAACCTCCGCTGGCAGATCGTCGATGCCAGACGATGTATTATTTTTTATAGTTTTCATAGCTTTCACGACTTTTTCACGTGTGATTGAAGCATTCATATTCAATTCCGGATCTTTATCACTTAAGATTGGTTCATTAACTATGTTTGCACTAGTTTCTCCTCTGCTGGATTTAACAAAGTTTCAGGACTAAATGTATATCACTGTCTCAGTGCAGATTATATTTACTTTGTGACAGTTGAGTCCATTCTGATTACCTTGTTTGTGTTGAGGTTTTACGGCCCAGTCAACCCAATGGGGTCATGTCGAGCGCGGTCAGTTTACCTAACCACACATTTACTTGGCAGGCTTAGTCCTCTAAGCGGTTAACCAGTATTGTGCACATTCTTTCGCCAGAAACTGACAACTGCCCTTCTTGAATCAGCGGAAGGGAGAGAATGACCGTAGAAAATATTTCATGATCAATCTCCACGAAAGAATGTTGCCGACCTCGACAGGGGTTGAACCCGCGACCTCCTGGTATCAAGTCGGACGGCGCATCCAACCGAGCCACCGAGGCCGGCCCTGATTACCTTGAAAATTAAATACACATTACGAAAATACGCCTATTCAAATATATAGAAAATTTCACCTCCAAAAACTGAACATTTTCAGAAAAAAAAATCCAATATTTTTCATATTTTTTGCCTAAAACATACAATGTGGGTACTCGTTAGAACCGCCTCGACGAGGCGGTTCTAACGAGTACCCACAGTCTATATTTTGAGCAGAAATAAGTAAAATGATGTATACCCCTGTAAACCCCAGTTTTACTATATAAAAGTGGGGTTTAAGGGGGTCAACATTATATAGGTTTGTTTTCGTGATGAGCTGAAGTCGGTGCTAGGGGACGCAAACAGTATCGCAAATTGGTTATATGAAGAGACGTAATAAAACCAAGTCTTCGGTTTTCGTTCATTTGTGTGTGCTTTGTTTCCGAAAAGCAACCTTTTACATTTAAGCGGTTTTCTACGGAACCCCTAGGGACAATTCCTTTCCAATATTTTTTAGAAAAGATTAATATAGTATGTTGCTAAAACGAGATACTTATGTTGAAAAAACGACATAATAAGTCGTTAAAACGATATCTAAATTGGTTTGTTTTCCACTGTGTTTTCTTGGTTTGGTTTTCTGTCCAATATTTCGCAGAAGCAGAAAAAAAATCAAACAATTAAAATACAGAACGGAAATTAAAACAAAAATTAGACATTTCCTTTCCGATATTTAACAGAAAAGAAATCCAAACAAATGTTTTTATTTTTATTTATTTTTTTTTTTTACTTCTTTTCTGCTAAATATCGAAAAGGAAATGTCCCTTCCGGGGTTCCGTAGTTTTCCATGTATGCAAATTTCCAAAATTTCCTAATGGTATCATTTTTCGTGGCTACTTTTATTTGAAAACTGCAACTCTGAAAATCCGGTATCATTTTCCATATGTAATATATCAAAATTTATACCCGGTCTCATTTTTCGTACGTCTATTTGTAGTGTACGGAAATTGATACCTAGTATAATTTTTATTGGGGTATCTGTTTTCGTTGTATCAACAGGAGGTCATACAAGTTGTTGCCCTTGTAAAATGGCGGGATATCTACCAGTTGCATTCAGTCTCCTTCAATTTGAATTGTATTAACTGTTGTTCTTTAACTCATTGTAGACTGAATGAACTCCCCCACACTATGTATTGGAAAATTCTCATTTCGATTTTAGGTATATTAGGCTAAGTGATTTGGATACGAGTATTCCGAGAGAAAAACGGTTAACTATTTGCAAAAAGTAAAGACCCTGACCAGAAGCCACGTTCTGCTGCGTCTGATCTGGGTCTGCATTGCCAATTACCCTTTTACGGGTCGCCAGACTACAATGGGGTATCTGAACCATCTGGCAGCAAAACCTAAAAAATGATAAATTCCAGGTTTGTCGTCTGGTATTTCAGGACTTTTTTTCCTCCTTGATCGGACGGAGTAAAAAATTATGTGTGCGAATAGCCAGTGCGTTACTTAGCAACTGATCTTCGCCTTCGCTATTTGCATGTAACATTAGCCCTTAAACTGTTAATCACAACAATTGTCGTCTGCTTTGTCATCTGCTTGTGATTTTAAATTTCATTTCTGCAAACAGTGTGGACCCAGATCAGACTGCTCCTTTAGGAGCAGTCTGATCTGGGTCCATACTGTTTGCCTGTATGCAAAAATAGGTTTGCAAAAATATTCAGCAGACGACATAAACAGACGACAATTTCAGATGCAGGTTTGCTTGGCGCTTTAAGGGTTAAGAAAATGTTTTCTGTGTGTGGGCTTTTTGAGAAAATACATATATAAATGATCTGCACGTTACCCACCCATCACAACCACCACAGGCTTACCATAACTCTGTAGATCAAGCCTCCACAAAAAGCACGGATTGAGCCGCGTTACTTGATATCCTTAGAACGGCCGAGGATTTTGAAAAATGCAGCCAGAATGGGGATAGGGTTGGATATTTACCTCTGGAAACCAACATAAGCATTTGATCAAAAGTAGCTTACTTGAAAACGAAAGTAGATATGTTATTCTTTACAAGCACTGCCAAAATTTTACACTCGCGAAAGGTCATTGTGCAGGGGTCACGGTGCGAAAATGTATGCGCATTGACAGGATTTTTTTTTGCGATTTAATCCCCTATTTTTCCTCCTTTTTTTCTCTCTTTCCTCCCTTTTCTTTTGCCTTTTCTTGCGCATTTCGTATGCTGGGCCATTTGAGCCGCGCTTGATTGGCGTTAACGGGGCTGCATTACGAAGGTACAACAATTGACCATTTGTTACTTACTTTGGAAGCATTTCGCGTACTTCCTTTACATGCTAGAAAACTGTTGTTCATACTATTATTACACCGCATACGACCATATTAAATAGTACAAGAACTGGAAAATTGCCCGTTTTAATCTCGCCGTGAGGATCGTTCAAAAAGTGTTGGACAGCAATTACGCATAAATACGCTACCGCCGTCGAAAGGATATACGATGTGATCTGTCTACAAATTCTTCTGGGAAAGCAAACTGTCTGGGGTCTTATAAAGAATTCCAATTGATCAAGGTCACACAAAACTTCAAAGCTGATATATGGCACAGAAAATATATGTGTTTAGGTACTTTTAATGTTTTCAATACACGACATTTCGAACTGCGTACCAGTCATAGTAAATAGAACCTATCAAGTATTCAATGCTTTATGGAGACATTAGAATAGAAAGATATCGGGTGATAAATATTCCCACAATCACTTTCTTCATTAAAATACGGCCTTCCATTGTATTTAGAAATGGCATAAAATTGGACAAAGTAAATTACTTAAAAGCTATTCAGCGTTAAGTTTAAATTTGTTTCATTGGAAGCTTTTACCGGAGACATTCGCGTCGAGACTCTATTGTATATTATCATCATCTTCGGAAAAGGTCTTTGAGGCGTATGAGGACAGAGGAGGCCCTGATCAGACTGCGCATTCGCGCAGTCTGATCAGGGCCTTCACTGTAATTTTTCAGGATCATTGTCAACCGTGCGGTCATTTTGCAGGATCATTGTCAACCGTGCAAGGTATTAACAGACAGCAAAGCCTTTGACGAGACTGTGTTCATGTGATCACAGACGGAATCTGCGCATTTGCATATGATCAAAAATACTTTTTCACTTGACATGACCTATCTACAAGGAAAATAAAAAAAATGTGCTAACTCATTCGCGACCGGTGTAGAGCATGTGCGAATTTGAATCTTAGCCGCACTATGAGAGAATGAGTCTTTTGGTTATGTGCCAACAATAAAGGTTCAGACCACCTAGTAGTGCCATTATAGGGACCTTTTACATGTAATATACATATCAATATATTTTACAATATTCTGTAAGCAGATAGCGAAGGCCCTGATCAGACTGCGCATGCGCAGTCTGATCAGGGCCTTCGCTATCACATATGCCCAGGACCCTTTTTCGCACGGTGTGGCTCAATTTATATTGTGAACATGTGGCTCCTTATCGGCCTGTGTCCCAGCATACACTGATTCAGTAATTGTCGTCGCATACACATGGTTATGTACTATGTAGTATGTGGTTTGTCAGGCTAAACTTATTATTATTATTATTATTATTTCATATTTTAACACGAGATAAGATTCATACATCCTACATGAACATTGATGACCCGGATTAGCCTTTAAATCCTTAAAGTCTGTGAATCAGGGTCTTCTAAATCCGTCCAGTCTGTAAATCAGGGCCTTCTAAATCCGTCCAGTCTGTGAATCAGGGCCTTCTAAATCCGTACAGTCTGTGAATCAGGGCCTTCCATCGACTTGAGCAGAAATGTCAGAAAACATACCGACATGTGCGCTAAGCGAAGATTCTGATCAGCCTTCGCATTCGAGCAGTCTGACCAGAATCTTCACTGGGCTCATCTTTGATAGCCAAAGATGCAAATCTGTTCATGCGGACAACGAAGACTCTGATCAGAGTGTGCAGATGCGTAGGCTGACATTGAGTATTCGTTGTGGGCACATGTCAAAAGTATGTTTTATCAGGTTGAGGCTCATATATCCTACCATATTCGATGACTGTTAAGTAGACAACGAAGGGTGAGCAGTCTGATCTGGGCCTTCGCTGCTATGGCATAATAACCATTTTCTTCTCTGGTGGCTTATTTTCTTTTAATTCACTTAGCAGATTTCCATGTGCAGCATTAAAGAATTAGAATTAAAGCACCCAAAGAGAATATTTTATTTTGTCTCGTCTTGCTGTAATTTGTAAAGCGCCAAATTAATACGGGCCTTGTCTTATGAAAATATACTTTCGGGCACCTAGCGGACTGCGAAAAACCAAGATCAGCCTGCGCATCCACACGGTCTGGTCAGGGTCATCATTATAGAGTGCAAATGTATTGATGTACAGATTTAGCGCTTGTAAAATTCTCAATGTACTTTCCGGTACAAGCCTTACCTTCACCATTCTCTGGGCTAATTCAGCAGACGACAAACTAGTATTTTTCTTATTTTCCCAGAAAACAGGATTTGACATTTCATGCAAATTGTCTCCATTGGAGACAATTTGTATGGAATGTCAGAACCTGTTTTCTGGGAAAACAAGTTAAATATTTCAATATGTTGTCTGCTGAATATAAGCCAGAAATGGGGAGATTTTGCATGAAATGTCATATTCTGTTTTCTAGGGGGAAAAAAAAAACAACAACAAAAACGAGTTAAACATTTCAATATGTTGTCTGCTGAAACTCTTAGCCTAAGTACTAATCGTTAAAATACCAATAATTTTACTGTTTTTTTTTTTTTTTTTTTTTTTTTTTTTTTTTTTTTTTCTGTTCCAAGACCGTATCACTGTTGCAGTCCTCCTTGTTTTGTTTGTTCAGTTTCGTTTCAGCGCTGTTTTGTGGTTTCGTTCCGTGTTATTCACACCTTCTTCCGTATCTTCTGAAGACTCTGTTCCATGACTATGACATTTTCTTGGTATCGCCATATTTGTTTTATAAGAGCCGCAACGTACCCTTGAGACATATGCGCCCAGTGAAGATTCATATCAGCCTGCGCGTTCGCGCAGCCTGATCAGAATCTTAACTGTGCGCATTTTGGACAGCCAAGGATGCAAATTTACTTCATATGGACAACGAAATCTCTGATCAGACCGCACAGATGCGCAGGCTGATTTGAGCCTTCGTTGGGTGCACATGTCCGAAGGTACGTTTTCTGACTTTGCGGCCAGTATTATTGTCACACATGTCAGATTGTTTAATCTTGAAATTTCGTCTTGTTTGTTCGTTTTATATTTGATGAAGTACCGTTTTTCTGATGTTATTTTGTAATTACACAATAAACCCGGTTCTTTGGAAGGGCTGCGTTCCTTAATTCCTCGGTATCTCTAAATTTACTCTCGAAGATTTTGATTTCGAACAAAATTTTAGTCAAGGATTCGTGTAACGAAGAGAGCCCACAACCCCTCCCTACCCTCCCCTAGTCTGATAAGTTCTAAGGTCCTTTTCGAATTTGAATTGCCTTACTTGACTAGCAGTCCAATTTAATTATTCTATCCGACCTAAAAAGATCGCATGGCTGTCTGTTAAAGTGTTTGTTTAGGTTTTTTAATCTTCTTTTCCTTGAACTTTTTGTCAGCAGTTTTAAACAGGACAATTATGTTCGTTACAAACGGTTGATTGTCCATGTAAATGGAATGCTTCCTTTGGTAAATGTTTGCAATAGCTGACATGTAGGTTTCTAGAAGATTTCTGTATATTTTTCACTTTACTGATTCATATAAGCCGCAACCTGAGAAAACGTACCTTCTGACATACGCGCCGAACATAAACTCGAATCAGGTTGCGCATCCGATCAGAGCCTTTTTAGTCCGCATGAAGAAACTTGCATTCTTGGCTGTCCAAAATGCGCCCGGCAATGCACAGAGTTATCTGACACTTCGCTGGGCGCACGAAGGTACGTTTTCTGACGTTAATGGCTCGTAACACAGCAGATGTTTCGTACTGTATATTATCTGCCTTATTGAAAACATAAGGAAGGTCTATCTGTACCAGAATAAATGACGACTTATTCTGTTAGGCCTGAAGGAATGTTAGTAATACCATTACGAAAACATGCCTATTCAAATATATAGAAAATTTCACCTCGAAAAACTGAAAATTTTCAGATAAAAAGTTCTGATAGTTTTCACATTTCTGCTCAAAACATAGATTGTGGGTACTCGTTAGAACCGCCCCACCGAGGCGGTTCTAACGAGTACCCACAATCTATGTTTTTTAGCAGAAATAAGAAAAATAATGTATACACCTGTAAACCCCAGTTTTATTATATAAAAGTGGGGTTTAAGGGGGTCAATATTATATAGGCATGTTTTCGTGATGCTGATTTTGCGGAAAAATTAAACAAATATTATCATTCGTTACAAAAAGAAGGTTACATGAGATAAGGTCCAATTTTGTAGTAAATCTTCATTCTTTCTTCCATGGTCCAAGATTTTATCCCTTTCATATTTTTGGAACGTTCATACTTGTTTCTGTCCATTTCGGTCAGTCAGTATTGCTT
This sequence comes from Anodontia alba, assembly GCA_964016985.1. Taxonomy (NCBI): domain Eukaryota; kingdom Metazoa; phylum Mollusca; class Bivalvia; order Lucinida; family Lucinidae; genus Anodontia; species Anodontia alba. The sequence continues at coordinate 22,053,804 of OZ024822.1, read as the reverse complement.
CGATATTTAGTTGTACCCTATTTCTCAATTCCGGTATGCGCATCTGCTGATTTTGTTGATTCAGAGTCCAGTTGCAAAGTGTTTCTAGTATCGTCAACATCGTCATTCGAAGAGTTGCTGAAAGCGGTTAGTCTTACCACGTGGTATTAATTGTGGGGCTTCATATTTTGTGGTTATTCTTCAGATGATCTTATAAAGACATATGTTGAAATTTAAATATGCGGTTGCAAGTGTCTAAATTGAAACACACACACAAACAAACATTTAGTCTGGCATTCTAGTAAGATCGGATTAGCGCCTATATTAAGATAGTAATGTTCAAGATATGAGTTGGTGTTCTCAACACATGAGCAGGACGCCATATAATGGTATCCTCCTCATCTGTTGAGGTTCTAGTAACTTGCCAAATATGTTATTTGGTAAAGCTTATTCCTATCCCGCAGGTTATGGAGTAGTTTGCTTGCCGGGTGGCGATGGTAAGACCGTGTCACCGGGTAGGCATACGGTTAACATTTAAGTCTACATCACCATCATCTTTAAATAAGTACTTGTGAAATAAGGAAGACCACTACACTGGACAAATGGAAGGTACGTATTTCGGTTATTTTTTAAAATTCTTATTCATAAGAAATATGTAGATACAGACCAGGGCCCAGTTGTTCAAAGCTAACGATGTCGTTAGTTAACGATTCGATAAAATTTAGATCGAGTGATACGCAAAAACGCTGAAATTTTTTGCTGAAAAAATGTGAGTAGCTTTTGCAGTGCAAAAGCTACTCACATTTTTTCAGCCAAAAATATCAGAATATTGTATATTGAATCCGCTAAAACAGTTAACGAAATGATCCTTAACGAGCTCGTTAAGCTAACGACGTTTTGAACAACTGGGTCCAGACTGCTGCAGGAGAAGCCGTCTGATCTGGGCCTGCAAGCTTTTTAATTGTTATGTATTTAAATATTTTTAATAAGTGTGCTGTTGTATTCTAGTGTACTGACATATGTAATTTGTTTGCAAGAGGCATTTGTACTAGGGGTGTACAGTTGAGCACAGCACTTGACCAACAAAAGAAATAGTCGGTCTTTGGCTGCTTCTGATTGGCTATTTTCCCTAAAGCATCTGCTCACCAATAGTTTTGTATTCTACTCAATAGCTTGTGAGGAAACCCTATAAAATACCAGGTAAACAGCAGTATACCATGGATCGATTCTCAAAGTAGTTTGTATATCCCCAGTGGTTACAGACAACAGAGATTTTATGCAATAAACTGCATGCATGTTTGTTAACCCAATTATGATCGATAACTTTGCTTTCCAGGGTCCATTTGTTCAAAGCTAACGACATCGTTAGTTAACGATTCGTTAAAATTTACATCCAGTAATACACAAATATGCTGAAATTTTTTGCTGAAAAATGTGAGTAGCTTTTGCAGTGCAAAAGCTACTCACATTTTTTCAGCAAAAAATATCCAAATTGCCAATGGGCCCTAAGCTAAGGTACATACAGTCAACCAAACGATTTTGAAGTTACTTGCACTCTCTGTACCCCTCCATCTCCAGAGCAATTATTCTCTCATTTTGTTTTTCTTTTTTTTTCTACTTTCCCTTCTATCACCTACTTACTTCTACCCTTTGAGTATTATTCTCACTTTTTTGTACCTAGTATTGTACCAACATAATAATAATGATTAATGATAATAATAATAATATAATGATAATAATAATAATAATATTATTATTATTATACCAGCTACTAAATACTCCTTACATGTTAGTTTATTTCCTTAGTATATATAATGCGAATTTAAACTGTATTAACATGCATGTAATGCATAAGATGTAACCGCTTGTAAATATTAGTATTGTATTAGTTTGTTTTTTAGTGTCGCTATAAAGAGAGTTGATTGTTTTGTCAAATTGGCATGACCTTCGGCGCTTGCATTCTTAATTTACCTTTAATCATGGAATGACTGATTTATTTATTTATTTATTAATATTACGGTTAACGTATCAAATGATAATGATAAATTTAGACACACGAAGTACAAGAGTATAAATAGAAGGAATGATCGTCTGTGCGAGACAGACAAGAAATGAAAATAAATTGAGAAGAAATGACACTTCTTTAGAGATGCAGAGAATTCAGACAAAAACTTCCTCTAAAAAAATATTTACACCACTGTGTTAGAAAATGTACCTTCTGTCATGTACGCGCCAGGAAGACTCAGATCAGCCTGCTCATAGTTGGTGTCTGATCAGTCTCTGCTAGGCGCTCGGCTATCCAAGCATCCAACGATTCTTTAGGCGGAAAGCGAAGACTATGAGCAGGCTGCGCTAATGCACATGCAAGTCTAAGCCTTCACCAGATGTATGTCTCAATAAACTCATATCGCCAAGACTTATTAAATGAGAAGTTAGTGTATGCATTTTCATGCTTCCATCTCGAATAACAAAGTCTCAATAATATCTCTCAAAATTACAGCTTTAGTTCTAGAAACACGAAACAATCTGATGCATTTCTACTTGTCTCCGTGTGATTTCTTGTTCGATTTGACTGATTGGGATTAGGAAAACAAGAATGTGACATCAATAATAAAGACCATTCTAGAAATTGGTTTCACTACTGAACTCTTCTGTCTCCCTTCCATTAACAGAGTGTTAGGTTACGTCCTAAACGCAAGAGACACATTCTAAGAGTCATAAAATGATTGAAGCCATGTAAATACAATTTGATACGAGTATGTCTGGATTCGACCAGAGTGAAGGCATTCATGACGAGCTTGTTGCTTTTCAAAACAGATATCTACAACAGGGACATTTATACAGTCAAAAATACAAGGAAAGATACCAGGAAATGTCACAATCACGAGGCACTAACAGAAGGAGAGATGAGAATAACATCACGAAAACATACCTATATAATTTTGACCCCCTTAAACCTCACTTTTATATAGTAAAATCTGGGGTTTACAAGGGTATACATTATTTTTCTTATTTCTGCTCAAAAACATAGTTTGTGGGTATTCCTTAGAACCACCTCGTCGAGGCGGTTCTAACGAGTAACCACAATCTATGTTTTGAGCAGAAACATGAAAAATATCAGAATTTTTATCCGAAATTTTTCAGTTTTTTGGCGGTAAAATTTTCATTCTATTTGAATAGTCCAGGAATAGCCATAATCACAGATCATAGCCGACCAATGACACCAAGAGAAAGAGCAAACAAACCAAGACAGACAGTACAAAAGCCACACAGCAAAGAAAAACTAAGCGACAAGTTCTCTCTTCCCCAACAAGGTGATCAGGTTCTAGACGGGATCCACTAAACACAATAACACAATAATAAGACAACGAGCAGGAAAATCTTTCTAATGATAAGTTAACTGGCACGAAAGCTTCGCTAAAAATGTCAGAGATAACCCTTGTCATGCTGAATAAATCAAGATGCCAACTCCACTTCTAGTTTTCATCCAATCAGATTACTTGATCCGGGTTGTCGATACAAATTCACATATTTTATGACAAACAGAGCAGATCCAACTAAGTTGGCCTTTTCAGAAGCCAGCTGATCTAGAACTACACTGTTTGCCAAATTAGTGCCTATCCGGTTTCAGCAGAACTAGGGTTTGTCAGAAATACTGAATGAATATTGTATTTAATACTTTTCACGAAACATGTTTAAGATATTTGTTAGAATCGCCTCACTGAGGCGATACGAACAACTATTCAAAACATATGTTCTATCAGGTAATTTAAATAAATACAAACCTTTTCCTACATACCATTCTGCTGCGTTAAGGATTCTGTACAACAGCAAATTATCTTTGGGAACAAATGCTGGCGTTGTTACAGGGGTCCACTGTGCCATATAAGAACAGTGAAGGCCTAAATCAGAATGTACAGCTGCTCCTTTTATCGGTTCATTTTACAGTATCCTATGGTTCTGTTAACGGGTAACGAAATCCCCGTTCAGGCTGTGGGAATGTGCAGGCGGATCTGTGCCTTCGTGGCATGCATATTACATAAAGATTTTTTACTTCCGTTGCACGTCTTTTGAACCGTAAAGTGAGAAAACGTAGCTTCTCACATGTTCGCCAAACGAAGACCCAAACTAGTCCGCACATCCGCGCAGTCCGATTAGAGTCATCATTGTTCGCATGAACAAATTTTGCATCCTTGGCTGTCCAAATTACGCCCAGTGCGGATTCTGATCAGACTACGCGAATGCGCAGGCTGATCTAAATCTTCGCTGGCGTACATCCCCGGAAGTACGTTTTCTGACTGTGGCCAATTTATTTTTTTTCCTTCGGCAGCTCGTTATCTCTCTTGCAGAATATTACTCTATGACAAATAATGAGCAAAATCTACAAAAGCATAGCTTATCTTCTCGCCAGTCATGCTATGGGTCGCGCCATGCGAAAACTTGGGCATATGCGGACAGCGAAGTTCCATATCAGACTGCGCATCTGCGCAGTCTGATCAGGGCCTTCGTTGTCCACAAATAGAATCATTAGACACCATAGGATGTATCAATGGGGAACCCGGATGAGACTTTGAGCGCGCTCGGGATGAATATGGATCTATGCATTTTGCGCATGTTCGAAGACACGTTTTCGCTTGACAGAGTCCATATTATCGACAATGACGTATCTATTTCTTGTTACAGAGATAACTCAAATGCTTCCAGGACTACATGTATATTTCTATTAGACAAAATAACAACCGACAGAGTTGAAGGAATAATATATTTTTCAGTGGATAATTGAAGGAAGAACTATCCAACATGGGTTCAGATTAAAATGAGTACTGAGTATTGTACTTTAAGTAAATAGCGGTATACAGATTTCTCATTTACACATTTCTCTGTGATATCAGTCACTATATATGGATGATTTTATATCACTCACTAGTCAACTTTTTCGCAGTAATGGACCTTTTATAGACTGCTTCCCGATGTGTTGCTTTTTTACAAGTATTAAGGTACAAAAGAGACCTGAATCAGACGAACTACAGCAGAATTTGTAATACCTGCATTTACAGTATTTTTGCGTTGATATTAACATGTATGTATGCTGATGAGACGATGAGTCGACGGGGATGGGGAGTGGACAGAGGATGCAGATTATTTTGTGCCTGTCCATTCTGAATACAGTCAACGCCCTTCATACCAACACTCGAAACAACGACAGATTTCATTAAAATAATAATTTGAGTGGCTCGAAGACTTCGCTCAAGGGATGGTTTAACAGAAATAATGCAAGAATATTATATGAGTGAGGTCAACATACCAAAATCGTATTTCGGAAAACCATAATGTCGATGTAAACATAGGCAAAAATAGGAATGTTCAGGCAGACAGACACGGATCCAAAATAAATGGGGTGTAATCAGGCGTCCACGGAAAGTAAGCATTATATGGTAAGCACGCTTCGCAATACCTGTCAGTCTGTACAGAGATAAAAGAAAATACGGGAATTTATGTTCGGAGTTTAGTAGGTTTGTTTATTGCTAGGCTGTAACTGTGGCATCAGATATAAATCTTGAAACAGCCACATTGTAGGGATTGACAAGGTCATAATGTCTCCACTAGAACTTCTTAAGTGTTGACACTAGTTTAGTCCTTTAGTTTGGTAGTGAGCTGTTTTCCTCGTTCGATTAAAGTCCTGATAATTAGAGGAGGCTCTAGCATCACGGATTTACTGTGACATGTAAACACCCTATGCTGATGTAGAAGGACTATTTTATGCTGCTCAGAAACGGAAAATTAACTATGGGGAAGTTGAAGTCATCCCCTTTGTCGTAAATCCTACTAGTGAGCTTTCCAGAAAGATATAAATCCTTTTATGGGGATATGGTTATCGTCTCAGATGTTTCCTTAATTTCAACTTCACGTGGGTTGATGATTTTGAGGTACTCTGAAAACTTTGAATTATTCAGAGATAAAAAAATAATCTATGTATCTGTAGGTGGAATGTTAGGCAAGGTGTTTTTTTATGCCTGCTTTCATGAGACCCTCTATAACTCTGCCTCATTCGAGTATAAAAACAAGTCGGCAAGCTATGGGGAACAATTAGTTCCCATAGGAATGACAATTATTTGTTTAAATATCCGTCCACCGAACTCCACAAAGATGTTGTCGATTAGATATTCCAGCTCTTACAGAAGACACTAAAAAAACTAATTAAATCAAAATATCACATCATCATGTCTTTACATTCAAACTCGTCGCTATAAACATCCCCGTTTTTTTTTTGTTACAAACAAGCATACATAAATTTTATTTGCATAGGCCGCCAACTTTGTTGTGCCAAAAGACAGCTTGAGAATAGTTTTGGAATGATCGCTACTCTGCGCCGAAAACTGTCGCCTTAACGAAAACGTTTGCTTTTGTTTTGCGGTAAGCCGCGAACGTTTCGGTTAACTGAACGCAGTGCAAAGTGATAGCAAATGTTTTGCCCTGGATCACTATACCTAATGATGAGAGCCAACAAGAGCAGGGGCCAGGGTAAAACACTCATGAGTGACTTGCACTTCTGAACACAGTCCTAGTCAACACGTTAGTGTCCATTTTTATGTAAGTCCGGATATTCTGAACATCAAGCATATAAAAACCCTTGTGCAAGAAGTATTGATTATTTGCTATTCTTACAGATGTTTTCCGGGATGGTGACAATGGTATACCTATTAGGCATCGCTTTGATGGGAAACTTTTCAACCTAAGAAGTTTGCAAGCTAAATATAACGCAGACAGAGGTGCTAGATGAGTTCCTCTTTGCTAATGACATGGCAAAAGGTGCTCCAACAGAAGAGAAAATGCAAAAAGGTGTGGATCAAGTATCCGATTCATATGACAGCTATATCTCACAATCAGCATAAAAAAGACTGAGGTAGTATATCAGCCAGCACCTGGAAAGCCTTACAAGGAGCTTACCATCAAAGTGAAAGGTCAGCGATTGCAAGTGGTAGACAAGTTCACCTACCTTGGAAGCACATTGTCTAGAGTTGTGCTCATTAATGATGAAGTCAATGCCAGGATTGCCAAAGCTAATGCCGCGGAAGTATTTGGGACCGAAGTGGAATCAGACTTGACACAAAGCTGAAAGTATACAGATCCGTGGTGCTGCCTACACTAATATACGCATGCGAAACTTGGACAGTTTACCAGCGGCATGCCAAAAGACTGAACTACTTCCATACAAGCTGTCTCAGAAAACTTTTAAAGATCAAGTGACAAGACAGGATTCCAGACACAGAAGTCCTAAAAAGGGCAGGGATGCAGAGTATACATACTATTCTGAAATTGGCACAGTTAAGATGGACAGGCCATGTTACCAGAATGCCTGATGAACGTTTGCCAAAAAAAAATCCTCTATGGAGAACTGCAAATAGGAAAACGCTCCTATGGTGGTCAGAAGAAGCGATACAAGGACACCCTCAACGCCGCCCTTAAAGATTTTAACATACCAACAGAGTCGTGGGAACAGATTGCACAGGATCGAACAAAGTGGCGAGGCCTCATAAGAAGGGGTGCTGGCGAATACAAAGCAAAAAGAATCAGCGAAGCCGAGCAGAAACGTGCGCAGCGGAAGGCCAGAGCTAAGGCATCACCAACAGAGCTTTATTCCTCAGCCGTCTCTTGTGCTATCTGCAATAGGAAGTTTAGAGCTAAGATTGGTCTCATCAGCCATCTTAGAACACACAAATAACACTTTACGCATTTGATTAGGATTGGTCATAGTCAGTAATGACAGATGAACTTATATATTTGTTGAGAATAGAGTTCATAAATAGAAATGTATTCATGTGTACTTTTAAATGTAGATATCAGCATTCAAATGCAGATATCTATTTAAATGTAGATATCTGTATTAAATGGGTATAAACCAACACGGACCGCCATACACGATAATCCCTTTTCTGCTCTTCTTCTGTGGATAGTAGGACCACGGCTAGGGTAACTCTTTTTTAGAGATGACTAAAGAGCGCGGGATATGCACCGATTTCTGGTAGCCTCTCACAGTTTTATGGGCTGGATGGGGGAGTGCTTCTGCAAAAGAAATGAAGGTTGATTCCCGCAATATAAAATGCGTGCTTTGCTATTTTCTTTTTTTCCGCACCTAAAAGTATTAAAGAAGTTTTTTTTCGTTCATTTTTCTTCGACATGAAAGCAAGTTATCAAATTTTGATAAATATTTAGTGATATCGCTCATCATTTGGGGCACCTTGGCGAGCCGCATATGTAGGATTTACGCTAATCACACATCAAATATGGGAATTATACCGAACCCAGCTTAAGCGGAATTAAGTACCACATCACGAAAACACGCCTATATAAATTTGACCCCCTTAAACCCCACTTTTGTATAGTAAACCTGGGGTTTACAGGGGTATACATTATTTTTCTTATATTGCTAAAAAAACATATATTGTGGGTACTCGTTAGAACCGCCTCGCCGAGGCGGTTCTAACGAGTACCAACAATCTATGTTTTGAGCAGAAATATGAAAACTATCAGTGATTTTTAGCTGAAAATTTCAGTTTTTGGAGGAGAAATTTTCTATATATTTGAATAGGCGTGTTTTCGTAATGAAGACTGTTGACATCTGATAATGAAAAGAATAGAACGGTTTATTATCCAATTATGGCCTCTTTTAAACACATTTATGCCTAGCGTCCCATAAAAGGGACAGTGACAAACAGTACAGATAGATCAGACGCCAAAAATGCGACGTCTGAACTAGGCCTACACTTATATTAGGTACAGGAATCTCTATGATAAATGATAACACAAAAAAGCAATTCAGACACCCTTTAATTCTGACATGATCTTGATCAAAGTGTATCTTTACTGGCATTAAAATGAAAGCATTCCATTGTCATATTTGTCGAACCAGCTAATACTACTCTAGGACTCTTCCATCTAGTGATCTGCTATAGTCAAAAATTGATCAACTCACATATTAATAGTAACGAGGCCCTCCAAAGGGACGTCATGTTTCCTTGTTTCCTAAAATAATCAGCCTTGTTCACTTGCTTCCTAGAAACGATTTTCAAAATTCCCATATTCCCCAAAATGTGTTTTGTTTCATTAAAATATTTGCGAATGTTCACTCGTCATCTGAAATGAAATGGTTATGTTCCCCAAAACCCATGAGAGTGCCTCATAACTGTCAAGAAACAAAGTCCTTGGTACCTATTATTTGTTACACGTCAGAGATAAATTTCATATTTCAGAGTGAACCAAAACTCGGGAAGTAACTGGAGTCATTTAAGTTAGTTCAATGAATCTCGATACATATGCTATCATGTGCAGTATGTTCCCTGAAAATAAATGGGCATGTTCCTTTGTTCCTCAAAACTCTCGGGAAGGCCTCAGTAACTGTCAGGAAACTAATTCCATGGCATCTATTATTTGTGTACACGTCAGAGGTAAATTTGACATTCCGGAGTGAACCAAAACTCAGAATGTAACTGGAGTCATTTAGGTTAGTTCAGCGAATCATATGCCATCATGTGCAGTAAAAGCATCATAAGCGTACATGCATTTGTTGAAGCTAAACGATCCGCTAGCTTTTTTTGAAAAAAAAAGTTAAAACTTGCTACAATGGATGGATCAAGTGCTTACACGTTACAGGGCTATAGAAGAGAAACAACTCAGCATATCGTTACCATGGCTATACAAGGGAAACAACTTAAACGCAATCAACAGAACCAACAGACAGTAGCCATTACGAAAACACGCCTATTCAAATATATAGAAAATTTCACCTCCAAAAACTGAACATTTTCAGATAAAAACTCTGATATATTTTCATATTTCTGCTCAAAACATAGATTGTGGGTACTCGTTAGAACCGCCTCGCCGAGGCGGTTCTAACGAGTACCCACAATCTATTTTTTGAGCAGAATAAGAAAAATAATGTATACCCCTGTAAACCCCAGTTTTACTATATAAAAGTGGGTTTAAAGGGGTCAAAATTATATAGGCATGTTTTCTTGATGATTCGGATAGACAAAATCGTACTTTGGCGCTTCGTTCTGAGCATAGGTCCCTACTTTAATTTATCATTATGTTGGTAGGAAATGTTGGTCCTGATGCAGAACTTCGGCGAATTGTTGTAACGATATGAAATGAGTTGCTATGAAACGTCCCGCCCACATTACCGAGAAATATAGGTCAAATTGGTCAATTCGAGCAATATCTTTCGCTCGGCTTTTACAAGGGTACTAGATAAGTAGAAAGAAAAGAAGATACGCATAATATTTACTTGTTAGGTGAGTTATAGCCTCACCCAGTGGGTTTTGACACTCCCAACCCCCACTTTGTGTGTTATTGGAGGAGCTCCTTCCCTACTGCAGATTTCTAAAATTATCTCTGCTTGTTTTCCAAAGCAGTAGGCATGGCGTGTTTTACTGGAGTATTCATATTCGTCCGCCGATATTGTACTCTATATGATTAAAATCTTATTTCTTCAAAAGTTTGACGTTTTCTTTGGTTTTGTTTATTCGTTTGTTATTTATGAGCATCAGAGTGTATAAAGCTAATATGTTTAAATGCAGAATTTAGCGTTATCAGCGTTAGCGGGGCAATTTTAGGTAGTTATCAGGTAGTTTGCATCAGCTTAACGATTTTTTTTGAAATGTGGTACAAATGTATGTTAAATCTGGTGGCGATAAACCGTCCCCCAAATATTGAGCACTCGACTTTTAATGTAATTGACTTTTACGACGCATATACTACTTCTAGACACACAAAATAAATCTCCCCATCTTACGAAAGTCCTAGTACATGTTCTAAATCAGTAATTTTGCTGGATGCAATAAGGCTGACGATACACACAAAAAAATGATTGTTTAATGACAGCTTGATGCATGGACATAAACAGACCCACTACACCAGGCAAGTAGCATCCTAATAGATAAAATCGACAGGCAGTGTCTTTTCATTAGTGTTATACTCCTGGAACATAACATTTAGCTAGATTGCACTGTGGGGATTAACTAATTAATTAATTAATTAATTAATTTATTTATTTAATCTAAATCGAAACCAAAGCTTAAGTGGTATTACAGAATAGTGGTGGGTGGGGTGATTTTAATCTGGTCAAACTAGTTCTTAAGAAATTGGAAATTTACAGAAGCTAATAAATAAAAACAAATAAAAACCTCTTCAACGCCCACACTCTTTCATTCTAGGATTATATAAATCGTAAATTCAATGTAACAGTATATATACATCTAAATCCTAACACCCAAATAAGTCTGCTTTTAGGATACAGCGACCGTGTATGTTTTCTCTGCGACACTGTGTCATCTTATGTTTCTGATACGGAATTAGCTTGCTGCCATAATTGTGATTAGATTATCGTTGTCTGAACAGAGAAATCATTGCTTGAAGTCATTACCTCTGTAAAGATCAAAGTGTTAAATTGAATTCTCTTGCTCTTCTATAAAATTACAGACATTTAATAACATAGAGAAATTGATCGCATTTCTGGGACATAGGACAAATTTCACATTGGAGCACTACCGGGTAAGGCAATACGTGTGTCATACACCATTACGAAAACATGCCTATTCAAATATATTGAAAATTTTACATCCAAAAAAAAAGGAAAAAAAATCAGATAAAACATTCCGATATTTTTCACATTCCTGCTCAAAACATAGATTGTGGGTACTCGTTAGACCGCCTCGGCGAGGCGGTTCTAACGAGTACCCACAATCTATGTTTTTTAGCAAAATAAGAAAAATAATTAATACTCCTGTAAACTCCAGTTTTGCTATATAAAAGTGGGGTTTACGGGGGTCAAAATTATATAGGCGGGTTTTCGTGATGCATATGCGCCGGGCTCCATTTTGCAGTCTGTAGCACATCTGACTGCAGATCCAGGGAGCGCAAGTTTGAATCCTAGCTCGGCTACATAACTTTAGCGGAGATTGATCATGAAATCATTTCTACTGTCATTCTTCCCCTTCCGCTAATTCAAGAAGAGCAACTGGCAGTTATTGTATGTGCATAAGTATTTGTAAACCGCTTAGAGGACTAACCTTGCCCAGGAAAAAAATTATGAATAGGTTCTGATCGCTCGACGTGACCCTTACAGTACTGACTTGGCCGTCACACTTCAACTCCAACTCAGACACATGTGAACAATTCCAGTTTTCTAATCTATGCAGTCTGTGCAGGGTATTCATTGTTCGCAACCATACAACAGACCATACGAGTGGCAACGTGCGAAAACCTAACTTCTGACGTGTGCGACCAATGAAGACTATAATCAGCCTCCGCATTCTTGCAGTCTGATAATGGTCCTCGTTGTCGGTACGAAGAAACTTCACATCCTTAGCTATCCAAAATGCGCCAAGTGAAGATTCTGATCAGACTGCGCGAATGCGCATGCTGATCTGATTCTTTCCTGAATGTATATCTCAATGTACATTTTCTGACGTTGTGACTCATTTTAACCCTTGTCATGCTGAATGTATTAAGATGCCACGCCCACTTCTAATTTCCAGCCAATCAGATTACTTGATCCGGGTTTTTAGTAGAAATTCACATATTCAATGTCATTTTAACCCTTGTCATGCTGAATGTATTAAGATGCCACGCCCACTTCCAATTTCCAGCCAATCAGATTACTTGATCCGGGTTTTTAGTAGAAATTCACATATTCAATGACAAACAGTGCCGATCCAGTTCAGTTGGCTTCTTCAGAAGCTAACTGATCTTCAGAAGCCAACTGATCTGGATCTACACTGTTTGCTAAGACAGGGAATGTCGTGTTTAGCAAGAGAAGGGTAAAAAAAAACAACACAAAAGCAAGAATTGATGGTTTAGTCCAAGCGAAGACAATTTACATGTAACACAAACATTTAACTTTCTTGAAAATAAAATACGGAGAATGATAACTTAGATTGGTCGTCAAGTGTACTAAAAATCACTATAACATGTAATAGTTCTCGTCATTGAAACAGTCAACTATTATTTGAGAGGAATGGGTACACTTTCAGAGGAAAGAAATGTTTTTTTTTTCTCCCTTCTAAAATGGGATCTGCTCTAAAGGGAAAGTCGTTGCTTTCTTTCTGATAAAGACCCCAGCTATCACACAATGTTGAAACAATGTCGATTCAACGTTGATTCAACGTCTTGACATTGAATCAACGTAGAATTAACGTTGTTTCAACGTTGTATGTCTGCTGGGAAAGACTCTTCAAGTCACCGATAATACTACAACTGTCTTAGTACTACATGTAACTAACTATCTAACTAATTGGCTACCTAGCTAAAACTAACTAAGTAACTGGCTAGATAACTCAATCACTCACTCACTATTTATCTACCTAATTAACTATCTAACTAACTCTCTCACTCACTCACTCACTCACTTACTCACGCACTAACTGACTGACTGACTGATTGACTGACTGACTCACTCACTCACTCGCTCGCTCGCTCGCTCGCTCGCTCGCTCACTCACTCAGTCGCTCGCTCGCTAGCTAGCGAGTTAGTTAGTTAACTAACTAACTAACTAGCTAAATAACTACACTGCAAGTGCAACAGTAAGCTTCCTGTTTATCACGTTATCAACACACTCCTACAAAAATTATAGAGAAAGATCTTCAAAGCTTTCAAACTGCAAAGGTTTTTAGGATTGGTGCTAATCATATTAGCACAAACCTTTTGCAAAGACGACAATACAGTAATATTTTCTCAGTTTCCCGAAATTCGGTCTAACCAATTTAGTTGCAGACTGGAACGAAATGTTACGCCTTCCTTCGCGACATAATAAGGTAACTATTTTAAGATGTCGTCCTTTAATGTTTGCTTGCACAATTTACGATAATCGGAAGGGTTCAACGGATGGAGACAGCACAGTTCATGTCGAACACAATTCGAAATAATTGAGCCGCAACGTAAGGAATCGTACCTTCTGACACGTGCTCCCAACGAACACTCAAATTAGCCTGTGCATCCATGCATACTGATCAGAGTTTTCATTGTCCTTAAGAAGAAACGGTGGCCCCTTGGCTATTTAAAATACACCCAGTGAAGATTCTGATCAGACTGCGCGAATGCGCAGGCTGATCTAAATCTTCGCTAGGCACAGATGTCTGAAGATATGTTTCCTGACGTTGCGGTTCATTTGTGTTAAATGATTTATTTTGTCTGGAAGTCGAAAGGCTATTGGATAAAATCACCGTTAACAAAATGTAGGACGTTTGCTCTTTAAGAATTTGCACACATATCATTTCTTCCAGTTCCATCAGACATATAAACCCTGCCATGACAAAAAGGATCTTCCAGGCAAAGGAAGGTACGCCGGAAATGCCACAATCACGAAGCACAGCCCGCCCATTGCACTGAAAGAAGGAGAGATGAACAAATAATGATAAAACAAACGCCACACATGAAACTCCAGATGTGCCTTGGACGGCAGTGGGCAAACTACTGGGGCTTAAATTAGTTTTATTCGCGCGAAACTTCACCCTCATCTCCTGATGCAAAAGAAGGAGTCGCTCCAAATAGAAACGAATTCACAGAGAATATGACCAGCATAGATTTAGACCGGCTTGCGTATTCGCACAATCTGCTCAGAGCCTACCGTGTCATCAACGTAGTTTATTAGTGTTTATTATTCCTGATAAAAAAAATAAAAGTCAAAAAGGATTGCATTTGGAAACAAGTTTTTCTCCTGTGTACCAAGTTTGTCTGATCCCGTTAACTCTCTACGTGGGCAATACTGCTCTGACTGCAGGAACAGACAGGCGGATTAAGTTTCGTTGCTCACCTATACCCGTTCATTAGTTGTCTTCACCGAAGTATCATTCGATTACAAACCCAGATTCGCTGATGAGATCAGGGTGTCTGCATCATTCGATTGTTTTTCAATCCCCAAAAAGTGTCCTCTCTTCATTCCCGATGAGGATGGGGATCCATACATAATTCTGTGTTGATATAATCTGCCTTCTACTAATTGTGAGCAGTGAAAATGCCCGCGCAGTCTGGACTGAATATACATTAACTATACACGACATTAGCCGCAGTCGCGCAGCTTGATCAAACTCTCCACTGGGCGCATTTTTGGCACCCAAGAGTACAATGTGTGTGTGTGTGTATGTTTTCACTCCGACGACGGACTACAATCCGTCTGTTCCGATGTCTGGTGGTACTTTTTCTCACGATGCGGCTCAAATTTACTAGACGCGAAATATATCAGCTCAAGTCATATAATATAGGAGGAAGAATATAGGAGGAAGAATACTAACTCACATAATGCATAAAAGCGGTTTATGAGAATACATAAAACAAACAGTAATTTTATTAAATTGTTACCATGGTTATGGGTTTGATAGATATGAAGTTAGCTTAAAAAAAAACACCAACAAATATCGGAATCTCAACTTTTATGATGACCTAGTTTCTATATTTAGGGAAATTGCTCGGAAATGTTTGAAACAATTAAAAAACATTTTACCCATTATAAAAGGATAGCATAACATAGATGTTATACGAAAGACTGTGAGCTCCGTTTCTAACCCAGTCGTGGTTGTATGATTGCTATGCTTTTCAGTTTAATTGCTCGACAGTGGGTCGGAGACTCATTGAAAGTGCCAACCTAAACTTTTAATTAGAGGTTTGATGTCTGCCTGACGGCATGTCTTTGTTCGGGCCCTCCTGGTTCAACCAAAGATTTCAGTGTCTTAGGTGTTTGTCACAAACCCTAAACATTGTTTCATTACAGTGATTTTGATGAATTTACAGTTTTTCCTGTGATGCTTCACGGAATTAACCGCTATACAACCAAACTGTTTTTCTAATATTTACAACACCTGAACCTAGGGCGAAGACTTAGTACCAATGAAATCAATCTAAAACGTCCCACTCCCCGCGCAATAGTTTTAACTACTGACAGTTCTAAAGTGGTGATTCCTATGTTCATTCTTTTTAGGTTTGTGGCTGCTGCCTGCGGAGTGTGTTTTCATGTTATGTCCTTTTCACAATCTCATTGTTGTGTTTCGTGGGTCCTGTCTAGCATGGTAATCTCTTCGTTGGGGAAGAGAGAGATTTGCTTTACTTTTCGTTGTTTTTTATGTATTATCCGTACTAGGCTGTTTACTCTTCCTCTTGGTATCATAGGTAGGTTATGTTCTGTGACTTTGACACTTTCTGGACACATTCTTTACTGTTACATAATACATAATGTCGCCATGCATAGCCTAGGCCGAAGACACTATATCCGAAATCATCTATGTAGCAGTGTTTCGTTCTTTTCTCCAATCATAACGTTTTCTTTCGGCCCAAATCTTTCCATGCTTGAATATCAAATTAAACTGTATTATAAAACCAGCTTATAATCCGTTCGGTTTGAGAATGCATATTTCCAATCGTAAACAAAGAAAAATATCTTTTGTTTCTTCTTCGTAGTACGATGAAAAAAAAACGAAATGAAAAAAAAATCAAACGTGTACGAATATTGACAGCAACAAGCTCATTTAAGATCGAATGGTCAAATTGGGGTTCCTACGGGAAAACTACTCATTTCTCTTTTAAATGAGCAAAACCCACATTGCTACATTCATTCTACACAGTACTTCCCATTTTTTATTTCACTATGTTACCAATAGCACAGTTTTCTGCTGCAAAAGTGTGACTTTGAATAATAATAATAAAAAAGTGGGGGATGAATAGTTATATATAACCCCACTAAGAACCCCATAAAACTGGAAGAAAACCGATGCAAAATGCATACACATTTTACAAAAACAACCTCAAATAGATACGCCGGGCTCCAGCCCGGCGTAAATGAACCACAACTTGAGAAATCGTACCGTCTGACATGTGCGCCTAACGAAGATTCAAATCAGCCTGCGCTTCCGCGCATTCTGATTAGAGTCTTCATTGTCCGCGTGAAGAAACTTTGCATTCTTGGCTACCCAAAACGCGCCCAGTGAAGATTTTGATCAGACTGCGCGAATGCGCAGGCTGATCTGGATCTTCGCTGGACGCACATGTCCGAAGGTACGTTTTCTGATATTGCTGTTCATATTTCAATGCACCATTATTGTATTTATCCTGTTTTTTTGACATCTTAACCCCTGTCATGCTGAATAAATTAAGATGCCACACCCAGTTCTAATAGCGAAACAGATGACTTGATCCAAGTTATGGTACAAATTCACATAATTAATGGCAAACTGTGCAGTGGTTTCTTTAGAAGCCAACTGATCTGGATCTGCACTGTTTTCAAAGACAGGGCATGTCCGGGTTCAGCATTACAAAGATTCTTACTACACGCCCTTAATTTTAAACACATCGAGGCTAATCTGAGTCTTCGCTGGGCGCATATGCAATCTTGAAGGAAATACTGTGCACCGGTGCATTTATTACTTTGTGTATGCAAAATCTAGGGATCCTGAATGGACTAGACTGCGGTAAAAAATACATTACTATTCATGAATAGACTCAGTTTTACCCACTCTGCTATTTTCGCATTCTTTGAGTTCTTTGCTTTCAAAGGATTCCTCCCAGCTAGCATTCTACGTAAATCTACATCGGGCCGTCATCGGCCCGTCAGCTACCCTGACGGGCCGATGACGGCCCGATATAGATTTACGTAGAATGCTGACTGGGATTGTCCTAAGAGTTTATAACCGTTATTTGCCACAAGTAATTAATCAGGAAAGCCGGAACAAAGACTGTAAGCCTGGGCCCAGTTGTTCAAAGCGTCGTTAGCTTAACGAGCTCGTTAAGGGTCATTTCGTTAACTGTTTTAGCAGATTCAATATACAATATTCTGATATTTTTTGCTGAAAAAATTTAAGTAGCTTTTGCACTGCAAAAGCTACTCACATTTTTTCAGCAAAAAATTTCAGCATATTTGCGTATCACTCGATGTAAATTTTAACGAATAAACTTCAAAATAGCGCATCTGTTTGAGCCTTGATAGTATAGACTTATTCTAAGTTTGGGACAAGAATGGTACTTGTCGTCCGAATAATGTATTCATGACAGACTACAGTTGTTGGCCCGTTTTTATGAGATGAAATATGACCAGCATAATAATATTCGTTCTACGGAATTGTGATGTACATCTCAATCCCTGTTACTATTTTTAATCATTTTTAATAATAATAATAATAATAATAATAATAATAATAATAATAATAATAATAATAATGTTATTATTACCACTGCGCTTTTAATTTCTTACATAGAAAACCGTTTTATGAAATGAAATTGCACCAGCATATAATTATTAATTTTCCGATTATTCATTCTCCGACTTGGGGTGTTACTTGTTAATAATAATAATAATAATAATAATAATAATAATAATAGCTGAAATAATCTTATTAGTATCAAAAACTTGTTTTAATTTATAGTCTTTTATTATAAGAATATGAATATGAGTTGCCACAATAATCCCTAATCATGTGCAGAATAATTACAAATTAGATACAACCATTACAGCCATTAATAAAAATATCATAAAGTGTCCTTTCATAAACTACCCAATCAGACAATGTATGTACACTATTGCCTGACATATATCTCTTCTATCATTACCTACAAAAACAGGTCCTAGTGCACTCGGTGTTCACTCCCTAGTGAACAACTGTGCACTTGGGAGTTAACTTCTAGTTCACTTTGACGTCTATTTCATGTCTAAATGCAGTGAACACCAAGTGCACTGGGTGTAACCTTTAGTCTTAGCACTACTGTACATTATGATTATAAGCCTTGTTAAGGTACAAGTATTAGCTTTCACAGAAAGCTTGGTCTGCGCTTAGCACGCAGTGTGTGCTAAGCGCACACCAAGCTTGTTTGTGTATTACTAAGCTAATACATGGTTATAATAACGTTCAGCAGTCCATGGAAAATAGTATTGGACCAGTCCATGATCTTTCATAACTTGCTTCCGGAGCAATAACAAAATTACTAAGATTGTCTAGGCCCATTGGTGTAGAAAAAAATGTTACTGCTCTAATAGGGCCAATAGCTTAGACAAAAATTCTTTAGGAACGTGTTGATCAGGGTTTGCACTGTTAGCCAGTGTTAGCGACTCTGCCAGTACTTTTTAGATCTGTTACCAGATTGTCGGATTGACAAGTTCAAACTTTAGAATAAGGTTTCAAAAATCTATGATGCATAAAACCCCAAAATATTGGGACAGACAGACCTAATCAAATAGTGTAAATCGAGATCAGACGCTGCATTTCTGTGGCGTTTGATCAGGATCTACACTGCTTGACAATCATCTAATGGTTTTTTAGACACATCTAAAATAATCAAAATGACACTTTTAGTATAGTAAGAAGATAAGGTGCTCCATAGAGTAAATACGGGTTCTTTCAGTCCGCAGAACCAGTCTTAACCCTAGTCCTGCTGAATCCGGATATGTCCTGCCTTTGCAAACAGTGTAGATCCAGATCAGTTGGCTTCTGAAGAAGCCAACTGATCTGGATCTGCACTGTTTGCCATTAAGTATGTGAATTTATATAAACAATCAGGATCAAGTAATCTGATTTGCTGAAAATTTGAAATGGGCGTGGCATCTTAATTTATTCAGCAGGACAAGGGGTTAAGATATGCTCCGTGCCTGAAGACAGGTTTTATCGGAACGTCGTATACGACACATGAGGATCGCTCAGTAGGACGTTCGTGCCGCAGCTTGGGAAAACGTACCTTCTGACATGTGCTCCTAACGAAGTATAAAATCAGCATGCGCATCAGCAGTCTTCGCTGTCCGTATTACCGATACTTTGCATCCTTGTCTATCCAAAATGTGCCCGGGGAAGATTCAGATCAGACTGCGCGAATGCGCAGTCTGATCTGAATCTTCGCTGGGTGTTCATGTCCGAAGGTATGTATTCTGCATCGCGGCTCACTTGTTCGCAATTTGACATTCGGCTTTTGTAAACAATTCACAAGGACGACAAGAAGACGTGGTAAACATGATATTTAAGTGTGGTTACTTCCTTTTATCATAATGTATTGTATTTATCCTAAATGTGTTGTCAAAAATGCCTGGTCAAACACATACTGATCTCAAATTTTGACTCATGTAAGGAAATCAACGTGTTCAGCAGGTGGTAACTTGGTCGCAGTTTAGAAGAAATCGGGTATGGGGTAAGGTATTCGAATATTTTAGTTCATTACAATGTGCCAGAGTTTGACTGCTTAAAGCATTAACAGTTCTCTATTGATTTAGTTCATTTATTAACCTCTATCACCCTCTGGGCTAATTCAGCGGACGACAACTTGACAATATTTTTCTTATTTTTTTTTTTTTCAGAAAATAAGCTTTGCCATTTCATGCAAGTTGTCTCCCTAGACAATTTGCATGAAATATCAAAACCTGTTTTCTGGAAAAAAAGAAATGTATTTCGAAATGTCATATCCTGAAAGTTTTACCCATTAGACAGAGCGTTAAAGGTAAACAATTCACGGAAATCATTCCAGAGGCTTCCAAACATTAGTAAACATCTTGTATGACTTTGTCGACATGTAATACGTGCATTTCAATCCGTTTGCATTTCAGTAATGCTTATGATATCAAAATACAAATGAAGTTATTTGCACTTTACTGTATTTGTACAGACAGCCTAAGCAAACAGTGTAGGCCCAGATTAGATGCTACAGAGCAGGGTGTGTGATCAGGGTACACACTGCTTTCCTCTTACCCAGCAGTTTGTTGGACATATCATCAGGAAGTCAATTTTAAAACAAATGTGGTCAAAGGTAAGGTGTCCGAATATTCAGGGTAAAAGCCAGTACCATGTTACAGTGATTTTCTATCATGATGCATACCGTATTTGCCCTAAGTATTCGGGCATCTCAAATCCTTATCATACTTGTTCCAAAATTTTAAAAAGTACTATTTACTACCCTATGAGAGAACAAACAGTGTAGACCCCGGTAAGACGCCGCGTTCTGTGGCATCTCATCTGGGTCTACATTGTTTTTTCAGGCTTGCCTGTT
Source organism: Anodontia alba (assembly GCA_964016985.1). Classification (NCBI taxonomy): domain Eukaryota; kingdom Metazoa; phylum Mollusca; class Bivalvia; order Lucinida; family Lucinidae; genus Anodontia; species Anodontia alba. Next base: position 22,032,822 of record OZ024822.1, on the reverse strand, counting down.
CAAATACGAGGGCGAGTCAATAAAAAACAGCCTAACTTATTTCTGGGTGAGATCGATCTGTTCTTTTTCGATGTAATTGCCCTCTGGAATGATGCACTTGGACCAATGGTGTTCCAGTGCCATCAGCCCAGAACTGAAGAAGCCAGGGTCCTTGTCTCCGACCCACTCCTCAACCGCCGCCACGACTTCTTCGTTGGACCGGAAATGACGTCCACGGATATCCTTTTTTCAAGTTTGTGAATAGGAAATAGTCACTAGGAGCTAAGTCCGGAGAATAGGCGGGTTGCGGTATTAGCTCGTACGCATTCCGCTCAACAGCATCCATTGCAATTTTGCAAGTGTGGACTCTCGCATTGACCTGTTGGAGCAGAATCCCGTTGGAGAGTTTACCTCGGCGTTTTTCAAGGATCGCAGTTCTCAGTTGGTCGAGCAAATTTGCATAATACGCACCTGTTATTGTACTTTTCTTTGCTAGAAAGTCCAACATTATAACGCCTTGTGCGTCCCAAAATACAGTTGCCATCACCTTGCCAGCAGAGGGTTGCGTTTTGAACTTCTTTGGTCTCGGAGACCCCTGCCCAACCCACTGGCGACTTTGAGCTTTATTCTCTGGCTCATAATAATGGACCCAGGTCTCATCTACAGTCACCAAACGTGAAAGGAAATCATCTTCCTTTGACCTAAACCGCTTCAACAATGCGCTGCTTACTGATGCTCTGGTTGCCATTTGCTCGTCGCTAAGGGATTTTGGGACCCAACGGGCTGTTAGCTTGCGCATACCCAAGTGATCATGTAAAATTGTTGAAACGCTACCATGTGAAATGTGTAATGCATTCGCTATTTCTTCTACCTTAACTCGCCTGTCAGGGTACACCAGATCTCGTACTTTGTCACACATTTCTTCATCGGTGGCATCTGATTGGCGTCCAGACCTGGTTTTGTCTTCTAAAGACTTCTACCGCGTTTGAATTCCCAAACCCAGAATTTAACTTGTGCATACGATGGTGCAGAAGACCCATAAACATTGGTCAACTCGCAATGTACTTCCTGATCTGTTTTCCCTTTCAAATACAAGTAACGAATTACAGCACGATACTCAACTTTTGACGAAAAGCTTGCTTTAGTATCGCTAGCCATATTTGACATTCAATATCTTATGAGTGAATGACACGATAAGGGTGCAAGTTTGCTCTCATGCCTAAAACATGAATTGAAACAAGGCATGAAAATCCTGGGTGTCTCAGTCAATTGTAAATGGGATAGGCTGGTTACTTATTGACTTGCCCTCGTACATACGGCCAAAAGGGATATTAAATTTCACACTTTCTATTTATTTTACATTTTAGAATATAAAAAAAGGGTAAGAAACAAGTCCAGGGAGTGCCATAATCATAAGCCGCAGCCCATCCAAAACACGAAGAGGAAAGGGAAACAGACAAACTCAAACAAGCGCAAATCGAACAAACGCACGAAAAGCACCAAGATTAGCTCTCTCTTCCCCCAAAGAGGTAATCGCAATGCTAAAAGAACTGAAAAAATACAAGAACGAAGTAACACAAGGCAAGATTTAAAACAAATCGCCTCGAAGAATAAGCCACAAAGTAACAAAGAGTAAGACTAACACCGGGACCACCGCCTTAGAACGGTCAGTATAATAAACCACCGGGGGGTTTAAAGCACTTTTACGGCCAGCCAACTTTACCTACTCTTAATACAGAAATACATGAAAAAAAATCGGTTTGCATAAAGGCTCCCAACTCAGTCAATGCATCAAAGCGAAAAAGTTTGAAATTGTAATGATAAGCGTAAATGTCCTCTAAGGCCTATATACGCCATAGTTCGTACGACCGACTTCATATTTCCACTTCATATTTCACACTGCAGTCTTGAAAAAAAATCCGTTTTTTATACATCACACTTCATGTATCATAGTTTGCATTTGAAATGTGAAACTTAAAATACGAAAGATGAAATATTAGTATAGACGATATCCAGGAAGAGCCACAGTAACATAGCTTACCAATGACACCTAGAGGAAGAGCAAACAAATCATGACAGTCAGTACACACGCCACAAACTTAACCCATGTCATGCAGAATAAATTAAGATGCCACGCCTATTTCAAATTGACAGCCAATCAGATTACTTAATCTGGATTATTGACGTAAATTCATATACTGAGTGACGAACAGTGCAGATCCATATCAGTGAGCCAACTGATCTGGATCTACACTGTTTGTAAAGGCAGGGTATATCCGGGTTCAGCAGGGCAAGGGCTAAGAAAAGCAAAGAAAAGTCCAGGTACCTCTTCCCCAACGAATTTTGACAGTGAACTATAAAGATTGAAATTCGAGTGAGATGTTAAGTGCGACATGAGATGTGTGAGGTGTTAAATGTGAAATAGGAAATGTAAAATATGAAATATATTGTGTAAAACGCGAGGTGTGAATTGTGGAAGGTCAAAGGTTAAAAATATAAAATACTTAATCTGAGCTTTTGTAGTGTGAATTAGTAATTCTTAAGATGCCAAGCTTTTTTTTGTAGCAGGCGACAGCCTTCTTTTTTTCAGAGTAAAAGGTACGGCATTTTATGTGAATCTTATTTTTTTGCAGAGAAAAGAAGGTATGACATTTCATGTCTTTCGTCTGTATGAAATGTCAAACCATATTTTCACTGCACTGAAAAGTAATATATATATATATATATATGCTGCAGATGTGTGACTGACATTTTCGGGGCTACTCTATTGCTTTGTATTTGATAGCGCTACGCTATCGATAAATCGATATTAGGCCATAGGTTCACAATCGTTCTTTAATTAAGGTTGACCTATAATTTAAGTCCTGAGATATGCAAATCGTATTTTGCGCTTTTATATGAAAGCTGATTTGATTGATAATGGTGAAATTAATACAATACGGTTCGAGATCGTCTATTGAACAACCATAAAATGGTGTAGAAGATGTCCAGGAAAAACACTTGTCACAGAACACAACCTACCAATGACGCTAAGATGAAGAGCAAATTAACAAAGACAGACAGTACACAAGCAATAAACCAAAGAAAAAGCTAAATCATCCCCAACAAGCTTATCACAGTGCAAGACAAGAACCACTAAACACAAAAGTAAGACAACGAACAGTACAAAACACGAACAAGCCCCGCAGCGAATAGCCACCAGACCCCACAAAGAACAAACAACACGTTAACCATTTAGGAAAACACGCCTATTCAAATATATAGAAAATTTCACCTCCAAAAACTGAAAATTTTCAGATAAAAACCTCTGATATTTTTCATATTTCTACTCAAAACATAGATTGTGGGTACTCGTTAGATCTGCCTCGGTGAGGTGGTTCTAATGAGTACCCACAATCTATGTTTTTGAGCAGAAATAAGAAAAATAATGTATACCCCTGTAAACCCCTGTTTTACTATATAAAAGGGGCTTAAGGGGTCAAAATTATATAGGGATGTTTTCGTGGTGCATCCCTAAGGACGCTAAGTTGTTACAAAAGTACCGAGAGAGTCTCAAAGTCTGTGACGTCGCCGATCATGACCTTTAGTTATATGTTACGTTTCCGTGGTTGAATTACCCAACTTCGTGTAGTTAAAGAGGAACCAGAGCTGTCAATTAAAATTGGATAAAAACTATGCATGCAGTTTGTCGGTTAATACCCAAGCTATATATTCCATCTTTTTATAACGGGTGATACGTTTTTGAATTCTTCTAAAAGGTGGATTTACCAGCAAGCTTCCTTTTTATAAACTATGTCACCGCATAACAGCCTGGCTTCGACAGTGCTTGCTGCAGACGACAGTGCTTGCTGCAGAAAATTTTCATACTAATTTTTTATTTATTAATCAGTTAAGCTTCACGGAGTTCATGATACTGATCTATTCAATTGAACTTTATTACCTGAGTTCATATCTTAAAATCTCGGATCTTAACCCATTTATGACGAGTGGACTATTCTGTCTTCACTCTTCGAACCGGTCCATTTTCAATATAAGGGATGTTTGTTAGATTTTATTATTACCATGTTTTACAGAAAGTCCTGTATTCAATGCAAACTGTTTATCAATGTCCCTTTTATGGGATGCTAGGCATAAATGGATTAAGTTAAGGTTGACCTTTCTTGTCACGTATTAAAACACTGAAGTGCGTGACGAGGAAATGATGCAGACAAAGGCAAACAATTGCAGCATGCGTACCCGCTCCATTGAGAAAACGGTATTTTAGAAGCATATTATGACAGTCAGATCAGGACCCTTATTGTCCGCTAACAGAGTCCCAGGATATTGTAGAGTATATCAACGTACAAAGAAAGGCCTGGCTAGCTGGATTTGACGGTATCGTCAGCTGATTAGGATCTATGCTATTAGGAGACCTAAAATGCATTATAGCCGTTACCGCAATGCTTACAAATGATTATTAGAACTGTGAATTCAATGATGCCCTACTCGTGAGACATCTGATTTTTTTTCTGTACTGACAGTTATGTTGTTATTGTCAAAGTGTATGAAATGCCATTTTACGAAGATAGAAATTTCAACCAAAGACAGCTACAGATCACTTATGTTATGTCATTTTTCTTCAGATAAATTAAGGCTTGACATTTAATGTAAAGTATCTGGCTTGCAGATGATTCACATGAAGTGTCAAGCGTATTTGTTCTGGCTTAACGTTTCATGTAAATCGTTTGTAATGCATATGATGCAGATGATCCACATGAGCTGTCACGCCTTTCTTTTTTCCCTTAAAAATAATAATAATACAGTCGACTCTCGTTATCTCGAATTCCAAGGGACTCACTGAAACACTTCGAGATATCCGTACCTCGACAGATCAGAGCTGAGATAGTGAGGAAAACAATAAATTGAACAACCACATTTAACTAATGAATATGTAATTTGACTCCTGGTTAGAAATATATATATATAAAATAATGTGGAAAAGAGGAGAAATTGCTCCTTAGGAGCAATTTCTCCTCTTCTCCACATTATTTTTGTTACCTGTTGTCATAGTTTCATGTTAAAACAGGGACCAGATTTTCACTTCGAGATAAGCGGTAATTGGAAATAAGCGAGTTCGAGATAACGAGGTTCGACTGTAATAATGATAATAATAATAATAAATAGTTCAGTGTTGTTTGCTGCAGTTGTGATTGCACTTTAAATGTTAAAATGACAACAAGAATATTGGATATTTTATTTGGTTTGTTTGTATGCTAAACAAACACAATATATTCATCGTATATTCTTCTAAAGGTCCTGATTGGACTTGGAATCTAAACCTTCCTTCACTACATACATTATAAGGTCATTTTTGCGTTGTGCATTATATAAAAATGATATCCATTGTAGTCATTAAACTGTATGGTGTTGTGTTGAAATTATATTCGGTGTTATTCAGGTTCCGTTCATATTTCCAGATACCAGCTGATCATCTCTAACTTTAAAGTTTCAACAAAGAAGGAAACGGAAGAAAATATGGTAACAAATAATGAGCGTAATTGATTATGTCCATCTGTGGCAGTAGTGAGGTTAATTTCATGTATACTTTCACTGTTTCTGACAGATTTAATGTAAACTATTGAAAAATAGCTGTAGCTTACTTATATTTTTTTATTTGGTCATCATTTTAAGCGGGTGATTACAATGTAAGCGTTGTTCTTACAGACATGTGAAACAAGATCAAGCTGATCGGGTGTCTTCGCTGGGTCTACATGCAATATTGTAGGAATTACTTTGGCTCGGCTCATCTTGCTTTTATTAAACTGTAGTCACAGATGCTATATAACAAGAAAAGAAACTTCTAAGTACCCTATTTCCCAATATTTTAGTTACGTTTCAAAAACATCTTATCGGGTATGTCGAATCATAGCACAAAGGAAAATTTGTACTTCTGGTTTATGATTATGGGGAGATAATTGAGTCCTGTTTATCCCAACCAAAACAAACTTCTAAATTAATACCTCGTTTAAAATGATGTAAGTTTTCGCTTTCAGAAATATTTCTTGCATCAGTATGCCTACATATCGAGAACACGTCTTATCTTTTTGGACCCCGAATAATCTTTCACTTTGGCTGAACTGGAAGGAAAGTCGGGTCCAGATGGTGCAAATTATACGGCTGTAAAAATATTAGGATCTGCCTTGCGTTATCAGTTGATTGCGCAATTTTCTGGCAGTGACCAGTTGTTATCTCTTATTCCCGTAATTAACGAATAGAGTTAAAAAAGCAAACTTTTTTAATATTCAAAATACATTAATTTAAATTTCAAATTCAATATCTACGCAAAATTTTAATTGAAATCGATGTTGTAATCTGTTTTCTATGTGCGATATTAATGATTTTTTGCCGTAAAGAAAATAATGCCGAGACGGGAACCAGTTAGGAAAAACGATTGTTACAAAGCCGAATCACTCCATCCGCTGTAGTCAAATATAGTAATTAGATACTTTATTTACATATTTTGTATCTGAGCGTTATCTGAGTGTACGTTACAGAGTATAAAAGCCGGAATTAAAGTCGGAAGTCGGCCTTGTCTGTTTTACATGGAATTTAAAGAAAATACGTGTATCTCGGTACATAATGAATTTATTTCATTACAAAAAAAAGGTCCTGCAGTTAACTGTCAAGTTTATCAATAGTTTATATTGTATGCAATCCCACGTAGGTAATCCAGAAGAGGGCGATTGTCGTAGTCTTCAACAACAGTATTGTACGTCAATGTACATGAATGAACCGTTAGGAATGCTGAATTAATTCAGTCATTTTTCACAAAATTGAATTCTACTTACCCTGTTATATTTCATTCGATAAACGATGCTAAATTCTAAGTACCGTTATAATCTTTACTGCACCTTGACAGTTCAGGATCGTTAGCCGCATATTCATAAAATAATCGAGTTGAGAACAATGACGCGTAACAGTAGATTAACTTCTTAAGTGCATTTCAATCAAAAAAAAAAAACTTGGTTGACATTTCCGACTGAATGTCGTATCAGACAATTTTTCTCGACAAAACGTCACAGCAACCAAATGTCGCATTCAACGCAACATCATATCAACGAAATGTCATTCGACGAAAAGTCGTGCACCCCTCCAGCACATCGTCTTCTAATATTAAAATATAACGTGTTAAAGGTTTACAGCTTTGAGTGGTTTTCTTAGTGGGAAATATAACACCTTCATGAAAGCCCTTGAGCAAATTATTTGCCGGCTGACCACTTAATTGTCATGATGTGCATTGTGCATGGTATTTGAAAGATAATGGTCCCAACAAGCAAACATGAACCTATTCATATTTTACAAATCTGATCAGTCTGTGCATTAGCTGGAGACTGCGATTCATGTATTACAGTATGCCGGGACAGTATAATCTGGTTTGGTCCGCACTGGTCGTGTATATGAGCCCTTTTGAATAATTGTGAGAAACGACCTTACGGCATTTGAGACCACCTTAGACCAATCTGCACAGTCTGGTCTGGGTTTACACATATCGCCAACAGAATGCATTACATCCGCAGCAGTGTGAACTCTGCACTTCCAAAAAAAAAAAAAAAAAAAAAAAAAAAAAAAGTCTATTACATTAAGTATGCGGATCGGTGGAAGTCCAATAGCCTGCGCTTTTCACATTGATGGTTACGGCTGACACAATACACAACGTCACGTAAATACTGACCAACGTACTTCACTTTTGTGGAAAGGGACCTTGTATGTTATGTAGTGACTTACACAAGAACAACCGTTCGGTATTCTTTTGAAGTATTTTGGTCAGCATATGCGTCATGTGGTAAAGTGGAGAGGACAACCAATATCTGTTGACAGTGAATTTTGCCGATGCGAACGGGATAAAAACGTGTGTTTCCGGTCGGTCTTTTATTAACTTTGTGCAGTGGATTAAACCAAAATTCCTCTAGAAAGTGGCACTGTCCTGGCCTTCTGAATAAACTTGTTTGTGTTTATTATTGTACGGGGTAAGAAAATTTAATTCGACATAGAACTGGATTTAATTGAAAACAAACACCGGTGAATGGTAATTATTTTAATTGTTCATACAATTTCGAATGAAGTTTATCAATCATATAAAGCAAATAAAAACCCTTTCGTCGCATATGTGTTTTTTTTATGTCGTTCGGAAGTCTGGAAAAGTCCAATAGCAAAGCCAATTTTGGCAGTCAGTGGTGCTGTCCTAAAATTTTAAACAGTAAATTTTTTCGCAAATCATGATTCCTAAAATTTCGAACTGCAAGAACAATAATTATAAAATTTTGTTCTGAATTTTAGAACATTTGTCGTATGTCCGGTTCTCTGAATGTGAACGATGAAATCGCGCAGCTTTATAGGGATGTGTGTGTGTGTGTGTGTGTGTGTGTGTATGTGTATGTGTGTGTGTTGGTGCTGGTGTGTGTCTGAGGGGGGTGGGGGTGGGGGTGGGGGTGGGGGATGATCAAGAAACAAACATGCTGATAAAAATATTACTTAACAACTTTCCCTATTGCATGTTTTTCTCTTGCAAATTTTAATGATTAAAAAACAGTTGTTGACTATATTTTATTTCCTGCAGAAACAAAAGATTATTGTAGGCCTACTATATACGAGGGATGTTCGAAATGAATTGCTTATTTCTATCTGGAGACTTCAAATTTCAAGTTAGCCCAAAAGTAATCATTTCATGCCCTCGAAATACTCCCCGTGGCTAGAATTGCAAAGTTTCAGCCGATGTATCCACTTCTTGAAGGCGTCACGGTACGCTGATTTGGGCACAGTAATAAGGTACTGATGAATGGCAGATCCAAGTGCCTGTCGGGATTGGTATTTCCGCCCAGCAAGGAATGCTTTCAATTTCGGAAACAAAAAGAAATCACATGGGGCAAGGTCTGGGGAATACGGGGGTGAGGCAAAACAGTTACTTTTTCTTTCTTCAAAAACGCCGTAACTATTGCGGAGGTATGAGCTGGGGCATTGTCATGTAGAAGACGGACATGTTTAAAACCAGTGGCAGGGCGTCGTTTCTGATAATACTTTTTCAGTTTCTTCAGTACTACGTCTTTGTAGTACTTTCCGGTGATGCTTTTGCCCTTTTTCACTGGCACTTTTATTGCGACTCCTTCACCAGAGAAGAAGATTGCATACAAAACCTTCTTTGTACTCAAAGAACGTTTGGCAATTATTGGGCGTTTGCTGTGTTTAGTGGCCCAGATCTTATTGCTAACCTTTCTGACGGGCTCAAAATAATGGACCCAGGTTTCATCACCTGTGACGACATTGGCAAACTGCTTTTTGTCATATTTTGGAAACATTTGAAGCAGCTTTTTGGCCACTTTAACCCGTTGCCTTTTTTACTCGACAGTCAACAGATGTGGCACTCATCTAATAGAAATATTTCTGACTTTCAAATGCTTCTTCAAAAAAAGGTGAACCGTTGATAGTGATACGCCTACCTTTCGTGCAATATCACGAACTGTAAATCTGGCATCTCCTTCAATGATTTCCTTTATTTTGGAAACGATTTCTTTACGAGATGCAGATTTTGGCCTACCTGATTTCGGTGCATTTTTGATGGACTCTACACCATACTCAAATTCTTTTTCCACCGCCGAACTGTGTCATAAGACACACAAGAAGGTCCAAAAGCAGTAGAAATTTCAGTCATCAGCTTCTTCAAAGAACAACCAAGTTTTGAGCGAGCTTTGATGTAAGCCCGTATTTCATCTTTTTTGTCGACGCTTCTACCAACCATTTTTACTGCAGTGGTCAATGACTGCGTGTATTCAAATGGCAAATTTTATGTCTTACACTTAGTCTAACATGTACATTTATATACCATTGTGTAGATATTGAATAGCCCTATACAGGTATGTATTGGTTTTTATCGTGCCCCACGTGGATATCGAGCTAGAGGACAATAAGCAATTCATTTCGAACATCCCTCGTATAATTGATAACTGATAATGGTAGTCATGGAAAACTCAGACACAGATACTTGGAGTAGGGAACCAGTCTTAATAGAAAAAAGTAGTCCCTTACCTGCTCTATGTACCTCATGCTGTGCGCTGCAAGAGCAGCAACGCTTTCTTAGACAATTTAGGGTCATAAACCGTACTTTAATTTCATGGTTAGGGGAAGGAAAAGGAAAGATTTTTTAGATAAGACATGTTCTCGATATGAGAAAGAAATTCACACATAATCGTCAAAAGAATACAGCTCTAGTATGAAACTAATTTTAAAAAAAAAGTATTGAGAAAATAATGTCCGATGACTTTTCTTAAAATTAAAACTCGGTTTCATAAGCAAGTGTTATTATTTTCATAGTTAATTGAATAAAATATAAATCAACTTTACCTTATTACTGTTACTTCGAAGAAATAATATTTCCACTTCAAAGGGTTCTTCGGAAACGTCTGCGTCAACTGTTTCAAGGACAATAAGATGATACACTTGACAAAATCCAGGATTATTGTTAAAACCAGATTTGCTTGTAGAACATTTAAAACAAGAACACAAAAAAGGTAAGAGAAAAGTCCAAGGAGTGCCACAATCACAAACCGCAGCCCTTCCCAGACACCAAGAGGAAGAGGAAACCGACAAATCCAAACAAGCACAAATCGAACAAACGTACGAAAAGCACTAAGATTAGCTCTCTCTTCCCCAAGCGAGGTAATCGCAATACAAAAAGGACTGAAAAACACCAGAACAAAATGACACATGGTAAAACATACAACAAATCGCCTCGTAGAATAAACCACAAAGCAACAAAGAGTAAGACAAACACCGGGACCACCGCCTTAGAACGGTCAGTAGAGTAAACCACCGGGGAGGGGGGGGGGTGTGGGGGGGGGGGGGGTTAAGCATTTTACAGCTAGCTAACTTCACCCTGGGTCCCGATGCTACTCTTAATACAGAAATACATAAAAATTCGGTTCGCATAAAGGCTCCCAACTCAGTCAATGCATCAAAGCGAAAACATAAAAATCAAATTAATCACTATAATAAACAAAGACGAGTACTCATGGCTAATTCTACTGTATGCCAGAGTAAATGAAAACCAATAGTTGAACCACGGACAATAGTTGAACAACCCTGACTGGAAATTATGGTTAAATAAATACAATCAGTGCGCGTGTCTGGTGTATTTGACTTGAATTGTCTTTCTCATTTCGGTTAGAATGCAAAATTGAATGTGTTTCATAAAACTTGGTATAAATATGTTTCCCCCTAGACACTAGATGTCCTGACATACTTATGTAATATATATGAATGGGACTTGGGCCTAGGGGTGATGTATTTAGTGATGCTTTGTAGTTGGGGACATTCAAAAGCTAATCAAATTCTTATCTGGTTTGACCAAACTGTTCTCATTAAATGATGCATATAGATAACACAGGCAAAGTAAAATTTCGCATGGTTAATATTCTAGTTGTACAATGTGTTTGTTCGGTGTAATGTAACTTTAAGCGTGCTTTTGTGTTAATACATCCTCTACTGTAGACAATGCAAGATTGGGTTTAGCAAACTGTATTCTTGATTATTTCCTTTGGTAACTTGTTTGCGGGTCATTTGTACATTGTGCTGTGACTTTAGCGGTTCTATTTTGTTCTAATTTCTTATCTTTTATTATTGTCTTTCTGTCTTTGTGTCACTGCTTCAGTAACAGTAATAGTTACGATCTAAGAGGCTGCATGTAAAAATCACACATGCCATTTGTTTATATTTTTTTGTATTGTTGAATTACTTTGTGCATCTTTTAGAACTAATACATTTTGTAACCCCCGCCGAGGTCGGCAACATTCTTTCGTGCAGATTGATCATGAAATATTTTCTACGGTCATTCTCTCCCTTCCGCTGATTCAAGAAGGGCAGTTGTCAGTTTATGGCGAAAGAATGTGCACAATACTGGTTAAACGCTTAGAGGACTAAGCCTGCCCAGTAAACGTGTGGTTGGGTAAACTGACCGCGCCCGACATGGCCCAATTGGGTTGACTGGGCCGTAAAACCTCAACATAAACATAATACATTTTGCCTGTTTGAGGTAAGGCATAAACTCTTACTTGTACTTGTGGCCTTATTAGTATCTTCTGTTTGTCTCTATACCTGTATAATAATAGTTGTAACATATAGTTACAAGCTTTTAGTTTCTGCTGTGAAAGTCACTTAGATGGAATTTACGTAGCATTTCACATTGTATATCCTGCATTTTCATCCAGTATCGCACACTTTTCAGTTAAAATATTTGTTTGAACTGTTCTTACCTGGTATTTAGTTATCTTTTAGGTTGTTATTCTACTTTGTTACAATTGACCAAAAATGTGTCTGGTGTATATATAACACCAAACAATCAGAGGTTGCCTTAAAATGTCGCAGGTGGTTGAGTGGGCCTTCCTATGAATGGCTGCGTCAAGTATTGCGTCAAAAAAGGATTTAATATATCGAAAACAGTGTAATGTGCTATAAATGCCAATATGTGGTGAACAAACAACTCACACGCGAACCTCTGCAAGAACTTAATGAGGCACAAACTTCAAACAGTACCCTCTGTCTTCCAAATATTGCACGAGCAGGGAATTCAAAGGCATTCTGTGTAATATGTAGGGCGCCTTATAAAAGCGGTTTAACAGTTACTATTCCTGAAAATGCTGAACTTGATTTGCTTTTTATGTTCAAGATATAAGCATCAGAGTAATGAGTTGTATGTTAGACAAGACAAATTAAAAAGTAACGTGGAATTAGTTGGGTCACGCCGCAAGAAATCTGCCGATGATGATGCATCTGACTTTATTGAAAAGCTTATAAAATAACTAAAATTTCGAGAAAGAGTCGTTATCTTGACTTCCTTGACCTCACTATGACTGATGAAGATTACGTCACCTAGACAGGCTGGAACAAGTCACAGTTTGATAAAATGTCTTGAAATCTATAGACATCCGTAACACCAGCAACAGAGAAAAGCCATCTGTCTTTGCAATGTTTTGGATTAAAATGAATACGAGATTTTCATTTGGACAAATATGTACCCATTTCAACTTAGATCCACAGACGCAGCTGGCATGTGTTTCTTGGACAAAACATTTTGTTTCTGATTAATTTGCAAAGTACTTCGTCCCAGAGTATCTAGGCGCAGCAAGCATTAGTAGAGATGAAGCTTTGACCCATTGAACTATTTCTGCCAAAACGTTCTTTGGAGATGAGTCATAACAATCTTGGACAGCGCTCATTTTAGATACAGAAGAGTGAAGACAATGAAATGGCTAGGAAGACATATTCTGACATAAGAATCGCGGCTGTTAAAGTTCATATCCATAATATTCCCTGATGGTTACGTGTCGGACAAAATAGGTCCCTTTATGAGTGATGGCAAAAACAATGATGCCAAGATGATCAAATATAGTATTGAGTTCTGAAACTACTTTATTGGCTGGCTTCTGCCAGATAATATAACTGTTTCTTGACACAGGATTCAGGGATGTGATTGACTATTTTGAGCAGATAAGTATCCATTGTAATATGCCTGTTTATTCATCAAAACAACTTTTGTAACATCCTACTAACGAGTGATTCATTCAAGGCTTGTAACAAAGGTTCGATGATCAATGGCCGCTTTAAGAAATGGAAGCTCTTTTATAACGATATCGAAAATCATCACAATCCGCACAAGGCAAACTTTGGGCAGATAACATCGGCGACCAGGAATGCTTTCAGATCTCATCTTACCAGTGATTAACCTGAAGACTTAGCCCAGGCTAAACAAATGCTTTTGACGGCTTTACAGGTTAAAAATGCCCTAAGAATGAGGGTTCTTGAAGGTGCTCTGTCTAGCATAGGTGGAAAGTGGCTGTCTTGATGTTGAAGATACAACCTCGGATTTTTCACAGCTTGCTGAAGAATATCTTCGCTCCTTGACATATGGGTCTACCAGCTCAAAGAATGCAAAAATGTATGCCCATGAACACTTTTTCGAAAGGTCATACAAAATAGACATCAATCATGTTGCGCCAGCTCTATTGAGGGTGCGACTCCAATCATGGTATATCAGCTCCAGATGTTACTTTTGATTCAATACGCTGACAATGCAAATGACATAGATCCCATAAAATGTTGGTATTGCCAGTGCAAGGCTTGAGCATGGGTAGTTGGATGAAATATACCCTCAGTGGTGTTGTACCTGGGTTTGGACAGGCATTCGGATAAACGTTTACCTAGGAAACGTGCAACAAACAAATTCTGATGAATGCTGTGGATGCAAAAAACATCCGCTTCAGCCAATGAAGAAAGTGAAGACGTCACATAGATACTATTAGGCTAATCTATATTTAAATTATACAAAATATAGGACAGAGACACTCATTTGAAGACAGTTATACTATTAAGATTAACCGAAAAACATACAGATGGACAAATTCCATCCGTCTCAGCCGGGAGTGATTTTTCGGCACAAGATTGTGCACCATGTCTTGAAGAGTTCAAATGAATATAATGAAATGCATTTTATCTAATTATCAAGAAATATTATCAAATATGGAAATAAAATCGGCCTTATTGCAAGATGTCCTTGAAATTGAATAAACTTAGTTGTCTGTTCATCCGTAAGATCAAAGGTACTTCCTACTCTTCAAATAGAGTGTTGGACTTTGGCATAAGCATCCTTGTGACGTTAACGTATTGTAGAATGTCGGATTATAACTGTAACGTTTTTTAGCCAACCCCGCGGACCGTATGGGCTGCAACGTCAGAAACATATCTTCGGACATGTGCGCCCAGCGAAGATTCAGACCAGCCCGCGCGTTCGCACAATCTGATCAGAATCTTCACTGGGCGCATTTTGGGTAGCCAAGGATGCGAAATTGTTCAAGCGGACAACGAAGGCTCCGATTAGACTGCGCGGATGCGCAGACTGATTTGCGACTTTGTTGGGCGCTTATGTCGGAAGGGACGTTTTCTCACGTTTGCAGTTCATTTCATTGGTTGATACCGATACGTCTAGACATGTGTTACTGAGGAATTTTCTCAATGCATACAGATTACATGAAGGCGAAATGACGTATTAAAATATCACTCGACATGCTCAGCACGCAAAATCGTGATTTTAGGCATAACTCCAAATCCTTGAAAATACCGCTTTTGAAGAACATATTTTATCAACTTTGCCATTGCAAATGTCTAGAAAATGACACGCTTTTCAGAAACAAAATTTAAAATAAAATACCCCCACCCCTCACTCTTCTCCGAACATTTATGCATTTCTTTTCTTTCGGTATTCTGAAAAGGCGGTATCGGAGGGATGTAATGGACAAAATTCCTTAAATCTTATCAAATATCAAACACATTTCTTCAGGAGCCTCGGAAGCTGATTAGAAACACACTTCATGCAACTCACATGTCATGCTGCACTAGTATTAAGGATTCCAGATTGCGACGACAAAGACTACAATTACACATAAGTCAAGCTATAAGAAAAAATGTCTTTTCTGCTATGTTCGAACATTAAAGATCCAAGTCAGTCAGTGAGACCGCACGTTCTAATAAGGGTCTTTCATCAGTGCGATGTATGCAATCGTATAATATCCAACGATTCTGTATTTGTTTGTTGGAGTTTACGGCCAAGTCAAAGCTGTTATGGCATATCTAGCCGGTCAATTAACCTACTCACATTTTCTTGGACAGGCTTAGTTCTCCAAGCGGTTAACCAGTACTTTATGCACTACGAGCAACGATTCTGTAAGCGGACAGCTAAGGGCCTGATCAGATTGCGCAAATCTGCGCAGTCTGATCAGGGCCTTGGCTGTCCGCATATGTCACGACGATTACTTTCACATGACGCCCCACAGTCAAGTTTCCTCAGAAGGCTCGAGATGAGATTACAACTGATTCAAGTATTCTTCAAGATCAAATTGCGTGCGTGTGTAGAACATGAAAGTGAACAAAATGAAATACTTTAAAACAATTAATTCCAACATGTGTGTTTCTTTAATTAATAATATCAGATGCAAATTAACCTCTAAACAGGAAACTTGTTCACAATTAACAAGTCTCCAGGATTTCTGAAATTTCTTGTTTGTAGAAGAGGTGCGCACTCAATTAAAACTCCAACTATTCGTTTTATAGCGTTTGTACGGCATAGACGAAGCGTATGTAATATTTTTCTCCGTTCTGGGCGTGCTGAGTTTTAATTACGCGTCGACCCTTCAAGCATTCATTTTTGAAATTGGTATTTACAGTATTATTGCTTTTTCACCTCCAACAAAGACTCCTTGAAACTGAGGAAGGTCGGTCTGACTGAGCTAATATACTTCTTGCATGATGAGCATACAACAAACAGGCACTTAGACTTTCTTGCTATTATTTCTTTCTTTTTTGTATACAAGTTTGGTTATACAAACAGTAGAATTTCTGACTCGGACTCGACGGGTCCCGAGTTCGAATTCTGCAACAGGTGATTACGCAATTTTGAAAAAAAAGGTCAAGAGGCATAGTATCTTATCATTAAGAGGAGCCCCTCTGTTCTCTCCTGTTTAAGAGTATAACTAAACAATTCAGGTTATCTCTCTTGGAATTGTATTCATTTACCTTTTCAAGAATTCTGGAACCTCACGTTAAAATAATTTCACTGAATAAAAAGCAGATTTGCAGAGCAGTGAATTGTTTACTGATTCATATAATTGATGCTCAATACACGTAAAAGGCCCTTATGTCATCTGCGGAAAACGCAGGCCTTGATCAGCCTGCGCACAAGCGCAGGTTGATCTGGGCCTTCGTTGTCCGCTTTCAGAATCAGTGGGTACTGTAGTATTTGCCGACAAACAAACACTGCCCAGAGTAGATTGCTAAGATTCGCTTGCTGATCTGGACCTACATTGTCCGCAGATCGCATAGGGACCCTTTTCGTGCGTTGCGCATCAATTATAGGGTTTGCATGTAATTCATGTTGAAAAGAGAGAGAGAGAAAAAAAGCTATAATTAATCATCCTTAAACTCATAAATGAACCTGATCCATTCCTTGGGTAAAACATTCTGTCGTGGTTAAGTGGGTTAGGCTAGATGGTCAAGGTAGGTGAATGTCGGAGGATTATTTCGTTGCACTTGCAATAAATGATTATTTAACCAACTGCACCAACCAGCGTAGTGATTCATTTCGACCAAATCTACAATAAGACTTGTGCGACCAGCAAAGATCAGCCTTCGCATCCGCGCAGTCTGATCAAAGTCTTCTCTGATCGCATTGCCTTGTACAGTCTCTAGGCTATCCAAAGTGGGATAAACGAGAACCCTGTAATACTAGTTTAATGTAAAGGCAGATCTGAGTCTTTGGTGGTTACACAAGACTAATTGTAAGCTTATACATTTAAGATAACATTATAGAATCGCTGTTCAAATTAATTCATAAATAGACTAGGACATTTGGATAGTGATAGGCAATGCTTTTGTTTATATTTAACCCCCGCCCACACAAATCATTGTAATCTTATTATAAATACTCGAAATGCATGTAGACTATCTATACTTGCAGGCCAGCATCACGTGACCATTTGCACAAGAATTGAACCTCTTTATCACGAATAGTTTTTGAAACATTACTTGTTTAAAAATTGTTCATTTGTAAGGGATGGAACGTAATTTTGAGCATGCACATTAGGAGGTTCTGAAGTTGCAAATTTTAACTTTGTCCTGCTGATTATAAATAAAGGCAGACAAACACTAAATATATTTTCTTTTTTCACCGAAAACAACATTTTTATTCAAATTGTCTCATTCTGATACCGTAGTTTGAATAGTTGCCAGATCTTATTTTTTGGGAACAAAGAAAGAAAATATCACTACTGTTTATCGGATGCTATAGTCCACAGAACGGTAAAGGTTAAATTGTACGTATAAGACGGAACGCATAATGAGAGTGTGCGTTTACAATTTAAGGTACTTTATGTTTCTTGAGGTTGAAATATAAATGAATTATCGTAAATCTATATATTGACTCGAAACTTTGGTAAATAACAGAAAAGATAATCTCGTTCCATTAGATATGACGCAATGTGAGAAAATGGCCCGTATCTAATATGCTGGCATCAAATATCAAGCTGCGCACGCGCTAATCAATGTCCTGTTTCCCCGCGTACGCAAGAAGTTAATTTTAGAGACTATGTTGACGAACAAAGAAGGCCATGATCAGACCGCGCTGGTGCGCAGTCTGGTCAGGACCTTCGTTGTTCGCATATTACTTAAAGTCCTTTTTTCTTGTTGGCCTATTAGATGAATTGATACTTGGGAAAATATATTGTAATTACATTAACCAGTAAATTTAGAAATATTGAGGTTGTCTGATAGCTATTGTCTGGGTAGATACATAAAACAGGAACAGTTTCCTCAGAAAATCTTTGTCAGTATTCTTGATGGAAATCAGTGATATGAGCGAAGCTAGAGAAGGGCCTTTATACATAAACAAAATACAAACAGCGAAGGTCCATACCAGCCTGCATAGTCTCATGTTAGGGCCTTCTCTTTTTGTCGATATATTTTATATTATCGAGTGATTCTATAAGTGAGCAATGAATGCTCTAAACAGACTGGGGGAATGCGCAGGCTTGCCTTGTCATGCGTTGCTCCCATACATAACAACAGAGCCTTTACTGACTTTGTGTCTCAGTATTGTTTGATATACATGTCGTTAAAACAACGAACGCTTTTTGTAAATAAGTCTACCACGGACCAAAAATGAGGTTTATTGTTAATTTTAGACATTGTGGTGATAAAATCTCTTTTGATGATCGGGATATGTTATAAAGTTGACGTAGGCTATATCATCATTTTTTTCTGTTATAAATGTGATTTTCAGAGACTTATACTGAGCTGAAGATAAAAAAACAGCAAAGATCTGGACAGGGTAGGTATACCTAAAACTTCGCTAATATTTATACAGCATACTTAACCATAGTGATACTGTGCAGATACGCAAATTGATCTCGGTATTCGCACTCTGAATGAAAATATAAGTGATGATACTCAGGACATACAGCCTTCCCGAATCACCAACAGAACAAGGGATAATGAACATCCATTACTGCATAAAAAGCAGTGTCGCACGTTATTAACAGCCGTGCATTAACCGGCAAAAAGCCGTGTATTAACAAGGCAATTCACGCGCTGTGAATGCACGGCTACGCAACTTGTAATATGCTCGTTGGGGCCACAGAATTGCTGCCGTCACGAGATGTGTACTGCTCTGCCCCAGAACGAGCATAGTCCGTGGAAATAGCGTTCGCGCGACATCGGTGAAAAGGCGAAACCAAATAGTGCAAGAAATAATGCAAAATGTAGCGATTGTTTTCAGTTTTTATGCAATAATAGCGATCGAACATGATTTTTCAATGCATTAACATTCGCCAGGTCCCTTGGGAGGTGTTGAAACCGCGGCCTTCGGCCTCGGTTTTCAACACTTCCCACGGGACCTGGCGAAAGTTAATGCATGAATAACCATGTTTGATCCCTATAATGGCGAAGCAAACACAACATATGAAATCACCGACGCAGGAACAAACAACTGTAACAAAGGAACCGTTTAGAACTTTCAGCAGAAAAACTACAGGGAGCTGTAATTTGGAGATGGATCAGAATTAAGGGCGAAACCTCGCCCTTAATTCTGATGCAACTCAAAATTACAAACAAGTTGAATTAGTATAATTGTCCTCCATCTCATCACTGAAACATTACAGTGAAACACATATAATCACAAACACTAGGATGAAACAAAGCAAAGGGCTCAATGACCATCACGAAAACATGCCTATATAATTTTGACCCACTTAAACCCCACTTTTATATAGTAAAACAGGGGTTTACAGGGGTATACATTATTTTTCTTATTTCTGCTCAAATAGATAGATTGTGGGTACTCGTTAGAACCGCCTCGCCGAGGCGGTTCTAACGAGTACCCACAACCTATGTTTTGAGCAGAAATATGAAAAAAAAATTATCAGAATTTTCATCTGAAAATGTTCAGTTTTTTGTGGTGAAAATTTCAATATCTTTGAATAGGCGTGTTTTCATAATGCGGTCATCAGATTAACAACCATGTTTGCAGCTTGCAGCAGAATATTCATGTTGTAACCTCTATTTCCGTTGCGATTGACATTTTTTTTAATTGTTCCGAAAAACAAATCTGCCTTGCTAACAATCTAAGCGAGTGTAAATGTTATCCCTGAAGATGAAATAATAATAACATTAAACGCATTACGGTGAGATGTTTAGTATGTAGTATAAAGAGATGCTTTTAGTGGTTAAAGTGAATTCCGGAAAATACTACATATCGAGGTGTAGTAAAGACCCTTATCCAATTGTACCGTTTCGCTGGTTGTTCTGGAAATAATCCTTAAAGCGCCAGTCACAACTATTGTCGTCTGCTTTGCCTTCTGCCGATTTCTTTAAAAGTCATTTCTGCAAACAGTGTGGACCCAGATCAGACTGATCCTTTAGAAACAGTCTGATCTGGGTCCACACTGTTTGCTTGTATGCAAAAATAGGTTTGAAAAGTTTGCAAGCATATTCAGCAGACGACATAAACAGACGACATTTTCAGATGCAGGTTTTCTTGGCGTTTTAAGGGTTAATGTTCGCACCATTGGACCTGAAGAGATATTTTCTCATGGCACAGCTAAAATTTCAAAATCGGTTCTTATATGTACCATAGCATGAGATAATGTACAGTCTGACTCAGATTTGCTTGTCCGATCAGTATTCTCTGTACGCTACAACAAGTATTGGCTCATTTAGGTTAGTCTTTAATCAATTTATGCCGAATGGATTCTTCTATCTTCATTCTTCGGACCGGTCCATTCCCAATATAAGTGATGTCTGGTCAGTGTTTATTATTACTTTGTTTATAGAAATTTTCTGTATTTTTAATGCAAACAGTGTAGACCCTGATCAGACGCCGCGTTCTGTGGCGTCTGATCTGGGTTTACATTGTTTGCAAATGTCCTATTTATAGGACGCCAGGCATAAATGGGTTGAAAGAACGACCCGTGAAGTCTTATCAGACTATGCGGATGCACAGGTTACTTTGAATCTTCACTGGGCGTACCATTTCATAAGGTACATTAACTCATGTGGCGCCTCACATAAAATAACGTGGTGAAGTCAATGCATACATTGCCAGCAGGCCGCACCATATTATCTGATTGGTATTCAGATTTCATCGTGTTTTGAAACTCAGGTCTAATAGGTATGACTTTCATTCTGATGTGTTAAACCATTTATGTCAAGTGTCCCATAAGAGGGACATTGGCAAACAGCATGGACCCAGATCAGACGCCAAAGAACGCGGAGGCTGATCAGGAAATTTCTATAAATAGTGAAATAATAAAAACTATTCACGCATCCCTTGTACTGGAAATGGACGTGTTTAAAATGTTGAGGTAGGAGAGTCTACAAGTCCACAAGGCCTAAGAATATCTAGATGAACTGCACATGAACTAAGCAAAAACGCATGCACAGTCTGGTCTTAACTGAACAATACGAATATTGCCAAACTTAGTTATTAGCATTTACAATATATCAGATACATGTATAACTTGCCCGTATAATATGAGGAGGATACATGTTTCTTGTCAGGAACGTCACTTCAATGTTATTTTAACGATTAGCATGCTGGGTAAAAGTTTCGGTAGGAGATTATATTTTGAAACATCCTTGGTCATAATTCCAAGAAAATATGGATATGGTAATTTGCAGAAAATGCCAAAGCTTTCTTCTGGAAAAAATACGATTCATCAATATGCTGAATTAGCCCAGCTAGTACAAACGGTTAAACAAACAACATTACAAAGGGTAGTCTCGGCCTATACGAAGACTAGGATCTTTGTTTTCCCATCGCTGTTATTTTGCAGGGTATTCTGGCAGATCTAGGCCCACACTGCCCGCACATGACCTGTAAACCCATCTACTCACATCGCGGCTCCTACAAGATTCAACTGGTGTACAAAAATGACAAAAAGATGACTATTTTCTATAGACAATCAATTTGTTTCATCTGTAGTAACCCTACCCCTAAAAGCTATTTCATCAAGGCCGATCTCATAAAAGCATGAGAAAAAGCGAAGATCAATATTCACCAAGACAGAGCACATTTACAAGGCTGGACCTTAGGGAACTTCTATATACGGTATATACCGCTGACATACAATGATTAGTGTCACAAAGTATGAAACTCACATGAAAAGAATTCATATCACACATCTTTTCTTTGAATGTAATTTAATTGTTCTTACAGACCTCAGAACTACGGAAATATGACATTGGTGTAATATGAGGAAACTTGGTGGTATAATGGGAAACTGAAGTGTTTTCCTCTCGTCAGAAAAAAGGGGGTCTTCTCTGAAAGGTGAGACTTTTTTCTGTCAGAGCAGACCCATTTTAGAAGAGATTAGGAAGCAAAAAGGAAGTCCCAAAAGTCCCTTGTTAAAGATTGCCAAGCATCTACTATGAATCCCCTTCATATTCTTCATATTCGTGTAGAGGTTATATATCGGCATGACAATTCTATTAATATTTGCCAGGCGTAGTACCCTAAATATTGCCCCCTCCCCTTAACCCATTTTAGGCTGACTAAACTCCTCCACACTATATATTGGAACAGCCCAATTTCAGTTTCAGGTATGTCAGGCTATGTAATATAAATATTCCAAAACAAAAACGGATAAACTATTTCCAAACGTTGGAAACCCTAATCGGACGTCGCATTCAGCGGCGCCTGATCTGGGCCTGCACTGTTTGCTTATTACCGTGTAGGGATTTCTAGATTAAAATAGGTTCACTCCTTACCATACTTATACCATGCTTCAGACAAATACATTTTACTACCTCTTGATGTGCTGGATGAGAGAGTAAAGGTGCAGAGGTTGATCAGACGCCGCTTGTTGTGACGTATGATGTGGGTTTACACAGTCTGTCTCAATGCTTAGGGTAAACACGGTAACGCATTTCTTAGGTCATGACACCTTTGCATTCATGCAACATTCCAGGCTGTTGTTATTGTTTGTGATACTCTTGTAGTGTTATACTTGGCGCCAATACAGATTCTGTCTGACAAGAACAGCTGTTGTATTACTTTTCAAAATGTATCAAGGAAACAGTTATCCTGTACATATAATTTTAACCTTTCATCTTCGAATTTCTGAAGTCGGCTCTTCCATCCTTGAATTTGGACATGTCCACTGAATGCAAATAGGGATTTCAGTCTAAAATCAAAAACATAATGGCAAACAGTGTAGATCCAGATGAGACGTGCTGTCTCATCTGGATCTACACTATTAATACATGTATCTGTTTTGGTCTGCCGGGATGACAGGATTAAAATCTCCATTCAACGATAATTTGGTTGTTTAATTGTTGTCCGTGTCCAGTTGGTCAGATCGTAATCATCTTTGTTAATCTTTTAAGTCTTGCTAACCGAAACAGACACCAGGGCGAGCGGTGTAGAGGCAGACGAAACGACTCGTAATGGGACACCAGGATTTACACTATCATATAGCTCTGGTTTTAATGGATAATCTATTTAACCGTCCTCCAAATTGTTAAGAGTAGAGCGAATTTGTGAACTCAGGGGTAAAATGTAGGGAGCAACCATTTGATTTTTATGGGGCGCGCGGTGGTGGGGGAGAAGGGGATGGGAAAGGGGTAAACGGGTGGGGGAGATGTTTTCCGGCCTGGAATTTCTTTTTTTTAAAAAAAGTCATTCTCCCCCATAAAATCAAACGGTCGCTCCCTAAATGAATATTTTAATGTTTAAACAGCCACTGCATTTATCTATTTCTAATGGGTAGACTATCTGTAAACCCTTATCAGCTATCCGAGTATCTTCGATAATATACGAGGGATGATTACAATACGTATACTTATTGGTCCCTGCATTGTGTCGTTTACAACATGTATAAATTGGTATAAACATACTTTATTTCATCGAAATCAAAATACAGTTATACATATATTAGGATTTGAACGAAAGCGTACTGCCTATTTTGTTTGCTTGTTTGTGTTGAGATTTTACGGCCCAGTCAACCCAATGGGGTCACTTCGAGCGCGGTCAGTTTATCTAACCACACGTTTACTGGGCAGACTTAGTTTTCTAAGCGGTTAACCAATCTTGTGCACATTCTTAGTTCATCTCCTAATGTATAAATTGGTGATATAAAGCATATTATGGCACTTTGCCCCTATCATTCACCACACTGTATACTAGAAGCAACTTAGTTTAAGGGAAACGGATTTAAATAAGTCTCATCGCTGTTTTCCGAATCCCTGTTTGTATTCCAGGATGTATCTATTGTATTGTTGCATATTGTATTGTGAATTAGCTTATACAAATAAAAATATGTTTAAATTAAATGATACCAAACACTCTGGGCCCAGTTGTTCAAAGTGTCGTTAGATTAACGAGCTCGTTAAGGGTCATTTCGTTAACTGTTTTAGCGGATTTAATATACAATATTCTGACATTTTTTTTTGCTGAAAAAATGTGAGTAGCTTTTGCACTCACATTTTTTCAGCAAAACATTTCAGCATATTTGCGTATCACTCGATGTAAATTTTAACGAATCGTTAACTAACGACAACGTTAGCTTTGATCAACTGGGCCCTAGTATATATAAACAGGAGCCTCATTTCTTGCATTTCTGATCACATCACGAAAACATGCCTATATAATTTTGACCCCCTAAAACCCCACATTTATATAGTAAAACTGGGGTTTACAGGGGTATACATTATTTTTCTTATTTCTGCTCAAAACATAGATTGTGGGTACTCGTTAGAACCGCCTCGTCGAGGCGGTTCTAACGAGTACACAATCTGTTTTGGACGAGGCGGTTCTAACGAGTACCCACAATCTATGTTTTGAGAAGAAGTATGAAAAATATCAGAATTTTTTATCTGAAACTTTTCATTTTTTGATGGTGAAATTTTCAGTATATTTGAATAGGCGTGTTTTCGTAATGATGTATGGATGCGTTCTATATCTATGCACTTTGAGGTTTTTTTCCGTCATTTTCCACAAGGGGAGACAAATGAAACGTCACGTCATTTGTTTTGTCTGTGAAAAAAAAAGAAGAAAATATCACTTAATTTCTAATCACTTGTCTTATGATCTAGCCTGCAGAGTGCTTATAGTATGTTTGAGATTGTACACGTAAAGCAATCATCAAAAACACATTAACTAAGTCTTTAAACAATCTCAATTGTGAGTGGATTTTTAAAGATCAGCTAAAATGAGTGCTCACAAGAGGTTGATCTTGACAGGTTTTTTGTTGCGAAAACAAGGATTATTGAAGTGTTCTTTGAATACATCTTTGGGACCATGTAAATTTACTTTAGACATGGGCAGTTCTAATAATATCAGGTCAGGAGGAAAATGGTATAAATAGGGACGTCTTTTCGATCTTTTATATAATAATGGTATGTCGCGTGTACTCATTAGAATCGCATAAGGCTATTGTAATGTGTACACACAACATACATTTTATGATACAATAAGAAGTATTCCCTAAAATAACAATAAATATTTGCTTTCTTGGGCTATGAAGAGAATTTCCTAGGGACTCAAAAAAGAGTTCGACTTTGCCATGGCAAACGAGCCATCGGTGTTCGAGTCACTGGGGTTTTCCTGTATATGTCTGCGCTTAGCGTATATATCCAAAGTACATTTTCTCACGTTGTGGATCAAGTCATTAACTGGTAAAATATCTATTGTTTGGTGAACAGAAGTATTTCATATAATACCGTCATCAAAGCTTCATTTCTTGTTTTATTGTGCAAATGAGAATATAATTATCGTTACTTTATACTCGGAGCACCAGGTCTGAATATAAAAACCACCTAACACGGAGGCCCCCTCAATTTTTTCATAGTAAGTGATGGGAGAAAAATGTAACATGACTATGCATGAAAGAAAAAAGGTGCTAGAGCAGTCATTTTGGGGTGAAAATTCAATAATTTTGAATAAAATTCCAAATTTCTGCTATACTTCTTTTAAAAATTACTTTGCTTTTCAAAATTTTAATCTCGTATACGCATTTATGTTGAATTGGTCAATATGTATGAAAATAGGAATTGCTGTTCCAGTCAGAATGCAGTATGGGAGAGTTTTGAAACAAGAAGTGATAATTTGAATGACATCTTATGATTTTTGTAATAATCTTCAAAAACAAATATTCTCAAATCAATGGTATTCTATTTCTACAATACTTATTTTATTTTCTACAATACTTAGTAAATTTTCATATTTGTTTTCTGGGCCCAACGTGTGAATACCGGACTGCAAATTTAGGTAAAATATGGTAATTTTAATAATGTTATCTGTATTTTTTAAATGTTAACAGTCCGTACGGTGATCTTTAATGTGTTAAAATGCATTATGTAATTATTTCTTTTTTTTCTTTTTTTTTTTTTCTCATTTGTTTTAAATTTTATTTTCAGTTTTCACTAAATATGTTCTTATTTACTTTATTTCCATCTTTTTTTTATTTGTCTACAGACAGTGTACACGTACTCAACAAATTAATCAATGTTACTGGTTCTTACGTAGGAACAGAAATTAAAGAGATGATTATAAAATAACTCCATTGAATTTCAAATGTTTTGAAAGATATATATTTTAGTTTAAACATATTTTATTTCCAATTTAGTGCATGTACAAAACATACAATGTCATAACACAACCAGGATTAGAACGGAAGCTTAAAGCTTATTTTGTTCTTTTCCCAAACCATGCATAACTGTATATATACTGGCAGAAAAAAAAAAACAACTAATACAATACTAATATTTACAAGCGGTTACATCTTATGCATTACATGCATGTTAATACAGTTTAAATTCGCATTATATATACTAAGAAAATAAACTAACATGTAAGGAGTATTTAGTAGCTAATAATAATAATAATAATAATAATAATAATAATAATATTATTATTATTATTATCATTATTACCATTAGTATTATCATTAATCATTATTATTATGTTGGTACAATACTAGGTACAAAAAAGTGAGAATAATACTCAAAGGGTAGAAGTAAGTAGGGGATAGAAGGGAAAGTAGAAAAAAAAAAAAAAAAAAAAAAAAGAAAAACAAAATAAGAGAATAATTGCTCTGGAGATGGAGGGGTACAGAGAATGCAAGTAACTCAAAATCGTTTGGTTGACTGTATGTACCTTTGCACGGATTTGAATATTTCCATGTTGGTTTCAAAAGATAGAGTTAAGTTCCCCTTTAAGAGTACATCTAATGTTATATCACAAAACTGTGATACTTTCCGAAATAGTTCCAGTCGATGTTCATTGTAAAGCATACACTTAAGAAGGAAATGGTCCGCGTTTTCTATATCTCCGCTTCTGCAAACACACAATGGACTTTCTACTATGTTCTTTAGAAAAAGATCGTTATTCAAAGCGCTACAACCTGTCCTTATCTTAGTATGCAAGATCTGGAGTTGACGTGGTCCAGTATAATAATGTTTGGGTATAACAACTGTGTTTTCGTGTATTTTTCTTTTGAAAGATTCAACTGTATCAGCATTCCTAGTATCATCGGCTAGGTTATTCCAGTCCCTAATTACTGAAGGGAGAAAGGAGTGAAAATACTGACTTGTATGTGATACTAAAGTTTGAACGTTATTTGCATTTCTCAAATTGTAACGAGAAACATTTTGCACTTGAGGTGTTACTAAGTAAGATAGATAAAGAGGAGACAAATTGTAAAACATTTTATAAAAAAGCACGAGTTTATGTTTTTTCCTTCTGGCTTCTAATGTTTCCCACCCTATTTCTTCATACAGTTTTTGAAGAGAAACCAGTTTGGTTGATACCGTTGCAATACGTGCTGCTTCAATTTGTATTTTCTCAAGATCTTGTTTTTCCTGTTGTGTACAGTTATCCCAAATGACATCTGCATATTCCAGTACTGGTCGAATGAAAGAAATATAAATAGTTTCTAAAGCTCTCCTGTCAAGGTCATATTTAAATTTTCTCATTAAATTAATTCTAGTCCATGCCCTGTCTTTAATATAATCTATGTGTTTATGCCAGGAACAGTCTTCACTAAAATAAACTCCTAAGTGTTTATGAAATTGAACTTCTTTAATTTCTTGGTTTAACCAAGAACGAACATTCTGATTCGTCATTCGTTTATGGATTTATGATTTTGGATTACGGCTTTGGTACCATGACCGCAACTACTTTAACATATATAATGGCGGGTGAATAGGACGATTAATTCTACGAGAAAGCAAAAGCACTTCATTTTTCGTTGCGTTGAAATCCACAAGCCAAACACGTGCCCAATTTGAGATTTTCAGAAGATCACTATTCATTAAGTCTGCAGCTGTAGTCGGATTATCAACTATGATATAAAGACTTGTGTCGTCAGCAAATAAACGTATATTCGAGCCTATGTCTGATACTATGTCATTAATGTAGAGAAGAAATAACAAAGGTCCAAGAATGGATCCTTGAGGCACACCTGCGTGAATAGAGTTCCAGTCAGACTGTGCACCATGAAGAACAACTTTTTGTCTCCTATCAGCGAGGTAGCTTACGAACCATTTCAGAAGACTCCCAGATATTCCGGCTGCTTTCAATTTGTGTATTAATCCAGCATGCCATACACGGTCAAATGCCTTTTTAATGTCACAGAATACAACGCGAACTTCTTTTCCTGAGTCTAGAGCTTGACAGAATGTATTATACAGATAAGTTAGCTGATTCACTGTTGAATCTCCGGGAGTGAAACCTGACTGAAATGAAGTTATAATATTGTTTTCACGAAAGTGGTTGTAAAGGTGCTTGAATACAAAATATATATTTTGGTTGTCATATCAACCAAAATGTGCTTAAGATGCAAAATACCTACATAACTCCAAATCCACTACAGGTAGCCACGTGAAACTCATGACAACAATAGAAAACAACAAACTGATTATGCACCATTATTTGATTTGCTAGTAAAGTAAATATTTAGGTTGCTATGACAACAGACATGTAAAACTTATACATGGATCCATCGTTTGAAGATATAGAAAAGACAAAAATGGAGGTCCTTCGGATATACAGAACAAATTAAAAACAGAAAATAGGAGCTCGGGTTGATTGAGTCTGTTCATGTGAAATAATAAAAAAAAATCATCCCTCATGCCAAACAGCCACTCAGCTAGCATTCTTTATAAATCTATAGAGGGCCGTTCTCGGCCCGTCAGCTACCCTGATGGGCCGATAACGGCCCGCTATTGATTTATAAAGAATGCTTACTGGGTAGTAGCTTGGAGCGGAAGTGTATTTATACATATAATATATTAACCCAATAGTCCCAAATGACAAGACATTAGACCCGTAACGAAATACGGGGCGACGTTTTATGGCCTCCAACAAAGCACTCGCTGCATAGAACATCTTCAGTACTTCAGGGCCCAATTGTTCAAAACTAACGATGTCGTTAGTTAACGTATCGTGAAAACTTTGATCATTAAATATGGTATATATGCTAATATTTTTACTGAAAAATGTGAGTAGCGTTTGCATTTGGAAAAGCTACTCACATTTTTTTCAGCACAAATACCTGTGAATTAGATATTATACTTACTAAAAAACGTTAACATTTTGACCACTAACGAGCTCGTTAAGCTAACGATGCTTTGAACAATTGGACCCTGATTGTTACAATTTTTTCAACCAGTTCATACAGTAGATTATAGCTTGGTTTCATGAATTAGCGTACCATGTAACTCGTACTTTCAGAAATGGCACGCTTCTATGACATCTGTTATGCTTATTGAAGACTACAGAAGCTCAGTTGAACTTCGGCTTTGGCTGGGCACAAAAAGTATGCCCTTCGTACAAAGATCAAAGTCACTTTATTCATGCACTTAAAGATCTAAGATATTAATGCCTCCCTTTATATCTCCCTTCTTTTAATGGTTGGTGCTATTGAGGATCTACTTGCGATTGCAAAAATGTCCGACTATCGCTGTTGACATATACATGTGTCAATTCATTGACTACTTCCGTAAGACTGCTAATCTATCTTGCCATTGCTCTACATTCATTTGACTGTGGTTGCTGAGGTAGATTCAACATACTGCTTATATCTGAAACATACTAAATGGAATGATATCCCAAAATGAGATACCTATGTGTCATTTCATCAAGTCTGACATACAAGAAAATAGCTTACAGTAACACTTCGTATTATTTATAGTATCATCGGCAGTATGCAAAGGTTTTGCAAAAATAAAGTTAATAAACCGAATGTTTATTCCGGAGAATTCCCAATATTTGGCTTGCAACGAAGAATGTGTTTTTTTTTTTACTTCTGATGTATACAAGAATTACAAATTATGGTCTTGTCAAAAAGTCTGTGATGCCCTTGTTTATCTTTTGGATAACATTTTCATTAGATTTGGAACTAAACTTTATAGGCAAACTATTGGTATTCCGATGGGAACTAACTGTGCTCCTCTTATTGCAGATTTGTTTCTTTTTTATATTATGAAAGAGATTTCATGAAGTCGCTTTCACGGAAAAATCAGGATGACAAGGCTTTCAATAATAATATTTATTGTTGCATATGAAGAAACTCAATTAAACCGAGTCTCCGATTTTTTGTGAGTTTGTGTGTTCTTTGTTTTCAAAGGCAATCCTTTTTTACTTTTATTGTACTCTACTGTAGCTGGTGTTGTCCGTATGGCGGCCGTAAAAAGTCTCTCCATACATCAGCATTATGCAGGTTATATTTTCTTTTCTTTGCGATCATTGAGCCCGTCCTGGTTAATTTGAAAATCGAATACCGCTTAAGCCGGCGCTAGGTGGGGCGGGATTCGAAGGGGGGTGGGGAGGGGGCAGGGGGAGGGGGTGAGCGTATGCAGCTTTGCAAACTACAGTGTTGCATATGAAGAAACTCAATCAAATCGAGTCTCCGATTTTTTGTGATTTTGTGTGTTCTTTGTTTCCAAAGGCAATCCTTTTTTACTTTTATTTCAACTCTACTTCAAGATACCTTGATTATTTATTACATATTGACAATATTTACTTTGACCTAATGGTGGACCGCATATACCCTATTGAACTCTAGTTAAATAAAACAAATTCTTCGATACCAAGGCGCTGTATTTTTGGGATTTGAATCTATGTATATCTAATGGTACAATTTCAACCAAAATTTATGATAAACGGGACGATTTTGATTTTGATATAGTCAATTTCCCTCATCTGGATGGTGATGTTCCCCGGCGTACCTCATATGGGGTATAAATATCTCAACTTATTACATTCGCCAGAGCTTCTTCAAATCTTAGTGACTTTAAATGCCGTAAAATAGCCCTTACTGCCAAACTTTTTGGACAGGGTTATCGTTATTTTAAACTTCGTAAGGCGTTTTCGAAATTTTATCGCAGACACAGTGCCTTGGTAGAAAAATATAACGTCATTCTGAAAACACTTCTGCAACAAGGTATATCGGAACCAGAATTTTACGGTGATTTAGTGTACAGATTTAGAAAAATTGTAGGTAAATCTAACTTTCCGGAGCAATTCAGAAAATTAATTAACCGTTATAAAAGAATCGGTTATGGCCTGGATATAATGTGGCAGATTGCATGCCTAGATATCAACCCAATCGTTGTTGACGGCTATGCTTCACTCTTTAATTGCATGACGGCGGTTCGGGCCTCATACTCAATCACGGCTTCGTAAAACTTTAACCAGTGGGTTGGGGCTTGGCGATATGTCTTTGGCTTGACCCGCCGCGGTTCAACTATTGGTTTTCATTTACTCTGGCATACAGTAGAATCAGCCATGGGTACTCATCTTTGTTTATGATAGTGATTAGTTTGATTTTAAGGTTTTCTCTTTGATGCATTGACTGAGTTGGGAACCTTTATGCGAACCGAATTTTTATGTATTTCTGTATTAAGAGTGGCATCGGGACCCAGGGTAAAGTTGGCTAGCTGTTAAAGTGCTATAACCACACCCCCACCTCCAGTGGTTTACTCTACTGACCGTTCTAAGGCAGTTGTCCCGGTGTTAGACTTACTCTTTGTTGCTTGTTGCTTTGTGGTTTATTCTACGAGGCGATTTGTTTTATGTCTTACCTTGTGTTTTTTTGTTCTTGTGTTTTTCAGTCCTTTTAGCATTGCGATTACCTCGCTTGGGGAAGAGAGAGCTAATCTTAGTGCTTTTCGTACGTTTGTTCGATTTGTGCTTGTTTGGTTTTGTCAGTTTCCTCTTCCTCTTGGTGTCTGGGAAGGGCTGCGGTTTGTGATTGTGGCATTCCCTGGACCTTTCTCTTACCCTTTTTTACACCGTTTGCAAAGGCATGGTATATCCGGGTTCGGTAGGATCAATGTTAACTAAAGGGATAGCAACTATATCTGATACACGCTGAAAAAACAGTGTGTGTAAAAAGTATGTGTAGAAGAATCTGGTGGTTTTCGAGCACCAAGGTAAGACAGGTTTTGTCATATTTTGTTGTTTGCATAATAAAGGTTTGGTCATATTTTGTTGTTTACATAATACTTATTTATACATTCTTGATTCTTTTTCTTCGTAGTATCTAAACACAATTATGAAGTGTTATTCTAAAATGTTTAAGCTTTTAAATCGATTTAAGCCACCAAATAATATTTATACTGATTGTTCCAAGGCGGTGCTTTTGCTGTGGTTTACTATATCTGTCATTTTATGTCTTTTCATGTATGTCTTGGTGAATTTTTTATTTTGGATAGCCGTTTGGCCATTTTTGGGGGAGGGGGGGGGGGCGGGGGGGGGGATGACACTGTCCTTTTGGCTTTCTGCTTGTAGTAGTTTGATTGTGGTGCCGTTACTTTAAGTGCGTCCTTCTTTCCCTTTGGTGTCTTGGAACGGAAGGTATCAGGTAATTGTATCGATTCTTGATCATCGCCTTCCTATACTTAAATTTCTATTTAAATTTACGACTACGTTTTAATGACATTATTCTTAACCGAAATAAAAAGATTGTTCCAAAACGATGGATTACATCATGAATATTTTGCGGCAGATGGTTTTCTCAACCAAACGTTAGTTAATAAGTGTGCTTCCTTCTTTAATTGCACGACGTCGACTCTGGGTTTAAAGTGAATGGCGGCTTCTTCATTAGTCTGTAAGAAGGTTTTCGTCTGACTATCTACCATCTGTGGTCGGGTCCACTCCTTCTTTAATTGCACGACGTCGACTCTGGGTTTAAAGTGAATGGCGGCTTCTTCATTAGTCTGTAAGAAGGTTTTCGTCTGACTATCTACTGTCTGTGGTCGGGCCCATCGTGGTCCTATTTTTGATTTTCCTTTATTTTGGCTTCAGACTGCCATTGAACCCTCAACTTTGTTTAACATCAAAGTGTTTCTAATTGAAGTGTTTTACTGTTATAGTCCAATGATGATGCAGGGATTTTACCCGGTCCCAACATATATTTGTTTTTTTTTAGCTGCGTAAGATTTATGGTTTTGTGCGAGTAAAACTAATTTAAGCCCCATTACTTTTTACCTCCTAAAGCCCAAAGACAGATCCTTAGTAACAGTTTTTGTTCGTATGTTGCAAATGTGCTGTTTTATTTTGTCATTGTTTTGTCAACACCTCTTCTTCTGTCGGTACTTTGTGAAGAACGTGAAATAAAATCTATTAAGGTCGATATTGGATACACATAAAAATAGCAAATCACAGTCTTGGTTTCATTGAGACACTTCTTAGGACAGCAATGAAGTTTGCAGGGCTGCATATGTCTCCTTCAATTCCCAAATACACCACAAATGGCCCCAGCACCTGCTTAAGCGGAGCACGATGTTTCGAGAGCCGAGAATGGTCTCATTTATAAAACCATATATAAACAAATCCTAGATATATTGGCAATTAATGGTTATATCAGTTTATCAGGATGCATCTGCATGTCATTTAATAACATTCTGTAAATACATTCTATCTACGTATATTACAATAAGCTATTTTTATCTGCAACTAATATCTTACTTTCGACAAATATCTCTGTACTTGACAACTCATCCTTCCCAGTTCGCCATAAACAGTGGGAGAGATTTATGTTTCGTTACGTCAGAAATGAAAAGGTTGATGACCACTAAACCGTAGGATTTATTTCTTCCTTAATAGTTTTATTATTTCATTATGAATTCTCATAGGATATAGTAAGAAGACGTCCTAACTATTGGTACTGTACTACAATTTCCTTAACCTTATCAACTGTTCTGTGTTTTCATGGTTTAACAATTTTATCCCAGAGTTTCTGACATGGACTCTTCTATCTGTGAATTTTAGTGAACACATCCATTGTTACAAATAGTAGTTCAGTCAAAAATCCAAAACAGAATGGCAAACAGTGTAGATTCTATTCTGATTAGATGGCTCGTCGTCTCATCTGGAGCTACACTTTTTGCAAAGGTAACTGTAATAGTTTGTAGGGATGAAAGGGTTAATTGTCTCCATTTACAAAAAACCCTGGCAATGGAGAGGATGCACCAAATACAGTATAGAAAGGTCAAGGATGTTGCAATTAGGCACTGATAAAAAGTTCTTCATTATGCTGAGTTTGATGAGAATTCATAAGCAATTATAATGTTTATCAGGAAACCAGAAACCGTACGATTAGGTGGTCATTAGCCTTTTGTGGCGTAATATATCACGTGAACCCTAAAAACACTTTTACATTTATTCTTACCAAATCGCGTATGAACAGACAAAGTTGAAAGGCCACATCATTCCCTACAATATTGCATGTGAGGCAAGAGAAGATTCAAATCGGCCTATGTATCATCGACGTCTGATTAGTTCTCGTTTTATGGATAGCTAAGGACCAATGCATATTCACGTGGATAGCAAAGACTCTGATCAGAATGCGTGGATGCGCAGACTGATCTTAATCTTCGTTGGGCGTACAAGCAATCTAGGAAATGCTGTGCCCTGGCTGATATTCATTCAACTGAATTTTAAAGAGGTCGCTATGACATCAAATATAAGAGGAAGTTAACGTTGAACAGTCCATTGATAACATTGGACCAGTCCATGACCTTTTATAAAGTGCTTCCGGAACAATGGCAAAATTAAAATTGTCTGCGCGGGCGTAGACAATTATGTACCTACGATAAATCATGGAATAGTATCTTGAGCTCGAAGCAGAATGCATGTTTTTTTTTACAATCTTTTCAACTGAATAACATTACGAAAACATGCCTATATATTCAAAATTTTCCCACCAAAAAATGAAAATTTTCAGATAGAAATTTCTGTAATTTTTCATATTTCTGCTCAAAACATAGATTGTGGGTACTCGTTAGAACTGCCTCGTCGAGGCGGTTCTAACGAGTACCAAATTCTGTGTTTTGGGCAGAAATAAGAAAAATAATGTATATCCCTGTAAACCCAAGTTTTACTATATAAAAGTGGGGTTTAAGGGGGTCAAAACTATATAGCCGTGTTTTCGGGATGAGACGCACCTTTAGGAAAAAAAAAGATTCGGGTAAATGGGACAACAGCTCGGAGCATCCAAGAATGACGACAGTATGCTGCTTTTGTGTTGGCCTACAGGGTTGCTTTAAATATTGACAATATTTCCTTTGACCAAATGGTGGACCGGATATACCCTACAGGACTCCAATTAAATAGAGCTAATTCTTCCGATACCGAGGCACCTTTTTTGGATTTGAATCTATGTATATCTAATGGTACAGTTTCCACCAAAATTTATGATAAACGGGACGATTTTGATTTTGATATAGTCAATTTCCCTTTTCTGGATGGCGATGTCCCCCGGCGTACCTCAGCTGGGGTATACATATCTCAACTTATAAGATTCGCCAGAGCTTCTTCAAATCTTAATGACTAACTACCGTAATAAAGCCCTTACTGCCAAACTTCTTAGGTAGGGCTATCGTTATTTTAAACTTCGTAAGGCGTTTTCGAAATTTTATCGCAAACACAGTGCCTTGTTAGAAAAATATAGCGTCAGTCTGAAAACACTTCTGCAACAAGGTATATCGGAACCCGAATTTTACGGTGACTTAGTGTACAGATATAGAAAAATTGTAGGTAAATCTAACTTTTCGGAGCAATTCAGAAAACTTATTAACCGTTATAAAAGAATTGGCTATAGCCTGGATATTATGCGACAGACTGCATGCCTAGTTGTCAACCCAATCATTGTTGATGGCTATGCTTCACTCTTTAATTGCACGACGGCGGTTCGGGCCTCAGACTCAATGACGGCCTCTTCGTAAAACTTTAACCAGTGGATCGGGGCTTGACGATATGTCTTTGGCTTGGCCCGCCGTGGTTCAACTATTGATTTTCATTTACTCTGGCATACAGTAGAATTAGTCATGGGTACTCGTCTTTGTTTATTATAGTGATTAATTTGATTTTTATGTTTTCGCTTTGATGCATTGACTGAGTTGGGAGCCTTTATGCGAACCGAATTTTTATGTATTCCTGTATTAAGAGTAGCATCGGGATCCAGGGTGAAAATAGCTAGCTGTAAAAGTGCTTTAAATCCCCCCGTGGTTTGTTCTACCGACCGTTCTAAGGCGGTGGTCCCGGTGTTAGTCTTACTCTTTGTTGCTTTGTGGTTTTTTCTACGAGGCGGTTTGTTGTATGTCTTTCCGTGTCATTTTGTTCTTGTGTTTTTCAGTCCTTTTGGTGTTGCGGTTGCCTCGCTTGGGGAGGAGGGGACTAGTCTTGGTGCTTTTCGTGCGTTTGTTCGGTTTGTGCTTGTTTAGATTTGTCGGTTTCCTCTTCCTCTTGGGGTCTGGGAAGGGCTGCGGTTTGTGATTGTGGCACTCCCTAGACTTTTCTCTTATCTTTTTTGCTGTACACTGTAGAATATATCGGTGGACAGAAAAACCCTTGATCAGATGAAAAGATAATTCAAACTCTTCTGGTCATTCGCTGGTTATTGTTCCGAAAACACATTTTCTCATAGCGTAGCTCTAATAATGTGTATAGATGAAATAAATCTTTATCCCAATGTGTTTGGCAAGGCATAAAAAGGATGACCGCTGAAGTAGACTTTGATTAATGTTTTGGATCAAAGAAAATCTACAAAACAATTATTTTTAAACGGTGAGGCGTAGGCCATCCTGCCTATTCAGATGTTCATTGTATTATTTATTTTTCATTTAGCATTTTCACCATGTAGATATATAACTTAGCACAGAGGTTCTGGTCAGATTATGTGGCTGCGCAGATTTATTTGGGTCAAACGTTTGATAAGTTTGGTTGACCCATGAATTGGCTGACTTAACACTCCCAGTGATTCATTTGCAACCGTGTTATGCGTAATTCAAGAAAAGTGTCCTTATACCATACGAGGGAAACAGTCCCAAATCATCCTGTGCATTTGCGCAGCTGATAGTGTCTTCGTTACCCGCTTTCAGAATCCATAGAATACATTTGATTAACAGAGAAGATTGCGATTAGAATGTCGGTCTTCTCTTTTTGTACTTGGCATAAGTGCCTTGGGTGTGTTTTACGCAAAAATATATCTTGTACTGAAAATGGGCAATCACGGTTTGATGCCTTTATTTCCCTTCTATGTCGGCAGATTTATTTTTATAGTCTTGATTCAGCTGTTTTTGACATCTTGAGTAAGTCATCAGAGTATTAAGATCGTTCTTACAGAACTGGCCATATTAGTGATAATTGTAAAGCAAGGGATGAATTTCTAAGTGGAGCGCTTTTCAGTTTACCCGTACGAGCCGACTTAATTTCTACATCAATGTAATAAACATGGTTATCAAACAGGTTGGCAATTTTTGTCTGTAGAAAACATATATAGAAAAAAGGTTTATCATTCTTCTAAATGAGTAGAAATATAAGCTCTGGTAGCAGCAGGAAAATATGGAGGTAAAGTTTAAGTAACATTTTTTTTGTGGTTAATGTTTTAAAGAACCATAACTTTCAACGATGAATGGCAAGCATAAGAAAATGAGTCAAAATGCTGAGTGAACACGTGTAGAAGCTAATAAACTGGATTTTTTTTTTTTCTGCAAAGTTTCAGCTTTACCCTAACATTTTTTCATATTTTTGGCTGCCGTGACAACAATCAAATTCACTCGCTTTAGCACAACTAATATGTTTGGCAGAGGACTAGTCAGGGCACATTTCTGTAAAACTGTTGTCAAAATGTCTGCAGTAAGATAAATAAATTGCCAACTTTCACTTTTCCCATTATACATCTATAGAAATTTTAAGTTGCCAAAGCGACGGAAGCACAATAGCAATGGTAATGCAATATTTGTAAAGGAAACCATTTTGAACATGTCTGAAAAGTGTAAGTTTCATTGACCGTATGGCTTCTGAAGAGATTATTATTATTATTATTATTATTATTATTATTATTATTATTATTATTATTTTGTTTTGGTTGCCATGGCAATCATTCCAAGTAAGCCGCTTGAACAAATTGCCTAGATGGCTACCCAAGAAGCATTTCTCTAAATTTTTTTTGTCATTATAGCTGCAATGAAATAGAAAAAAAAGACCTCTAACTTTTTCCATGATAAGTCTGTGGAGAATTTAAGTTGCCAAAGTGACAAATGCACACGAGCAATAGCAACAAAAACAACCCTTTTTGTAGAAGTTATATTATGAACATTTCTTGAGAGTTTCAGCTTCATCCCCCTTATGGCTTCCGAAAAGAAGAGTTTTGAATAGTATTTTGCAAATTTAATGTTTTAAAATCAGCAGTTTGGACAAAATTCATATGTAACTTAGGGGACTTATCAAGGAACACTTTTATAAAACTTTTCTCAAAATATCGCCAATGAGCCCTACTTTCACTTTGCTTATTATAAACCAATGGAAACCTTAAGTTGCCATAGCAGCAAAAGTATAAGTACAACGTTAACAATAACAACAATATTTTTGTAGAGGCTAATGTTATTAACATTTCTTGAAAGTTTCAGCTTCATACCCGATACGGCTTCTGAAGAGAAGATTAAAAAAAAAATCGCAAATTTAAAGTTCCATTGCAGTGGGAACTAATCAAAAACAGCAGTTTGGACAAACTTCGTATGTAACGTCAAGGACAACTCAAGAAACAATTTGTTTTGTAAAACTTTTGTCAAAATATCTGCACTGAGACAGGAGTGAATGACAATTTCCACTTTCCCATTATGAGTCAATGGTGACTATAAGTCGCCATAGCAACTAGTGTTCCTACCCGATTGAAACAAAAGTAATATAATTAGTTCCCCCTGCCTATATATACAATGTGAAGTAAGGGAGGAACTGGAGTCATGGCTTCAGATAAGTAGTCGAACAGACGACGGGTACATGCCTTTACTAAAAGCCCACCTATTAACCTAATCGGCTGACCTGAGCTAATAAATAAATAAATAAATAAATAATGTAAAAACATAACAAAAGACGTGTTGAAGCTAGGACACTCTACATAGAATTACTGAAGAGACTCAATTAGTGAACATCAGTCTTTTTATCATCGTACAAAAAGGACATATGACACAATCTAAACAAACGCGTAGAACAGCCTTATAGGATTGATAGCAAGCAATCATGGTAACTATTGGAACACAAACATTTCGGTCAGTAGATAAAGCCGTACGAGCGTTTGTTCTTATCGTGTTTGCAGACTAAATTGTGTTAAGTTTTTGCAATTCTAATGACATAATGCGTATCGGTTTAGCAATCGACTGCCAAGGAGAGGTCATAAGCATCTCCTAAGTTCACTATATGCAAAGGGCACAGCAAGATTTTCGAATTAGCCATCTGTATACTACCGGGTCGGCATAATCGGTTTACACACGGAATCATAGTGCCTGTCATGTTCTATTTCGACCTTATGAACACTAAACCAAAACGCAGTAAACTCAACGCGCATTTTATCGTAGGGAACACTTGAAATATTTTTCATCACGTGAACTCTGTCATAATTTATACAGTTTGGATCCCCCAATTTGTCCCCTTGTTTTCTATGTAAGGTTATGAAATTGGGAAGGGGAAGGAAGTTGCCTGATTTCTGAAAAAGAATGAAGCATTAATTTTTTTCTTAAGGTTGTGTTAATCTGAGAAATAGCATACGATTGTTTTTATTTATTATACCATCTGCCCAAAACGGCGCTGTACCCCGTTGGTTATAAATAAAAGCAGCTGACAATCGAAAATATTTTTTTTTCTCATTTTACATAGAAAATCACTTTCATTCAAAGTGTCTACGACTGAAAATTTGTAGGAAATGTTAAGTCTTATTTCCTTTGAAAAGTAAGCAAAAATAATACTGATTTATTTTCTGGTAAGTAAGCCTTCAGAGTGCTAAAATATTTATGAAATGGAACACGCAATGCAAAAATAAATATGCTATAAAATTTTGAAAGTTATACGAATTGAGAAGATCTAATAATGACTAAAAACTGCATTGCTGTATCAAAATGATCTTTTAGTCTCATTTTACGAGGAGCATTTGAAAAGTAGTGGCAACAGTGGCGGGCTACTAAGCGGAAAATTAAAGAAAACAACAACGGAGTTATCACCATAGTGGAGATTATATATCAATTACTTTGGGATCATATGGCCCATTGTGGAACATTTGAAAATGGAGTTCTGCTTATGTATACGCTAGAGAGCGTAAGCAGTATTGCAAACTTCATTACTGCTTATGAAGAGTCTCAATAAAACCGAGACTCCCATTTTCTAATCCGTAGTATGTTCTTAATTTCCAAAGGCAATCTTTTTGACGTTTATTTTATTCATACACTGTAAAAATGCACTACCCTCTACACTATGTAACTCAAACCGGCGACTGCTCATTCATTTCTTAGGGATGAAATTAACAGTCACATGGTCAACAATTAGGAATATAGGGAATATGTGGCAGAGTTTTAACATGATACTCATGTAAATATTTAATTACCACGAAAAAAGATGAGCTGGTACATTCTCATATACAGATGTATAGGTCCACGCTTATCTCCATATGCTTATTGTAGCGTAGTGCTAATTAGCTGGCGTTAGAACAGTTTCTGTACAAACTATTCCAGTAATACTGGTGTGCTCTGGCACTGGCATCCGCGTCACTATTCCATCACTCAAACCCAGAATGTACGTAAAGCACCCGACAGTTGTATTCCTACGTGCAATCTGAGGTATCTCATCGGTTTCACCGACCAATACTTTGTTGTTCCCTTGATTCTCAGGTTCATATAATTAAATCTAGTTTACGTCGTCTATAACAGTTTCTCTAAGACGTTTTGGATTTCTGCCTATAAACATAGTGATTAGTTGTTACCGTTAGTTGTTACCGAGACATCTTCTTTTATAGCCACAATAAATGGGGTAACCTCCGGGCACAAACTTTTTTTGTGCCTAAGCCTTTCCTTTAGAATAAGAAAAACACATTACGAAAACACGCCTATTCAAATATATTGAAAATTTTACCAACAAAAAAATAAAAACTTTCAGATGAAAAATTCTGGTAATTTTCATATTTCTGCTCTCGGTGAGCCGGTTCTAACGAGTACCCACAATCTATGTTTTAGAGCAGAAATGAGAAAACTAATGTATTAATGTATACTCCTGTAAACCCCAGTTTTACTGTATAAAAGTGTAGAAAACGTACCTTTGGATATGTGCGCCGAGCGAAGATTCAGATCAGCCTGCGCATTCAAGCAATTTGATCAGAAGCTTCACTGGGTACCCGAGAATGCAAAGTTTCTTCATGTGGGCACGAAGACCTTGATCAGATTGTGCGGATGCGCTGGCTGATTTAGTCAACACTTAATGCACGTCGAAAGGTACGTTGCCTCAAGTTGCGGCTCATTTCACAATAATACAGGGCATCTGTACAGTAGAATCAACCAGTTCTTACATAGATGTTGACGGCCTCCAAGGACGGCGCTCGTCTTGAATATTCACCCTACAAGCCCTTTATAGACACATGTCACAATAATACAGGGAACCTGTACAATAGAATCAACCAGTTCTTACATAGATATTGACAGCCTTCAAGGACGGCGTTCGTCTTGAATATTTACCTACCAGCAATACCTGCAGAGATCTACAAAGCAGGAGGTCCCCCAGTTCCAGAGAAACTGACAGAGTTATTTCACATTATGTGGAGAAAAGAAGCCATCCCTCAAGAATTCAAGGATGCAACAGTTATCCACCTATTTAAAAGGAAAAGGAATCCTCAAGTCTGTGACAATCATCGAGGCAACTCTTTATTGTCAATTGCTGAGAAGATACTTGCTAGGGTCCTACTGAACCGACTGAATGAACACCTCGAACGGTCAGAGCTTCTACCAGAAAGCCAGTGTGGATTCAGGAAAAACAGAGGAACAATAGACATGATCTTCACAGCACGACAGCTTCAAGAAAAATGCCAGGAACAGAATGTGGACCTCTACATGACCTTTGTCGACCTTACCAAAGCATTTGACATAATCAGTCGTGAGAGACTTTGGAAATTTATGGCAAAATTTGGTTGTCCTGCCAAATTCATAGCCATGGTGCGGCAGTTCCATTATGGTATACTTGCAAGGGTCCAAAATGATGGCGAGTTTCCTGATCCATTTCTTGTGACAAATTGAGTTAAGCAAGGCTGTGTACTAGCTTCAACACTGTTTACTGCCATGCTTACAGATGCTTTCCAGGATGGTGACAATGGTATACTTATTAGGTATCGCTTTGATGGGAAACTTTTCAACCTAAGAAGGTTGCAAGCTAAATCTAAGGTGCAGACAGAGGTGCTAGACGAGTTCCTCTTTGCTGATGACATAGCAAAGGGTGCTCCAACAGAAGAGAAACTGCAAAAAGGTGTAGATCAAGTATCTGATTCATGTGACAGCTATGATCTCACAATCAGCATCAAAAAGACTGAGGTAGTATATCAGCCAGCACCTGGAAAGCCTAACAAGGAGCCTACCATCACAGTGAAAGGTCAACGACTGCAAGTGGTAGATAAGTTTACCTACCTTGGAAGCACATTGTCTAGAGTTGTGCACATTGATGATGAAGTCAATGCTAGAATTGCCAAAGCTAGTGCAGCATTTGGCCGGCTACGTGGAAGTATTTGGGACCGAAGTGGAATCAGACCTGACACAAAGCCGAAAGTATATAGATCGGTATTGCTGCCAACACTATTATACGCATGCGAAACTTGGACAGTTTACCAACGGCATGCCAAAAGACTGAACCACTTCCATACAAGCTGTCTTAGTAAACTTCTAAAGATTAAGTGGCAAAACAGGATTCCGGACACAGAAGGGAAGGGATGCAGAATATACATACTCTTCTGAAATTGGCACAGTTAAGATGGACAGGCCATGTTACCAGAATACCTAATGAACGTTTGCAAAAGAAAATCCTCTTTGGAGAACTTCAAGTAGGAAAACGCTCCTATGGTGGTCAGAAGAAGCGATACAAGGACACCCTCAAAGCTTCCCTTAAAGACTTCAACATACCAACAGAGTCATGGGAACAGATTGCACAAGATCGTACAAAGTGGCGAGGCCTCATATAAAGGGGAGCTGGTGAATACGAAGCAAAAAGGATCAGCGAAGCCGAACAGAAACGTGCACAGCGGAAAGCCACAGCTAAGGCATCACCAACAGAGCTTTCTTCCTCAGACCTCTCTTGTTCTATCTGCAACAGGCAGTTTAGAGCTAAGATTGGTCTCATCAGCCATCTTAGAACACACAAATAATAACACATCACACAGTTGATTAGGATTGGTCATTGTGACAGACGAACCTCACTACCTACCAGCCCTTAATAGACTCATTTCACAATAATACAGGGCATCTGTACAAAAGAATCAACTAGTTCTTACATAGCTGTTGACGGTCTCAAAGGACGGCGCACATCTGGAATATTCACTCTACCAGCCCATAATAGACTCATTTCACAATAATACAGGGAACCTGTACAATAGAATCAACCAGTTCTTACATAGATGTTGACAGCCTTCAAGGGCGGCTCTCGTCTTGAATATTCACCCTACCAGCCCTTAATAGACCATCAATCTGGCGACAATTGTATAAAAGCACTCTTTCCACAAACTTTACACAAGAGCGTTTTTAATTTCAGTCTCTCTTAATCTATGCTTTCTGCGGAAATTGTAATACACACTTTGTTCATCTTGAACATTAGCACCATTATATATAGCCGTTTTGACCACTGTAAGTGAACACTGGTCAGTTTGTAATTCGATATTTACTTACCTTGCATATGCAGCGCGTGTAATACTTACAGCATTCAATAGAGATTGTTTTATGATATTATGCATAATTCATATGTGATATTGTTGAGAATAAACCATTACCGCTACGTTCCAAATATCCCTAGCTGGTGCACATTGAGCTGTCTGTCTGACTCCTTATTTGAATACATTTGTTGTCATTTCACGAAAAAGGAGCCATATGTCTGTGTTGCCTGTGGACTGCAAGGACCTTATCCAGCAGGACAAGCTGTATTTTACATTACGAAAACACGCCTAATCACACGCCTAATCAAATATATTGAAAATTTTACAACCAAAAACGGGAAAATTTCCAGACAAAAATTATGATATTTTTCATATTTCTGCTCAAAACATAGATTGTGGGTACTCGTTAGAACCGCCTTGTCACAATCTATGTTTTGAGCAGAAATAAGAAAAATAATGTATACCCCTGTAAACCCCAGTTTTACTATATAAAAGTGGGGTTTCAGGGGTTCAAAATTATATAGGCGTGTTTTCGTGATGGTCCTGTGATCA
This sequence comes from Anodontia alba, assembly GCA_964016985.1. Lineage (NCBI taxonomy): Eukaryota > Metazoa > Mollusca > Bivalvia > Lucinida > Lucinidae > Anodontia > Anodontia alba. Next base: position 21,988,054 of record OZ024822.1, on the reverse strand, counting down.
TGTAAATACGTCTCATTCCTTTTGAACCAAACATAACTGTTTTCCAACTTATTTTGCCATGAATAATTCGGCTGTACATATTCACTGACCGAGGTAAAGAAAGACAGGTCAATATGCGCGAACTATATGATGCCACAAAAGTAAACAAAACATCATTTGTTCAACTCATAATCGGAGCATTAACACCGCAAACATGCAACGAAGGCCATGCTCAGATTGCGCAAACGACAAGAGACCGCCTACAGAATCAATGAATACTTTGTATATTAAAACAAACTGAGAAGGCCCTGACCAGAAGGCACATATGCGCAGGCTGATCTAGGCGTTCTCAACCCATAAACGGTCTAAGGGCAATTTGTCTGCATTTAGCATCAAATGTAAGATTTCGACCAAACCTTTAAAAGCGTTCTGCCCAAAAGCGAGTACGCCTTAATCTTGTTTGATTTGCTTCTGATCCCATGTTTTCAACCTTACTCTGAAAATGTTTGAAATAGACATTGTCATGATCAGGCATAATTTTCGGTTTTTGACAAAGCTGTCTCTTCTCCTTAATTGATTTTCTAGTTAAGGGAAAATTATTAAGAAAGGTGCTGTAATTCTGTAATAACTAGGCAATAATTTAATGTTGGTGTTACATGTGAAACGTCATTTCGGTAAGATCAACATGTGTGTTAAATATCATGGGCAAACACTGTGGGTATGACAGGGATCAAAGTAGATTGTAAACTGGATTTCAGTAACTTTCAAATGACTAACTGACTGCGGGTTGTATTAATGTCGCCTTAATCAGACAAACGATTGAAAGTAATACGTGTGAGCCCTCCAAATAGAACACTTTTTTTTTTTTATATTTTATGACATGTGAGACCAGCGTACACCTAGATCAGTCGCTAATAGATTGTTCAAGGTCCATAAACTATGTAACTACCAATGTAGGTTCACCTCAGATAGCAAGATGAGCTTGTTACTATAATTATGTATCGGTCACATATGTCGTAAGGTCGTTTAAATTGGGGAAAAAAGATTGTGTACCACTAAAGGTATAAAAGGACATATTGCTGTGTTAACAGGATTCCTGCTGATCTTTCAACGTGCATAATGAAGAGTGCATTCAAGAAGATATGAGCCTCAACATCAGAAAATATACCTTCCAACATGTACACAAGCGAAGATTCAGATCAGCCTGTGCATTCGTGCAGTCTGATCCGAATCTTTCCCGGGCACAGTTTGGATAGCCAAGGATGCATTGTTGCTTCATGCGGACAACGAACTCTGATGAGACTGTGCGGATGCGCAGACTAGATTGAGTCTTCGTTGGGCGCACATGTCAGACGGTACAATTTCTCACGGTGTGGCTTAAATCCACAAGCTGGTGCATTATCGTTCAGCCTTGAACTTTTGGTATTATAGGACTGCTATATGTAAATAGCAAATGCTATGCAATAATGAGCTGTTATTTTGAGGGTGCCTTGTTTAAACTTTACCACTTTCTAGGCAAATTTAGCATATAACAATTTGGTGATATTTTTATTGTTTTTTTTTTTTTTTCACCGAAAATAACTTTGACATTTTACAGAAAATAGATTTGACATTACATGCAAATTGACAATTTTTATGAAATGTCAAAGCATTTTTTCTAGTAACATTAAGAAAAAATAATTTCATATATCGTCTGATGACAAGTTTGTTCAGCATGCTAGCATTAAATCAGTTCTACGTTTAGTGTCGTAGTATTGAGCTTATCTTATACATACCAAACATTTCGGGCTCCATGCTGTCTGACTGCAGACTAAGGCCTCGAATCCCAGCTCAGCCACAAAACATTCCTGGAGATTGATCATGATATCATTTCTACGGTCATTCACCAACTTCCACTGATTCAAGAAGGGCAATGGCTTTTAATGCCGACAGTATATGCACAAGAACTGGGCCCAGTTGTTCAAAGCTAACGACATCGTTAGTTAACGATTCGTTAAAATTTACATTGAGTATTGCGCAAATATGCTGAATTTTTTTGCTGAGTATTTCACATTTTTTAGCCCAAAATATCAGAATATTGTGTATTGAATCCGCTAAAAGAGTTAACGAAATGACCCTTAATGAGCTCGTTAAGCTAACAACGCTTTGAACAACCGGGCCCTGGTTAACTGCTAGGAGGACTAAACCTCCCGGAGAAGTATAGAAAGGTTTACTGACTAGCTCGGCATGGTCTTAACAGTGTTGACTTGGCCGTAAAATTCAACGTAAACTCAAACACACTGCAAGTAAATCTATAGCACCGTGCGGCAATAATGCGTTTCATTCCTTGTTTAGCTGGTGGGGTGTGCACTTACAGAATAAAGGTCATTTTGCCATCTTCAGTTCAAGTTTTATGACATTTTACTTTGTGTATACATGTATCTATTTTTAATTGCATACGAAGCCCTCCTAAAGTCGATGTTTTATCCATTTAAATTTAATTTTCTTCGAGTTTAGGAAACATATCTGTTCCCGATGGAAGAAGATATTGCAGTAAGGCGAGGAGTTTCCCTAATTGGCTCGGTGTTAATGACCAGATTTCAGAAATGACATTATTCAAATTTTTATGATATATTCCGATGGCCTGATGTCTGAATCATAGCAAAACGCAAAAAAAAAAAAAATAAAAAAAAAAAAAAATAAAAAAAAAAAAAAAAAATAAATAAAATAAAAAATAAATAAATAAAATAAATAAATAAATATATAAAAAATAAAAAAAAATAAAAATAAAAAATATGCTTCTGGCTTATTATTACGGGAAGATTATTCATTCCGGTTTACCCCACCCCGAAATATCCTAAGTTAACACTATGTTCAAAACGATGGAAATTACATTTAGTTCATAAAGTTTGTCATAAAAATATGTTTCCCATTTGGCCCAAGATGCCCTTTGGTGGAGATATTTCCCTAACATACTTACTTAATATAAATGTATGTGAGCTTCGGTCTAGGGGGCGGGTGGGGACATATTTTTATAACAAATTTTATGAAACGCATTCAATTTTGCATTTCAGTCGGAAATGAGAAAGAGAATTGAAATCAGATATACCAGACATGCGCACAGACTGTTGTGCCATGTGGCGGCCGTAAAACGTCTCCCAGTAATCATCATAGTGCAGGTTATATTTTATTTCTTTTGGGATCATTGAACCCATCCTAGTTATTTGAAATCGAATACCACCTAAGCCGGCACTCGGGGGCGTATGCATCCTAGCAAACTAGTGTTGCATATGAAGAGACTAAATCAAACCGAGTCTCCGATTTTCGTGAATTTGTGTGTTCTTTGTTTCCAAAGGCAATCCTTTTTGACTTTTATTTTATTCATTTAGCCATTATTTCAATTCAGTGTTTTGTTCTTGTAATTCTGATGCAAGAAATATTTCCCAAAGAGAGATGTAACTAAATGTAATTCCAATCGTTTTTAAGATTCCTCAACCCTATTAACTAGGACAACTTGCTCACACAGATTTTAACATCATCTAATCATAGCATAATTGGAAATTAACTATTAACTAAAATTTGGATGTCAAATACCAGCGATGTTGGTCTATCCATAAAGTACCTGAACAAAATAACAGAACATCGCATTAAGAAGCATTTGTATTGAAAAGCATGTCAGTGCACGTGTTAAAATTCTTTTTAGTTGAGAATGTTTTGAAACATATCCTAACTGTACTGGCAATAACCATAGCTTCTTTACATAATAAATTATCGTATATGTCTACGGGTATAGGTATATAACACACCTGTACTGCCTTGCGGTACAAGCCGGTGTTTTATAGCGACGAGGCAGAGTGTGGGACTTGCAGTCCAGCGGACCGGGTTCGATCCCCGGTCGGGGAAAAATGTGATTTGCATTTTTTCACCTGTTACATATACTAACTACTAAACATGAACACTTTAGAAAATCAGAACAGACATTATTTCTAGACAATAGCACATTATTTAGGCGTAAAGAAATAGCTGTGTTTCCACTAACATGCTGAAAAAAAAATTGGTCGGTAGCTAGGAGAAACTTTTTTTTTATTTTTCTATTTTTTCTCCAGAAAAGAACAGGGTCAGGCCTGTAATTTTATGAAATTACAGGTATTTTGTTAAGGGTCGGTGCTTTATTTTTTTTATTTTGCATTTTACTGAAAAAAAATGGCAGTCGGGTGTTTGAAACTGGGTCTGTCGGGTTAGTGGAAACGCAGCTATTTTTTTACGCCTTATGGTTCCAGTATTCCATCTGGTCCTCAATATTTAGGTATGCAAGCAAATAGAGATTCACCATGTCAAAATCAACACAGTGACACGCGTACCAAACAAAAACACCACCCAGTCCGACTAGGGTCTTCGTGGATTAACAAACACACAAGATTTCTTTCTGCGGACAGCAAATGATCAGACTGGGTTTGCACAGGCTAATCCAAGTCGTTCGCTGGATACACAAATCATTATGTTATTTTTGCCATGCTTGGCCTTTTTAAGAAGTAAAGTAAAGTAAAAGAGTTTAAATTTGCTGTTACTAAGAGAGGACGAATCCGGGTGGATTCTGTTTAATAGTGTCATGTCACGTCCTGTCCAATATTGATTTTGATCATCCAGGCGGTGATAACATGTATTATCCTATGCGTTATATCGCTGCATCTTAAAAAAACTTCTGCAGATTTTTTAATGAAGTTTTCAGCATTTTTTTTTTGAAATATGATGTTCTATAGATAAATGAAATATTTAGACACGCTCACACATTTGAAAGGAGGTATCATTGATGGAAATGTCAAATTTTAAGCACATTTTAATAAGTGCCTTGCAGTGTTTTCACCTAGTAGATAAGTGCAGCTCCTCACCTGGAAACTCAATTTGGCCCCAATACAAGAAAAGACACCCAGATTGCTAAACAAGAGAATGTTGAGGTTGAACGATTTTGTTCTTCACAGGAGACCATATCCTTTAGTTCATAATTTTGAATTGCCACTTAAAAGTTGACCTCACATTCGCAGAATTTTGATTGTTACTTCCAGTGATTGCATGTAGGTGTATGACCCCCCCCCCCCCCCCCCCCCCCCCCCCCCGTCCTGCCGTCCTGCATTCACAGAATTGATAGCCTGTTTTGGGTGACCAATATTATTGTTTGGAATGTTGTCTTCTTTCTGTATTCAAGTAGCAACCCAGTCAGCATTCTACGTAAATCTATATCGGGCCGTCATCGGCCCGTCAGGGTAGCTGACGGGCCGATGACGGCCCGATGTAGATTTACGTAGAATGCTAGCTGGGAAAGGCTCTGGTGCGGCTGTGTGGTGCGCAGGCTTGTCCAATCATTTGCTGGTCGCGTATGTCATAAGAACCATCATTCACAAGCTGGCTTCTATCGGTGACCATTTGCTGCAGCCCGCCTTTGGGTTATGTAGCTTGAAAAAAGGGACAAACGAAAACACGTTGGTTTATTCGTCACAAGTTCAGCTATCCATATTGGCAGACAGAGAAAGCTATCAACATTTGCGCCAAAACATGCCAAAACAAAATTATATGCGCCTAGCAAAGCCGACTCAGATCAGCCTGGGCAACCTCCCAGTCTGACCAGCCCGCACGATGAAACCGTGGATCCTAAGAATCCCTTTGATTACATGAAGCGAAAACTCTAATCAGACTGGCCGGATTCCCAAGCTGATATGAATCTTCGCTAGGCGTACTGTTATTATTTTGTTGCTTTTGCCATATGGTTTATTTCATTATTGCACCCTAAGCTACTCACTGAGCGCATGTAGCGAAGGCCATGATCAGAATCCTCGGATGCTCAGGGTGACGCTTCTGCGTACGTGCGTCATTGTCTTGGTTTTGTCATGCTGTGGCTTGTTTCATCAAAAACAAAGGGGCCAGCACTGAGTGCCTTGGCACAAAAACGAAGTAACACGCTCTCCTCACTTACGACCGGTGCACATTTGACAGCATTGTTTTAATTGCATCAGGATAAACAGTGTGTACAATCACCATTTGCTTTAGCGATATTTAACTGGATCAAAGGGGTCATTTCAATTTTTTTCTTAAACAAAACTTATTCGCCATTTGATTCAAAGAAAAAATAACTTTTAATTTTCTGAAATTTAGATCTTTTAGGCGACAACTAGAAAAGCATATATGCAAACGTTTTTGGATGTGTAACAGTGATATCTAGGTGTTACAACTCTCGGAGAGGGGGACTGAATTTGCATCATTTTTCTAAAATCAACATTTTTTCAATGCCACCTTATATGCTCGCAATTTTGATGTTAAGAGATAGGATATGATTCTGTCTAACTACTACTACCCAGGTTCGATCAAAAATCTCCTCTGTTTTATCTCCAATAAGATGAACAAAACTGGTCAGAAAATGCCGAATCGTATAATAGAACCTTAACATGGTATAAATTTAGGAGCATACGCACAGTCTGATCAGAGCCTTCAATGGGCGCTTGAAGAATTTTTACATCCTTATGTATCCAAAATGCGTCTAAAGGTACTTTTTCTGACTTTGCAACTCAACTGTATATGTTCTGGGTGCATTCTTCAAGCTCTCAAAATATACAACATCAGATTACATCACAGATCGCTATGCCTTTGTTATTTTTGTTACAACAGCATATTCTTATTGCTGTCAATTCAGATTGATAGTGTGCATATTTAGATTGCACGTACCACGGCAGACAAGAAAGGCGCACATAGTCTATATGTCTATATAGTAAACGTTTCCTAGAAGTTCACAAGAAACGCATTTTAACCATATAAACTTGATACGCCATTACGAAAACGCCTTTCAAATACATTGAAAATTTCACCACCAAAAGATGAACATTTTCAGATAAAAACTTCTGATATTTTTTACTATTTCTGCTCAAAACATAGATTATGAGTACTCGTTAGAACCGCCTCGGTGAGGCGGTTCTAACGAGTAACCACAATCTATGTTCAAATCAGAAAAATAATGCATACCCTGTAAACTCCAGTTTTACTATATAAAAGTGGTGTTTAAGGGGGTCAAAATTATAAAGGCGTGTTTTCGTGATGAATGCGCAAAAACTGACCTAATTCAGACAATGAAGATCAAGATCTGGGCAACCTGATCATTGCTGTCGTTGCCTGCTTATAAAATCACTGGATACTGTAGAATCCTGAGGAACAGTGAAGAGCTTAATAAGATTACATGTCTGCACAGGCTAACCAGGATCATCGCAGTTGCAAGATGCCATAAGGAAACATATCGCGCATCACTTTGTATAACGTAGATCCCTGTTCCCTCATAATACATAGTGTAGGATTTAATATTGCGAAATAACGCCTATTCAAATACATTGAGAACTTAACCATCGAAAAAATGAAAATTTTCAGATAAAAAATCTGATATTTTTCATATTTTTGCTCAAAACATAGATTGTTGGTACTCGTTAGAACCGCCTCGGCGAGGCGGTTCTAACGAGTACCCACAATTTATGTTTTGAGCAAAAATAAGGAAATTAATATATACCCCTGTAAACCCCAGTTTTACTATTAAAATTGGGGTTTAAGGGGGTAAGCATTGTATAGGTATGTTTTCGTGATGATATTGCGTTAATTTTGCGCTTTTTGCGTGGTTTTGTCACTACCTATTAGCTATTGCAATGCTACGAACTGTTTTCATTGCAATTTTGTTCTGTGAATTCGTCTCCTGTCATTGCAACCTTATTCGGTGCCTTAGGATGACTGTGTTCTGTGACTGTGGCTATAAGTGTTGTCTTCAAAGACTAAATGTCCAGACAAAAACAATATATATATATAAAAGTGATGCTACCCTTGAAATGACACAATCAAGAAGTACAACCCTCACCAGGCACCAAAAGAAGGAGGGATGAGCAACAAAAAATGACAAAAACAAATGCTAACTATGAAACCACCGACGCACGAACAAAGAATTACAGCAACGTACTGTATGATTGCGCAGGCTGGTCTTGGCATTCACCATTTACGTGCGCGAATGCCATAGGACAGATTTATTTAATAGGCGACTCAATCCTGTCATTTGACACACTCTGTTTGCATGCCTTTATGATTCCGATATCTCTTACTCTGTAGTTTTCAATCGGAAGCTACAAGCCGGATATTCATTTTCTAGTTCATTGACCTGACAGGAGAAACTGTCAGTATTACAATCACAAGCCGTTTCTTGCAGACAACAGTGACAGGCAAAGTATTGCTAACACCAGCGCCTGGGGAATAATCCAGTTTGATAAAAAATACATTTGATAAGATCACTGTGATGTCATACCCAGTCAGCATTCTACGTAAATCTATATCGGGCCGTCATCGGCCCGTCAGGGTAGCTGACGGGCCGATTACAGGCCCGATGTAGATTTACGTAGAATGCTAGCTGGGTAGTTCGCTAGCATTTTTGACAAACTTTCCGGCTTGTCGATATTAATAGTTAAAGTGTAAATAAAAACTGAGGCAGACGACTGTCTCATTTTTGGGATATTTGTTTCAGAGACAGCGCACGATTCACACGAAATGTTAAGTCTTATAAGTATTATTTTCTCTGATAATAATAATAATAATAATAATAATAATAATAATAATAATAATGATACTTAGAAAAAAAATGATGTCTGCTACAATCTTATTAGGCGTTATAAGGATTAAATGTACCATTAAGATGTTAAAAACGCTCAGTGCTAAATAACAACACTAAGGTTACTAGCAATGCACAGATAGAAATTTATCTTGTATAACTGTCTGGTCTGGACATGCTATCTGTATGCGAAAAACGTGTTGGTTTTCCTGCAACAGGCCACAAATTGTCTTCCACAATCATTGTCATGAGTAACTTTCTTACAAGTAATTATGAACGCCTCCTCGCAATTAGATGGCGGATTGGATGTAATCTGGAGTTGGGTAGGACTGTAAAGGCGATCAAGGCTAAATCTGATGGTGTCGGTATTTTGACGTCCCACCAAATTCATTTTCGGTCATTTCGGTAGATGCATTTCGGAAGATTGTTAGGCGATAAAAGATCTGTTCAAGGGCGCGCCATGCTGTCCAAAAAAAAAAAAAAAAAAAAAAAAAAAAAAAGCAACAACATTTGCCCCATATTTAGATTTGACCCTAGTATTACACCAACAGACAGACATGTCTAGTCTACTTACAACGACCAACTAAACTATTAAGGGGAACTGATATTCTTTCAAAGAAGACCCCAGCGGACACATGACGTTTATACAACGTCAGCTCATCGTCGATGCAACGTCATGACGTTGAGGCGATGTTGTATTAATGTAATGTGCCTGCTGGACAATTCTGTCAAATTTGTTTAACCTTCCTTCCGAAATAAGGTCTATTCTAAAAGGAGAGAATTTGCTCCCCTTGGCGAGAATTTGGGGAGCAAATTCTTTCCTTTAAAAGAAGATCCCTTTTTGAAGGGTACTGGTGTGTAGGAAAGCAAAAAAGAAACCACAGAAGTTGTCTCCCGTGTAGAACATAGCGGAAAATGTAGCCAATGTACCCAATCTCTTCAATGAGCCGTAACGTGAGAAAATGTATCTGTTGTGAGTTTGTTCATTCTACTACGAAATGTTAAACACCACGCAGCTGACTTAATATAATAAGTTCTTCAGTCTTTGGAACGGGACGTTAATTGGAGGGAGGGTCTTTGAGCTGCTTAGCGAAATATCCTCTGTTAAGGATAAAGATCCCGCTTCTGAGACAAAGTTCTCCTTTGTTTTACACGTCAGATGGATGTCTAGACAATTCAATATGGTATCCCATACACTTGTAAAGGAAGTATTTTTTATTAAAGTTGTAATATCTCGGAATTACCTGTCTTATATATACTGCTTATTGCAGTTTGCTTTACGCTGATATAACTTAGGAAACGGTAAAATGTCGGGTCCCTTCGAAAATAAATTGACAAAAACTGGAAACATGTTATACTTGTAAAGCGCCACTCAATAACAACAGACAACAGTTTATTGTTTTTATTTTTCAAAGAAAATATGGTATGAACATTTATATTATCTGTCTGCTTTGATTTTTTCAAAGAAAATAATGCTTGAAATTAGTGAATCGTCTGCTTGGTGGCGATTCACATGAAATACCAAGCCTTAAATAAAACCAAATTGAGAAGCCGCCTTCAATAATTTGCTATTGCACTTTAAAGGTCAATTTGAATAGGACGCCACAAAAAGTAAATCTTTTTTCACGGCATTGTTAATCAGAAGCGCTTTCTGTACGATACATGTACACAAACTCTAAAAATAGAAGTCATTATTCCAGGCACTGACCGCTATTTTTATAAAGAAATACAGTCGACTCTCGTTATCTCGAATTCCAAGAGACTGTCTGAAATACTTCGAGATATTCGTACTTCGACATATCAGATTTGCAGAATTGAGGAAAAACTATTTCGATTAACCACATTTAACAATTATATATGTAATTTGTCTCCTGAAATTCGAGATATAATGAAAATATTGTGGAAAAGAGGATCCTTAGGAGCAATTTCTCCTCTTTTCCATACTATTTTTTACCTGTTGTTAGATTTTCATGTTTAGGCAGGGACCATATTTTCACTTCGAGATAAACGGTTATTCAAGATAAGCGAATTCGAGATAGCGAGAGTCAACTGTAGTAGAATAAATTAAGGCCACATTAAGCGAAAAAGGTGTCTATGAGCACATGCGCAAGGCATCGATTTATACAATGCTGTCAAGTCTCATAAGGCATTTGCTGTCTGTAGAAACTATCAAGAAAACACGCCTATATAGTTTTGACCCATTTAAACCCCACGTTTATACAGTAAAACTGGGTTTTTTTTTTACAGGAGTATACATTATTTTTCTTATTTTTGCTCAAAAACATAGATTGTTGGTACTTATTAGAACCGCCTCGCCGAACAGAAATATTAAACTACCAGAATTGTCCATCTGAAAGTTTTCATTTTTTGGTGGTAAAATTCTCAATATATTTGAATAGGCGTGTTTCCGTAATGCATTCAGTAGTATCCAGTGATTCAGGAGTATCCAGTGATTCTGTAAGAGTACAGGGAATATCCTAATCAGACTGATCAGGACCCACATTTTCCGGATATCTTTGTAGACACCTTTCTGCTTGACTCGGCCCAATAATTATATGTTGAAACAGAAAATTCCAAGACAAAATCCAACCAATTATAACATAAATAGATTAAGGCGACAATACAATGAAGTCGTCGTCACGATTATTGCCAGTAATAGCGCCACCAGACACGTCATGTGACGAAGAAAATGACATTTATTATGAAAGAATATATCTACTCGGGAAACAATTTAGTATTTGGGTCCTCTATTTGCCTAGTCAATGTTCTCTAATATGAGCCGGGGCACAGCATTTCCTATACGATTGCATGTGCACCCAGCGACGTCTCAGATCAGCCTGCGTATCTACTCAGTCTGATCAGAGGCTTCACATGGCACTCTGCGGGTAGCCAAGGATCCAAAACGTGCTTCAGCCAGAAAGCGAAGACTTTGATCAGACTGCGCGGATATGCAGGCTGATCTAATTCTTCGCTAGGTGTTCATGAAGTCTAATAGAATATGCTGTGACCCGGCTCATATTAATGAAAGCTTGTCGAAAGTGGACGCTGCTTCCTGAACAATTATGGCTAACAACATTTACCGCGTTAAATGTAATATTTCACCTGTTCAGATTATCAGTTAAATAAATTCATTACATTAACAGACCTTCGATGTAAACTGTACGATTTAGACTGGCTCTAGTCGTTTTTGTTTTATACATACAAAGAATGAACTAAAATAAATATAAAAAAAAATTAAATAAAGAACCAATTGTTTGGAAGCTGAGCCTAAAATATTAGCTATCCCTACAGCTTTTCAGAGTCGATACATGTAAACCAGGGAATAAATATAGTTTTAACCCATTTACGCCGACTGGACTCTTCTACCAAACCTCTTGGCCCGGTCCAGGAAAGTCTGCTTATTTTTTATTACTATCATGTTTTAAAGAAATTCCTGTGTAAAATGGAAACAGTTTAGAACCTGATCTGACGCCGCGTTCTGCTGTGTCTGACCTGGGTCTATACTGTTTGTCAATGTCTCATTTATGGGACGATAGGCATAAATGGGTTAAGGGCGTTAAACTCTCAAAATCGCTTCCCTCCTCCTTCTGAAAAAGGGCATCTACCCTAAAACGAAAATTCAAATAATTGCCTTTTAGAGTAGAACCTTTTAAGCATTGGATTAATGTACGGGAAAGCAAACATGCAGTTTCAAAACATCACGAAAACATATCTATATAAGTTTGACCCCTTTAAACCCCACTTTTATATAGTAAAACTGGGGTTTACAGGGGTATACATTATTTTCCTTATATTGCTAAAAACATAGATTGTGGGTACTCGTTAGAACCGCCTCAGTGAGGCGGTTCTAACGAGTACCCACAATCTATGTTTTGAGCAGAAATATGAAAAATATCAGAATATTTTATTGGAAAATTTTCATGTTTTTGGTTGTAAAATTTTCAATATATTTGAATAGGCGTGTTTTCGTAATGAGTATGAAAACTGTCTCCCTTGTACAAAACGGCAGAACATCTACCAAGTGCATCGGGTCGCCTTAAGATGAATAATGCTTTCCTAGTACCCAAAGCCCATAGACTAATAATTCCTGTTCCCACAGACAAACTTTAACACTGTTTTCCATTAGTTCAGGGCAAAAACTAATAACATTTTGTATTTTTCAGTTCTTGCATAATTTATGTAGTTGCTCCAACTGATAAAACCCATTAAAATGGTAATCCTCATATTGAACAATTTCAAAATTAAACATTTTAATGTACCATATGATGCGCAATGCACGAAAAGGGCCCTTATGTAAATTGCGGACAACGCAGGCCCTGATCAGCCTACGCATAAGCACAGGCTGATCAGGACCTTCGTTGTACGCTTACAGAATCAATGGATACTGTAGTATATGCCGACGAACGAAGAATGCTCAGATCAGACTGCACGGATGCATATCTGATGTGGACCTACGTTGTCCTCAAATTGTATAAGTGACTTTTTCGTATATAGCCTACCTAAGTATTTGCACACAACGGCTTTAGCAAACATGAAAACCCAGATCAAACTGGTTCAAAAGGAGCAATTCGATGAAGCTCTACATGTTTTCCCTCCGTCTCAACAGTAAAGACATCCCATACAAAAATTGATGTGTTTTAATTATAAGGATAATTATGAAATAGTGTCCAGGTGTCCGAATATTAAGAATGGGTCAGGAAAGATAAATTTCACCGAAGGAATTCGCGATTACTAATATTATGCCATGGAATCAATTGTAATTTATGTTTATAAGAATATGCATGTCATACTATGGAAAAATACCTTAGATGTTCGGACATCTTTAATCTAAACCTTGACCAATCTATGAGCTAATTCAGCACACAACAAATTGATTACATTTCTTGTCCCCCACCCCCACCGAAACAAGGCTCTGAAATTCCATGCATATTGTCTCCCTGAGACAATTTACTTGAAATATCAATGCCTATTTCCTGGACAAAATAAGAAAACTATTTCAAAATGTTGTCTGTTAAACGTTTTGCCCACCATGCTAAACGTTACATATTTGAATAGTTGGTGATGTGTGTCTGCGCCAGCTTATCTGGATCTACAATGTACACAGGCCTGTCTGTCAGAACACTTAGTGAAATATGGTAGTTTCTATCCAGGTATATCAAAGACAATTAATCAGTAAATTGCACTTACCATCATTTAAAAGCGTCATCAATGTTATTACTATTGCCAAGTATATTCTCTCAGAGAAGGCCATCTCCATTTTGGAATCATTAATCCTGCTGTATGCGAAAGTTGTTGGCTTCAAAAAAGCATCCCCATATTTCAAACACTTTATCCTATATGACTATCTTTCATTCTGTCAGCGCTTAGCGTAATGCTCTTGTGAAGACAGTTGTCTAACTAACACACTGGACCACTCCGAACCGAATGTTATATTGATTAAACCTGATGCGCTCTCTGCCTTGTGAAATATATAGTATTTGTATGGATGCGTTTAATTACAGGAAAATCCTCTCGGATCATCTGAGAACCTGAAATATATCCCCGACTATAAATATAAAGCACTTTTCATTGACTTCGCAGTTCCTATATCATTTTAGGTATTTGCATTAAACACTTCTGCGATTTTGTGAAATATTTTTGGCACACGCAACTTGCGGAATGGAGTGAGTATCTAACATAGCATGCCGGGTAAAAAATTAAACAGACGATTTTTAAAACATTCTTCTTGATATTTCGTGCCTCCTTTGCATGAAACAGCAAAGCTTATTTCCTGGAACAAAATAAGGAATTATCATCAATTTATCGTCTACTGAATTTGCCATCAAAGTGATAATGATAAGTAGTTAAACAGTGCGTAGCTTGGATACGAAATACTGTTGATGTCTCGTCTCATCATACAGTCCACTCTCGTTATCTCGATCTCGCTTATCTCGAAGTGAAAATCTGGTTCCTCTTTTAATATGCAAATTTAGCACCAGGTAACAAAATATTGTAGAAAAGAGGAGGAATTGCCCCTAAGGAGCAATTTCTCCTGTTTTCCACAATATTTTCAATATATCTCTAACTCCAGGAGTCACATTACATATTCATATGTTAAATGTGGTTGTTCTTCTCAATTCCGCAAATCTGATATGTCGAGGTACGGATATCTCGAAGTGTTTCAGAGAGTCCCTTGTAATTCTAGATAAAGAGATTAGATTGTACTTCATATTTCTAACTTCCGATTTGACACTTCTCACTCAAGCTTCTCACTTCCGCCTTCACTCTTCCATGTCTGGCTTATTACTTCTCATTTACACACTATACTTCACTGCTTGTAAACGCGTATAATATGATATAAAAGCAGCAACAAGGTATACATGTATATATATACTGAAAGGAAAAAGAAACGCAGGGTAAATTTTATTCCTAAATTTCATTCAAGTTTGAAAAAGTTTGTTAAATATTTTACTATGATTACAAAACGGTACATGTATGGAACAAAAGTTCCAAATTTCATTGGTTTGTGATCAACAAGTCTCGAGTTATTGAAGTTCATTGGTAGCTACCCCCCAAATCTTGAAATCAAAATCAAACTGAAAATCAATATCGGGTGTGCCCCCCCTCTTGCTGCCGTTGCTGCCCTAATTCTCCTTTGGATAGAGTTAACCAAAGCATTGACAGTTCGCATCGGGATGTTATTCCATTCATCGATCAACGCATTCCTTAGTTGTGCGAGAGTTGCGGGGGGATTTCGGCGCTTCCTAACCCTTCTGTCCAGCTCATCCCACATGTGCTCTATTGGGGTCAAATCTGGACTGTACGGTGGCCATGCTAGTGGTGCGATGTTATTGTTTGCCAGGAAATCCTGACAAACTCGGGCAACATGTGGTCGAGCATTGTCCTGCTGCAGAATCAGATTACGTTGTTGCACAAGCGGGACTGCAACAGGACGCAAGATCTCATCCCTATACCTTACTGCGGTCATATTGCCCGCAACAATAATCAACTGTGATTTTATCCCGTGAGCAATGCCTCCCCAGACCATAACGGAGCCACCCCCAAACCGATCCCGTTCGACAACTCAGGCGTCGGCAAAGCGTTCTCCGCGACGTCGGTACACACGACGTCGACCATCTGCGCGATAGAGAGTGAACCTAGACTCGTCCGTAAAAAGAACTCATCTCCACTGCCTCATCGGAAATAGCCTGGGCGCATGCGCCGTCAACCACGCCATACGACGCAACCTACGTGCCTGGGTCAGAGGCAGACCAACGTATGGACGACGAGCTCGAAGACCAATCTCACGCAATCGACTTTCAACAGTCTTCGGAGAAATTTGTCGATTATGCATACCTACTGTATTAAGGGCAGTTTCGGTAGCAGTGAGATGACGATTCCGCAAATGTGCCAGACGGATTGTCCTGTCTTGACGTCGCGACGTCACGCGTGGACGCCCAGACCGCGGTCGGTCTGCTAAATGCCCTGTCTCCCTTAAACGTCTAACAAGACGTTCAATTGTTGAGACGTTAACCCCAAAATGATTGGCAACTTGCTGTTGCCTCTGACCCTGCATCAGCAACGCAATTGCCCTACCCCTCTGAACATCAGTCAATCGTACCATGATTAAAAAAAAATCAAAGTAGCGTAAAAATGAAAAGAAAAATCGGTAAAAGAATCGAAGAGCGTTGTGTATCGTTGAAGTGTACCAAATGGTGTGAGGAAATCTTGTGCTGAAGGTTTAAACATGCTTGTTTTGCACGAAATTTTGGCTTTCCGTATTGTCCGTGCAATGCACTGTGTAGTGCACGGTTGAATGATTTCACACACTGGGTAGATAGCACATCGACCAAAGACTCGTATACCCGCGGTTCACATTCACAGGACAATCTGTAAAAGTGTATGGCTAAAGTAAACACCGTTAAAAATGGTTAAAATAAGAAGGAAAAAACTCTACCCTGCGTTTCTTTTTCCTTTCAGTATAGTATACAAGGTAATTTATTCCATTTATCTAGGACTTTCCAGTCATCTTATAAGCACATCAGCTTTCATCCTAACTTTTTTATATTTTTATCTCTAATTGCGACACAACTCATAGCCTAGCGAGATGTTATTAAGATGAATGGATACATGTGGTAGACTTTTCCACATATATGGCAAGGTAAACAACGTTTGTGACTTTTCTGTACACCAATTTCCTCCTGAAAGGAATACACTTTAAAAGAAACAATTTAACCCATTTATGCCCAATGGACCATTCTACAATATATCTTTGGACCGGTCCATTTCCAGTTTAAGGGGTGCCTGGTTTGTTTTAGTACTATTACTTATTACAGAAATTCCAGTACTTAATGCAAACAGTGCAGACCCTGATCAGACGCCGCGTTCTGCGGCGTCTGATCTGGGCCTTCACTGTTTGCAAAGGTCCCATTTATGGGACGCTAGGCTTAAATGGGTTAAACTATTTAGAAAGCCACAGTCACGAGGGACCGAAACAAGACGCGAATAAGAACAAACAAACAAAACAATCTCGAAGCATAACCTTATCGAGGAACCGAATGGAGAAGAGATTAGGAATAAACAATGTCAATGAAAAGCTAAACGATTGCCTTTAGGAAACAAACATTACGAGAACAAGCCTATTCAAATATATTGAAAATTTCACCACCATCAAATGAAAGTTTTCAGATGAAAAATTCTAAATTTTTTCATATTTCTGCTCAAAAAATAGATTGTGGGTACTCGTAAGAACCGCCTCGACGAGGCGGTTCTAACGATTACCCACAATCTATGTTTTGAGCAGAAATAAGAAAAATAATGTATACCCTGTAAACCCCAGTTTTACATTATAAAGTGGGATTTAAGGGGGTCAAAATTATATAGATATGTTTTCGTGATGGAACACACAAAAGAGCGAAAATAGACTCCGTTTTACTAATTCTCTTCATATACAGCAGTGTAATTTGCGAGGCTGCCCAGCTAGCATTCTACGTAAATCTACATCGGGCCGTCATCGGCCCGTCAGCTACCCTGACGGGCCGATGACGGCCCGATATAGATTTACGTAGAATGCTGACTGGGTGTATATGCCCCCTAGCACCGGCTTTAGCGGTATTTGATTTTCAATTTAACCAGAACAAACTCAATGATCCCAAAAGAAATAAAAACAAAATCATGATCTGCACTGTGATGAAATACGGGGTGATTTTTTTTACGGCCATCACAAGGCACTTGACGTCAACTGCAGTAAACATCACGGAAACATGGCTATATAATTTTTACCCCCTTAAACCTGACTTTTATATTGTAAAACTGAGGTTACAGAGGTATACATTATTTTTCTTATTTCTGCTAAAATCATAGATTGTGGGTACTCGTTAGAAGCGCCTCGCTGAGGCGATTTTAACGAGTACCCTCAATCATTGTTTTGAGCATAAAATATGAAAATATCAGAGTTTTTTATCTGAAAAAATTTCAGCTTTTGGAGGTGAAAGAAATGTTCTCTATATTTGAATAGGCGTGTTTTCGTAATGATAAAATGAAAATCTGAAAGGTTGCTTTTGGAAAAAAGGAACACACAAAGGGAAAAAAATCGGAGATAGGCACAGTTGCAATAACCTCCATACAAACTAGGAACTACAATAGAAGAACCCACTTGTATCACAACTTCGCCCTCAATTCGGATGTAGCTCAAAATTTCACATACCGTATTTGACCTAATTACCGCACTCTGCGCTTAGGTTTTTCAAAATTACTGGGAAAACTTGTGGTAAAATATGCATATATCTACTAAAGGTACACTTTAAAAAAGATCAGCAAAGTACTTATTAGATGATGCTTAGGCGATTTTTATTTTATTTTCTTTAAAAAAGCATATGTTGTGTGTACCCATTTGAATTGCATCGACAAGTCGATGCAATTCAAATGGATACCCACAACATATGCCTTTATAAAGAAGTAAACAAAACGTACACTGGCTGTAATCTGAGGACTACGAAATTGCTCGACTGTGCTCCTATAAGGATATGTGCGAAAATTAGGTCGAATACGGTATATATTCGGTCCGCCTAGCGTTCTATAGCTCATAAGTGAAACACACCACGGCATAATACAAATAATCACAGATCTGCAATGAAATATTGTAGTGGAGGTCAACAGCAATCTAAAACAACCAAAAGCAAATGAAAACCATAAGGTGCAGTTTGCCACATATCACACATATCATAGCGTGTCTTTTCTGCACTGATTAAGATTTTCTTTTAAGTTGACCGACCAACACGGAGTTCTTCTGAGTTTATGGACAAAGTAAATAAGTGAGCTCAGGAATTGATGCAGTCAAATCCACATCAAGTTCTCAAAATCAAAGGTAAAGACAGACAAATACAATTAAACGGCCACACAATGAACAGATGACAAACAGTTTTGGCAACACTTTCCCCAAAAAAGTGGCAACTCTGTTACCAAAACTGACCGATATATATTAAACTTACATACAATCGACTCTCGTTATCTCGAACTCGCTTATCTCGAATAACCGCTTATCTGGAAGTGAAAATCTGGTCCCTGTTTTAACATAGAGATCTACCAACAGGCAACAAAATATTGTGGAAAAGAGGAGAAATTGCTCCTAAGGAGCAATTTCTCCTCTTTTCCACAATATTTTCAATATATCTCTAACTTAGGAGTCAAATTACATATTCATTCTGTTAAAAGTGGTTGTTGATTAATTGTTTTCCTCATTTCCGCAAATCTGATATGTCGAAGTACGGATATATCGAAGTGTTTCATAGAGTCCCTTGGAGTTCGAGATAACAAGAGTCGACTGTACTTGTTAAAAGAAAAAAAATGTACGTGAGACACTTCAGAACAAAAAGTACCACAATGAAAGTACCGCCTTCGAACGATCAGCAATAAATTACTACGGGGTCCCAACACTCGCCCTAAGCTTTCAAGGTAGTAAAACCATTACTCTTATATTTGTCCAGTCCACGGGGAGGTTTTCTAACTCATCCATGAATCATTACGGGTAATAAATAAATCACAGATAAAGCCTACAATAAGCACAGATGACGACTCAACAGAAACAACGAGCTGAGACACTTGGAGATCCTCGGATTGTCAAACAACATCACTGGAATACTTGAGTAAAAGAAAACCACCAAATGATCCCTGTTGGATCGAGAAACAGAGTCTGACGTAAAAACGTTCCGGCCCAGACCAAGGCGCTATAAAACTCAGTTTTTGATATACCCAGTCAGCATTCTACGTAAATCTATATCGGGCCGTCATCGGCCCGTCAGGGTAGCTGACGGGCCGATGACGGCCCGATGTAGATTTACGTAGAATGCTAGCTGGGTATGTTCCTGAAGGCTTAACCATGTCATTGTGTATTATCCTAATTTGTTTCTTTTTTACGCACGCTGTGCTTCGTAATTGTGGCTTTTCCTTGGTATCTTCATTTATATCTAGACTTAAGACATATAGTTCTCCTACAGTACCGGGTGATTGTTGACAACACAATACGTACTCGAAAACAGAACGAACAGGAACCGCACTAGAAATACCGCCTTGGACCTGTCAACAGTCACACGGTGCACATAATCTGATCAGTCTTCGTGTGGCATTCTGTGCGTTACCAAGGATCCAAAGAGTCGTCAGACTGATAGGGAAGACTCTGGTAAGCCGATGCACAGAATGGTTTGAGTCTTCGCTGGGCGCACATGCAATCTTGTAGGAAATGCTACGCCCCGGCTCTTTGTTCCAAAAGGCAATCTTTTTGACGTTTATCATATAATCTATAAAAAAAAGGTGAGAGAAAATCCAGGGAGTGCCACAATCACAAACTGCAGCCCTTCCCAGACATATAAAACTAAGTTTTAATACATAAACAAGTCAAAGAAAATATTGCATACATTTTATTCATACCATCATGAAAACATACATATATAATTTCGATCCCCTTAAACCCAACTTTTGTATTGTAAAACTGGGGTTTACATGGGTATACATTATTTTTCTTATTTCTGCTAAGGAAAAGATTGTGGGTACTCGTTAGAACAGCCTCGGTAAGGCGGTTCTAACGATTACCCACAATCTATGTTTTGAGCAGAAATATGAAAAATATCACAATTTTTATCTGAAAGAATTCAGTCTTTGGTGGTGAAATTTTCAATATATTTGAATATGCATGTTTTCGTAAGTTGCGCAGGTGGGTTTCATTTTTCACTTTTACATATACTGTAGTAAAGACTTGTCTGCAATTGTCATGAATCTATAATGTATATGTGCCTGTTCATATAAGAAACATTGAACTTGTTACTACAAACACATAACCCTGAAATTAAAGGAAGTATTACTTCTATTATTATTATATTTACGTGTAACAAATCCATTGAATGCCCTCAAGTTTAAACTCATTTCCGGTGGCTCTTTTGAGCTCTGTTACTATTCAAAGAAGCCGCAGGAAATGAATTTATGTTTCTTCCTAGCATTCAAAGGCAAATTAGCTCGGGTATGGATGATTTTCTGTCTACATATGTCAGTTGAACTGAAATATGAAGCTAGACAATTAGTTTGAGTCGGGAGAAATATACCGTTAAATGGGCATTTCACATCAGCTAAGACTAAGCCGCCTGTAAGCAAACAGAGGTCTGATACGTCTTAGATGTTCATTTACAATGGTTTGAAGAAGTCCCAAACGCAGTAAAACGCACGAAAAAAGGTCAATCAACTCTTTCGGCGCCAAATTTCAGACGACATTTGTCGTCTGCCCTTTTATTAAACAAACTGTCACTTGGAAAGAAGTTTATATGTAAAGTTGAAAGACTGAATGTCAAACAGCGTAGATCCAGATGAGACGGCTCATGAGCCATCGTACAGATCATCCCGCACATACACGCAGTCGAATCAGAGCTATCGTTTTCCGCTTGTAGAATGATTGTTGTCTGTAAAATATAGCGATGAATGGAGAAAGGCCACATCAAAATTGCTGATACCAGAGCTTATCTTGGCCTTTGAATATGAATTAAGGGTCCGTTTAACTCTTTAAACATTAAATAAGAACAGTTAAGGGCGCATCGGCTTTGATCATGGAACGACCTTCACAAATGCAACGCTTTCCAGATATTAACCGTCCATTGAAAGAAACGATAGTTTACTTTCTCTTTGTACTGTAGCATAAGCAGACATTGACCAATAGCATAAAACTAAATGTATTTAAAGGGAGTCTATGAACTCTCAGGGGAGACACCTCTGTCAAAAATGATTTTGCTGATTTCTGAGAAGGGGTATACATGTACTCTAAAAGGAAAGAAATTGCCACCCAAATCCCGTAGGGAGCAAATTCTGCAAAGTAGACCATTAATTTAGAATGAGCTTGTTGTGCAGAAGGACAAACAGGAAGACACAAAAGTGGTCTCCCTTGTATTAAGTGACAGAAAAACTATCACGTGTATCAAATCCCCTCGACAGATGTCCTTGTAGTCGTATTGGTATATTGCGCTAATGCATTTGTTTTTATAACTGCATCGGTCAACAGACAACAAGTAACTAAGACGAGTCATGTTGGTGTGTCATGTGAATCGCTTATCCTTTTTCATCTTTCCTGGTAATAAAATGATCCCTCCTTCAAGGAACGGAGAATATTTATTCTACTAATGTATGTATGGTTGTATTCACAGTATGAAAATCTACATTGTGGCGAATTAATATTAGTCGCAAGGTGTTATGCGAATTCCATTTGTATATTGATGTATTATATGTCATTGGTCATGTATATAACTGATAATATACAAATGTAAAATGTTTAAACTAAATAGATAACTGGTTAAGTTATGTGTATATTGATGTTTACTATTATATGAGCCAGCGCACAACAAACTTTGCAATTAGACTTGAGCAACCAATGAAGACTCAGATCAGCCTGCGCATCCGCGCGCTGATCAGAGTCTTTGCCGATCACATGTGCCTTTTACAGTCCCCAGGCTATCTGAAGATGGATTAGCGAGGACCCTTTCCATACTTAGTGGATCTACAGGCTGATCAGAGTCTTTGATGGTCGCACTGGTCTTATTGTAGGTTTTGTTGTGATCTGGTTCATATGTCATTGCTCATGTATGTAACTGATAATATACCAATAAAATATATTTAACTCTTTCGGTGCCAAATTTCAGACGACATCTGTCGTCTGCTTTTCTTTTTTAACAAACTATCACTTGAAAAGAAGTTCATACGTTAACTTGAAAGACTGAATGTCAAACAGCGTAGATCCAGATGAGACGGCTCATATGAGCCGTCTCATCTGGATCTATGCTGTTTGCAAAAGCCTATTATTATCGCCTAAGGCAGTGAAAGAGTTAAACTAAACAGACGACTGCATAATTTATTTGTATATTGATGTTTACTTATATATGTCATTGTTCATGTAAATGGTATGTAAGTGATGATATACAAATAAAATATGTTTAAACTAAACAGACGACTGGCTATGTTACTTGGTACGGTAGTGTAAGCAAACAGGAAACATACAGTCGAACCTCAATGGCTCGAACATCTTTGGGACCATGGAAATTCGTTTGAGACATGGGTAGTTCGAGCCACTGAGATTAAATCATGGCACCAATTCAGGAAGCAAATAGCAATAATTTAGGGTAATCTTTTCGATTTTCTACACAATGATTGTATGTTGAGTGTACTCATTAGAATCGCCTCGAAGAGACGATTCTAATGAGTACATACAACATATAATTCCATGATAAAATAAGAAAAAATCCCTAAATATTTGTTTTCTTGAGCTATTGGAAGGATTTTGTAGGGACTGAAAAAAGAGTTCGAATCATCAACGGTAAACGAGCCATTCGGATTCGAGCCATTGAGGTTATACTTTACTTTAGGAAAAAATATTTCATCAGGCAGAGCATGAGTAAACGGCTGTTACGTAATAAGATAACAACGAATGTCCAAATCATTCTAAGCATCAGCACAGTTTTAATAGGACCTCTGCAGTCCGCTTACATTATAATTAGCTGCTGTAGGATTTATCTACAAAGATTGGGCTTTCGATGTTCGTATATGGCAACAGAGCGCTTTTCTCGTTTACATCACGAAAACACGCCTATATAATTTTGACCCCCTTAAACCCCACAATCTATGTTTTGAGCAGAAATCTGAAAAATATCAGAGTTTTTTATCGGAAAATTTTCAGTTTTTGGAGGCGAAATTTTCAATATATTTAAATAGGCTTGTTTTCGTAATGAAGACATCGCATGTATATTTTGAGTAAGTGCTATTCGTAAATGGTTCCTTTGACCCCGATTGTTGATTTGTAGGAGAAGAGGAGCTGCAACAGAATTAATGGTGAGGTTTCACAAGAATAAAACTGGTTTAAGCCTCTCTCCCCCACCAGAAGTTTTCCTACGGTTCTTATGTTGCAGTGTTTCTTTCTTTGTGAGTCGGTGGTTTCATATTTGGCGTTTGTGTTATACTTTTCGTTCCTCATCTCTCCTTCTATTGGTGCCTCGGGAGGGACGTGCTTCGTGATTGCGGTATTTCTAGGTATCTTCATATTACGAAAACACACCTATTCAAATATATAGAAAATTTCCCCTCCAAAAACGGAAAATGTTCAGATAAATAAAACTCTGATATTTTTCATATTTCTGCTCAAAACATAGATTTGTGGGTACTCGTTAGAACCGCCTCGGTGAGGCGGTTCTAACGAGTACCCACAATCTATGTTTTTAAGCAGACATAAGAAAAATAATTCATACCCTTGTAAACTCTAGTTTTACTATTTAAAAGTGGGGTTTAAGGGGGGTCAAAATTATATAGGTATGTTTTCGTGATGACATATTGTTGTAGGAATATTACCTGAAAACTTACACATATACGAATAGACATAAACTCTGATCCTCGTATAGCAGACTGATATGCCAACTATAGTTCAGAATTACCAGGGAATTTAAAAACAGTTTCAATATATCAACACTGATTTTCACGTTTCTGATTATATTTATATCAATTAATCTTAATTTAGCTTATTTATTGTGTTTTGGCTACAGATTTAAATAAGTCAGTTGGCTCTCTTCTGGATCCCTTTTGTATATATGTCATTCATGCTATGTACTGTTTTGCATTACTATGTAAGGAATTATACAAACAACAATATTACAAACCAGTTAATGGTGTTTCAACATCATTTATACTAAATATTGAAAATGGGATTTTAACATTAGTTGTCATTAGTACATGTCCTTATGATAATACCACAAAGAACGACAATAACGCGTAAGAGCAACAACAATAGTCTTTCTGTACATATTTTCCCCAACACTGACTTACATTATACTTTTTTAATGTTTTATTATCAATTGTTATGCGTTATATCTGCGTATCTCTGTTTTTCTTTAACATACATATGGTTGATTTCTTGCAGTTAGAGTTTAACTTTTCTGGAAGGTATTCGGAGTGAATATAACCTTCGGGGAAAAGACGACGAGAATAGTCTCTAAATCCTACAATATAACTGCATCGGGAGAGAATCAGTGCCGTTCGTCAAACGACTAATGTCATAATTATACAAAACTATGATAACTATACGGAAATCCATTTGTGCCGTATCGTCAGAAAACAAGCCTTCGGACATGTACGCCAAGAAAAGTTTCAGATCACCTGCGCATTTGCGCTGTCTGACCAGAATCGTCTCTGGGCACATTTTGGATAGCCAAGGATGCAAAGCTTCTTATGGAGATAACGAAGAGTAAGATCAGACTGGGCTTACATGTAAGAAGATACACTTTCTCGCGGTGCGATTCATAACTCATTATGCAAATGTTAATTCATAATCGATCTCTCCAACACTACGGTCGCGGCTTTGACGGATTGCACTCTTTATGACGTAGATTTTCAAAATTACAATATTTATCCTAAGTATTTTTGCAACTCATGCACTTACAATACCTGTCCTGAAATTTGAACAAGCCCATTTTCTATCGGCTGATGTGTCTACTGATGCTTAATGAGTGACAAACAGTGTAAACCCAGATCACACGCAGCATTCTGCGGTGATCTGGGTTTACACCGTTTGCTTAAACCTATCGATCGGAATGCTTAAAAATTCCGTAAATATAGGGTAAGACGCATTTTATAACATTTGTGAACAGAGAATGTACTCACTAACCTACGCAATAGAATTGTAATGGCTAGTCAGGGTATTTGATGTTCACATATAAATTATCTTGGTAAAACGTCCCTGAACAGACGCCGCATAGTGTAGCGAGTTTTATATCGTTTATATATGTATCGTTTCATGCATGTATGTTGGATTGCATCCAACATAATCAAATTGGAACAATAGTATGGAAGCGAGTGTAGCTAGGAGGAGCTACAAACACAGAACTAGGGCCACCAATAACGCCAAGAGGAACAGAACACAAACCAAGACAGCAGCTCAAGTTTGCTTAAAACAAAAAACAAGGCCAGAAATATACGGTGAACCCTCGTTACAACAACAATATTTGTTCCCAAAGACGTTGTCATAAACATGAATTTGCTGTTGGACAGAATACTTAATGAGCAGCTTGATAATTATGTAAGAAAGATCTTGTTTTTTTTTTTTTTAATTTCCTCATAGACATATGTTTTGGATATTTGTTAGAATCGCCTCAGTGAGGCGATTCTAACAAATATCCAAAATATATGTTTCTTTAAAGTATTAAATACAATATTTTTGCATAATTTGTGACTAATTGTTACCTGTTGAGCGAAGTTTTCGTGACAGTCAAATTGTCATATTAACGAATTTTGTCGTATCGACTGTCGGTATAAAGATGGTTGTCTGTAGTATAGAAGATGTCCAGTAAGAGCCACAATCGCAGAACATAGCTTACTAATAACACTAACAGGAAGAGCAAACAAAGACCGACAGACAGTACAAATGACACAAACCAAAGAAAATAATGTTTATTTGTTTGTTTCGATCGATTACGGAGAAATAATTCACTAGTGTTCTAAAGCTTGCGCGTAAAAAATGAGTGAGCGAAGCGAACGAGTTTTTTTTTTTTTTTTTTTTTTTTTTTTTTTTTTTTACACGAAAGCCTTAGAACACGCGTGAATTATTTCTCCGTAATCGATCAAAACAAACAAATAAACTCTTTATTACATTTTCGTTCATGTTTTACCTTTGAATTTTCACATTCAGCCCTTATGATTTCCTATCAAAATAGTTCCAGACAGTGCATGAATTTCAGGAGGCGTGGTATATTTTGAAAAATCAGTCGCCATATTGTTTTCACTTTAAAGCACCAATCATCCTGTGCTTGAAATACAGAGTCAACAATGTCACAAAAGTTGATCTGGATTATCAAAAAATTTCATACTTTATATTTGCGTTGTAGGTCTTTCCTCAAAAACGCCAACTGGACGTAAAAATTGCCGTCTGATCTCCATGATTTTATCAAATTTTCCGCGAAACGGCAACTTTTGTTATTGTTGCTACCAACAACGTCAGCAACGTCGCCTAGCAAATATGACGTCAAACGTTCGAAATGAAATAATTCACTCGGTGAATTATCATTATAATTCACTGGGAAATCTCAGTAAATCACTGCTGAAAATGTAATAAAGCATAGTAACCAGCTCCTTCTTCCCCAACAAGGTGATCACTATGATAGACAGGAGCCACTTAACACAGCGATAAGACAGCGAACATGACAACATGAAAACAAACCTCGCAGCGAGCCACCAAACGGCCACATCATGAAAACAAGCCTGTATAATTTTGACCCCCCCCCCCTCCTTAAACCCCACTTTTATATAGAAAAACTGGGATTTACAAGGGTATACATTATTGTTCTTCTGCTCAAAGCATAGATTGTGGGTACTCGTTAGAACCGCCTCGCCGAGGCGGTTCCCCACGATCTAAATTTTGAGAAGAAATATGAAAAATGTCAGACTTTTTTATCTGAACAGTTTCATTTTTTCAGTATATTTGAATAGGCATGTTTTCGTAATGAGAACAAAGAGTAGCCTTTTGCAAAGTACATATAAACTGAACTATAAAACACAAATGAATGATGTTGCTTAGTACAGGCACTTCCCGAGGCACCGACAAAAAGAGGCTTCGAACAAAAAACGACAAGGTACAAAGGCACAATCGCAATAACCTGTCCGGAAAGACCAGCAGAATAAGAAATATGAAATGATAAAACCCCGCCATGATCATATCCAGGGCAGATAACTGTCAAAAACTGACGAAATTGGACCATTAGCTTTCCCAAAGCAGATTTCTACAATATCAATGCTTATACGAAGTTTGGTGAAAATCCATTGATATTAACTGAAGTTATCATCCGGCAACGGAAATCCGGACGTGTCGCGGGCAGATACCTTTGTCAGAAATTGACAAAATTGGCCCATTAGCAATCTCAAACCAGTTCTTTACAATATCAATGCACAAACCAAGTTTTGTGAAAAGCCATTGGTTTTTATTCAAGTTATCACGCGGGCAAGAAAATATGGACGTGTCGCGGTTACATATCTCTTTAAAAATTGGCGAAATTTGCCCATTAGCAATCCAAAACCAAACCTGTACAATATCAATGCATATACCAAGTTTGGTGAAAGTCCATTGATATTTACTCAAGTTATCATCCGGAAACGAAAATATAGACGCACGGACGGATATAAGGACGTACGACGGACGAACGGACACACGGACAGCCAACGTAAATTATCATAATACCCCGCCACTAACCTATGGCGGGGTATAAAATAAAACATTGTGGCCCAAACCAACCTCATTTCAATCGAAACGTTGATTGACACATGAGCTAAGAGAAACGTTACCTGTTATTGATTAGCGTTCCGTAGTGTCTCTCAACCGCCAAAAAGGGAACCAAATTTAGACTAAGATCTGATAATCCTTTACCTCCTGAGCAATTTACTCTTATTATTTGCATGATGGAAATGCAAAAATCGATATTCAATTGCTCCAACTTATTTGCAGAAGGAAAATGGATGTAATTTCAGAGAATTAAAACTGTTTACTACCCTTCTGGATAGGCGTGGAGCAAATTCTTTCCTTTGAGAGTAGATTTTTTTTTTCACAAGGTGTTTGCCGTACTGTAAAGCAAACTGCGAGTTACAAAAGTTTCTTTTGGCGGAAATAGCGGAAGGTCTTCCAAGTAAATGCGGTCCCATATAATGTTTTTCTCATTTCTGTGCTTTAAACTATTCGCGGGAAAGAGATGATTCTCACACACAGAATGAAAGAAAACATATAATTAAAAAACAATCTTCAAAACGTTTCGAATTGATGCCTTTCTCAGTTGAAAAATAACTATCAAAAGATCTATTCACACAGCAGTGACTGAGTGCCTTCGGGGAAGAATAAAGCCATTAAAAGAGATGACCGGGCCCCATACTGATATTGTGCCCCTAAGACACTGTGTACTGAAACCATTTCCTCCCCTACCGCTACGAGTTAATGCAATAATTTTATCGTATAAATCATGTCAGAATGCAACCTTGCTCGACTCTGTCATTCACTGTAAAATGTTCCAGCGTATAATTTTCCGATTTTTTGTTTTGAAAGTGTAAACATGTCATCAGGAAAATGGTATATCTTCAGAATCGTCTATATCTAGGAAGTAAAAACATAGCATAGACGATGTCCAGGAAGAGCCAGAAACATACAACACATCCTACCAATGGCACCAAGTGGATAAGCAAAAAAACTAAGACAGACAGTACACATACCAAAAACCATCACAAAAACATACCTATATAACTTTGAACCCTTAAACCCCACTTTTATATAACAAAACTGGTTGATTGTGTTGGGGTTTAACGACACGTCAACCCTTGAGGGTCATTTTGTGTCGTCTCCCAGAGAAAGGGAGAAAAGAGATAGAAGAAATAGTAGAGGAGATGAAAGCGGGGGACAGGGAAGAAAGAGGAACAGGAATGAAAGTGAAGAAACAGAAGAAATAAAAACATCCCCCCTCTACCCTTACCCACTACAAGGATAGCAGGCCTTGCCCAACTGTAAGCCAATATCAGCTGGACGCCCCGGTGATGTAAGATACACAGCACCTTCGCACCACCCAACCACAGGGGTATGCATTATTTTTCTTATTTCTGCTCAAAAACATAGATTGTTGGTACTCGTTAGAATCGCCTCGGCGAGGCGATTCTAACGAATACCCACAATCTATAATTTGAGCAGAAACATGAAAATTATCAGAATTTTTTTATCTGAAAAGCTTCAGTTTTTGGTGGTGAAATTTTCCATATATTTGAATAGGCGTGTTTTCGTAATGCAAAGATAAGCAAAGTAACCAGTTCCCTCTTCCCCAACGAGATAATCACAATGCCAGACAGAATCAATCAAAAACAACAATAAGACAACGAACAGAATAAACATGAAAAAACCCTGCAGCGAGACGCCACAAAGCCATACAAAGAACACGAAACACCAGAACTAGTGTTTACTGATTCCTGGCATTCTCAGCCATATGTTTATAGAAAAGTCATCACGAAAACATGCCTATGTGAGTTTGACCCACTTAAACTCCACTTTAATTCTATTTCTTCTCAAAAACATAGATTGTGGGTACTCGTTAGAACCGCCTCGGCGAGGCGGTTCTAACGAGTACCCACAATCTATGTTTTGAGCAGAGATATGAAAAAATATCAGATTTTTTAATCTGAAAACTTTCATTTTTTTTGGGTGGTAAAATTTTTAGTATATTTGACATGCATGTTTTCGTAATAACATATTCTTTGACACAACTCTAACGTCTTCTTAACAATTACCATGCTATGGACAAATTCAGCAGAAAACAAACTGATAATGTTTTTTTTTGTTTTTTTTTTTTTTGTTTTTTTTGTGTTTTTTTTCAGAAAACACGATTTGACACTTCATGCAAATTGCATTCTTTAGAGACAATTTACATGAAATATCAAGTCCGGTTTTCTAGGAAAAATAAGTAAAATGTTTCTATATGTCGTCTGCTGAAAATATTATCCAGCATGCAAAGTGTTAATAATGCGATTGCACATCGCACAAACATGAAAAATAACCTGGATAAATAACCTTTATCAGAGGTTAAAATAAAACTCTTTCACACTGTTTCCGTGCCATCTTATTCCGGATATCAATGTCTGCTCCGGAAAATCCGAAATCAAATACCCTGTAATGTATATATATAATCTCTGAGCCAGACATATCAGCCCTGGCAAGAGAAAATGTATCTTCGAACGTCATCACGAAAACATGCCTATGTAATTTTGATCCCCTTAAACCCCACTTTTATATTGTAAAACTGGGGTTTAAAGGGGTGTACATTATTTTTCTTATTTCGCCTCATAAACATAGATTGTGGGTACACGTCAGAACCGCCTCGCCGAGGCGGTTCTCACGAGTACCCATAATCTGTGTTTTGAGCAGAAATATGAAAAATATCTGAGTTTTTTATCTGAAAAGTTTCAGTTTTTTGAGATAAAATTTTCTATATATTTGAATAGGCGTGTTTTCATAATGGTATTCGCCCAGCGAAAACTCAGATCAGAATAGGCACAGTCTGATGAATCTTCCCATGACACTCCTTGACTAGCGAATGATCCAAGGTTTCTTATGGCGATCAAGGGAGACTAGCATTAGACTGCGCAGACTGACCTGAGTCTTCATTGGACGCATACGTCGCGAGATCCATTTTCTCTTGTAACGGCTCATATGATAACAAATGGTCCGCTTAAGGAGAAAAGGGACCTTGTAATAATGAGATGATATGTCAGCTGAAGCACGGCACAGTCATGACCTTCACAGTTCGGTGGTAGTTCATTATGAAAACTCGCCTATTCAAATATATAAAAAAAATCACCTCGAAAACTGAAAATTTTCAGATGAAAAACTCTGATATTTTTTATATTTCTGCTCAAAACATGGATTGTGGGTATTCGTTAGAACCGCCTCGCCGAGGCGGTTCTAACGAGTACCCACAATCTATGTTTTTGAGCACAAATAAGAAAAATAATGTATACCCCTGTAAACCCCAGTTTTACTATATAAAAGTGGGGTTTAAGGGGGTCAAATTATATAGGCGTGTTTTCGTGATGTTTACTGCATTTTGATGCTTTGCATTAAGCCGACATTTTTAAATGTTTTTCTTATTGTTCCCAGAAAATAGACTTCGACATTTCATGCGAATTGTCACTTTAATAGGCAATATGCATGAAACAGCAAAGCCGGTTTTCTGGGAAAAAAATGTCGTTTGCTGAATCAGCCAGGACAGTGTATTAAATTATTAGATTGTTAATGCACGTTAGAATCATTGGCTGTGGTAAAATTTAACAATCACTAATTAAAGACCTGGACAGACTATTAACCATTGTCCTGCTGAACCCGGATAAACACTACCTTTGCAAACAGTGTAGATCCAGATCAGTAGGATTCTGAAGAAGCCAACTGATCTGGGTATGCACTGTTTGTCATTAAGTATGTAAATTTGTATCAACAACCTGGATCAAGTAATCTGATGGGCTGAAAATTAGAAGTGGAGGTGGCACTTAAATTTATTTAACATGACAAGGGTTAAAACCTTCCCTCCTAGCTCCTTACATAAAGTTAATTTTCACTCAGTATCACTCAGTTAGCCAAACAGAAGACTAAGCCGCTGTTATATGTAATGGATCAGCAGCTGATGAAAGTGTAGTCGTAAACTTTCATAATACCTTACCGGCATGATATAGCTGCATTACGAAAACATGCCTATTCAAATGAACTGAAATTTTACCACCAAAAATGAAAATTTTCAGATAAAAAATTCTGATATTTTTTTATTTCTGCTCAAAACATAGATTTTGGGTACTCGTTAGAACCGCCTCAACGAGGCGGTTCTAACGAGTACCCACAATCTATGTTTTTGAGCAGAAATAAGAAAAATAATGTATTCTCATGTAAACCCCAGTTTTACTATATAAACGTGGGGTTTAAGGGGGTCAAAATTGTATAGGCATGTTTTCGTGATGTCTATTATTACCAGATCGCCAAACATTTACTTACGTATTTGTTTGACCTATTCTTACCTGCAGACCAAAACATATACCTTTGTGTAGATCCAGAAGTAACGAGCCGTCTGATCAGGATCAACACTGATTCCGATTCTGTACTGATTTCTGACTGACATATCTTTTTGCAACAATAGACATGTCCAATTTCGAAGATGGAATAGTCCACTCCAGGAACTGAGGGATGACAATTTTGACGTTGATGTGTATTTTTGATCCAAATGCAATAAAACATGTCTGCTAGCGGGTCAGATTGGCCTGAACATACAAGCATGACAGACTCAATAAAAAACATTTTAAATTTATTTACCTTCACTGCAGTTGGTGTTCGGTGCTGTTCGGCGGCCGTAAATCGTCTCTCCATACTTCATTTTTAGTGTAATTGACATTTCCTTGGTCTTTTGGGATCACTGAGATAACTAGATTGTTTTCTTTTTTTTTTCTTAAAGAATATCGGTCTAACAGGTACTTGGAAGCGTGAACCTTATTACATGTTACATTATTGTTCAGGAACTAACTCAGTAAAACCAACGTAGCCCAGCGGGCACACAACGTTAAAACAATGTCGATTCAAAGTTTATTTAACTCCTGACGTCCATATCCATATATCTGTCGCCCAGCGGACAAATAACGTTAAAATAACGTCGATTCAATACACTTTGGTTCAACGTCTTGAAGTTGAATCAACGTTGAATCGACGTTGTTCAAACGTTGTGTGCCTGTTGGGCGACATATATATGGAGCTGGAACTGGAACTGCATCGAGATCTGACTATTCCATATTTTACATTTCTTCTTTGTTATCATTGGGCCCGTTCCGGAAGTTTAGAAAATCTATGAGGACCACTGGTATACTAATAATTGGCCGAAACTAGCTAGTATGTTCCAGACGCCTAGATTATTCAAGTATTTTTGACTTTTGACATGTCTTAATTGCTTTCAAGAGCCAGTCCTTTGACAAATTTATTTATCTTCACTTTTGCTGGTGTTAGTGCCGTGTGGCGGCCGTTAGCTTTTCCTCGCATTTCATTGTTATAGTCGATATTTTCTGGTGCTAAATGATAATTATTCCGGGAGTGTAGAGACTTTATGAGCTGTTCGAGCCGTAGCCTACGCGTCCATAAAAAGCCTTGCGCGTTCTCTGTTATAAATGTGATCGTGGCCCTACCTGTGATTTCTTCGTCATTGAGTCCAATGTTTAGTGTTATCACAGTACTTGTATTTATAGTGATGTCTCACTGAAGCTGGACCGAAAACATATCTGTATTTTAGAGCTGTCTCTAAAAACGACATTTCGCGCGAGAAAAACTACACGCAAACGTAAACGTTCTTCACACACAATCTCTCTTCAGCTGACCCTTCCAAGGTGGTTCCTGTGTTGCAGTTCTTTATTCGTACATCGGTTATTGTAAATGTACTCTTTTACTTTGCTATTGCTGGTTCTATTCTTCTGTCGATACCTTGCGAAGTCTGTAATTCGTGATGGTGACCTTTCCTAGGACTCTTCACTTACGAGGGGTGTCCCAGAAAGACGTTGACAACGGCTGTAAAAGATTAATTGGAATACGTTTACTTTTAAACGTATCTTTACTTGTTATTTATGAACAAGTATACCTAACTTTTGCGCAATTTTGCAAGTAATGGTAGGTGTGAAGGACGCACTATGAACATAACGTTCGTAACGTCAACGTCCTTCTTTTTCAAAGTTCTAGTTGTACATAGTCTTCATGCCTTTTCACAAACTTTTCGAATACACTCTAAAACCACGTACTCCCAAAATGTTAATGTTGCCTGATTCAGTCCGCTAGCATTTGAA
The DNA here is from genome assembly GCA_964016985.1 of Anodontia alba. Classification (NCBI taxonomy): domain Eukaryota; kingdom Metazoa; phylum Mollusca; class Bivalvia; order Lucinida; family Lucinidae; genus Anodontia; species Anodontia alba. The sequence goes on along the minus strand of OZ024822.1, from coordinate 21,953,619 downwards.
AACCTCTTTCTTCGTAAATGAGATTTCAACAACGGAAAAAACGACAAAATCCAGAGGCGCTAAGTCCGCCGATCAAATCGATGTCAATCTGTGTCTGATGAGCTAATGGCTAGGGGCAGTTTCCTGGTAGAATATTATGTTTTCAAGATTGGCATATAGCGCGGGCCGCTTTATTTTCCGCAAGGCATTCATTCATCAAATCACCGTAAACCACCTGCAAATGCTTACAAAATGATGAAAACATGTAAACGGTTTGTCTGACAGAATCAAATAAAATAGAATAAAACCAAATAAAGAATTAAATGCACCAAGTGACACCGAATGTGTAAGTAGCATTCCGTGCTTGTCTATAAACATCATGTACATGCTCTTTACCAACACTTGGACACTTTCACCTTCTTTGGAGATGGAGTGATCAGAGATTTCCACATGCTAGATTCTCTTTTTTCTTCAGGCTCAATTAAAGAAGCCAAATCTCGACGTTGGTTATTAATCGGTCCAGGAAATTTCATCTCTTCGAGACTGCGTCAAGAACTCACGCGAAGACTATTCGTTTCACCTTTTCATAGAGCCGTGAGCAACGCGCGCTTACACTGAGGGATCATTTCTCAGTAGCCTTTGTACAGTACAGCAGACTTCCTTCAACCAACAAATAAAAATATCAAAGATTGCCTTTTGAAACAAAGAACACATTATAGATAGAAAATGGAACTCTAGGTTTTATTGAGACTAATCATAAGCAGTTATGAAGTTTGCAACATTGTTTACGCCCTCTAGCTTATAAATGATCAGAACTTCATTTGCAAAGATACCGCAATAGGTCCAATAATCCTAAAAATATATAAATAATCTGCATTATGGTGAAGTACGGGGAGACGTTCTATGGCCGTCACACGGCACTAACACCAGCTGCAGTAAAGTAAAATAAAAATATAAACGTTTGCCTTTGGAAACAAAGAACACATTACAGACAGAAAATGGGGCTCTTCATAAGCAGTAATAAAGTTTGCCACACTGCTTACGTCCTCTAGAGTATAAATAAGCAGAACTCTGTTTTCAAAGATACCACAATGGGCCCGTCTGCAATCGCCCGAACAGATTGGCGTCTGTTTTCGTGGATATATATATATATATAGTTTGTCTGTCATTTCTGACAATGACCAATTCTAATCAAAATAAGTCACGTGGCTAGTTGTTTATCTACCACGTGGTACAGTGATTTTTGCGGTATTCTGGAGGGTATGCGGAGCCGCAGGCCATTTGTGGTACGAATGTGAAAAACCGTGAAGAAAGCACAAGCTGTTTTAAAATAGCCATAATATGTTTTCAGATTGCAGTACATAAGTAGATGGCCGCTACAGCAGTAGTGATATGCGTGAGTGCACGTCCAATATAACAGGTACTATCCTCGGAGGATAAGCGGACAGTGACGTCACTGGTTGTTTATATTCTTAGACCAGTCCATTAAAATAAAAGATAAATCCACAGTAGCTAAGCGGTAGTTTTCCTAATGTACGAATCTGGAAATTGTGGATTCGAATCTCAGTGAATCATTATCTTATATATATACGAGTATATATATACTTGTTAAGATTTAAATGCAAAAGAAAAACATAATATTAAGAAAGACAAATAATGTATTTTGCTATCATCAAATATGAAACATATTCAGTGTAGCTTTTAAAGTATTTAGGACAAGAAGATACCGATTAGTCTACATGTAGTTAACTTTTAGTTTGAATGATTAACACGTGCTGACAGTCCGTGTAAATTCATATAAGGACAAGAAAGTTGGAAGCATGTCATTTGAGAAAAAATGTCAAGAACGCTATAATAATGTCCAATAATATCTATTTAAAATAATATGATATGTTACGTAACGTACAAAAAAGAACCATAAGCGAAGAAAGTCATTTAGAAAAAAAAGAGGATGAGGTGCTGCTACAGCACCTCATGGACTAAACAATTGTCTAATCGTTCGCCTAGAGCGCTCCGCTCTACCAACTGCGCTATTGAAACTTACTTACGAAAAACCAAATGTATACTTATAAGATTGTATACGACATAGAATTTTTTGTAACGTTTTCCCGATAATTCGTGCAAAACCTGATTTACCCAGGTAGAATGGTAACTGCCGTGACGGCACTGTCGAATTATCTGCCGAGTACTATAATACAGTGTATCGGGTGTATTGCCTGAGTGTAAACAGAGGGTTTCTAAATACTGCAATACCGATACGCACGAGTGCACATACAACGTAATAAATACCCAGTCAGCATTCTACGTAAATCTATATCGGGCCGTCATCGGCCCGTCAGGGTAGCTGACGGGCCGATGACGGCCCGATGTAGATTTACGTAGAATGCTAGCTGGGTAGTGTATTCACAGAAAGTTAACATAGGGATTTTAGCAGTCTAACATCGAGTCAAGACGTAAGAGAGCAGTTTGCTCAGGTTGTTAGACTGAAGTCACGATATTTTCAGTGGGAATCAGTCAGAGAGAACATGTATGTTATAAAAGACGGTTATAATGCATCTCAGAAATGAAGTCTAAACCACATGTGATAAACCCTTTAACTGTTGTATAGAAATCGGGTAAACCAAGGTTGATTTGGGAAGATCTAACTTTTCGGAGCAGTTCGGAAAACTTATTAACCGTTATGGGGAAGTCGGCTGTAGCCTGGATATTGTGCGGCGGTCTGCGTGCCTGGTTGTCGGCCCAATCGTTGTTGATGGCTGTGCTTCGTTCTTTGGTTGCGCGGCGGGGGTTCGGGCCTCAGATTCAGTGACGGCCTCTTCGTAAAACTTTAACCAGTGGGTTGGGACTTGACATGTGTCTTTGGCTTGGCCCGCCGTGGTTCAACTGGTTGGTTTTTGTGTTTTCGATTTGGTGCGTTGGCTGGGTTGGGGGCCTTTGTGCGAACCGATTTTTGTTTGTGTGTGTGTGTGTGTGTGTGTGTGTGTGTGTGTGTGTGTGTGTGTGTGTGTGTGTGTGTTCTGTGTTAGGAGTAGCATGGGGACCCAAGGTGAAGTTGGCTAGCTGTAAAAGTGCTTTAAACCCCCGTGATTTACTCTACTGACCGTTCTAAGGCGGTGGTCCCAGTGTGGGTCTTACTCTTTGTTGCTTTGTGGTTTATTCTACAAGGCGATTTGGTTTATGTCTTACCTTGTGTCATTTTGTTCTTGTGTTTTTCAGTTCTTTTAGCATTGCGATTACCTTGCTTGGGGAAGAGAGAGCTAATCTTAGTGCTCTCGTACATTTGTTCGATTTGTGCTTGTTTGGATTTGTCGGCTTCCTCTTCCTCTTGGTGTCTGGGAAGGGCTGCGGTTTGTGATTGTGGCACACCCTAGATTTTTCTTTTACCTTTTTGTTTAGGCTGTCGTCACATTAATAAATGTTTAGCCAAGTATAAATTCAAATATGAGGACATATCAGTGGCTCATCAGATATTTAACAGTGGTACGTATTCGATCACATTTGGTATCCAGGGAGCATATTATCACATTGACATTTTTCAATCACATCAGCAATTTGTGGCTTTCTACCAGGCGATTTGTTTATGTCTTACCTTGTGTCATTTTGGTCTTGTGTTTCTCAGTCCTTTTAGCATTGCGATTACCTCGCTTGGGGAAGAGAGAGCTAATCTTAGTGCTCTTCGTACGTTTGTTCAATTTATGCTTCTTTGGATTTGTCGGTTTCCTCTTCCTCTTGGGGTCTGGAAAGGGCTGCGGTTTGTGATTGTGGCACTCCCTGGACTTTTCTCTTACCTTTTTTTTCAGTCGAAATCTGGAGAAATTGCAAGATATTTTGTTTTCTGTTCGTTAGCTTTCAGTGTTTCCACAGCAGGCTTTGTTTTCACTAAAATCTGAAGAGTTTTGATTCAGTATTGGAGATCCTTAAGACATCAAATAATAATGTTTTTAGACGATGACAAAGGGGGACATAAACACAGATATGAATCCAGCTGTTTCATATGTAAAAGGTAAGATAATATTGGACTTTTGATAGATGGTGATAATGTTGTTGACAGCCGAACTTAAAGCCAGTTTGGCTTGGATATTTGTGGAAAATGGCTAAAGGCAAAATGTACATCACGGACTCAAGAGTTGAAAGGCGGGAATTGTCAGTTAAGTCCGTATTTCAGAAAATAAAAGGAAAACCATTACCTTAAGTCATGGTTAAATTTTTAGCCTGTGTTGTAGGACAAATAATTTCTATGCAGCCTGTTTTGGGTAAGGAAGTACAATAAACGTCATAAATATTGCCTTTGGAAACAGATTAGATATTCAGACTCTTCATAAGCAGTAATAAAGTTTGCAACACTGCTTACGCCCTCTAGAGCATACATGAGCAGCTCCATTTTCAAAGATACAACAATAGGTCCAATGATCCCAATGGAAATGAAAAATAATCCGCACTATAGTGAAGTACGGGGAGACGTTCTACGGCCGCCACACGGCACTGGCACCAGCTGCTGTGTAGTAAAATGAACGTAAAAAAATTGCCTTTGGAAACAATGCACATGGGAGTCTCGGGAACACAAGGGAGCTGTACCGATGTATTTTAGCTAGAACTAGTTGGAATGCACCGGTTTTGCTGTCGCATGAGGCATGTAAAGAACTAGAATTTTGGCAGGGGAATGTCAGGAAGCTGAATGCCAGCGGTCAAAATATTTCACCAGATCTGACGTGTGATTTGTTATTATTTGCAGACGCAAGCAAGTAGGGGCATGGTGGGTACTTGATGGATAGTTTTGATGAATGCAGTATCACTGATATCAAATATTTGGATCATGTATCATATGGGATTGCGTATTTGTCCGGCATTTATCCTTGTACGCACACAGGTTGTCCAAGTAATCTGGAGCGAACACACATGTCTGAGAGGCTAGTAAATACAGGATACACAATTCAGACTTTAGGTAATAAGAATAGAGGTCAAGCAGTCAATGTGAACGACTCGTGTTCCCAAGGTAAGGGGTAGTCGGATTCTGACAGAATTGTATCGTCAGACATTACTTTAGAGTTTGGCAGTACAGTAATATAGTCAGACAAAGAGGTCCTAAAATCGAATGATTATTCGAAATGGCAAAGTTTTGCAGTATTTAAAAATGTCCTAGAGTCGGACAAAATCCTCTAGAGTCGTATAATGTCCAATAGTTGGACAAAGGTAAAGTTCGGAAACAGTGCATGTGCCCGAGTTAGCCTCCACAAAAGCCGCATTTTCAAGACTGCACGAAAGGTACAGGAATTGGGATTTGTCCCATAAGCAGCAAAACATTAAATATGAGCAGTCAGGCGTCTAGTGTAGATGTATATTGTGATAACACATTTTAATCCAATTCGTTAAGTCTTGAAAATGTGGCTACATGTAAATCTGAAATGTTTCAGACGCATGAAATCGTTCCTAACACGCAAATAGTTTGATCTTGGTGGCAAACTGAACAGTTAAAAAGTTCTACTTGGCACGAAACAGAAGCGGAACTGAGAGTATTGATGTCTAACCCGCAGACGGTGAAAGGCAAAAAGAAAATCTGTTTTAAGTCGCGGAAGCTCAAAATCAGACTAAGGCGGTGGTCCCGGTGTTTGTCTTATTCTTTGTTGCTTTGTGGTTTATTCTACGAGGCGATTTGTTGTATGTCTTTCCGTGTGTCATTTTGTTCTTGTGTTTTTCAGTCCTTTTAGTATTGCGATTACCTCGCTTGGGGAAGAGAGAGCTAATCTTAGTGCTTTTCGTACGTTTGTTCGGTTTGTGCTTGTTTAGATTTGTCGGTTTCCTCTTCCTCTTGGGGTCTGGGAAGGGCTTCGGTTTGTGATTGTGGCACTCCCTGGACTTTTCTCTTACCTTTTTTACAAAAACTGGCCATCAAAGTTAACGAGTTTTGCGAAAGAAGGGAAACAGCTCTAAGACCAGAATGGATACCCAGGTCTCTGAATGAGTATAGTGTCTTTTTGAACAAACAGTCACCTGCAGATGAGTGGAGTATAAGTAATTGGGTATTTCAGTTTTTAGACAAAGCCTGGGGTCCACATGATATGGACAAGTTTTCTACAAACCTTCAATCAAAGTGCAAACGGTTTAATAGCAAATACTGGACACCTGAGACCGAGGCAGTAAATGCGTTTGATCAACATGAGCATAGCTTATTAAATTAGTTGTTTTCCCCACCCACCTTGATTAGTATGACACTGCAGAAGGTCTTCTCTGAATACGCAGATTGCACACTGGTCATAATGGAGTGGAGGTCTAGCCCATTTTGGCCTCTGTTGATTTACAAAGGTTCACTTATACCGTGTGTATAGAACTTTACAAAAGTTTACCCAGGAAAAACGTTGTGGTAACTGGTAGGTTGAAAAAGAGCATAATCCGTTAGATTTTAATATCTTGGTTTTAAATATTAGGCTCAGTTAATGATTAAATAACATAATGCCTGTGTGTTGTACCGGATACGTACATAGAAAAGAGACTGAGGAAGAAACTAAGGGAAGCAAAACATCTTTTATGAAAGTTCAGCTTGCTTCACGATACATTTATTGTTTTGTATATCGTGGTTATTTATTCATTTTTTCAGGTATTGGTCTGAAGATCAATTGAGTAAAGCTCTCCAAGATGCCGGCATTACAGTGCAACAGGATATCAGATTACATGTTAAACTGTAACATAGCTAATAGAGTAAAGAAGTATTTTTGTCCTTTTCTGCAAACAACATAACTAGAAAATTACACCAGCAGAGCCTATTCGCATTGTGTTATATTTAACACCTTACTGGATTCTGGATCTTCAGCCAATGTAATTTTCAGTGCGATATACGCACTACAATGGGTACATAACATAAACGCATTATCAGATCCGACAAACAATGAGTTCGTAAAGACCTACACGAATCGGCTAGACGTTTAAGGTCAACAAAATCAATTAAGAAAGACGATGTATCTTTTGAAATTCTTATTGAACTGTGTGAAGTTTTCTCAGAGAAATCTGATCTCATGGTTTTAAGACACCTAATTACGATTTCGTTAAGTTTTGCCGGGTTCTTGAGATTTGACGAGCTCAGTGAATTGCGATGCAAAGATGTCCTTTTCCTCCACAATCTTTTTTATGTTAAAATTCGAAAAGCAAAACTGATAAATATCGATCTGGATACGAAATTCTTATTGCAAAAGGAACAACTATGTCCATATCGGATGCTACAACGATATATAGAAGCAGCGTGTATAGATTTATCGTCCAAAAACATTTTATTTAGACAAATCATTCGATCTCGTGACACATGTAAACTAATTCAGAAGTACAAAAGTCTCAGTTATAACAGAATAAGGGAAGTAATTCTTGCTAAATTGAAAATTGTCGCTCCTAGTTTGAATTTAGGACCCATTCTTTGAGAGCCGGCGGGGCCACTTGCGCGGCTAACGCGAGTGTAAATGACTGGTGCTTAAAGCGTCATGGCAGATGGAAGGCATACTCAAGCAAGGACCGATATATAGAAGTTCTGTTCAATAAAGATTGACAGCTACCGAAGGATTAAAATTATAAATACTTTCGGTGTTTGCCAGAGTCTTGCTGGTTGCCAGGCTACTCAATTTTTCAGTCAATCTATCCTATACTCAATAATCTTGCAATAAACGCTCGCAGATAGCATATCTTAATAATAGTTTTGTGTCGTGTATGATGACTGAATATAGTTAAGACTATTTGTTTCTAGCGTTTCGGAGAAATGTTAGAAAACTTTGTAATAAAGATATGAATATTCATCAGAAGTCAGGTGGCTAGCTGTTTATGTGTTACGTGGTACAGTGATTTTGGCGGTATTTTGGAGGGCATAATTCAGTTCTTCGCGTCAACATCAAATTTAATGTTTGTTTGTTATATTTTTCTTATTGGATGAGGATCGACATCCGAGCCGGATATGTATTTTAGCATGTCATCGACACACGTTTTTTCCAGGGCATTTCCCTTTCGGGTTTTATCTCTGGGATTTTGTCGTGTACGGCTAGTATGTCGATGACGGGGATTGCGAATATAGAGATTCTGGAAAAAAGTATAAGGCTATTGCTTACTCAAAGTTTAGTCACCTTGTTCAGGCTTCGTTGTTGCATCTCTGTAATTTGTTGATTTTTGTGTTCTCGGAGATGTAGCACTGATGAGTTAGGAAGCCTTCATGCGGACTGAACAAATTATGTGTCTCAACCGCGGCAGAAGTAAGGGCGAGGATTATGGCCACGTAAAATCGATTTAAGCCCCACAGTGAAATACTTTTCACTGACCGTTCCAAGGCGGTTCTTCTGTCATGGTTTATTTTTGTTATAGTTCGTCTTTGAATGTGTGTGTCGCTTACATCTTTTTGTTTTGGATAGCTATTTGGCCACTTTGTGGGAAAGTAACTGTCCGTTTGGCTTTCTGCTAGTGATGTTTCGATTAGGGTCCAGTTATTTAGTGTTTGTGTTTCTTTCCCTTTGATTTCTCTGATGGGAGGTGTGGGGTAATTGTATCGATTCCTGATCATTGCCTTCCTTTCTATTTTGTACATAGTCTTTTCATGTTACATGTCCATCTTGCAATAAACGCTCGCAGACAGCATATTAAAAGTTTTGTGTATGTCTGATGACTGAATATATTTAAGACTGTCCATTTTTCATCTAGATCCTCTGACCGATGTTCCAGAGCATCTAAACAGCTACAGGTATAATTGATGAACGCTTGCCTTTTGCTGTCTTGTTTCAGCTTGGAGACAACTTTTTGGCACTTTTTTGCTTTGTGGTCACCGTACAGGATGAATGCGTAAGTTAAGTTTGCTGACAACATGCCTGTGATCTGTCCAAATTAGAAGGGAAGGCAATGATCAGGAACCGATACAATTATCCCACACCTCCCATCAGAGACATCAAAGGGAAAGAACGAAATAACTAGAACCTAATGGAAACATCAATAGCGGAATGCCAAATGGCTAGTTGCTTTCCCATAAAGTGGCCAAATGGCTATTCAAAAAAAAAAAAAAAAAAAAAAAAGTAAGCGACACACACATTCAAAGACGAACTATAACAAAAATAAACCATGACAGAAGAACCGCCTTGGAACGGTCAGTGAAAAGTATTTCACTGGGGGGCTTAAATCGGTTTTACGTGGCCACAATCCTCGCCCTTACTTCTGCCGTGGTTTAGACACAAAATTTGTTCAGTCCGAATGAAGGCTTCCTAACTCATCAGTGCTACATCTCCGAGAACACAAAAATCAACTAATTACAGAGATGCAACAACGACAAGGAATCGACAGCACAAAACAACTGAAATGCTGGAGCAAAAGAAAACCAACAGTTAGACTCCGGTGGGCCCGACCAAAGATAAAGCATCAAGTACCAACCAACATTACCCAAAATTAAATTTCAAGTAAGCCTTTACGCTGGAACCATCATAGAATCTGAGGCCTAACTCGCCGGCGTGCAATTAAAGAGGGAAGCAAAGTTATTAACCGCGATTGGGTTAACAACAATGCATGCAGTCTGTTGTATAACATTTATGTTGTACCAAATCTTTTTATATTGAAGAATGAGTTTACGAAATTGGGTACTGAAGTCATTGCAAGCATATATTTTTCTGAATTTATACACTAAGTCACCATAAAATTCGGGTTCCGATAGGCCTTGTTGCAGAAGAGATTTTAGTCCAACATTGAATTTTGAAACTAAATCGGAATGACGTCTATAAAACTTAGAAAAGGCTTTACGTACTTTATGATACCGATAACCCTGATTAAGAAGTTTAGCAGTTAGCAATTTATTACGAGTGTTGAAGTCCATTACATGACTAGACACTCTGGCAAATCGAATTAACTGTGAAATATAAACACCGTAGGATGCCGCACGAGGAACAGCACCATCCAAGAAAGGAAAATTTACAATCTCAAAATCAAAATCATCGCGTTTATCATAAATTTTGCAGAAACAAACCCATCTACAATAGATAAATGTAAATCCAAAAACGCGGCTTCGGTATCGGAAGAGTTAGCTTTATTTAACTGAAGTTCCGAGGGGGGTGGAGGGGCGGGGGTGGGGGGAGTAAATTTGACTGATTAAACCATCGAAGTAGGTATTGTCAATATTCAATAAATCATCCAAATATCTTGAAGTCGAGCTAAATGCGTCAATGATTTCAGATTGGTTTTCAACGGAAAGGGACATCATGAAGTCTCTTTCATAACAATACAAGAATAAATCAGCCACAAGGGACGCGCAATTCGTACCCATCGGAATACCCACAATTTGTCTAAATAACTTAGTACCAAATCTTATATAAATATTGTCAAGTAGAACGGTGAGAGCTTCACACACTTTCTGACATGTCCATAATGTGTAATTTTTATGCACTTCAGAAGTGAAAAAAGCATTTCTTACATTACATGCAAGGTAGAGGAAATCTTCTCTATGAAATGTCCATTCAATTAAATCATTTAGTTTTTCTTTTAAGAGGGAGTGTAGTGTAAAGCGTGAAGAAATCATAAATAGACAAACTAAAAGCACGAAATTGTCTGGATTTTAATTTATTTAAAACCTCATTCGAATATTTTATAGACCAAAACAGATTTCTCCCTGATCTTTCGAAATATTTAATTACATGTTTTTTGATGGCAGTAAGACATGAAGTTACTAATTTAGAAAGTTCAGTGGTGGTACAAGAGCTTGAATTTGCAATAAACCGTAATTTGTAAGGTCTTTTATGAAGTTTAGGTAACCAATATAACGTAGGAAGCTTGACTTGGCCTTCAGTAACACATACAACAAACTTGGTGGCTGAATGACAGACATGGTCATTAACTACAGACCTCTTTTCAGCCAAAGGTTGTAGTTCATAGGCCTTAATACCACTAAGCTCCTGCTGAAGAGTGTTAACATAGTGGAGCCGTCAAACAACGACAACATTGTTAGCGGCCTTGTCTGCCGGAGCCAAAACATACTTCTTATGAAAGTCTTGAATACCTAGTTTAAGGTGACGTAAAGACGTCTTCGGTTTAGGAGGTAATAAGTTAGTATTTTGAGAATAGAAAGAAATGCGTTTGGTCACTAGTTTCAAAATGCTAAGTTTCCATTCTTTTAGGGCTTTATGCTCAACATACTCTCGCTTATACCATCGATTACCGAATTCGTTCAAGGCAGCAGCGATTTCTTCCCTACATTTATTGAAATCAATATTAGAAGGAAATCGGTATTTCGGTCCTTTAGAAATAATATTTCGTATCCTAGAATCAGGAATAATTTTTAAATTGCCAGTAATTATATGACCAGCAGTAGGATAGCAATACACTGAGTCTTTACAATCCCAAGTATCAGGAGTGCTAGTATCAATATCAAGATCTGAAACAAGTTTATTAAAATTAAAAATGATAGATCTTATCGGTTTGTTGTATTTATAGCAAATTATAGGTGTTTCAGAATTTTGAAAACAAGTAGGAATGGATGAGATTACCGAACTGTCCCGGAAGATACTAGGCAAATCTATAAAATCCATACCTCTATTAATGAAAGATACCTTGATGTAATGACATTTGTGATTAATTTCAAAATCGATGTAAGGACGAAGAGCATGTTGTTTATAACCACTAGTTAGAAGAGCTGCATCATACAGCTGATTAGATCTATCGTAGAATTTATTCGCCTCGGTGTCCAGAATGCGTAATACAGAAATGGGTTATGAACTTAAAAATGCAAGCATTGAGTGGCGTCCGTGACCACACAAGTCTGCACTACACATAGTCTTTGTCACTCTGCCATCCTGTCAGTCCTTCCTCTGCACTATGACATAGTCAGTGAGATGCCATTGTTTAGAGCGAGGGAGCATCAACGCTATCTGGTTGCGAGTCGATAGACAGACGACTGTGTTCGTAATCAGTGGTTTATAAAACTTCCTTAAATGGAGGCTATTGCTGTTGCACTTTCCTACTCCATCAGTTCAAATCACCCCTTCCCAGGTTGGTGGTCCGTGCCCACTCTGGCTTTGAAGCCCCGAGGAGGATGAGTTGCAGAAATCACAGATTCCAGATCATCAAAATGCTTGATTTAAACCTCATCTGAGTTGGTTGTTGTAAGTGCATAGGCACTTAAAATTGTTGCAGGCCTCTAACCAGATAAGGCAAGTCTCAGCGTCACCAGGTGGTTATTTATGTCTTTAGGAAGTCCCGCTCTTCTTTCTTGCGTCCAACACCAACTTTGTTTTAAGTAAAAAGGGTAAGAGAAAAGTCCAGGGAATGCCACAATCACAAGCAGCAGCCTTCCCAGACTCTAACACGTCTAAGTATTTCTGGGACAGCCTTGTACATATAATATCAATGTTTTTAAATTTATGTAGGAAAGTAGGTGACATTCTGATGCAAACATTTGTTACAGGGTTACCTCTATTCTTTATGAGAGTTACGCCTCAGAGCAGAGTCAAGGCGAACCGAGTGACACTAAGTTGATTAAGTTCCAGATTGGGTTACCCCTAACTATATCATTACACAGAGAAACTAACACCGTCAGAATGTTTTCATGATATTTTACACATATAATATTTACAGACTGTCTTAATGATATTTTTTCCACATATGATATTTACAACTTATAATACACAGACCTTCTAACTGCTATTCTCTTCCTGTCGGCCTCGACAATAATCCCAACACAGCAAGAAACTAAACTGGTTTGTAATTTGATTAATTTTGGTTGACTAATCAAATTGTCGACAACAATCGCAATCCCCAAACCAGTGCGATGAGCTTTGTCGTGTCGGTGTGAAGAAGATGCCTCCTCAGGATAATTAATTTAATTACACACAGCATGATTTCCTCTTCTCTATTCACAGTTCCATATTGGTATTTTGACTTTTTTTTTCACTTAATACTTTATCGAGTTCTCTATTTATACACTGTTATTAAGACTTCACTTTGTTTCACGCGTTTGGAATAATAATGCCCAGGATTCTTGAAGAATAATCTATTCGAATTCTGATATAGAAGTTGATTTCGTCATTTTCTTCATAGTGATGGTTTGGTATTGTCTTGGCAGATCCTAAAGCGAGGCAAGTCGACCATGTGGTGTTCTTCCCTGCAGCTAATACGTTCACGCCACCAGGGAAAGAATGTAGGTGAGAGGACCTAAATCTAAAACAAATGAACACACTCTATACATTCTACAATAACACAAGATGAAGCTTGCTACTATGTGACTCTATACTATTATTCTACAATGATGACGTCCTCACCAAGTAGAGTAAGTGACATCATTGACGTCGCGACGGAATCGCCGACGTCATAATTAATCTATAACTGACGCCGGAATGACTCCTACGTGACCGAACTTTGGGTTGTCTGCATCGGCTCTGCCGACAGTGAGCAATCCACTAACCATCAACATCGCGTTCGACCTCAAAATCACACACAATCTTCATTTTCCATCAAGACAATTACAATATTTTTCATAATGCCTGGATAACAATAGGGCTATGACGTTACACATTTCACGACCCTTATCTTATGAAGACATTACACTATATTAAAGATTATACCTTTAAGATATTACCCATCGAAAGTTATTAGTTCATCTAATAACACTTAGTTACTAACAAAACTAAGTGCCCAGATTTTCTACTAGAGTAGACGAGGTTACTGTGTGATTTAAATGAGCACGTGCGTCTGAAATTGCACGTTCATCATTTATTTACAGGAACTGCGCACACACGCATGTCCTCAATTACGTAAATGCACATTTCTGTGGGTGTTTGCGTGCATTATGTTCGTGCGTATGTGTTTCCGTGCTTCCTTAAATATATACTTACCAGCGCGATCCCCTATGGTACTGCTACCTCCATGTTTAAATAAGCAAGTTCGATCCTGCACTATTCTTATTTCATCCAAAACTACAACTTGCGCCTACGGCAGAGAGACCCTGACCAGACTGCACAGAACAAGCGCAGTCTGCTCAGCACTCTCGACAATAGCTACGACATGTGCAAAATGTGGCATCTCAAAAACACGCCTATTCAAATATACTGAAAATTTCACCACCAAAAAATGAAGATTTTCAGATAAAAATTCAGATATTTTTCATATTTCTGCTCAAAACATAGATTGTGGGTACTCTTTAGAACCGCCTCATCGAGGCGGTTCTAACGAGTACAAACAATCTATGTTTTGAGCAGAAATAAGAAAAATAATATATACCCCTGTAAACCCCAGTTTTACTATATAAAAATGGGGTTTGAGGGGGTCAAAATTATATAGGGATGTTTTCGTGATGGGGAAGTCCCGACCAGGCCGTATAAAGTCAGCGCAGCTGCGCGGTACTCCCGACAATACTTCGGTAAAGTATACTGAATCGACTCAAACTGCACACAACATTTAGCTTTGCAAGTTATAATTTGAAGTTGTTTATTTACCAGTCTTGATATGCAACCTCCCGTTTCGAATTTTACACTGAAACAAAAACAACAAATAAATTATTATAATTAATTAAAACCCTCTTACTGAAAAAAAATGACAAAGGTCACTTATAGTCAATTATGATCACGGGAAAATCATTATATTAATGTTTTATAAGGCAATGAGCTTCACGTGATTTAACATCACGAAAACATACCTACATAATTTTGACCCCCTTAAACCCCACTTTAATATAGTAAAATATATCTAGTATAGCTATAACATATAGCATTATTTATATTACTTCTGCTCAATAACATAGATTGTGGGAACTTTTTAGAACCGCCTCACCCCGGCGGTTCTAACGAGTACCCACAATCTATGTTTGTAGCAGAAATATGAAAAATATAAGAATTTTATAGCTGAAAATTTTCATTTTTGGTGGTAAAATTTTCAGTATATTTAAATAGGCATGTTTTCGTAATGACTATGACGAAACAATTTGGAAATGGACTTCGGCAGTAAAAAAAGAGTCTCGCGTCCAAACGATAACTGTACAATATATTCAGACGGTTCTGTATCGTAACAGACAGGGGCTTCATAATTTCCCTTTCTGAAGATAACCAAACTGATGCTATTCGGCGTCTCGGTATTTGTTTGATCTGTTTAATATTGAAAATGTTTACTTCGAAAAAATAATAGCTATTATTTCACCAACCGAATCGGCCAAATAATTTATTAGTTCTTTCAGCTCTTTACTTTGACTTAATTCTTACTACCTCTAAAATACAAACGTCATCACGGTATAGTATAGTTTAAGCACATTTTATTGCTATAACAAATAGAAATGTGTTGGGCCAGGTTTTCTCACAACACAAGTTACGGTCCTTCCCCGACCTTATTTAGTACAACACATTAATTGAATGCAAGAGTATGCAAAATAAATGATATTAATAGTAATGGCAATATTTGCAATGCAAGAACGATTATTGCTAATCATTTTACAACGCCATCAGTGCAACGATATAGTTGTATATTAGTAGTAAGTAGATAAGTAAATAACTGACATACATATGCAAATAAGTAAGTATTCTTGCTTGACTGGTTTCACGTATATGGAGAGTCAAGAATCCAGTCTTATATGACTCAAACTATTATGCCAATAGTGATGATTTTTATTTTGAAATTGTTAACATTCCACTTTTAATGGCACTGTTTCCTTGGTTACTTTCTATGAAATTTACAATTCACCACTTGCTTTTATAGGGAGAGCATGTGGTCGCGTGCATAATTTAAGGGATCGACGGCAAATCATTTAGAACAAGGAAATCGTCTTTTTTTTTTTTTTTTTTTTTTTTTCTAAATCTTGTCGCCGACATACTACAAACTACACAAACTACATTGCTGCATACGAAAAGACTTAATAAAACCCAGTTTCAGATTAGAACGTTTCCCCGTACATTACCATATATAGTGCAGATTATATTTCATTTCCTTTAGGATCATTGGGCCCATTGTGGTATATTTGAAAATGGAGTTCGGTCATGTATACGCTAGAGGGGTAAACAGTGTTGCAAACTTCATTACTGCTTATGAAGAGTCTCAATAAAACCGACTCCAATTTTCTAATACGTAGTGTGTTCTTTGCTTCCAAAGGCAATCTATTTAAGGTTTATTTACTACACTGCGGCTGGTGTTAGTGCCGTGTGGCGGCGGTAGAACGTCTCCCTTTACATCACCATAATGCAGATTATATTTCATTCCCTTTAGGATCATTGGGCCTATTGCGGTATATTTGAAAATGGAGTTCTGCTCGTGCTTAAGCTAGAGGGCGTAAGCAGTGTTGCAAACTTCATTACTGCTTTGAAGAGTCTCATTAAAACAGAGAATCCCGTTTTCTAATCCGTAGTGTGCTCTTTGTTTCCAAAGGCAATCGTTTTAAGGTTTGTTTTCATTCGTTGTATAGAAGCAACTGTTTAGATTTTTACTGCTCTACAGCTGGTGTAAAGTTCCGTACTGTGTGGTGGCCATAAAACGTCTCCCCGTACTTCACAATAGTGCAGATTATATTTTATTTCCTTTGGGATTACTTGGCCCATTCTGGTTACTTTGAAAATAGAATGCAAACAACGTTGCTGCATACCATCACAAAAACATGCCTATATGATATTGACCCCCTTAAACCCCACTTTTATATGGTAAAACTGGAGTTTGCAGGGGTATACATTATATTTCTTATTTCTGCTCAAAAACATAGATTGTGGGTACTCGTTAGAACCGCTTCGCTGAGGCGGTTCTAACGAGTACCCAACATCTGTGTTTTGAGCAAAAATATGAAAAGTTTTTTATCTGAAAATTTTCAGTCTTTGGAGGTGAACTATTCTATATTGAATAGACATGTTTTCGTAATGCGAGGAGACTTTATAAAACCGAGACTCCGATTTTCATTATACCAACTTGATTTCTCAATACGTTACTATAGAAAATATAGGTTTTCATGCTTTAACATGCGCCAGGTCCCGAGGGAGGTGTTGTAAACCCAGGCCGGAGGGACCTGGCGGATGTTGATGCATTGAAAAACATGTTTGATCGCTATTTTTGAATAAAAACTGAAAACATTTGCTACATTTCGCGTTAATTCTTGCACTATTTTGTTTCGCCTTTCACCGATGTCTCGCGAACGCAATTTCCACGGACTATGCTCGTTCTAGGGCCGGGCAGTATACATCTCGTAACGGCAGCAAATTTGTGGCCCCGGTATGATCATATTGAAAGTTGCGTTGCCGTGCATTAACAGCGCGTGAATTGCCTTGTTAATACACGGTTTTTCGCCGGTTAATGCACGGCTGTTAATAACGTGCGACACTGCTTTTTATGCAATAATAGCTTTTATAAGAGGGACTACCAGCCTGTGTTAGTATGCTACGTTTTATTTATGGATATAAAAGTATTGCATTACTAAATATAGCAAATCTGGTTACAACATGAATATTGTACGACAAAAGCACGCCTAGATATAAACCTCTTTCACGGTCATTTATTAAGATTTATATTAGTCCTTTATTTTTTATTAAATGCAAATCATTTATTACCTATGTAGTTTGAAATACAACTTTATATTCATCCAGCTTTGAGTATCTTTTCCAATAAATTATATTTCTGTTTTTTGTTGTTTTTTTTTATGCTTTTCCGCTCGGCTACGTTACATACTGTTTCCGATGCACAGTTCAGGTCAAAAATGAGGCAGATATATTGGTGAGGACGTTTATTATAGCAGAGAATGGTTATTACTAAATGTACGATTGCATCTGATACTATGATAGACATCGCATTTTCATCATTCTCACAGTGAATTCTAAACTGTATGTGGAACCTGGCATAACGAACCAGCTCCTACTCATAAATGAATGCCACCATTGAATACTACATCTTCAGCGGCCGCCAGAGAACTATTATTCTGTCATTACACTGATACCATCAGAAGAAGTCTGACCTTGAAGGGTACTAGGAAATTGTTTTATGTATATCTTTTCCTGTAACATTATTTCTCGTATAAATATCACTTTTTTCGACACAGATCAATTATTTGACAAAGGCGGTTTGTGATTATATTTATGTTTCATCGTAAATCAAAACGCTTGACTTTAATGATTTGGTTGCTTCGACTCAAATCAACACATGGTAGTTACACCAGGCGACAGTGCCGTTTGGCGGCAGTATAGACTAGCTACTAGTCGGATATCAATATCATTTTCTTCAATCAATTATAATTATTAATTTACTTAATGAACTAAGGGCCATCTACTACTTACTGCTTGCCTCACCTCTTTGATAGCAGCAACTAACTCTTGATGTCAGAGACCAACTATTAGAGACTTGCTATACAAAATGTCATACATAAATTTGTTGAATCAGCTTATAGTTAGGAGTGATAAAACATGACATCAAGGTCTAGGAGCTAGTCTAGCGGCAGTAGAACGTCTCCCCGTATATCACCATAGTGCAGATTATATTTCATTTCCTTTGGGATTATTGGGCTCATTGTGGTATATTTGAAAATGGAGTTCTGCTCATGTATACGATAGAGGGCGTAAGCAGTGTTGCATACTTCATTACTGCTTATGAAGGGTCTCACTTAAACCGAGACTCCTATTTTCTAATCTATAGTGTGTTCTTTGTTTCCAAAGGCAATATTTTGTTTTTACGTTTATTTTATTACACTGACTTCAGCTGGTGTTAGTGCCGTGTGGCGGCGGTAGAACGTCTCCCCGTGCATCACCATAGTGCAGATTATTTAATGTGAAACGATACGCTTTCATGGGAGGGGATTTTGTCAGAATTGTTATTGTCCCCTTCTGGATCTACTGAACTCTGAGACTACTCTAGAAGGAAATAATATGTCTTCCTTGGGAGCAAGTGATTTCCTTTTAGGGTGGACCTCTTTTCACAAAAGAGCTTGTTGTCCAGGAAAGCAAACAGAAAATCACAGCCATTTTCTTTCTAGAAAAAAAGGTCGGAAAATCTACCAGATATATCCAATCCCCTTAAATGACTAGATACAATTTGCGACAACGTAGATCCAGATCGGCATGCAAATCCATGTCGCCTGGTCTGAGCATTCTCTTTCTGCCGATATATACTACAGTATCGATTAATTCTGTAAGCGGACAATATGCGCAGGCTGATCTTGGCCAGCGTTGCCAGCATGTTGTATAAGGGCCTTTTTCGCCCTTTTCACCCGTTATACATCATAAGGTATTAAAATCACATACTCCTATTAAACATAATGATAATCTAAACAGGACTCCGGTCGATTTAAAACTACTTTAAAATATTGCAGCTTTTAAATGATGATACTTTTGGCGAGCATGAGACGTCACCATGCTTTTCTTTTTATTTATTCTGGAGTCCATGTCTGTTTGTCTGAACATTCTGATTCGTCATTCGTCTACGGATATATGAGTTTGGATTACGGCTTGGGTACCATGACCATTACTACTTTGAAACATATGGGTACACTTCTCATTTTATTACTGGATTTCCAAAAGCAGTGCTACTGCTTTTGATAGATAGCCGGTGACAATACATAAGTTTGGAAAATGATTTAATAATGTGTCCAAACTACAAACTCCACGCATGCCATGTCAAGCCCATTTTTACAAAAATATGAATTAAGTAAAGATACCCAGGAAATGCCATAATCACGAAATATATCCTTACCGAGACATAAAAAAGGAGATGAGGAACAAATAATAACAAAACAAAACAAAACAAATGTCCTCAATTGAATCACCGATGCACAAACAAGGAGGAACTACAACAGAGGAACAGCCTTGAAGGGGGGGGGGGTGGGGGGGAGGGGGGAGAGGGTAGGGGTTAATGTTAAAGCAATTTTTTACTCTCGCGAAACGCCGCCCTTAATTGTGATGTAGCTCTAAATTACGAAAACATGTTAACATGTTCGCTCTGAATAGCGGTCGTCTACCCATGAGTGAAACATCACAATGACACAGTGAAACGAAAAAATAAATAAATAAAAAAAACAAACAACAACACTAGTACTGTATTTACCCTTCATATAGACAGTCCTGAGCAATGCAATGTAGCCACAAATCAGACAACACGGTATGCATCGTCTGATCAGGGTCTGCATTGTTTACCACCCAACCGTTGGCTATGATTTCACACATCAACAAATCGTTATATGGACTAATTAAAATTTAGGATAAACTCTTTGGAAATAAAGAACACACACAAAAAAGTATGAAAACTCGGAATTTCAGTATAATTGAGACTTTTCATATGGCAGCATTGTAGTTTGCATGATCAACCCCCTTCCCACCAGCACCGTCTTAAGCTGAACTCGATTTTCCAAGAGACCAGAATGAAATCAACGATCCAAAAGAAGATTGCACTTGCGCCAAGCTAAGACTCAGATCAGCCTACTCATCCGCCCAGTCTTATCAGAGTTCGCAGGGCACTCTGTGGTTAGCCCAGAATCTAAAGCGTCTTCAGGCGGACAGAGAAGCTCCGATCAGATGGGTCCACATGCAATCTTGTAGGTAATGTTTATCTCCAGCTCAACTAAGAATTGCAAGATGATAAAAGTCTATGGTACCGGATATCTAGGCATTAACCCATTTATGCCGAGTGGATTCTTCTATTTTAACTCTTTGGACATGTTTATTATAAAGCTTGTCTGGTTAGTTTTTATTATTGTCATGTTTTGTAGAAATATCTGAACTTAATGCAAACAGTATAGACCCACATCAAACGCCGCGTTCTGCGGCGTCTGATCTGGGTCTACACTGTTTGCCAGTGTCCCTTTTATGGGGAGCTAGGCTTACATGGGTTGTATAAAAGCTCATTTTTGTCTGTTGAATAAAGACGTTATAAGGCAAAATGTGACAAATGTCGCCGTCTAGCACCACATGATTTTTTAATATAATACGACCAGGAACGAGGTTTACACGTGGGAACCAGTATTATTCATATTTGTAATGTTTTACCATTAATAAAAAGTAACATAATTGGTCATTAAGCGTTATGTTTCTTATAAAGAGAAACAACCCATAATGTTAGAAAAACAAGGTAAGAGAAGAGTCCAGGGAGTGCCACAATCTCAAGCCGCATCCCTTCCCAGTCACCAAAAGGAAAAGGAAAGACAAAACCAAACAAGCGCAAACGTACAAAAAGCCCTAAGATTAGCTGTCTCTTCTCCAAGCGGGGTAATCGCAATGCTAAAAGGACCGAAAAAGAAAAAAAAAGTACAAAATAACACAAGGCAAGACTTAACATACCTTCTTACATGAGCGCCAAGAATATATACAGAGCAGTCGGCGCATTCGTGTTGGCTGATCAGAATCTTCACTAGGCACATTCGGTGATGGTGTCAAGGATGCAGTTTTACATACGGACAATGGAGACTCTGATAAGACTGTGCGGATACGCTGGCTGGTTTGAGTCGTCGTTTTAAGCATGTGTCAGAAGGTACGTTTTCTCAAGCTGTGGCAAATAATTTGTTTTCATAAATACGCTAAACAAGTTGCCTCCTGTACACATGTAAAAGTAGCATTACGAAAACACGCCTATTCAAATATGCTGAAAATTTTACCACCAAAAATTGAAACTTTTCAGATAAAAAAAAATTCAGATATTTTTCATATTTCTGATCAGAACATAGATTGTGGGTTCCCGTTAGAACCGCCTCGACGAGGCGGTTCTAACGAGTACCCACTATCTATGTTTTTAAGCAGAAATAAGAAAATTAATGTATACCCCTGTAAACCCCAGTTTTACTATATAAAAGTGGGGTTTAAGGGGGTCAAAATTATATAGGCATGTTCTCGTGATGTTATGATCTGACCATAGGTACAAATAAAATTCTACTGACCGTTCTAAAGCAGGGTTTTTTTGTTATATGTGTTGCCTTGTTGCCGCTTGCTGCAGGGCTTTCTTCATGGTTGCCCTGTTCTATATCTGGCATTGATTTGCTTTTCTGTGGTTTGTGGCTTGTGTACTGTCTATCATGGTTTGCATCCTCTTCTTTTTGTGTCATTAATAGGCTGTTCTATGATTGTGCTATTCCTGTACACCTTCAATTATTATACGTTTTCATAATGTAAGCTGGTAAAGCAGAAACTATACATTTATGTCTAATATGCTGTGTGTGATTGGCCCTATATGCAGTTTAGTTCCTTATTAATAAATATAATTATAAACTGCCCCTTTGCGACTTCTGCCCTTTCGACATCACACAGAAAGACGTTTGTTTGCTACGCGTTTTATTTCAAAAGAACATATTTTTCTGATTCACCATATCTTTTCAGAAACCATTTTCTGTGCTTTATTTTTAAATATTTACCCTAAAATAAAATTTACGGCGAAACTTGGTATGACCTAGCCTCTATAGTAAAGTTATTTTTTGGAAGTTCTGTTTAAGAAAATAGTTTTTACTTTTCTTTGTTGAGTTTGAATTATTGATGTTTCACATTAATATTGTGGAAATTTCAGAAAAATTGAAAGAGCGCAACTTGTTGAAAATTTGCTCCGAGTTACCTACCCTGTAGATATCTGCATAATTTGCATTGATTTTTATATTAATAAAAAGTGAAAACATTTGGCATTTTTTTTTAAATCAATGACTAGAATAAAGCTTTTTTGTGCATAAGTAGTTATGAGAGTTGGTTTGCATTAAACCATGACAAAAGTACCTTAATTTATTTTCTTTCTTTGATGAGAAGTACAAACATACTCCTCATTTCAGACTGGGCAAGAGAAAACAAATAAAAAAATAAAATTTCATTCTATTTATGACATTTGATATCTTTGACATCATGCTCAAAAGTTTATTTCACCGATTTGACGTGGTTAGCTAACGCGCATTTATAAAAGTCAAATATCTGAACATACGAATTTTGACCAGTGTCAAATCGTTGACCTTTACAAGTGAGCATTTGCTAACGACGTTAGATCGGTGAACAAAGTTTTAGGAAGAGGCTATTTAAGTCAACTGAAAATAGCCAAAAGTCAACTTTAAATAGCCAAAAAAAAAAAAAACGTTAAATTGGCTATTCACAGTCAACTATAAATTAAAAAATAGCCAAAGACGTTAAATTGGCTATTTACAGTTGACTGTATTACAGTCAACTGTAAATAGCAGATTTAACGATTTTTTTTTTTTTTTTTTTTTTTTTTTTTTTTTTTCTTTTTGGCTATCTACAGTTGACTGTAAATAGCCAAATTAACGTTTCTTGACTGTAAATAGCTACTCCGAAAAATTTGATATGTCAAATTATCAAATTTCCTAAACAGAACAAGATTTTACTTTACAGTGTTTCAGCAGCTCGGTTTGACGTTACGAGCGTAAGTGTATACTTTTTTATTTACTCTTAGTATAGCATATAGGTAAAGAAAAAAATCGAAAGATATGGTAAATCCGAAAGCACAGAATGTTGCCACGCTGGACTGTTTTAATATTTTGTTAAAATTTAAACGAAAATCATATTAACTCAGGCTTTTATATCCTCCTTCATTCATGATCTATGAGACGAGGTTTACGTTTACAAAGACACCCACCTCCCAGCAAACAGTTTGTTTTCCTGTTGACTGCTCCGAGTAATATTTCCTTAGCAGCTTCTCTCCGTTTGTTTGTTCTCTTTTCATTGTAAAAAAATCGCAAAAAAGATAAGCGCAAAATGTGCACACATTTTGCACTAATCTTTTTGCGTTTCTCAAGTGTCATGTGTCGTGCTATCACGTGGAGCTCTCCTAATATCATTAGTGTAACGCTAATATGTAAGCTTGTTTATTGAGACACTACGAGTATTTTTGAGTCTGAGTAAAACAGCACAAAAACGAAGGAACTAATGAGTCATGCAAGGTGTTCCTCTCCAAGTGCCTCGTCTAGTAAAAAAACAAACACGAATATAAAGTTACCAATATGTTTAGCGAATCCTTAATAAATCAAGGAGTGTTTGTGGGGCTGTAATTTATCTAGGCTTTTATTATCTAATAGATGGAACTAAACCAATTCCAAAATACCAAGACAGATTAATATCAGTAAAACTTCAAACATGCTGGTTTGTTTATGGAAAGCAAGTCGCCGATATAGCATTAAGATTAAATTGCACTCTTAAGAGTGCTTGTTTTTAATAGTTCTGGTATGAAGACAATTGAGCCACAATATGAGAACCCGTGCCTTCTGATATGTGCGCTCAACGAAGACAAATCTGCCTATGCATCCGCGCAGTTTGATCAGAGTCCGTTGTCCGCTTGAAGAATTTGTACATCCTTGGCTATCCAACACGCGCCCGATGAAGATTCTTATTAGACTGCACTAAATGTACAGGCTGATCTGAATCTTCGTTGGGAGCATAAAGTTCGTTTTCTTACAATGCAGCTTGCTTGTTTTTAATACTTCTTGCATGAAGACAATTGATTAAACAAATTTAACAAAAGCAATAGCAAAATAAGCAATTATGCGTTACGACGGAGATTGGCTTATACTTTATAAACTTTTTTTTCGCCAGACAATTTCCAAAATACAAATGGAATCTGATAATAAAATATGTGTTCATAAACCACAATGTGAGAAAAAGTACTTTCGGACATGCGCGTCTATTGAAAACTCGGATCAGCCTGCGCATCTCAGCAATCTAGGCCCAGTTGTTCACAACTAACAATGTCGTTAATTAATTATCATTTAAATTTTGATCATTTAATATGGCATCTAGGCTAATATTTTTGCTGAAAAATGTGACTAGCTTTTGCATTTGCAAAAGCTATTCACAGGTATTTTCAGTAAAAATACCTGTGATTTAGATATTGTACTTACTAGAACACTAAACATTTTGACCACTAACGAGCTCGTTAAGCGAACGATGCTTTGAACAACTAGGCCCTGATTAGAATTTTCGTTGTCTGCCTGAGGACATCTTGTATTCCCATCTATGCACAGACCTCCCAGCGAAGACAGTTCAGACATCGAGAAAGCGCAGATTGAGCTCTCCGCATGGCTAATATGTCACAAAGAATGTTATCTCATGTTCTTGCTAAATGAGTCGGGGCACAGCGGTTCCTACAAAACTGCATGTGAACCTGCGAAGACTCAGGTCAGCCCGCGCATCCGCACAGTCTGATAAGCGTCTTTGTATGATGAGTGAAAAAATCTCCACACGGACCTAACAACTATTTGTTTTTACCACAATGAAAGCTGGGGCCAGGGTAAGGATCACGTAAAGTTAGCCAAAGCGCTCCGACCCACCCCCCCCATACCCCCCTCTCCCCAGTAACTTATTAGTGACCGTCCCAAGGTGGTACTTCCATAATGCTACTTTAACTTTCTAATGTTTTGTTTTATTTTAACAATTATGTAAGTTGATTATATCATCACGAAAACATACCTATATAATTTTGATCCTCTTAAACCCCACTTTTATATAGTAAAACTGGGGTTCACATGGGTATACATTATTTTTTCTTATTGCTGCTCAAAACATAGATTGTGTGTACTTGTTAGAACCGCCTCGTCAAGGCGGTTCTAACGAGTACCCACAATCTATGTTTTGTGCAGAAATATGAAAAATATCAGAATTTTTTATCTGAAATTTTTCATTTTTTGGTGGTAAAATATTCAATATTGTTGTATAGGCGTGTTTTCGTAATGTATTCATTTAAGTTTGAATAAAAGAGTTCCAACCTTTTTGGGGAAGTGTTGCCAACTCTGCTTGCAATCTGTTCATTTTCGGACTGCTTTATTGTATTTTTCTGTCTTTCCCTTTGGTGTTGGGGCCTCATGTGGATCTGACTGTATCAGTACATGAGTTTTCTTATTTAATTTGTAGAATACTCTGCTTGCCAGGAATCCAAAGCGTCTTCAAGCAGCTGATCAGCCTGCACCCCTAATGCAGTCTTGAAGGAAGTGCTGTGCACCGGCTCCAATATTCGTCGCAAAATAACAATTTGCTTATTGCATAACACGTAGGATATACATTAATATGCATATGAAATCTGCACGACAAAGAAAGGTCTATGGAGACTGTGTGCAATTTATTACCCTGCTGTTAAAATATCTGAAAACAATTTTATCTGCGAAGCCTACTTGCGAACTATTCTCACTAAACACTACCGTAATTACCTTGCGTATTCGTACAGACCTTCATGTGCAAACAGAGTAGACCTGGATCAGACGCCGCAGAATGCGGCGTCTGATCCGGGTCTACACTGTTTGCACGGATCCTGCAATCTTTATACACATCCAGAGATAGTAAAAACGTACTTGTTCAAGTTTTAGGACAAGTATGGTAGGGGTTTCTGATGTTTAAATAATGTGTGTATATACGGTATAGATCTTTAGGGAGAATAAATTATATCAAATAAACTGTTACAATGACAGCATTGTAACGCTGTGAAATATCATACCATTTGAGCCGTTACGTAAGATAATCTGACATGTGCGCTCAACGAAGACTCAAATCAGCCTGCGCATCCGCGTATTCTGATCAGAGGTTTCGTTGTCCGCATGAAGAAACTTTTCATCCTTCGCTATCCAAACTTGCGCCCGACGGAGATTCGTAAGCACAGGGTGTACGGAGATTCGTATGCACAGGGTGATTTGTCCATGTCCAAAGGTACGTTTTCTAACGTTTCGAGTCAATGGCAGTGTCATTCGTACAAATATGGAACCATTCTCATGCTGATTGTGCTAAACAAATAAAAGAAACCGGATTTAGTGGATAATAAGACTAGCAGATGACAAATGAATGATTTAGTTTCTAGAACTGAGAAGTCAAAACTTTCTTTAAGCAGGGATAAACGAATGTTTGATTGGTAAATTAACGAAAGTTATTTAGTGTATGAAATTAATATTTTATTTTATTTTTATTACGACGCGATTTTGACGCAGCAAGAACATGTGATATCAACCCAAGTCTAATACATTGTCAAATATTGATATTGATTTATAGGCCTTATACCTATATTAATTAAATGTTCAGAACATAAATAATGTTACCCAGGAGAGGTCACTTCTGGGTCACAAAAATGAAACACCGCCTTTTTGTTGCATATGAAGAAAGGGTGTCGAACAAATATTGGCTGTTTTCAGAAGGAAACAAAATTAATTTTGGCAGGTTTGGAAGGAAGCAAAATCAATTTTGACAGAGTTACTGCCCCTGAAAAGGTATCTGTATACCCCATCACGAAAACATACCTATATAATTTTGACCTCTTTAAACCCTACTTTTATACAGTAAAACTGGGGTTTAAGGGGGTATACATTATTTTTATTATTTCAGCTCAAAACATAGATTATGGGTACTCGTTAGAACCGCCTCGACGAGGCGGTTCTAACGAGTACCCACAATCTATGTTTTGAGCAGAAATATGAAAAAAATATCAGAATCTTCTGTTCAATTCACCCACGATTATTACATAGGACTGGTCTTATTCTTTCATGTCGTACTTGTTTTATTTATTCCTACCATATTTACGCTATATATTCGGGTAACTCCGATCCATATACTTTGTCTAAAACTTCAAATTTGAACAAGGTCCATATAAGTATCTGCTGACATGACTAAAATAGCTCGCTGGATGACAAACAGTGTAGACCCGGATGAGACGCCGCGTTTTGCTGCGTCTCATCTGGGTGCACACTGCTTGCTTAAGCTTATCTGACCGAATACATAGGAAAAAAAAATACAGTATTTTTTTTGCGTCTTTTGTGTCTCTGGCCTCTCCTGGCTAATGTTATTTCTATTTTCTTGGTACATTTATACATCTAAAATAAGCAAGAGGCAATAAGTGTCAGTCATCTAGAAATGTGTTAATATTAGCACCTCTTCTTGCCAATTTCAGATAAGCAATAGTTCCGTTTGACAAATTAGAGGCATACTCGTGCTCTTGGGAATAATCCAACTTGACAGACGGATAATCAATGACACATGCCGCATTCTCTTTTGAAGAGATTTTAGATACCACATAAGAAAACCAACATCATTTACACGATCACGCGTCGCATATGTCGCGAGACTGTTCAGGACCATTTGTCAGGCGCAAGGAATGCCCAATGTCATTTGCGCCCAATAAAGACTCGAATCAGCCTGCGCGGAAGTCTTAACCCTTAAAGCGCCAAGAAAACCTGCATCTGAAAATGTCGTCTGTTTATGTCGTCTGCTGAATATTCTTGCAAACTTTTCAAACCTATTTTTGCAAACAGGCAAACAGTGTGGACCCAGATCAAACTGCTCCTAAAGGAGCAGTCTGATCTGGGTCCACACTGTTTGCAGTAGTGCTTTTTAAAGTAACCAGCAGAAGACAAAGCAGACGACAATAGTTGTGATTGGCGTTTTAAGGGTTAACTGTCTGTTTGAAGAGGGCTAACAACAGCAACAGTAGTGTTAGTGCCATTTCGAGGCTGTGAAAAGTCTCTCCGTACTTCACTTTAGTGAAGTATATGTATATATATATTCTGGTCCCCTGTGATCATTGAGCCCGTTCCGTGACATTTGAACATTTATATCAGGGCCACTGATGAGGCCTTATTGGCCGAAACTGGCTAGCCATGGCCAGAAAATTTGACATTTCAAGTGGTTAAAGTTTTGTGAGTGTATTTATTGCTCCCAAGGGTCATTCCTTTTAGAATAGATTTATATACCTGACAACCAACAGAATGCCAAGCGAACATTTTGATCAGACTGCGGATTTCCAGGCTGATGTCGGTCTTCGCTGGGCGCATATGTCTTATACTACATTTCCTTTCGTTGCAGTCCATCTATGTTTGTGAAATGAAATATTTAAGTTTTGCAGATCTGAAGTAAGAACACAAGAAAACCACAAATAGGACCACGATTGGCCCTAATACAGAATCGATAGTAAGGCGACAACATTCTGTAACAGATTAAGGAGGAAGCAGTCACTTTGTCTGACGACCGACCTAACGCCTTGCAATTAACATTACGAAAACACGCCTATTCAAATATACTGAAAATTTCACCACCAAAAAATGAAGATTTTCAGAGAAAAAATTCTGATATTTTTCATATTTCTGCTCAAAACATAGATTGTGTGTACTCGTTAGAACCGCCTCGACGAGGCGGTTCTAACGAGTACCCACAATCTATGTTTTGAGCAGAAATAAGAAAAATAATGTATACCCCTGTAAACCCCAGTTTTACTATATAAAAATGGGGTTTGAGGGGGTCAAAATTATATAGGTATGTTTTCGTGATGTTGAGGGAAGCTAAGTTATCACATATTACTGGGTTAACAACCATGTTCGCAGTTTGTAGCCTAATGTCCCTCTTTTTGTGGCGACTGATAATCTTTTTTCAATTGTTTTGAAAAAAAGTGTTGTGTCAACCATCTTTCTGAATGTATAGACTAAGTCACCATACAATTCAAGTGCTTCAGTATTTTTTAAAATAAAAGTATGTTTGACCCCTTAAAACAGAAAAGTCCATTATACCGTAGACTTCCGTGGTCTGTGGACACATTTTGAGAGAGAAGAATACTGGTTCGAGGGGTGAAACTTTTATTTTAAAAATATTGAAGCACCCTTATTTTCAAGTTTTTGACCGGAAGTAAAGATGTGTTTGCTTATGTTTAACTGATGCGCAATCGCAGAATGAAGAAAACCAAAACGAGATATTTATAATCAAATCTGTTTTGCATTTTTTCTATTGCAAATTGAAGAATCAAAGGTAACGGATCACTAAAGTCTAGTTTCATTGGTCATATGAAGTGAAATAATACGTTCATTTAAGGGTAGGTAGATAAACCATTGGTTATTTCCCCATTTTGCCAGATTTGAATGTCAGATAAATGGATTTACATAATTAACATATGTTCTTGATAGAGTGGATTAAAAGATCGCTCATACCGTATCTTTTAAAATTCGACCTCATCAACTTAGACTTTTAGAGAGAATCTCCGCATTAATCGTAGATATCTTTCCACTAGTGACAAAACCTTTTGCAAGACCCTCGTATCATTACTTTGGTATTGCATTTTATTGGAATTTCTATGCAGCGGTCCATTCCCGTGTGACAGCCAGAGAACACATTCCTTTTTTTCGATTCAGAAAATTCTGGAATAATTTAATTAAAATTCATGAAACCTCAAGTAAAATAACTAACTGCCGTACAAAACGAAATGAAATCCTGCAGCTCAGCAACTCAAACAGGAAAGTGCTTTAGATTTGTAAGTGCTTCGTAAAAGTACAAGCAACCGTAAAATGCCCAGACCATACAGAAAGGGTGCTTCCATCACGAAAACATACCTATATAATTTTGACCCCTTTAACCCAACTTTTGTATAGAAAAACTGGGGTTTACAGGGGTATACATTATTTTTCTTATTTCTGCTCAAAAACATAGATTGTGGGTATTCGTTAGAACCGCCTTGGCGAGGCGGTTCTAACGAGTACCCACAATTTATGTTTTGAGCAGAAATAGGAAAAATATCGGAGTTTTTTATCTGAAAATTTTCAGTTTTTGGAGATGAAATTTTCTCTATATTTGAATAGGCGTGTTTTCGTAATGCAAATTTTATGCAAACCGCTAACACAAAGATCAGTGTTCACAGTCTGATTAGAGCCTTTGCTATTCATCAGTATGTTTTATAGTAACTAAGGATACTCTTGGGGACCTTAAGACAACTGGTAGATTTTATGCTATTTTACAAGGGAAACACCTTTTGAGATTTTTGGCTATTCTGAATTCCAAGCCCCTCTGGAACGTGGTATACTCTTAAATGAAAGAAATTGCTCCCGGGACATCAATGTTATTTTTCCCCTTTAGAGTAAACCTCTTTTTGAAAGTGGGCTAAAACAATGTTTACAGACTACTTCCCCTGAAAGTGTATCAATTCCCCTTAAACAGCCGAAACAAAATTGATCAGTTTTTTCACATGCTAATACGTCCCATATTAACTTATGGATCTGAAATTTGGATAGGTGCTTTTACCATTAGATACTCTTTTCTTCGAAAAATACCATAACAGATTTGGTAAATTTTCACCCGGAAGTCATAAAAGGTCATCAAACTTTGCTTCTAGACTTTAATAAGGAACTTTATTACCTGCCAAGCACTGACATTCAGTAAGCGTTTAAACAAGCTTCCATTAACCTATTTTCTAAAACTTAATGAAGTTGACAAATCCCTCCATCATGAAGGTAACAGAAGCTGGTATTTTTTAATCAAACTGCTCTGCATATATTGGATGTCAGTGCTACTAACTTGGATTGCCGGGATGTATCACATAAGATTTCGAAAAAGTATTGTTCAGACATATATGAAGATATAAATTTATTTAAACGTGAAATAAACGACAATAAGCCGCATGCTTTAAATATATGATAGTTTCTGTTTGCAATCCTATTTATCATTTCGGCTTCCAAAGTTGTTAACAAAAGAGCTTACAACAACTTAGAATCAGTGCTCATGATTTATTAATTGAACGTTACCGTTATTTTAAACCAAGATTTCCACGTGAGCAGAGAATTGGTGTTCAGTGCAATCAGATAGAAGATGAGGAACATTTTTTCCTATTTTATACTTAATATACAGATTTGAAGATTACATTAGTACTGTCACAAGTTGAGGGTTGCTAAAAAGTTTCAGCAGTGATAAAGTTTAAAATATGTTAAGTAGAACATAGGGGTCTTATGGTTTGATATTTCATGCATTCTTTTCTCCTAAAAAGACAATTTGTATGAAATATCAAAGGCTTAATAAATTAAAGTAAAAAAATGATTGCCTTTGGAAACAAACAAACTCCCGAAAATCGGAGATTCGGTTTGATCGAGTCTCTTCATATGCAGCACTGCATTACGAAAACATGCCTATTCAAATATATTGAAAATTTTACCACCAAAAAATGAAAATTTTCAGATAAAATTTTTTGATATTTTTCATATTTCTGCTCAAAACATAGATTGTGGGTACTCGTTAGAACCACCTCGCCGAGGCGGTTCTAACGAGTACACACAATCTATGTTTTGAGCAGAAATAAGAAAAATAATTTATACCCCTGTAAACCCTAGTTTTACTATATAAAAGTGGGTTTTAAGGGGGTCAAAATTATATAGGTATGTTTTCGTGATGGTAGTTTGCGAGGCTGCATATGCTCCTAAAGTGCCGGCTTAAGTGGTATTCGATTTTCAACATAACCAGGATGAGCTCAATGATCCCAAAGGAAATAAAATATAACCTGCACTATGATGATGTACGTGAAGATTTTACGGTCGCCACACACAATACCAGCGACAGTAGAGTAAAATAAAAGTAAAACAGGATTGCCTTTGGAAACAAAGAATACACAAAATTACGAAAATCTAAGACTCGCTTTGACTGAGTTGCTTCGAATGCTTTATCAATTTATTAGTTCTGATTTTCCATTAGGATTAAATGTATTTCCAATCCATAATTTCTTAGATGAGGCTGAGTATTCACAAATTCAATTTACATACACTGTGCTTTAACATTTGTTTCTCTTCCATTATATGCAACGCATTTACAGTGGACAACACTTGCTGCTTTTTATGCCATACATAAGTATAATAACATCTCCTACTGTATATGCCACAACCGTAGCATTACGAAAACACTCCTATTCAAATGTATAGAAAATTTCACCTCCAAAAACTGAAAATTTTCAGATACAAAAACTCCGATATTTTTCATATTTCTGCTAAAAACATAGATTGTGGGTACTCGTTAGAACCGCCTCGGCGAGGCGGTTCTAACGAATACCCACAATCTATGTTTTGAGCAGAAATATGAAAAATAATGTATACCCCTGTAAACCCCAGTTTTACTATATAAAAGTGGGGTTTAAGGGGGTCAGATTTATATAGGCATGTTTTCGTAATGGTATGAAATACGACAATTGCTTAATAAAGTGTATATTAACTTGGTCCACACAACTTTCCAGCTTATTTGAACCGCACTCAAACACAGTAAAACAAAGGTAAGAGAAAAGTCCAGGGCATCACGAAAACACGCCTATATAGTTTTGACCCCCTTAAACCCCACATTTATACAGTAAAACTGGGGTTTAAGGGGTAAACATTAATTTTCTTATTTCTGCTCAAAAACATAGATTGTGGGCACTCGTTATTCGTTAGAACCGCCTCGCCGAGGCGAGTACCTACAATCTATGTTTTGAGCAGAAATATGAAAAATATCCGAATTTTTATTTGAAATTTTGCTTTTTTTTATGGTAAAATTTTCAGTATATTTGAATAGGCGTGTTTTCGTTATGGAGTGCCACAATCACAAACCGCAACCCTTCCCAGCAGGAAAGGCAAAAGTCCTGAGCAGACAGCTAGTGTCGTAATTTGAGATGACATCTGATTTGAGATGACATCTGATTTGAGACAACATCTTGCATACTTCTTGAAAACACTCGTTGTTTTATGATGGATGTTGTTACACCAGTGATGTCAAGATTGCAGAGAATTATGCAGTTTATGGTATTCAGCTGGCAAGATATATAGACGTCTTCAATCAGAATAGATGTACATGTTTATTTTTTTGATGTAATCAACTATAAGTAAACGTGTTTTAATATAAAATGCATTTGAGTATGTTGGTTTTATGAAAATGCGGCCTGAAAACTGATAAAATAATCACGATCTGGAAAAAGAATAACTTTTGAATGCTTGCCTTTCTGGTTAACATTTTTTGTTTTACTACTTTTTACCCAGAAGTAGGCATTGACATTTCATACAAATTGCCTCCTTAGGGGACAAGATTTCAATTTTTATTCTTGAAATATATATATATATATATATATATATATATATATATATATATATATATATATATATATATATATATATATATATAACGAATGTGTTTACTTCCGAAATTGCCCCTAGAGTGGCAAAAGTTAAATCAACACAAGATATGTTTAATGTAGACTTCTTGTATCAACCTGGAGGCAATCAGGAGCTGTCTCAAAGGAACATGACAGACAAAACAGTTCCTTGAAGACATTTTTCTTTTAACATTTAATCATCTGAATTTAAATGGCAACAGACGACATGTTAAATTCATTCCTGCTTCCTGAAAGCGGTACTTTATAATTATTTTTAGATAATACCATTTAGAGGCAATGGCAATGAATTTTTAGACATTATAATTGACCTGATGAAAATATGAAAACTATCATTTATGTGTCGTCTGCTAATTGCCCACGGAAATTGGTAAAAATAAAGACGATTGCTACTTCATACGACATATAAGTTCCTGAAGAATTTCTACTGATAACGAAATGATATTATCAAAGAAACATTTGTTGGAGAATAGTGTGCCGCAAGTATTGCTTAAAAATGTAAATTAATTCCTACTTCCAACAAACCTAATTTTCAATAAGGCAATAAGGCACTGCACACGAACAACTACCTCGCTTTCTGACCTTATCCCATATTGTGTGACATGATCCCTTATTATGTGTTCATATATATTTTATATTCCCTGATCCCATATTGTATGACCTGATCCAATGTCGTGTGACAGATCCCGTATTGTATGACCATATTCCATTTTGCATTACATGATCCCCACATTGTCTGACTTGATTCCATATTGCGTAAATACTTTATTTGTAGAGCCCAGCAAAACATCACTGGCTCAAGTAGCTAATAATTTGTTATGATTATTCAAAAATAAGCTTCTAGCAGAATAAGAATAAAAAAGCTTTTAACCCTATTGAAGGCTGATGAAAGATAATACCAGACAACCACAATGATTAATATGTTTTTTTGTTTTTTTTTATTTTATTTTATTTTTTTTTATTTTTTGGCTAAAAATGGGAATTGACATTCTGTGAGGACCGTCCATGAAAGGGAAAGACAGTATTAAAAAGTTTTACCAAGTTCAAGCATTATATACTTCGTATCAAAAGATGGTGATAACGTTGTCCTATGATGCCGTACTGCACAAAAGGATAAAAATGAACGTGTCTACTGTATGTATATTAAAAGATATTCAAATTGAATTAACTCGACATATTTCAAGAAAGTGATAGAGTTGAAGTAGCTATAGAAAAGACACAGCGTTAACGCCAATAACTGATTGTCTTTAGGAAATTCTAAATCGGGTTTCCTTTGTGTATATATTAGTAAAACTTTGGATAAACCTGAATTTTCTGATCACTTTAGTAAAATTGTCAATCACGGTTGACAACTCATTTTGCTTACCACTTGCACACCGGTGGATCAGGGTTTAGACTCTGTAACTATCCATTTAGATGACCTGGATCGGAACTATTTATGTTTGTTTCTCGGCTCACCTGGGTTCAACGGGTGGTTTTCTTTCGCTCCAGTAGTCCAGTAGTTTTGGTTGACACCCCTGGGATCTCCACATGCAATCTGTGCTTCATTATAGGCTTTATCTGTGATTATTGCTTCATGGATGAGATAAAAGACCACTATGCGGACCAAACAAATATATATGTTTTTCACAACAATGGAATCAGAGGGCAAGGGTTTGAATCCCGTAAAGCTAGCGAGCCCTAAGTAATTTATTACTGACCTTTCCAATGCGCACTTTCATTGTGGTACTTTTTGTTACAAGTTCTGCAGTGTTTCACTTACAATTTTTGTGCTTTTAATATTTATCATTGATATGTAAGTTCAATTAAGTTTAGGTAAAAGAGTTGCCACCTTTTGGGGAAAGGGTGCCAGCTCTGCTTCCATTTGTTCTTTTTGTGGTTGTTTAATTGTGTTGGTCTGTCTGCCCGTTTGATGTTGAGAAATTGATGTGGATCTGGTCGTACAAATTTCTGAGTTCACTTACTTACATTCCATTTGGATCGCAACATGAGACAAATTACCTTCTAACATATCCGCCAAGGAAACCCCAAATCTGCCTGCACAACCGCGAAATCTGCTCAGAATTTTTGTTGTCCGCGTGTCAAAACTTCGCATTTTTGGCTATTCAAAATGCGCAAAGTGAAGATTATGATCAGACTTCGTGAATGCGAAGGATGATCTGAATCTTCGCGGGACGCACATGTCCGAAAGTACGTTTTCTGACTTTCAGGTTCATTTGTTGGCTTTCATCCATGACATGATAACCTGTTTAAAGCCCGTATTCTCTTTAATTTTTTCAGTCTCTGGACAGAATCCACAGGGTCAAAATGATGGTATTTTGCTTTGTTTGCAGTAAATATGGCATACTGTTTCATGCAAAGTATATACGTCAGATAACAAAGGAACAGGAACGTTAGAATACATATTTCTAGCATTTGTTTTTGTATGTTAGAACAGAAGTTTAGTAAGAGATACGATTTTTATTTTAAACAAATTCTGATTGGATGGGATCACTGCTAGGAGAAAAGGTAGTACATAACTAGGAGCTACATGCAGTCCTAATCAAATATGGGACATCTCACCTGTCTCTTTGAAACGTGGATGAGATTTCTAACGATGTATATCGCTTGATCCAGACACATGATTATACGACCAGAATGATTAGCAAACAAACCTCGAAACGCACATCAATAGTAAGTTATCCATGTACTC
The DNA here is from genome assembly GCA_964016985.1 of Anodontia alba. Taxonomy (NCBI): domain Eukaryota; kingdom Metazoa; phylum Mollusca; class Bivalvia; order Lucinida; family Lucinidae; genus Anodontia; species Anodontia alba. The sequence goes on along the minus strand of OZ024822.1, from coordinate 21,917,204 downwards.
CAATTAACCCCGTGCAATCCATATAATCAGCGCATTAGATGCAAACTAGCCGCTGCTTGCAATTCCGCATAACTGCTGGTGTACTGAAAACGAAGCCAATTCGCTAGATTTCTACAATTTGAGTTGATAGTATAATACGCTTGTATTTTTTGCGTTGTTATCGCAAAATATAAAATGTTTCTAGTTTTATTTTTTTAACGCTAAGTATAAAATTTTTTGACGTTCATAACGTAAAGTGTAGAATGTTTTTACCTTTTTGTGCTGTAAACGGAAAGAATATGTTTCATTCTTTTTGCGTCGTTAGCTCAAAGTACATATTATTTCTACATTTTGCTTTGTTAAAGCAACGTATACAATGTTTATACTTTTGCGTCGTTTACTCTCAGTATAGAATGTTATTGCATTTTGCGTCGTGAACAGACAGTATAGACTGTTTCTACGTTTTGCGCAGTTAACGCATAAACAACTGACACATTCTATACTTCCTGCTCATGAAAAGGTAGAAAATTCTATTGTTTGTGTTCATAGGAACGACACTCATTTGGTTCATTTCAGTTTCTTGTTTCTTTAAAATTCGTAGGTTTTCTCTTACCTTTTTTGTGACAATACATACTAACGGTTGGAAATTTCTACATCTCGTACTGCTAACTATGTAGAATATTTTTACATTTTTTACAATATTATCAAGGCAGAAATATTTTTTCTATATTTTGCTTTGATATAACCAATGTCAACGCAAACCAGGAATGTTTAAACTTTGAAACTATCATTTGTGTATCTGGAATTATTAGAAGACATCAGTTGTCTTTTTTCCCGTCCGTCCGTCAGTTCGTCAAATAATCGTGTCCGCTCCGTAATTCCGCTCCGTTTGAAGCATGTGACAGCTTTTCCACATTGTTTTTTAAAGGGAAAAAGGTAAGAGAAAAGTCCAAGAACACAAGAACAAAATGACACACGGAAAGACCTTCAACAAATCGCCTCGTAGAATAAACCAAAAAGCAACAAAGAGTAAGACTAACACCGGGACCACCGCCTTAAAACGATCGGTAGAGCAACCACCGGGGGGGTTTAAAGCACTTTTACAGCTAGCTAACTTCACCCTGGGTCCCGATGCTACTCTTAATACAGAAACACATAAAAATTCGGTTCGCATAAAGGCTCCCAACTCAGTCAATGCATCAAAGCGAAAACACAAAAATCAAATTAATCACTATAATAAACAAAGACGAGTACTCATGTCTAATTCTACTGTATGCCAGAGTAAATGAAAACCAATAGCTGAACCACGGCGGGCCAAGCCAAAGACATATCGTCAAGCCCCAACCTACTGGTTAAAGTAACCTTTTTAATTGGAGTTTTATGATTTAAATTCGAAACATATGATTTGCGTTTGGAGGCCTTTATTGTTCGACGAGCCTTCGCTTTGAAATTCTTAACGTTATTCAAATTCTCCTTTGTTGGATATCTGCAGAACTTTGATAATGCTTGCTTGCGCTGTTTTATGGCATCTTTGCATTCATCATTGTACCATGGCTTGCTTTTCTTTGGATTTGTCGAGGTTTTCGGTATACTTTTGTTAAAGATGTCAAGAAGAGAAGAAGTAAAATCATCTAGAGGATCCAAGGAATTGTTAAACTTATCTATTTTGAGACTTTCTTCGCATAATGAGTGATACAATTCCCAGTTTTCTTTATTTAGTTTCCACTTTGCGTTGTGATCGTTCGTGGAATTATTTACGCTTTCAATAATAACAGGGAAGTGATCACTTCCATGTTGATCTCCACTGACCATCCAGTCGAAATCTAGTAGGAGAGATGGATGGCACATGGAAAGATCTAAAGAAGAGAATTTTCCAGTTGCAGGATGGAGATAAGTGTGAGATTTGTCATTCATAAGACAAAGGTCGTTTTTGGTTATAAAGTCTTCAATAATATTACCTTTAGGGTTGTTACCTTTACATCCACAAAGGATATTGTGACCATTGAAGTCACCAACTAGTATATAGGGTGAATGAAGTTGTTTCAGTAAAGTGTCTAAATGTTCGGTCTCTAAATGAAAATTCGGAGGTATATACAGAAAATCAGGCCAACCTCTGTTTTTTTTCTCCTCGATATGTGTCTTTGTTTGACTTCTGGTTCCGTTGTATGTTTGAACTGTTTGTCTTTGCAGTTCTTCTGTTTGGCTGTTTGTGTTTGTTGTACTTGATTGAACTGCAGAGTGGATGATAGTAATTGGATCAGTTTGAGTGGCAGTATTAACCACAGAAACTTTTTTCATAGAAAAATGGGTGATGTTTGCATAACTAATTCCAGGAATTGGGAGAGGGGCTTCAACAAGTTTCCGCGCTTCGACGAAAGAAATATTTCTGGTGAACTTTAAACGTAAGATTTCTTTGTCTTTGTGCCAAATTCGACATTCTTTAGAATCAGCACTGTGTTTTTCACCACAATTAACACAGTGTAGTTCGTTTGTACATCTACTTTCGAGGTGTTCGTCTGTTTGACGAAGACACATTTCGTAACTTTCTTTTTGCATCTGGAAAGTCAAGCCCATACTAAAAAGGGGTCTATTTTTAAAGGACAGAATCTTATCTCCCCTGAAAACTACTTTAACCATAGTGCAGATTATATTTCATTTATTTTTGGATCATTGGGCCAATATGGTGTCTTTTGAAAGTAGAGCTGCTCATGTATACGCTAGAGGGCGTAAGCAGTGTTGCAAACTTCATTACTGCTTATGAAGAGTGTAGTATGTAGTGTGTTGTTTTTCCAAAGGCAATCTTTTTGACGTTTATTTAAACCCCCAGTGGTTTATACTGCTGTCCTTTCAAAAATATAAATGAAGTTACACAGGAAAGGCCACAATCCCGAAACTCAGCCTTTCCTAGGCACAGAAAGACAAACAGGTGAGGAACAAACAATGACAAAATACAATGACACATTTGTAAGAACCACAATACAAACAAATAAACAAAAAACTGCAACAAACCTGTACCTGTTTCTGCTGACGACTCCAGTACGGTTCCTCTGTTGCAGTTCCTCTTTCGCTTCTTCTTCTGTAGTCCCAGGAAAGCAATGTTGCGGCCGTAAAGAGTCTCACCGTACATCATCATAGTGCAGGTTATATTGTATTTTCTTTGGGCTTATTGTGCCCGTCCTGGTTATTTTGAAAATCGAGTACCACTTAACCCTGCGCTAGGGGCGTATGCAGCCTCGCAAACTACAGTGTTGCATATGAAGAGACTCAATCAAACTGAGTCTCCGATGTTCGTGATTTTGTGTGTTCTTTGTTTCCAAAGGCAATCCTTTTTGACTTTTATTTGATTGGTATCTTTCGTGGATGACTTAATTTATATATTTAGGAGACTTCAATGTGGATGAAATAACTTGTAGCTGCGTAAGATTATATGGAAATGCTATAGTATATGTTTGTTACTGACCGCTCGAAGGCGTTTCCCATAATTTACCTTGTGTTAGTTTTCTCTGTTTCTGTACACACATTATTTTTAGTTTGGTTTATGTGTCCCGTATTTTCTTACTTCTTTATGCCAAATGGACTCTGCTACCTCAACTCTTTGGACAAATCCTTTTTCCATTAGAAATGGTGTCTGGTTGGATTTTATCATTAGTATTTTATATAGAAATTCCTGAATTTAATGCAAACAGTGTTGACCCTGATCAGACACCACATTCTGCGGCGTCTGTTCTGGGACTATACTGTTTGCAAATATCCGTTTTATGGGACACAAAGCACAAATGTTTTAACTCATTTAAGCCTGGCGTCCCATAAATGGTACATAGGCAAACAGTGTAGACCCTGGTCAGACGCCGCAGAACGCGGCGTCTGATCAGGGTCTACACTTGTTTGCATTAAGTTCAGAAATTTCTACAAAGCACGATAATAATAAAAACTAACCAGACACCCCTTATATAGGAAATGGACCTGTTTAAAGAGTTAAGGTAGAAGGGTACACTCGGCATAAATGGGTTAATGTGGCTGAAAGCACTTGGTAGATTTTGCCACCATTTTTTGTTACAAAAGAGACAAGTTTTCTGACTTCTTGTTTGCTTTGCAGCTGATCACTCCATCCGCGCCCATCCTCTCAGAAAAGGGGCCTGCTGTGAAGGGAAAGAATTTGCACCCAAGGAGACAAAACAAGACTATATTTCAGAAGGTAGACAAAATAATTTTGAGAAAATTGTCTCTCTCAAATAAAAGTGTTTGTCCTGCTGACCTCGGATATACCCTGTCTTTGCAAACAGTGCAGATCCAGATCAGTTTGCTTCTGAAGAAGCCAACTGATCTGGATCTGCACTGTTTGCCAATTAGTATGTGAATTTATAGCAACAATCTTGATCAAGTGATCTGATTGGCTGAAAATTAAAAGTTGGCGTGGCATCTTAATTTATTCAGCAGGACAAGGGTTAAAATATTTAAGTGTCTGTCCATTTTGATTATTTCTTTGTGTCTGTTTTTGATTTTGTCTGTCAGACTTCAAAGGACAGATGCAGGTAAATATACAATTAGTAAATTGTATTTGTGTGTATTATGTAACAATAAATCCTGTACATTATGTTGAAAATCGTCTGTCGCAGCACAAGTTGGTTTCATTTCGTCGACAAGGTTTGCTTTTTTGTTTAAGCGACTACTACTCCATATCTTTACTTATATCCCCGCCTTTTTTTGGTTGAGAGTATACTGTTTTCACCTTGTCCGACCGTCCGACTGTCTGTCCGTCCGCCCGTTACGATTTGATTTCTGAGCGGAAGGTGGGTGGGAGCGGGGCATATCTTATGAGAATTGCTTATAAGCTCTTCTGGCCGAAGGCCAAAAGCGCTTATGTCATGGCATGGTACCTGTGCGTAGATTATTTGTATCAGTCAAAGAATTAACCCTACTGAAAATAAAGGCTATCCATCAAACATTATGGGAAAAGGAGCCATTTCAAATTGTGGTTATTTTTTCTCGTGTACGCATTAAAGTCAGTATTTTCTTCCAATTCTGTTGAAATTTGCATAGATTAGTTGCATTATCATAGACATCAACCCTATCAAAAATGAAATAAATCCAAGAAACGTTACAGGAAAGGAACCATTTCAAATTTTGGTTATTTTTTTTCTCGTTTATGCGATAAAGTCCACACTTTTTATTCAATTCTTTGAAACTTGCAATGTATCATCATAGACATAAACCCTATTGAAAAAAAAAAATCTGTCGAATAGTTTCGGAAAAAGAGACATTTGGAACTTTTAATTTTCCTATTGTATATATATATATATGTAGACAACATAGTCAATGGCAACTTTTCATTTTACTTTTCTATTACATCACTATATCATTTTTTTTTTCATTAAATACTTGAACCATCTAAAAATTGGAGAAAATCTGATAAAAGGAAAGGGAGGGTTTAAAAAAAGTATTTGTTTTCCTATAGAATATAGGATGAATTAGGGATTAGGGTCTTTATAATTATGGTTATGTTCAATTCCCATTGGCGGAAAGATTTTTCTTGGTAAACTGGCCAGGTGACCTTATGTCATGGCGAGGTTCCATTTGTCCGTGCTTTCTTCCGTCTTTGCACCTGTTGTCTGTACCTCATTATACCATTTATTTTTGATGCAGCAAAAGCTTTAAATTATCACCAAACTACGAATTTTAGACTCTTGAAAGATTATGCTGACAACGACATTTGTAAAACTAAAAGTCAATAGTTCACAGACAGGGTAGAAAACAATGTGGGATAAGGAGAAATTGCAGGTTCTTAGCGGTGTCTCCTTTTCATGCAATGTTTTGAATAGAACTTTGCCGCAGACATATTAAACTTTGGTATTATTTGGTATGAGATTAAGTGTTTATTGCGACTAATTCAGCCTGCAATTCATGAAAACATACGTTTTGTAAAAAATTTTCATAATAAATGGGTTTTAATTTGTGAAATTCGTTTTCTATGCAGTGTAATGATACACAATGATATTCATATTATTATCAATGGTTCCCACATTTTGGTTCGAATCATGAAAGTTGCAATTTGGAAACAGTCTTTTCTAAATAGCCTTCTTAAACTCAAAAAGCTTGCCTTCGGAAACAAAAAAAAAAAAAAAACAAAAAAAAAAAAAACACACTACAGATTAGAAAATGGGCGTCTCAGTTTTATTGAGATTCTTCATAAGCAGTAATAAAGTTTGCAACACTGTTTACCCCCTCTAGCGTATACATAAGCAGAACTCCATTTTAAAATATACCTCAATAGGCCCAATGATTCCAAAGGGAATGAAATATAATCTGCATTATGGTGATGTAAGGGGAGACGTTCTACCGCCTCCACACGGAACTAACACCAGCTGCAGTGTAGAAAATAAACGTCAAAAAGATTGCCTTTGAAAACAAAGAACGCACTAAGGATTAGAAAATGGGAGTCTTGGTTTTATTGAGACTCTTTATAAGCATTAATTAAGTTTGCAAAATTGGTTGCCTAAACTTCACAAAAGACCATACAAAGCACGGCTGTTTGCAAATTCAAGCTCTTGTACTACTACTGAACTTTCTAAATTGTTGACTTCTTGTTTTACTGCCATCAGAAAGCATGTGACTAAATATTGCGACAAGGTCTATGAAAGATCAGGTAAGAATCTCTTTAAGTACATTAAAAAAATCGAATGAAGTTTTAAATAATCTAAACTCCAGAAGTTTTTGGCCATCAAGTCTGTCTACGAATCATTTTCTACGCTTTACACTACACTACTTCATAATCTTTTAAAAGAAAAAGAATGATTTAATTGAATGGATATTTCATAGAGAAGATTCCCTCAATCATGCATGTAACGGAAGAAATGCTTTTTTTTTATTTCTGAAAAGCATAGACATTATACCTTATGGTTATTTCAGAAAGTGTGTAAAGCTCTCATTTTTCTACTTTATACTATCTATATATTTGGTACTAAGGTATTTAGACAAATTGTGGGCATTCCCATCACGAAAACATACCTATATAAGTTTGACCCCCCTTAAACCCCACTTTTATACATAAACACTGGGGTTTACAGGGGTATACATTATTTTTCTTATTTCTGCTCAAAACATAGATTGTGGGTATTCGTTAGACCCGCCTCGACAAGGCAGTTCTAACGAGTACCCACAATCTATGTTTTGAGCAGAAATATGAAAAAAATCAGAATTTTTTATCTGAAAATTTTAATTTTTTGGTGGTAAAATTTTCAGTGTATTTGAATAGGCAGTTTTCGTAATGGGTGGGTGCGAATTAGGCGCCGCTTGTGGCTGATTTTTTCTTTATGACGTCTCTTTCTGAAGATAAACAATCTGAAGTTATTGAAGCTTTCAGTTCGACGTCTAGATATTTGGACCTTTATTAAATATTAAAAATAAGTACTTACATGGTTTGATCAGTCAAATTTATCCTTCAGAGCTTCAAATAAAATAAGCAAATTCCCCCGAAACTGAAGTCCCGTTTTTGGATTTGCATGTGTCTATTTTGGATGGGTTTATTTCATGCAAAATTTATGATAAACGCGATGATTTTGATTTTGAGATTGTTAATTAACCTTGCTTGGACATGTGGATGGGGATGTTCCCTGTCGAGCATCCCACGGTGTTTATATCTCGCAACGTATTCGGTTCGCCAGAGTGTCTAGTCATGTTACTGACTTCAACATGCAAAGTAGTTGCGGTCATGGTACCAAAGCCGTAATCCAAAATCATAAATCCATAAACGAATGACGAATCAGAATGTTCAGACCAACAGACATGGACCCCAGAACAAAGGGTGTAATCAGGCGTCCGCGGATAGTAAGCATTACTTGGTAAGCAAGCTTCGCCCACCATGCCCATGGGCCTGAACGAAGGAAATATCGGTAGAAGCGTATGTCCGGGATTTGGGAAGTCTACTTATGGCGCGTCACTGGCAAAAACATCAGAAACAATTCTGGAAACTGCCACATTGTAGGGATTGACTAGATCATGATGTCTCCCATAGAACTTCTTAAGTGTTGCTACCAGTTTGGTTTTTTGATACCCCTGGCTCAACAACTTTTGAGTGAGCACTTTCCCACGCTCCATGAAGTCCTGATAATTTGAACAGGTTCTGGCATAACGGATTAACTGTGAAACGTAAACGCCGTATGCTGGTGCAGAAGGGATATTACTGCTCAGGAAAGGAAAGTTAACAATGGGAAAATTGAAGTCATCCCGTTTGTCGTAAAGCCTAGTAGTAAGCTTTCCATTGTCGATGTAGAGATAACAATCCAAGTATGAGGAGGAGGCTGAAGTCTCCGTTGTTTCCTTTATTTCAAGTTCACGTGGGTAGATGAATTCTAAATACTCTGCAAAATGAATTATTAACTGCTAAACTTCTAAATCAGGGTTATCGGTAACATAAACTCCGCAAAGCATTTCTTTAAATTTTACAGACGTCATTTCAATTTAGTTTCAAAATTCAGTTTAGAACTTAACTCTCTTCTGCAACAAGGCCTAACGGAACCTGCATTTTATGTTGACTTAGTATATAAATTCAGACAAAAATATGCTTGCAATAAATTTAGCACTCATTCTTCAATATATAAAGATTGGGTACAACATAAATGTAATACAACAGACTGCATGCATGATAGTCAACACAATCACAGTTAAAAACTTTGCTTCCCTCTTCGGTTGCATGCCGGCGGATCAAGCCTCAGATTCTTTAACGGCTCCGGCCTAAAGACTTTTAAGTAAGTCTGTTGGGGCTTGGTGCTTTGGCTCTGATCGGGCCCACCAGAGTCCAATTGTTGGTTTTCTTTTGCTTCAGCATTTCAGTTATTTCTTGCTGTCGAGTCCTCATCGTTGTTTCATCTCTGTATTCGTTTGAATTTTATGTTCTCGGAGATGTTGCACTGATGAGTTAGAAATCCTTCACGCAGACTGAAAAAAATGTCTTGTGTAAACCACAGCAGAACTTAGGATGAGGGTTGTGGTCATGTTGATTCGATTTAAGCCCCCTCCCCTACCCCCCACTCCCATAATATTTTACTGACTGTACATGTACATGTGTTGCATGTACGTTCTATTTTAGATAGCAGTTTGGCGAATGTTTGGGAAAGAGACTGTCCTTTTGGCTTTCTGCTTGTAGTGTTTTTATTGTGGTGCCGTTGTTTTAACTGCTTCCTTTTCCCCTTTGGTGTCTTGGACGGAAGGTGTTAGGTCATTGTAACGATTCTTGATCATTGCCTGCCTTTATCTGTACCGGTTGTGAAAACCGAAAAAAAAAAAAAGACAGACACTGTACTTGCCAGTAGAGCGATTCAGGCCCTCGTGGGCCTCTTGTTGATATTTCTTGTTTCAGTGGCTTTAAAAGGATGTTCCATGTGACTATGACCTTGCGTATGTATCTTTGTTTAAGTCAGCACATAAGAAAAAAGTATTGAACACATAAGAAACCAGCAAAGGCCCAGGCAAGCCGGCCTCGGTGACTCAGTTGGATGCGCCGTCCGACTGGAGACCAGGAGGTCGCGGGTTCAACCCCCGCCGATGTCGGCAACATTCTTTCGTGGAGATTGATCCTGAAATATTTTCTACGGTCATTCTCTCCCTTCCGCTGATTCAAGAAGGGCAGTTGTCAGTTTCTGGCGAAAGAAAGTGCACAATACTGGTTAACCGTTTAGAGGACTAAGCCTGCCCAGTAAACGTGTGGTTAGGTAAACTGACCGCGCTCGACATGACCACATTGGGTTGACTGGGCCGTAAAACTTTAACACAAACAAACAAAGGCCCAGGCGAGCCTTAGCATAAGGACAGTCTCACCTGATCCTTTGTTGTTTGCAGATATGTAATAGAGGCCTTGAAGAAACTTCAGGGCCAAGTTGTTCAAAACTAAGGATGTCGTTAGTTAACGTATCGTTAAAACTTTGATTATTAACCCTTGTCCTGCTGAACCCGGATATACCCTGCCTTTACAAACAGTGTAGATCCAGATCAGTTGGCTTCTGAAGAAGCAAACTGATCTAGATCTACACTGTTTGTCATTACGTATTTGAATTTGTATGAACAACTTGGATCAAGTATTCTGCTTGGCTGGAAATTAGAAGTAGGCGTGGCATCGTAATTTATTTAGCAGGACAAGGGTTAAATATGGCATATACGCTTATATTTTTGCTGAAAAATGTGAGTAGCTTTTCCATTACTACTCACATTTTTTTCAGCAAAAATAACTGTGAATTAGATACTGTACTTACTGGAGCAGTGAACATTTTGACCACTAACGAGCTCGTTAAGCTAACGATGCTTTGAAGAACTGGGCCCAGGTAAATACGCACGTCTGTAGCGCTAATAAGGGACTGCGCATACGCATTTGAAGAATCACAAAACGGAAAACCCGGATGTTTGTTTCGTATACCGGCTCCTTATTTTTGTTTTGATATATAATTTTATCTTGATTTTGTCACAAAAAAATAAATTTAAGTACATGAAGTTTGCAGACAATTGTATTGAATGAAGAATGTTAATTGAACGGGAAACTTGACAGACTGTGCCCTACTTATCTATCTTGATTGCATGCTTGCCATTTGTAGTGAATATAATTAGATTAATTTTGAATACTAAAACTAGCGATTGACATTTTAGCCAGACAGACTTGATAGCATCGAAGTTGAATTAAACTTGCATTTCGTTTATCTGCACAATTTATGTGCAATCAGTCTGGAGAATTTTACTCATTTTTTGTGCTTCGCATGCCGATGAATTTTGTTTAAATAAATGAAATTCTACATAGACGACTTATTGTCTTTTCAATTGGTTTTGAGATCCGCTTTGATTAATTAATTTGAATCATGTAATACAAAAGTGCATATAGCAGTATAATACGACATTTGCCATCTTTGAGATACTAGTATAATTTCTGTATTATATTATGCGATATATAAAATTGGCTATAACAATTGGTTTAAAAGACATTGCATAATATACAGCCAGAAAAGATTAAGCATCAAGTCGATAAACAACGCTAAATATTTTGTTTTCAATATATTTATTTATGGACAAATCCCAAAATCTGGAACCTTAGGTTTCAGAGGAGAAGTCGTATGAAGGTGTGAACGGACGACGGACGGACGGACGGCAAATGTTTACTATAGCTCATCCTAAGCTAAAAATTCAAAATCTTATTGCATATTGTGATGTTTTGATTCTGTCCGGGTATATATATATATATATATATATATATATATATATATATTCTTCCTTTTGTAGCTTCCTGTAAGCATATTATATATATAATTATGTCTGCTGACTCTAAAGGGCTAGGCGCTGCCGTCGTAGCCGGCGTGGGTTCGAACCTCACTCAGCCCAGTGGTATTTCATATTTCTCCATGTACACTTTTTCTGAAGTACTTGCGTCAGTAATGATCCTGGGCCGGAATTTTTTGTTGACGTTTGTTTAAATCTTAAATCATAATAGTATTTTCAAGCTTCAGTATCCCGTGGATCAGAGATTTCCTTGTATATAATGAGTGCGCTAGCACACTAAAAGTATACCCTATCCGACGGGTCATTCAGAGAAATCAAGCATAATACTGTTCCATAAAACTTGTTTTTTTAACAAACAAGCGTGGTGGTGTAGTGGTTATGTCTGCTGACCCTGAAGGACTAGGCTCTGCCGTTGTAGCCGGCGTGGGTTCGAACCTTTCTCAGCCCAGTCAGCCCAAAGGTATTTCATATTTCTCCCTTTACACTTTTTTCTGAAGTACTTGCATCAGTAATTATCCTGAGCCGGAATTCTTTGTTTAAATCTTAAATTATATATATATATATATATATATATATATATATATATATATATATATATATATATATATATATATATATATATATATATATATATATATATATATATACGGGTGTGTGTGTGTGTGTGTGTGTTTGTGCTTACAGGAAACTGCAAAACTTGTCTTCCATGTCAAATATGACTGGCCGAGTCAATGGCTAACCCGGCAGAAATACTTTCTGCATGCGTTTTAGAAAATGAAAACATCGTAAATTTACGGTTATTTTTTGCTACAATTGTCAATATGTTCATTTAAGGTAGCTGTCTTGTCGAAAAATCTCTTATTTGTTGTGTGTACACGGTTCTTCTATTACGTACTTTGACGCTCGTTTGCCCTATATAGTATTATTTGCATCCATTACATTTAAGGACGTAAATTACATTCTTGACGTCACAGGTAATTGTTTCATTATTATTTTACCTTTGAAGTCGTAAGAGTGACCTTCTTCTAAATAGTCACAAAGGGCATAGTTCGGGCAATAACAAATCTGAAACTTTAAGTTTATAAAGAGATATTGAATATCAAGGAAAATGAATATATTTTCAAGGGGTGTAAAACGGTGAAAATTAATTTGAAAATTGGTCTACTCTAAAAAGAAAGAATTCCCCGCGAGCACATTCATTTGTTTTGAAACAGACATCATTTTAGAAGGTATTTGTTATTCCATCACGAAATAATCCATATAATTTTGACCCGCTTAAACCCCACTTGTATATAGTAAACCTGGGGTTTACAAGGGTATACATTAATTTTCGTATTTCTGCTCAAAAAACATAAATTGTGGGTACTCGTTAGAACCACTTTGCCGAGGCAGTTCTGACGAATACCCACAATCTATGTTTTGAGCAGAAATATGAAAATTATCATTTTTTTATCTGAAAATTTTCAGTTTTTGGAGGTAAATTTGTCTTTATATGTGAATAGGCGTGTTTTCATAATGCAGAAAAGCAAAAATAAAGTCAAAAAATGTTGACCCCTGATATAAAAGAATGTATCACGCCCCTTAATCTGGGCTACGGTGTTATAATAGAAGTCCTTAATATAAGCCTTTACGGTGTCGTATCACAAAATCAAAAACAAAGAAGGCAGTCATAAGTACAGAACGCTTTGGACAACATGTTATTAACATTAACAAATCGAAAGAACTGATTAGATAACACAGATGCGCTGGTTGATCTGATCCGTACTTATGCGCTGCATGTCCTCTTGTCAGCTCTTTGTCACGGGCAAAATATATTTTTCAAAGAAAGGCTTTTGGACATGGAAAAGCCAAGGGCAAAATTAGTTTTGTTACGCATATGTATCATGCTATGGGCAACATCCATATGTAGAAAAAGCAATTCATCTTTTCTGTAAAACAAATATAAATTTGACGGCAAAGCACTAATTTTATAATGAACCTATCTTAAAGGATTTCCTACTCTTGCAATGGACAGGAATCTAGTCATAGGAAATTGTTTAAACGTATTTGGTAATCGTCAAATTATACAATACAATGTCTAGCCAATACACCTTAAATTAATCTTCTTTGCTCCTAGTTTTGAATAAAACCAAATTTCTGTTAAAGGCTCCATATTCCTCAAAAATAGACATTTTCTTATCAAAGAAAGATTTAATAAGTCATTATATGGCATTAATACAATAATAAAATGTGGAATCCGACAGCCTTAAAAATTTCAGTTAGTTTCTCGTACTTGAAATCAATTGATTTTTATCCTATCTCTGAATTAATGCTGCCAACATTGATTCAGAGATACCATAAGAAATCATTTAAGTTTTGATCCAGTTCAAAAACAAGAGACTAACTGAAATTTTACAGGCTGTCAGAGGCCACATTTTATGACTGTATCAAAACCAGATATCAGTTTATTCAATCCAATTCCGTGGATAAAAATGTCTAGTTTTTAGGAATATGGAACCTTTAAAATAAACAAGCGGACAAAATAATTGCGGTCATGGTACCTAAGCCATAATCCAAACTCATAAATCTGTAAACGAATGACGAATCAGAATATTCAGACCAACAGACATGGACCCCAGAATAAAGGGTGTAATCAGGCGTCCGCGGATAGTAAGCATTACTTGGCAAGCAAACAAATAAAATTTAATTTTCTTTGCAACCATAGTCACAATCAGAATGATAAAAGCAACCTCTCCGAGGGCCATTGAGAAAGATCTGATACGGGATGCGATAAAATGGTAAATATTAAAATATTATCGAAAATATTTCATTTCTTTTAAATAATCTCCTGTTGAGAACTTACAGGTTCTCTATACTTACGCTTTCACTGCAGAAATTGCCACCGTGTAATAGAAATATACTTTTCGGGTCTCGAAATCTATGAACGGAAAGCTACCTAGTAGTCTGCCCTTGGTATAGTGTTAAGGCACTAATATATCGCACTACCTAACACACTTTTCAAGCTATAATGTCTACCAGATAACAATATAGCTAAGTCTTGGAAAGAGGAAAAAAGTCATACGGGCATAGATCAGGATATTATGGGGGACGGGGTAATTTTTTGATTGATTCTTTTGGCAAATAGTCCTGAAAAGGTTTGGTTGTCCCGGTGGTGGTCCCGGTGTTAGTCTTACTCTTTGTTGCTTTGTGGTTTATTCTACGAGGCGATTTGTTGTATTTCTTACCATGTGTCATTTTGTTCTTGTTTTTTTTTTTAGTCCTTTTAGTATTGCGATTACCTCGCTTGGGGAAGAGAGAGCTAATCTTAGTGCTTTTCGTACGTTTGTTCTCTTTGTGCTTGTTTGGATTTGTCGGTTTCCCCTTCCTCTTGCTGTCTGGGAAGGGCTGCGGTTTGTGATTGTGGCACTCCCTGGACTTTTCTCTTACCTGTTTTTTTTTTTTTTTTTTTGCTTTTTTGAGTTGGTGCATGGTCACGTATCAAACTGACGTTGCGTAAGCCAGTTGTTTGGATACCGTTTAATGTAACATTTCTCCACTTTCTTCATCACCTTTGTTTGATAAAACTTGCCGGTAACAGGTCTTCTGAAATTGGATAAGATAGCGAGCGTTCAGAACCTTAATCATACTTTGAGATATTTTGCAATAAATGGTCTGTTTTGGATTTTAGAAGTCCATACTTTGTTAACAACCATTTATTGGAGTTCAAACTAATGTATCCAAGTTTCATCATCATTTAGCAATTCAGTCTATTCTCTTGTTTTGGCAATTTCATATGTTTAGAGTAATTCGTTGGCACTTTTCACATCGTTGTCCTTTTCTTCCTTTGAATCGAAGCGAATGAGTTTTTGGCCCAAATATCAAACATAAACGTGTGTGGAAATGAATTAATGGCAAGTATTCAGACGAATAAATTTGATTAAACTATTAAAGGGATTTAAAAAAAGATAAGGAGGCTAACTGTCCTCCTTTTAAAAACATCTGTGTCAAGTAAGAAAATTGTGTCAGGCGTAAAAAAATAGCTATCGTTCGACTAACCCGACCAATAAAACGTAAGAGAAAAGTCCAGGGAGTGCCACAATCACAAACCGCAGCCCTTACCAGACACAAGAGGAAGAGGAAATCGACAAATCCAAACAAGCACAAATCGAACAAACGTATAAAAAGCACTACGATTAGCTCTCTCTTCCCCTAGCGAGGTAATCGCAATGCTAAAAGGACTGAAAAACACAAGAACAAAATAACACAAGGTACGCTCGTAAAACAAAAAAACAAATCGCCTCGTAGAATAAATCACAAAGCAACAAAGAGTAAGACTAACACCGGGACGGACGCCTTAGAACGGCCAGTAGAGTAAATCACCGGGGGGGGGGGGGGGGGGGGGGAGGAGGAGGGGAGGTTCAAAGCACTTTTACAGCTAGCCAACTAAACCCTGGGTCCCGATGCTACTCTTAATACAGAAATACATAAAAATTCGGTTCGCATAAAGGCTCCCAACTCAGTCAATGCATCAAAGTGAAAACATAAAAATCAAATAAATCACTGTAATAAACAAAACCGAGTGCTCATGGCTAGTTCTACTGTATGCCAGAGTAAATGAAAACCAATAGTTGAACCACGGCGGGCCAAGCCAAAGAATATCGTCAAGCACCAACCCTTGGTTAAAGTTTTACGAAGAGGCCGTCATTGAATCTGAGGCCCGAACCGCCGTCGTGCAATTAAAGAGTGAAGCATAGCCATCAACAACTAGGCATGTAGTCTGCGGCATAATATTCAGGCAATAACCATTGCCAATTCTTTTATAACGGTTAATAAGTTTTCTGAATTGCTCCGAAAAGTTAGATTTTCCTACAATTTTTCTAAATCTGTACACTAAGTCACCGTAAAATCTGGTTCCGATATACCTTGTTGCAGAAGTGTTTTCAGACTTACGCTATATTTTTCTACCAAGGCACTGTGTCTGCGATAAAATTTCGAAACGCCTTACGAAGTTTAAAATAACGATAGCCCTGCCTGAGGCGTTTGGCAGGAAGGGCTTTATTACGGTAGTTAAAGTCACTAAGATGTGAAGAAGCCCTGGCGAATCTAATAATTTGAGATATGTATACCCCATATGTGGTACGCCGGGGGGACATCGCCATCCAGAAAAAGGGAAATTGACTATATCAAAATCAAAATCGTCCCGTTTATCATAAATTTTGGTGGAAACTGTACCATTAGATATACATAGATTCAAATCCAAACAAGGTGCCTCGGTATCGGAAGAATTTGCTCTGTTTTAAATTTCAAACCCTGTTTCAAATATCCGACTGCTATTTTTATCAGTAAAAATGCGAAGTAAAAGAGTAAAGCACCGGTCCTCAACAAAATACCTGTATTTTTATACAATTACAGACCCGACCCTGTTCTTTTCTGGCGACAAATAGAAAAATAACAAAAAAAAAAAAAAGTTTCTCCTACCTACTGACCAATTTTTTTTTTCAGCATGTTGGTGGAAACACAGCTATTTTTTTACGCCTGACACCAAGAAATTCTTTTTCAGACACAAAGTTGCAAATAAATAGCTACTCATATTGGATTTGAAAAACAAACAGTCGGCTCATATTATAGAAAAGCTATTTAAGGGAAACAATACAGTTAGGAGACTTTGCCAAATTTTTATACTTAGTACTTTTCGTACGTTTGATCGATTTGTGCTTGTTTGGTTTTTTCGGATTCCTCTTCCTTTTGGTATCTGGGAAGGACTGTGGTTTGTGACTGTGGCACTCCCTGGACTTTTCTCTTACCCTTTTTTGGCAGAGTGAGATAAATATCTTGTTTGTATAGTTCACTTCTTTTGTACTAAACCAGACATCGTTCGCGCTTGTGAATTAAGATTTACAACAAAACATCATCAGTTCCTCTCAAGCCTTCTTTGTACTAAGAGAAAGTATTAGCAGTCCTACAGTTTGGCTGCTTGCTGCAATGGCCGGATTCATATCAAATCAAGCAAACACGATGCCAGACTAGCACTTTTATGGAGTTCTAATATAAAAATAAAACCGTATAGAATGAAATTAAAAAGGTGAACACACTAAATAATTGGATAGACTGTATTAGGTAAAAAGATCGCGTTAAACCCTTTCACACTGAGTTTCTGTCACGAACTTTTCCATCTTTGAATTTGGACACATACATTGTTGCAAATAGGGGTTTCAGTCAAAAATCAATAACGGAATAGCAAACAGTGTATATCCAGATCAGACGGCTCGTTACGACAGCTCATCTAGATCTACACTGTTAGCGAAGGTATCTGTTTTGGGATGAAGGGATGAAAGAGTTAGTCACCGAATTTGTATTTCGCGGGTGAAGGCAAGTGATGTGTACTAGGTACTCGGCGCACGCTACCCGTTACAATTTTATTTAATTTTTGGTTTAGTGCTGCCACGCAGTTCAAACCAGAAAGAAGTGTTCCTTCGCCGCATTTACAGGAATACAGGTATGTTGATATATTATACCAGGGTATATATACTGCATTTGTTCGATAAAAAACATAACATGTTTGAATTGTACGAATAAGCGAAAATAACATTTAGTGAAATGTGAACAAAACTACAATGGATTGTGTGATTTATAAAAAAAATGACAGTGAGTACCCTTGCTCCAGAGCAGATTGCATGAAACAGAGGAGCAAAAATGTTTTGAATTATTGCTAATTCACCTCGCACGGGGCGCAAGCGGCTAACATAGGACATACGTGTGTGCCATGACATAGCATGCGTCTTAAAATATCTAAAACACACTACCCCAAAAAAGGGTAAGAGAGAAGTCCAGGGAGTGCCACAATCACAAACCGCAGCCCTTTCCAGACACCAAGAGGAAGAGGAAACCGATAAAACCAATAAACATATATATAACATTTGTACGAAAAGCACAAAGATTAGCTCTCTCTTCCCGAAGCGAGGTAATCGTAATGCTAAAGGGACTGAAAAACACCAGAACAAAATAACACACACGGAAAGACATACAACAAATCGCCTCGTAGAATAAACCACAAAGCAACAAAGAGTAAGACTAACACCGGGACCACCGCCTTGGAACGGTCAGCAGAGTAAACCACCGGGGGGTTTAAAGCATTTTTACAGCCAACCAACTTCACCCTAGGTCCCAATGCTACTCTTAATCAAAACTAGTAAAACAGAAAGCAAAATGGGCAGCTATTGAAGACGGTGATCATAATTCTAGCATCACAACACATACAGAAAAAAAAACAGAAAGCAATGCGGGAACCACAAAGCTACAAAGGGTAAGGACAACACCAGGACCACTGCCTTAGAACGGTCAGTAGAATAAACTACCGGGTTGGGGGGGGGGGGGAGGAGGGAGCGGTTACAGCACTTTTACAGTAACAACACCAGCACCACTGCCTTAGAACGGTCAGTAGAATAAACTACATGGGGGGGGGGGGGGAGGGGGGGTAGGGGCTGGGAGGAGGGTGCTGTTAAAGCACTTCACGCTGGGTCCCGATGCAACTCTTAATACAGAAATAAATTAAAAAAATCGGTTCGCATAAAGGCTCCCAACGCAGTCAATGCATCAAAGCGAAAACATAAAAATCAAATTAATCACTATGATAAACAAAGACGAGTACTCGTGGCTAATTCTACTGTGTAGTGAATGAAAACCAATAGTTGAACCACAGTGGGCCAAGCAAAAGATATATCGTCAATCCCCAACCTACTGGCTAAAGTTTTACGAAGAGGCCGTCATTGAGTCTGAGGCCCAAACCGCCGTCGTGTAATTAAAGAGTGAAGCATAGCCATCAACATTGACTGGGCTGACAACTAGGCATGCAGTCTGTCGTATAATATCAGGGCTATAGCCAATTCTTTTAGAACGGTTAATAAGTTTTCCTACATTTTTTTCTAAATCTGTACACTAAGTCACCGTAAAATTCTGGTTCCGATATACCTTGTTGCAAAAGTGTTTTCAGACTAACGCTATATTTTTCTACCAAGGCACTGTGTCTGCGATAAAATTTCGAAAACGCCTTACGAAGTTTAAAATAACGATAGCCCTGCATAAGAAGTTTGGCAGTAAGGGCTTTATTACGGTAATTAAAGTCACTAAGATTTGAAGAAGCTCTGGCGAATCTAATAATTTGAGATATGTATACCTTATATGCGGTACGCCGGGGGACATCGCCATCCAGAAAAGGGAAATTGACTATATCAAAATCAAAATCGTCCCGTTTATCATACATTTTGGTGGAAACTGTACCATTACATATACATAGATTCAAATCCAATCAAGATGCCTCGGTATCGGAAGAATTTGCTCTATTTAGTTGGAGTTCCGTGGGGTATATGCGGTCCACCATATGGCCAAAGTAAATATTGTACATACTTAATAAATCATCAAGGTATCTTGTAGTTGAATTGAAAGCCTCAATAATGTCAGTCTGATTTTTCATGTGAGAGAGACTTCATGAAATCTCTCTCATAACAAAAAAGAAACAAATCTGCAACAAGATGAGCACGGAGTTCGGATGCCAAACGCTATCAAAAGCTTTGCTTATGTCAAGATAGTCCGTCGTCTAATGCCTTACAGAATGTATCATACATGCTTACAAGCTGATTTAAGTACAATGATCTGTAACAAAACCCGATTAAAAGTTTGTAATTGTATTATTTAAAACAAAAAAAAATGTTGAAAACATGTTTGTGCACAAGTTTTTTCCAAACCCTTTCCTATAGTATTTAAGAGAGATATTGGTCTGTAATTCGAAACATTTTGAATCATTAGTTTTTTTTTTTTTTTTTTTTTTTTTTTTTTTTCAGAACGGAGTCATGTTAGCTTATTTACAAGATGAAGGAAAAGTACCCTTGGACAGAAATGATTTAAACAGGGAACATAACGGGTCGCACAATTCAGAGCTGATTGGTTTGTTTTTATTAGTTTGTACCATGTGTGATGTCTACCGTAGTCTTCTTTTTTATGTCGTTGGAAAACTATTTTCTTTGACTGAAGCTTTGTCTGAGCATCTTTACTATTTCTAGGGCTGTAACGATAGTCACCTCGCGACACGACACGTATCGCGATACTTGCCTCACGATACGGTACGTATCACGATACTATTTTCATGCATAAGTAACAGCTTAAAAGTTTTAATACTCTTGAAAAACAGATGCAAAACCATCTCAGAGGTTCATTCTTGTGTAACAATGCCTGTGTAAGATGGCCCTGCTCGTCATATAAGTGATCATCAGTGTATTTCAGTAACATTTTTAGATCTTTGTAATTAGTTATAAAAATGGTCTTAAAATATGTTAAAGCTATCACTTTCTTTAGAAATTGTACTTTTGGGCGCATCGTCAGGTATCGCGATACGAGTCCCACGATACGATACGCGTATCGTCAGAAAAAAAGTATCGCGATACGATAAGATTTCAAAGAATCGTTTCACCTCAACTATTTTCCTCAATCGTATACCGTCTTTAAAGCCCTCTGCGACAGAGATGCTATCCGTCTGCCAGAATGTATCTGCTTTTGAATATTCTTCCTCCTTCCCCTAAATAGACTCACTCATCTGGCGATAGTTATGCATCACGAAAACATGCCTATATAATTTTGACCCCTTAAACCCCACTATTACATAGTAAAACTGGGGTTTACAGGGGTATACATTATTTTTCTTATTTCTGCTCAAAAACATAGATTGTGGATACTCGTTAGAACCGCCGAGGCGGTTCTAACGAGTACCCACAATCTATGTTTTGAGCAGAAATATGAAAAAAAAAATCAGATTTTTTTATCTGAAATTGTCATTTTTTTTGGTGGTGAAATTTTCAATATATTTGAATAGGCATGTTTTTGTAATGTAAGTTAGAAAACTCTCTTCATATACTGTTATCCAAAACAAAAAAAGTAAATATACCCAGTTAACCCTTAAAGCGCCAGTCACAACTATTGTCGTCTGCTTTGTCATCTGCTTGTCATTTTAAAAGTCATTTTTGCAAACAGATTAGACTGCTCCTCTAGAAGCAGTCTGATCTGGGTCCACACTGTTTGCCTGTATGCAAAAATAGGTTTGAAAAGTCTGCAAGAATATTCAGCAGACTACATAAGCAGACGACATTTTCAGATGCAGTTTTTCTTGGCGCTTTAAGGGTTAATGCCAAAATCACGACGCACAGCCTTACTTGGCCCAGTTGTTCAAAGCTTCGTTGCTTAACGAGCTTGTTAGTGGTCAAAATGTTAACTGTTCTAGTAATTACAATATTTAATTCAAAGGTATTTTTGCTGAACATATGTGAGTACTTTTGCAAATGCAAAGCGACGCACATTTTTTCAGCAAAAATATTAGCGTATATATCATTTTAAATTATCAAAGTTTTAAAGCTACGTTAACTAACGACAAGTGGACCCTGATGTAATAAAAGAAGGAAAGAAGGGGAACAAATAAAGACAAAATAAACGCTCAATATAAAGCCACGGGCGCACTAACAAAGATTAACACATTTATGCCGAGTGGACTATTCTACCATAGCTCTTTGTAGAGGTCCATTTCATAACATAACATAACATAACATAACATAACATAACATAACATAACATAACATAACATAACATAACATAACATAACATAACATAACATAACATAACATAATTTTATTTCGACTTAAGCATCTACAGCTCATCGTCATAACATATATACATAGATGTGAAATAATGACCCATATACATGGTAATGAGAGTGGAAGAAATACATCAAGAAATTCACATTTCTTAGCATTTTTTTTTACAGCTAAACAATAACCTACTGTTTTTTGTTTTTTTTTGTTTTGTTTTTTGTTTTTTTTTTTGTTTTTGTTTTTTTATTTATTTTAACTAACTCTTTCATTTATCAAAGTATTTCTTAACTCAAAAGACTTAATAATATATACTGCCAAATTATTTAATATTTTGAGCTTTGTAGAATTCAGTAATGAGATAAATTTGAAGACACTAGGTTTATCATAATAAAATTTACGCAAATATTGTTTTCTCAGATCGTAATAGGCTCTGCAAACTAGAGTAAAATGGTACTCATCTTCTAAGTCTCCTAAATTGCAAATCTTACATTTACGATCCAATCTTTCTATGTTTCTATGACGGCCTGTTTCAATATTAAGTTGGTGCGATGATAGACGTAGATTAGTTATAGCATTTCTAAATTTTCTATTTTTGATTAGTAACAAATACGGCGTCAGCTCAAATGAGGATTTTATTTCTCTGTAAAGAGGATGATTAAACCCATCCCTTGTTTCCATTCCGTAATGTAGATATCTCTTAATCTATTATGAAACTTTTTAACAAATTTGGTTATATCCACTGATTCTGGAAATAACCAAACATCTAAAAACCCACTTTTCTCTAATAGTGATTTTACTGCGTCTTTTCTTAGGACATCATTTAACGTTCGTAATATGCAGATATCACTTTTCGATTGATGTAAATGAAGCCAATATTTGATGATTCTTACATGACGACCTATGTATAGAGGGAAACGCACAATTTCTCCATATAGTGACAAATTATTTGTAGACATTTTAACATTTAGAAGCCACTTGCAGAATTTACGATGCACCCTTTCAATATTTTCAGCTTTTGTAAACCCCCAGATCTCGCAGGCGTAATTTAAAATAGATAGAACAAAAGTATCAAAAAAGATTAAGCATTATATTAATTGGAACTTGCATGGTTTTGGTTATGGATAGGAGTGAATTCATGGTTCTAAGAGCTTTCCCTGACAAGGTATTAGTAGCTTTCATATATAAGAGGTGTTTGGTTAGTTTTATTATTATCATGTTTTGTAGAATTTCTTAACTCAATGCAAATGGTGTAGACACTGATCAGACGCCGCGTTCTGATCTGGGTCTAAACAGTTTGGCAGTGTCCCTTTTATGAGGCGCTATGCTTAAATGGGTTAACTACATAAGGGGAACCGCTTTGACTTTAATAACACATAATGCCCAAGTTTTCCGCAGATTTGGCAACACACCTTTTGTTCAACTGGTAGCCATTTTGGACCACTGTAAATGACCAAATAAGTTTTGAGCATTATTTATACTAATTGCCATCCTTTTAATATATTCGACAGAGGAAGATTGTTTATGGTATGATGTAAAAAAATGTATGCTCAAGTTTATGTTATGGTACATAACATGTACTAGATAGTTCTCAATTAGGGTTATTCTTCTGTCTCCTTCTTGGAGCAAACTCTTTCCTTTAATAGTATTCCTGATGGAAGTGATCCATTAACCAGGGAAACAAATGTTGTTGTTTTTTTTCCTGGAGAGTCCTCCAATGGCAGACGTAGAGTGTTATGTTTTTCGGTGTATCCATTACTTAACCCTTAAAGCGCCAAGAAAACTACATCTGAAAATGTCGTCTGTTTATGTCATCTGCTAAATATTCTTGCAGACTTTTCAAACCTATTTTTGCATACAGGCAAACAGTGTGGACCCTGATCAGACTGCTCCTAGGAGCAGTCTGATCAGGGTCCACACTGTTTGCAAAAATGACTTTTAAAATCACAAGCAGATGACAAAGCAGACGACAATAGTTGTGATGGCGCTTTAAGGGTTAAAGAAGCAACCCTACTTGCTGCCGAAATACATTACTGCCTCAAGTAAGTATTTATATAGTCTTATTTTGTAAAGATGATACATTTCCAAAGCTACTGACTGATTGACAGTTCATAAGCAACTGACATTTATGACTTTGAAGCTTAAGAAAAACCTAAATATTCTTGCAGACTTTTCAAACCTATTTTTGCATACAGGCAAACAGTGTGGACCCTGATCAGACTGCTCCTAGGAGCAGTCTGATCAGGGTCCACACTGTTTGCAAAAATGACTTTTAAAATCACAAGCAGATGACAAAGCAGACGACAATAGTTGTGATGGCGCTTTAAGGGTTAAAGAAGCAACCCTACTTGCTGCCGAAATAAATTACTGCCTCAAGTAAGTATTTATATAGTCTTATTTTGTAAAGATGATACATTTCCAAAGCTACTGAATGATTGACAGTTCATAAGCAACTGACATTTATGACTTTGAAGCTTAAGAAAAACACCATTCAGTACCAATAACCGTTGTTTCATGGTTACACGATGAAATATTTAGAGTTACAGTCAACCCTCTTTATACCGACACTCGATACAATGACAAAATTCGTTATAATGACAATTTAAATGTCTCGATACCTTCGTTTAAGATGTGGCAGTTAATGAGACATTATGCTAGAATATTGCATTGAAACCCAAAGCAACATATGTGTTGAATATTTGTTAGAATTACCTCACGGTGGCTATTCTAACAACATCCAAAACATATGTTCTATGAGAAAATAAGAGTAAAATAAGGTGGTTCTTACATGTCATTCTGTCCATTAAGGATTCTTTACAATAGGAAATTTATTTTAATGGCAATATCTTTGGGAACAAATGCTGTCGTTGTAATGAGGGTTCATTGTATTTCATACAGGCTGTAAATTACAATACCATTCACGTACAGTCAACAAGCCGTATTGTTTTCTCATTCAATGTCTCAGAATTTGGTTCAGTGGAACTTTCAGGACAGGTCACCCTGTCAAATTGTTTCGAAAAGAGGCCTAATCTAAACGAAAAGAATTTGCTCGCAAGTAGTCTATTCTGACTGGAGAAAACGTACTCCCCTTTACTTTTAGTGTAACCTTCTTTTCAGAAAGGGCTTTGTGGGCACGAAAGCAACAGCATGTCTCTTGTAAAAATGGCGGGAAAAATCTACTATTGTATCAAGACCTCCTTAAAATGACCGGGTCTGTCAATATGTTAGTGAGTCACTGTCCTTTAGTTATGTAGTTATTTGTGTTATTGTTTTAAAAATAGTTTGTTTTTGTTTTGTTTGTTTGTTTGTTTTTTTTTAGTTATTTTCTACAAAGATATAACATCTCTCTCTCTCTCTCTCTCTCTCTCTCTCTCTCTCTCTCTCTCTCTCTTTCCTATATCTCTCTCTATTTCAAATGTTTCTAATTTGATTATTATCGAGAAATAGGTTGAAGTTATAAAATCATCTAAGTACTATGATAATTTTGAAATGAAAGAATATAATTATTTGTCAAGAATGATACAAGTCGCTGTAGAACTGATCAGTTGATACACGGAGCAAAGAAAACTTGTGTTATCAACATGCATTGTGCTATCTGCATGTACAATACAATACAAAATGTTTTATTGGCATTAAACATACAAAATGCTTTTCGCCAAATATGTAAATCTGCATGTAAACGATTCTCAGATATCCAAATAAAGAACACCTCACTTTACACACACGGATAGTCTTAATTATAATAACACAAAAGCTGTTAATATGAACAGTATAACTTTGCGCTTGTAGGATTAAACGATTTAATTTACTACTAAAACAGAAGTGAAATTACCACATTGAAGAAAACAAAATACAGTGACCAGATAAAGCCTTCTCAACGCACCGAAATAATCCAATCAAGTACTTCAATACAAAACACTTACAAATACGAACATAAAATAACCAACAAAGAACAAAATACCACTACTGTACGATTCGAAAATCCGGTTATAAACATAAGAAAAAAAAATATGTTCAAGGCAAGGTATGTTAATTGTAATCGATGAAAGCTCCGATCCTGTCTACCACTAGAACAGAAGTTACAACCTAACGTGTATTCAGCAACAGCGTATGAAGATCGGGTCCCAATCCTCTCCTGTCGCTGCATTTAACATTTCCATGAAGGATACCCGATCGCTGTTCGAAGAACAGAGAGTTTTTTTGTCTATGGTTTGTGCTGCATTACGAAAATACGCCTATTCAAATATATAGAAAATTTCACCTCCAAAAACTGAAAATTTTCTGATTAAAAACTCTGATATTTTTTTATATTTCTGCTCAAATCATAGATTGTGGGTATTCGTTAGAATCGCCTCGGTTCTAACCCCAGTAAACCCCAGTTTTACTATATAAAAGTGGGGATTTAAGGGGGTCAAAATTGTAAACTTGGTATGTTTTCGTGATGGGGCCCGAACTCGCAGCCTGCAACACCGCAGTGAAATGCTCTAACCACTGGTCTAAAGCGATTCTCCGCTCCATTTATGCCGAGAGGACTCTTCTATCTTAACTGTTTAGGCCGGTCCACTTCCAACAAAAAGGATGTTTACCTAATTTGTTTTGTTGCCCATGTCTTATAGAAAGTCCTGTACTTAATGCAAATAGTTTAGATCTACACAGACGCCGCATACTGTGGTGTCTGATTTGGGTCTACTTTTGTCCCTTTTATGGAACGCTAGGCATAAATGGGTTTATCAAATAGCCTGTTCAAAGTCTTGATAGTTATGAAGGAATTACGCTGGTCGATAGTTGAATCCAATTTCACCACTTAACCAATTTATGCCAAGATGACTATGTTATGTCATCTCTTTGGACAGGCCTTTTGCAATGGAAGGGATATATGGTTGGTTTTCATAATTACTATGTTTTATAAAATTCATGTTTTTAATGCAAACAGTGTAGAAACTGATCAGACGCCGCTTTTTGTGGCGTCTGATCTGGATTTACGCATTGTGCCAGTGTCCCTTTAATGGGACACTAGGCATAAATGGGTTAACTTGTAGCTCTCTCTGGTCCAAATTCATCAGAAAACTAATCGTTCATAATTTTCCTTGTTTTATTAAATAGGGGTTAAGAGTCTATGCAAATTGTCTCCTAAAGAGACAATATGCATGGAAAGTGTAAATATTCCGCTGTAGAACTCCTTTGTATATACAGACAAAAATAGAAGACTATATTTATTTGAATATCTTTTTAAGGAAACATGGAAATACATCACGAAAACATACCTATATAATTTTGACCCCCTCAAACCCCACTTTTATACAGTAAAACTGGGGTTTACAGGGGTATATATTATTTTTCTTATTTCTGCTCAAAACATAGATTGTAGGTACTCGTTAGAACCGCCTCGGCGAGGCGGTTCTAACGAGTACCCACAACTTATGTTTTGAGCAGAAATATGAAAAATATCAGAGGTTTTATCTGAAAAAAATTTCAGTTTTTTATGGTGAAATTTTCAATATATTTGAATAGGCGTGTTTCCGTTATGATGCAGCTTCCCTCATCCATCCCTCAGCAGTTTTGAGCGGATCTCCTTTTTCATATATAATGCAGTAGCCCAATAGCCTCACAAAATGTAATATCTCTACCAAAAGCCTCCCAAGGTAGGGCTGACGTCTAACAACCTCCACACAAGCAGTTCACTACAGCTCATTACGAAAACATGCCTATTGAATTATACTGAAAAAATTTACCACCAAGAAATGAAAATTTTCAGACAAAAAAATCTGATATTTTTCATATTTCTGCTAAAAACATAGATTGTTGGTACTCGTTAGAACCACCTCGGCGAGACGGTTCTAACAAATACCCACAATCCATGTTTTTGAGCAGAAAAAGAAAAATAATGTATATCCCTGTATACCAAAGTGGTACAGTATAAAAGTGGAGTTTTAGGGGGGTCAAAATTATATAGGCATGTTTTCGTGATGTGCTGCGAATAATACTACAGAAGATGCTCAGGAAGAACCAAAACCACTGACCACAGCATACCAATAACGCTAAGAGAAAGCGCAAACAAATCATGGTACACATGCCACAAAAGCAGTCAGGTTTCGCTTCCCGAACGATGCGTACAAAGTTAGGCATTTTTTACGGAGAAATATCAATAAGGCAACACGCATGACAGAACATGAAAAAAGGCCCCGTAGAGAACAGCAACAAGGCCACATAAAAACAAAAACAAAAAAAAAAATAAAATAAAATAAAAAAAAATAAAAAAATAAAAATAAAAAATAAATAAATAAATAAAAAAAATAAATAAATAAATAAAAAAATAAGTAAATAAAAAAAATCATCATGAAAACATGCCTAAACTTTTGACCCCGTTAAACCCCACTTTTATATAGGAAAACTGGGGTTACAGGGATATAGATTATTTTTCTTATGTTTTGCTTAAAAGCATAGATTTTGGGTACACTTTAGAACCGCCTCGCCGATATCAGAGTTCTTTTTATCTAAAAATTTTCAGTTTTTGGAGTTGAAATTTTCTATATATTTGAATAGGCGTGTTCAGAGTCACAGTTGTAGAAGATCAGTGCTAACTCTGTATAAATCGATTTTATTGGCACTAAACAATCACCCTAGGTTCAAATTTTTTTTTTTTTTTTTTGTTTTTTTTTTTTTTAAAGAATTGAAAACAGCGGAAAACAGCTCGGACATAAAGAAGCATACAGCAAAGTGGGCAAATCTTATTTTCTTGGTAAAATAAGGAATCTATTGCAAATTGTAGAATAATTGGCACGGGATGTCGACATAATACAGAAGCTGTCCAGAAAGAGACACACCATTATGAAAACATGCCTATTCAAAGATCCAGAAAATTTTACCACCAAAAAATGAAAATTTCAGATAAAAAAATCTGATAGTTTTCATATTTCTGCTCAAAACATAGACTGTGGGTACTCGTTAGAACCGCCTCGACGAGGCAGTTCTAACGAGTACCCACAATCTATGCTTTTGAGCAGAAATAAGAAAAATAATGTATACCCCTGTAAACCCCAGTTTTACTATAAAAAAGTGGGGTTTAAGGGGGTCAAAATTATATAGGCATGTTTTCGTGGTGCGTACAGAACATAGCCTACCAAACCAATGGCACCAATAAAAAGAGCAAACAAACCCTGACAGACAGTAAATCCAATTTTCTGGGATACATAAGAAAATATGTTTAAGCCTGATACAATTCATTTGGGGCCAAGATGTCAAATACATTTTTGCCTCCAATTCAAAAAGGGGTCTGCGCTATAAGGGACGAAGGTAGATCTTTTTACAGAAGATGGTTGGTGTGCAGAATGCAAACAGGAAGTGACAAAGCGTCTCCCCATTGTAAAACGAAGCGGAACATCTGCCAAGTGTATCCGATCCATTTAATCAGTTCTTATTCATCACAAAAACATTCCTATTCAAATATATTGAAAATTTTACCACCAAAAAAAGAAAATTTTCAGATAGAAAATTCTGATACTTTTTCCATATTTCTGCTCAAAACATAGATTGAGGGTACTTGTTAGAACCGCCTCTGCGAGGCGGTTCTAACGAGTACCCACAATTAATGTTTAGAGCAGAAATAAGAAAACTAATGTATAGCCCTGTAAACCCCAGTTTTACTATATAAAAGTGGGGCTTAAGGGGGTACAAAATTATATAGGTATGTTTTCATGATGATCCGGCGAGAGAGGATAACGCGCATTTGGCTAATGGAATAGAAGCCGTACTTATGTTTAAAATGGCATCTACTGTGAGAAAAGCCAAACATGCAAATACAGTCGACTCTCGTTATCTCGAACTCGCTTATCTCGAATAACTGCTTATCTCGAAGTGAAAATCTGGTCCCTGTTTTAACACAGAGACCTACCAAAAGGCAACAAAATATTGTGGAAAAGAGGAGAAATTGCTCCTTTGGAGCAATTTCTCCTCTTTTCCACAATATTTTCAATATATATCTTTAACTCAGGAGCCAAATTACATATTCATTCTGTTTAAGGTGATTGTTCGATTAATTGTTTCCCTCAGTTCTGCAAATCTGATATGTCGAAGTACGGATATCTCGAAGTGTTTCATAGAGTCCCTTTGAGTTCGAGATAACGAGGGTCGACTGTAGTGTGTCGCAAAGTGAGAACTGTACCTTCAGATATGTGCGCCCAGCGAAGATTCAGATCAGCCCGCGCATTCGCGCAGTCTGATCAAAATCTCCACGGTCGTATTTCGGATACCAAGGATGCAGAGTTTCTTTCATGCGGATAATGAAGTCTCTGATCAGACTGCGCGGATTCGCAGACTAATTTTAGTCTTTGTTGGGGGCACGTCCAAAAGTACGTTTTCTGACGTTTTCTGTTGTTCTGGACCGCCATCACGTTCAGAGCTGCGTTCAGAAGAGCAAAGTGATACCTGGATACCGGTACCTAACAGGATGAGGGATCCAGCGCAAACACTCGCGAGTATCTTGCACATCTGGGCCCACTTGTTCAAAACTAACGATGTCGCTAGTTAACGTACCGTTTAAACTTTGATCATTAAGTATGGCATATACGCCAATATTTTTGCTGAAAAAATGTGAGTAGCTTTTGCAAAAGCTACTCACATTTTTTCAGCCAAAATACCTGCGAATTAGATATTGTTCTTACTAGAACAGTTAATATTCTGACATCTAACGAGCTCGTTTAACTACAGACGCTTCGAACAACTGGGCCCAGACCACAGCCCAGTAGAGACCCAACCAACATTACAACCGAACGTTTCTCTATTGATCCACAAATGACAACTACGGCTAATTCTGTATGTCAACAGTATGGTACCCACACTTTAGAGTAGTTTCTAATCTTTATTATGAGGCAGGAGAACGGTGAAACTATTTATGGTCATTTATGGCGTTACGTTTCCCTTCGTTATGACAGCTATATATCGACTTAACGCTTAGCACTCTGGGTACAAGTTTCAGCAGACGGCATTTTAAAATATTTTTTCTTCTTTTTCCAAGAAAACATGTTTTGACTTTTCATTAACATTGTCTAAGTTTGTCTACGAATGTCAAAACCTTTTTCTTGAAAAAAGAAAAGAAAAAAGAAATGAAAAATATCATCTATTTGTAGTTTGCTGTATTGGCCAAGAGGGTGGTAAATGTTAATCTTGATGATACATTACTTACAACGAAAATATAAAAAAAATATTTCACTCCAAATGGACATTAAGGATTTCCCAGTCGCAAAGTCAAGTGTGTTAACCTTTAAAACTCAATAGGCAAATTCAGCAGACGATTAATTGATGTTATTCTCTAATTTTTTTTTCTCGAAAATAATATTTGACATTTCATGCAAATTATCTCCTTAGAGACAAATTGCATGAAATGTCGAAGCTGATTACCTTTGGAAAATGAGAAAAAATATTTCAAAATGTCGTCTGCTAAAATGTCTACCCAGCCTGCTCAGACATAATTTGTCATATATCCTACTGATGCATTATATTGAGACAGAAGTTGCCATTTAGTATGCGATCAGGAAAAGGTACCTGACTGTAAATTATCCCTAATACTCGGACACAGTAACTCCTTCTACATTCAGCAGACGACGGTGATATTTGTTTTCTTATCTCCTACAAAATTGGCTTTGAAATTTCATGTAAATTGTATTCGAGGAAGATAGTGCTTGCTGTTTCATGTAAATTAAATTTTCATGCAATGGCAATAGTTAATTTTCTAGGAAGATAGGAAAGGCTATTCCAAAATATGTAATATCATTACGAAAACACGCCTATTCAAATATACTGAAAATTTCACCACCAAAACATGAAAATTTTCAGATAAAAAAAAAATCTGATATTCTTCATATTTCTGCTCAAAACATAGATTGTGGATACTCGTTAGAACCGCCTCGCCGAGGCGGTTCTAAGGAGTACCCACAATCTATGTTTTGAGCAGAAATAAGAAAATAATGTATACTCCTGTAAACCCCAGTTTTACTATATAAAAGTGGGATTTAAGGGGGTCAAAATTATATAGGCGTATTTTCGTGATGTCACTGCAAAAATATAGGCGAAGATACCCGAGAAATGCCACAATCAAGAAGCACAGACCTTCCGGGGCACGAAAGTAAGGAGAGATGAGGAAGAAATAAGGACAAAAAACCGCCACAT
This sequence comes from Anodontia alba, assembly GCA_964016985.1. NCBI lineage: Eukaryota > Metazoa > Mollusca > Bivalvia > Lucinida > Lucinidae > Anodontia > Anodontia alba. The sequence goes on along the minus strand of OZ024822.1, from coordinate 21,885,201 downwards.
ACGATACCCATTACGAAAACATGCCTATTCAAATATACTGAAAATTATATCACCAAAAATTGAAAAGTTTCAGATAAAAAATTCTGATATTTTTCATATTTCTGCTCAAAACATAGATTGTGGGTACTCGTTAGAATCGCCTTGCCAAGGCGGGTTTAACGAGTACCCACAATCTATGTTTTTGAGCAGAAATAAAAATAATGTATACCCCTTAAAACTCCAGTTTTACTATATAAAAGTGGGGTTTAAGGGGGTCAAAATTGTATAGGCATGTTTTCGTGATGACAGACGCACAACTAAAGACAAACTGCAACAGAGGAGCTGCATTGGACCGGTCAGTAGGAAAACGTTTGAGTCGGGGTGGGGGGGAGGGGGGCAGGGAGCTTACTGGTTTTACTCACGCGAAACATTGCCTTTGATTCTTATACAGCTCTAAATTACAAATATATGTGGACCGCAAAGGGGGTTTCTACCTCAAATGTGAAACATCACAGTGAAACATTCATGATCAAAACCACTGTGATGAAACAAGGCAAAAGGCTCAATAGTAATTTGAAGCCAAAACACAAGAAAACCACAAACAGGACCACGATGAGCCCGACCATCGACACTGACAGCCTGTCATCTGCAACAGAACTGTCGCTTTGCCTGAGGACCGATCCAACTCCGTCTAATTAAAGAGGGGAGCAAAGCTATCATTCATAACTGGGTTAACAACCATGTATGCAGTTTGCCGCAGAATAGCAATGCTGTAACCTATCTTTTCTTTACCAAGTGACAATGATTTAAATAATACGGAATATTCTGTTTTGCTAATAATCTTTCTGAATTTATAGACTACGTCGCCATAAAATTCAGGTTCGGACAGACCTTCATGCAGAAGCGTTTTCAAACCACCACGAAAACATGCCTATATAATTTTGACCTCCTTAAACCCCACAGAGAATTCCTGTGTCCAGTTGTTCAAAGCATTGTTTGCTTAACGAGCTCGTTTGTGGTCAAAATGTAAACTGTTCTAGTAAGTACAATATCTAATTCACAGGTATTTTTGCGGAACAAATATGAGTAGCTTTTGCAAATGCAAAAGCTACTCACATTTTTTAATGCAAATACTATTGTATATGCCATATTTAAAGATACGTTAACTAACGACATCGTTTGTTTGAAAAACTTGGCCCTGAGAGGGCAAAATGGCATTAAATTTTATGAATTAGACACATTGTAGATGAGATGTCTAGCCATGGGACAGGAATACCAGATAGTCGGTTGTCATAGTGAATTTTTACGATGACTTGAAAATGGACACAAGAAACATAACAAAGACAAAAGGAAAGCTAACATAGATGATTTTAGCATACTGTTCGATTCGTGAGAGAGAGTTGCTGAAGAATCGTTAACTTGGAAGAGGTCTCATATGAAAGGTTGTGTTCGCCTTTGAAGAATACCGAGACTAGAGCCTTAACTCTTTCACTGCCACAGGCGATAAAAGGCTTTTGCAAACAGCATAGATCCAGATGAGTCTCATCTGGATCTACGCTGTTTGACATTCAGTCTTTCAACTTTACATATAAACGTCTTTCCAAACGATGATTTGTTAAAATAAAAACGCAGATGACAAATGTCGTCTGAAATTTTGGCACCGAAAGAGTCAATAGTATTACCATTTCCGCTGTTATCTGCGCAACTTTTCTGCAGGACCGGTAGTCAGTTCTTCAGAGCAATGCAAGCGATTGTAATAGTAATGTTCAGGCATAGCCAATGAAGCATAACAAACAACAACTTAACACAGATCAAATCAAAAGTTTTTACTATTTGTACATGTATTAAATACAAATGATTTCCAGTAAAATCAGTATCTTACGGTTGCTTGTTAACTACTGACTTGCGAGGCTTCTCTTATATGCGAACCGTTATATCACGAATTTGAACCGCAACGTCAGACAACGTACCTTCGGACATGTGCGTCCAGCGAAGATTCAGATCAGCTGCAAATCGTGCAATTCGATCAGAATCTTTACTGAGCGCATTTTGAATAACCAAAATTGCAAAGTTTCTTTATGTAGACAACAAAGACTGATCAGACTGTGCAAATGCGGGGGTGATTAGAGCCTTTGTTTGACGCACACGATAGAAGTACGGTTTCTTATGTTGCGCCTCATATTTTATCGGAAATGAAGTCATTTGAGTAAATGCAACCACAAAAATTCAGTGTGATGTTTTTCTTTCGTCATCTTAAGGACAAGGCCCTAAGTTTGAGAGTTAATGCTAACATTGTGGCCATCTTCTTCAACGGTTGCCCAATTTTAGAGCTGCATCAGGTGATGCAGGCGAGTTTTCGCAGGAACAAAACTAATAAAAGTCCTACTGACCGTACCAAGGCGAATCCCCTGTTGCAGTTCCTCTTTCTTCGTGCTTCGGTGGTTTAATGTGTGACGTTTGTTAGTCATTAATTGTCCCTCATTACTATTCTTTTTGTGGTTATGGTATTTCCTAGTATCTTCACTCATACTTTTGAACTGGTGACGAAAATGCTCCTATGCTGTTTTCTCCAGTTATCGTACACCTTACTTTTTTCAGTATTAACAGTTAACTGTCAATAAGAATTCAAACTCAGACTACTTTACTTTAGCTTTTTGTATGTTTTGAATAATGTCTTCAATCAGTTACAAGAAATTCTGTCGTTTTCATATTTTCCAACCTTTTAGAAATTTTTAGACATTTTTGGACATTTCTCATGTTACCGTCCACCCCAAATACATTAGTCAAAATAAATACTAAAAGCAATACAAGCTGGCATTTACTAATTTCGTTTTACAGAACCATCAATCATAACATCCTCTGTGTGGGCTTTTTCATTTTAGAACTTGACATTTTATTATAAAATGTAATTTGTTAGGGCTATCATCTTGAAAACTAGGAAATTTTGCATCTTTCACATGTTTGCTCCAGAAAGTGTTGGGAAATAATATTTTGCAAACAAATCAGTAATAAAGATTATTGGTTTAGCTAGACTTTACTTGTAAACTTACTTTGAAGTGTTGGCTACTTTCCTGCATTAGTATTGAAGGGTGGACGATAACATAGAATGGACGATAATATGAGAATAAGGGATCACAGCGAGCACCTGCTGTTTGGGACTTATGCCTTCAGCAGGGCCGATACTGAGTGGTCCTATGTTTGTCCTTCTTTTGCGCTTGTATACATTGTGATAATATGCTTTTCTTTTATACAGTAAAACTGGGGTTTACAGGTGTATATAGTCATTTCTTATTTCTGTTTAAAAACATAGATTGTGGGTAAACGTTAGAACCGCCTCGACGTGGCGGTTCTTTCGAGTACCCATAATCTATGTTTTGAGCAGAAATATGGATTCTACCAGAATTTTTCATCTGAAACTTTTCAGTTTTTAATGGTAAACTTCTCAATACATTTCAATAGGCGTGTTTTCGTAATAATAGTACATGTATTACACTACTCGTAATGTATTGCCATTTATCTATTTTGTTGTTGTTTGTTCTTTATATCTTTTTGCGTCGCCTCGGAAAGTTGCACTGCCCTTTTATGACCATTGTTCGGTAACTCTACTTATATTTTAAAAACAGAACAGAGCAGAAATTTTATTTAGACTTAAACTATACAGTTTCTCGTCTTTCACAACATATACTGAAAGGAAAAAGAAACGCAGGGTAAATTTTATTCCTAAATTTCATTCAAGTTTGAAAAAGTTTGTTAAATATTTTACTATGATTACAAAACGGTACATGTATGGAACAAAAGTTCCAAATTTCATTGGTTTGTGATCAACAAGTCTCGAGTTATTGCAGTTCATTGGTAGCTACCCCCGAAATCTTGAAATCAAAATCAAACTGAAAATCAATATCGGGTGTGCCTCCCTCTTGCTGCCGTTGCTGCCCTAATTCTCCTTTGGATAGAGTTAACCAAAGCATTGACAGTTCGCATCGGGATGTTATTCCATTCATCGATCAACGCATTCCTTAGTTGTGCGAGAGTTGCGGGGGATTTCGGCGCTTCCTAACCCTTCTGTCCAGCTCATCCCACATGTGCTCTACTGGGGTCAAATCTGGACTGTACGGTGGCCATGCTAGTGGTGCGATGTTATTGTTTGCCAGGAAATCCTGACAAACTCGGGCAACATGTGGTCGGGCATTGTCCTGCTGCAGAATCAGATTACGTTGTTGCACAAGCGGGACTGCAACAGGACGCAAGATCTCATCCCTATACCTTACAGACTTGATTTGACCCCAATACAGCACATGTGGGATGAGCTGGACAGAAGGGTTAGGAAGCGCCGAAATCCCCCCGCAACTCTCGCACAACTAAGGAATGCGTTGATCGATGAATGGAATAACATCCCGATGCGAACTGTCAATGCTTTGGTTAACTCTATCCAAAGGAGAATTAGGGCAGCAACGGCAGCAAGAGGGAGGCACACCCGATATTGATTTTCAGTTTGATTTTTCATAGGTCTGTTTGAAGTTTTTATACATTAAAAGTGACCCACTGTTGGCAATATAATTATACCAACATTGTTTAAACACATCAGTAACTCTTTGTTTGAATTGCAATATGGGTTACTCCAAACATAAGAAAATCCACAGTTATCCAGCAGCTTTTTTACCCCTTTTGCTCAGTTATTAGTACCCGTATTGCAAGCATCTATAAGTGAGTTGTACAAATTATAAACAAGGATATTGTCAGAATTCATAACATGGCACCAAAATTTAATAATACGTGTATATCTCACAATGTATAAAGGATATCGCTCTAGCTCTCCATATACGCCAATATTACATGTAGAAGATTTCACTTTTAATAAACTTTAACAAAACTTAAGATGAATTCTTTCTATTTCTCATCACGAAAACACGCCTATATTATTTTAACCCCCTTAAACCCCACTTTTATATAGTAAAACTGGGGTTTACAGAGGTATACATTATTTTTCTTATTTCTGCTCAAAAACATAGATTGTGGTACTCGTTAGAACCGCCTCGTCGAGGCGGTTCTAACGAGTACCCACAATCTATGTTTTGAGCAGAAATATGAAAAATATTAGAATTTTTTATCTGAAAATTTTCATTTTTTGGTGGTAAAATTTTCAGTATATTTGAATAGGTGTGTTTTCGTAATGTTTACATTTGCCGAAGCCCAATATCTCACATGCATAGTTCAATATGGAATTAACAAATGCATCAAACAATTGACACATAACTTTAGGTTTCAGAGCATATTTTTTGGTATTATACAATAAACAATTCAAAGCTTTTAATCCTTTGCCAACAAGCGTTTCTTGGTTTAATGCAAAATTCCCCGTATAATTAAAAACTGTACCCAAATAATGTACCTAAATAATTAAAATTGTCAACGATTTCCAAAGAAATTCCCTTATATGTCCACGTTTCGTTATTATATAACTCGCCACGCTTTCTAAAAACCACATTTTTTTCTGTATTAACCTGTATCTCCATTTATTACAGTACCTTTCTAACAGGTCTAAACATTTTTGTAAATTGTTTCTATCTTTCCCCATTATTACCATATCGCCCGCAAACAACATCAGTATGAAAATAATATCATCAATTGATAGCTCACAATTTTGATCCCCTTGTAAAAAAATATTTTCAAAATCTTCAATGAAAAGTGAAAAATAAAATGGGTGTGATTACTTCCCCTTGTTTCAAACCGATGGCACATTAAAAAATGTCAGAATAAGAATTACACCCTCTGACACATGTTTTAACCTTATTGTACATATCCTTTATTATTCTTTACATTTTGGCATTCACGCTCATTTTATATAACTTATACCATAAACCGCTTAAGTAAATGCTATATGTATTTCAAAGAACCCAGTCAGCATTCTACGTAAATCTATATCGGGCCGCCATCGGCCAGTCAGGGTAGCTGACGGGCCGATGACGGCCCGATGTAGATTTACGTAGAATGCTTGCTGGGAAGGGAAGCCAAAACCGGCTTTGAGTAGCTTCGCTATACTTCTTTTGTTATGGTTTGAATATTAATCGACAGAGGTAAATTTAAACCTAGTGCTGCCGTTCTGAGTACTAACTAGACATTTGATTCCTTATAATATTGTGTTATGTAATTAATGGGGCGGCAGCTGAAGTTTCCGCTGAATCGTGATTTATCATAAGTCTTTTACAAAATTTCTCGGTTTTCCTTTCAATTTCCTTGATTGAGTAATTTAGCATATATCTGGCTTTTATCCGCCGCACTGTCAGACTAAGATTTATCACACCGTCATTCTGTCTCTATTTTTCAATACGTTTAGACGCTGCGAAAAACAAGAAGAAAAAAGATGTAAGACAAAAAAAACGAAAGAAAAGAGATAAAACATGACATATAGAATGATCGGTTTGCGTATTAGCTTGTATCACTTTAATCAGCAGCCAGTTAATAATGAGCAATTTTAAATCTTTTTTTTTTCATTGCCATTGTGATGTAGATTGCTCTGGCTGCAATTACTGCATAGTTGCTAAGCTAAAATTAACGCATCTGCGTCTTTGTATCAAAGCGCAATTCAGTCTATTTATGTGTCTGAATAATGAGCTACACAGAAAAGACCACGTAACCATCCCGAGACACCAAAAGACAAAGAGTTGAAGAACAAACAATGCTCAGACACATCGGAACAGTAACAATAAGCGACAAATTATCAAAGACGAACTACAATAGAGGGACCGCTTTGGAGCAATCAGCAGAAAAGTAACCACAAGGAAACTTGTTTTACTCGATTTAGACCTCGCCCATATCTCCTGAAATAGCTCCAGACATAGATACAAAAGTACATACCAAATTAAAGTACAAACAAAGAAACAAGAAAAGAAACGTGATCAGAAATGATGTCGGAAGCTGACCGCAATACTAGCATGACGATACTAAAACATAACAAATGAAAACAAAACAGAAATCGAAAGGGAAGCAGGAGAGCGGATGACCACAACGCTAGAATTATAGCAGCTTGTATCCACATCAGACCATAATTTTTAGATCGGACAGCAGTAGACATTACTGTGGGTTCATTACGACAACACGTCTACACAAATATATAGAAAATTTCACCTCCAAAAATTGAAAATTTTCAGATAAAAAAAACTGATATTTTTCAAATTTCTGCTCAAAACATAGATTGTAGGTACTCGTTAGAACCGCCTCGGCGAGGCGGTTCTAATGAGCACCACAATCTATGTTTTTGAGCAGAAATAAGAAAAATAATGTATAGATTTACTATATACAAGTGGGGTTTAAAGCAGTCAAAATTGTATAGGCATGTTTTCGTGATGGCAGCTCAAAATGACAAACACGAACTAAATTCGCGTAGGGTCCTCAACCTCATCACTGAAACATCACAGTAAAGCACAAATAATCACTACAATGAAAAGGGATCAGTGACTATCCGAAGGCAAAGCAAAAGAACGTTTCAAAGTTGGACCACGAAAGACCCGACCAAAGACAACAGTAATCAGGTGCCAACCTTCTGAAACACACGGAAAAATGAGCCGGCATTCCGCCCGAAGAGCGATTCACTATTGTGCATTTACAGTGGGAACCAAAGTTGGCAACCATAATTGTGTTAGCAACAATACAAGCAGTTTTCAGCGTAATAATCATGTCATAACCTATCTTTTTGCAGGCTTGAAAATATTGTTTAATTGCTGCGAAAAATCAGTACCATCCGCCATCTTTCCGAACTGAAAGAATAAGTCATCATAAAGACTTCAAATTACTCATATAAAATAATCAAATTACCATAGACGAGGGCATTGAATACTACATTAGCCTTGTTAACCCATAAAGCATCAAATTTAGATTGACAGACGACATGTTATTATTATTTTCTTATACGAGGCCTTATGTTTAAAGTGAATCATCTTCATAGCATAGGAGTTACTTGAAATATCTTGTCTTTTTCTCAAATGAAAATATTATTGTCGTCTGCTGATTTCGTGATATAAGTACTAAGAGTTCACATTGCCTTACAATAAAGTGTCGCGCCAAATGTTTTGTGGTGTTATGTCATGTGATCAGGTTGGGTTTCAATGCCTAGCAGCCCATAAAAGAAGGGACACTGGAAAACAATATAAACCCAGATCAGACGGCGCAAAACGCGGCGTCTGATCAGAGTCTGCACTGTTTGCATTAGATACAGGGATTAATATAAAACATGGTAATAATAAAAACCAACCAGACAAACCAGTAAATTTGAAATGAACCTATCCAAAGAGAGAGGCATAAACGAGTTAAGGACTTCCATGTCCGCACACCCAACAGTATCTTCACAGAAATATAACCCTGAAAATAATTTCCTGGCTCAGCAGATTGCCCACTCAAATCCAGCCTAATATCATATTTCGCGGTTCACACGTAAGAGAAGACAGGGTTTCTCCAGAGTTTCGCCTTACAGAACGCCTCTCAGAACAAGGATCAGTCATCACAAACTACCCCTTATAAGCCGCAACGTACAGAAACTTAACTTCGGACATATCAGCCCAGCGAAGATTCAGATCAGACTGCGCATTCGCGCAGTCTGATCAAAATCTTTACTGGGTGCGATTTAGACAGCGAAGGATGCAAAGTTTCTTCGTACAGGCAACGAAGACTCTGATCAGATTGCGCTGATCCGCAGGTTAATTTGAGTCACCGTCGGTTCACATGTCACATTACGAAAACACGCCCATTCAAATTTACAGAAAATTTTACCACAAAAAAATGAAAATTTTCATATAAAAATTCTGATATTCTTCATATTTCTGCTCAAAAACATAGATTGTGGGTACTCGTTAGAACCGCCTCGCCGAGGCGGTTCTAACGAGTGCCAACAATCTCTGTTTTGAGCAGAAATAAGGAAAATAATGTATACCCCTGTAAACCCCAGTTTTTCTATATTAAAGTGGGGTTTAAGGGGGTCAACATTATATGGGCATGTTTTCGTGATGAGAAGATATGTTTTCTCACGTTGCGGTTCTTATAGATGCGAACCTATAATAACAAGAATTATGCATCTTTCATGTTTATACGTTCTTATGAGACTCATCTGTCTTAATTGGGCTTATAAAACGGCGTCATATCATATGAGTCTGTTTTAGCTCTGACATGTCCTAGTGGCTTATATCTCAGAGGAAGAGTAAATGCTTTATAATGATTGGCGTATAGAAATGCAAAGCTGATTTTCAGATCAATCAGGAAGAGTTTATTCATGTATCGTATTTACCCCAGGTTTTCGGACAAACAGATCTAGTCCCAGACAAGACGCCGCAGAATCAACCTAAATTATCAGACCTAACTCATCAACTGTGTGCTAGCAGTTGCCCCTGGGTAATGCCCTGGATTAAGGCTAAGGATCAGACTGTATAAATAGTTGTTGTAATAGGGGCAAAGAACAGTGGGCGAAGGCTTGGGGAGAGGCCATTTGCATACTTTGGACACATATCTAGTTTTTTAATCTTTACAAGAAAATTACTTGACATTTCATCTGAATCTTCTGCTATGCAGACGCTTCACGTGAAATGCTAAGCCTGATTTTCTCGAAGAAAAAAAGATGGTGCTTGGTACTGTACGAAACTGGCGCGGTTAATGTTCATTATATGTCATGTGATCTGATGTATATAATAAACACAAGATTACTACAGTAATGTGATCTGATGTATACAATAAAAAACAGCATTACTACAGAAATATGCTTTATTGCTCTTTAATAATAATGTAAGTCCCTTCATGGGAAACGAGCCGTTATAGGATATGCGAACAGCAAGAGGCCAGCCGAGACATCCGCGCAGTCTCGTTAGAACGTATGCCGCCCTCCTCACGTAAGCGGTAGGCCAAGGAAAAACTTAAGCCAACGAGCTAGGTATGTGGCTTTGTACAAGTTCCGCACATGTGCACTGATAGTTTGATTCGATGAGGTCCAAGGAGTCTTTTTCCCGCGAAGCGCTCTTTTGTATTTAGAATACTCTCCCAGTGGGCACACAACGTTAAAATGACGTCGTGTCAACGTCGATGCGACGTCATCACGTCGCATCGACGTTGATACGACGTCATTTTGATGTTATGTGCCTGCTGGGTCTGATATAAAAACTAAAATAGTGTAAGACTGGACATAAAAAGAGAATATTAGCACTAAACCTTGGTCTTATGTATACGACTGCCAGTCCGCTGACAATTCTTTTTAATATAGTTAAGAAGCTGTGACAATTGTCAATACACAAAACATTTTATCCTGTAAATCTGTGAAGAAATCAGCGCTAGGTTAATAATATTGCAAATAACTGCCAACCATTTGATGTCAAGAAAGCTCTAGTGGCCGATGTTGAAAAGGTAATTTCTCCCAGAGCATATTACTTTAGTACAAGTACTGAATTGATGTGACATAAAAAGAAGAAAATATTTCTGATTTAGGAAAAATCAGTTGTTCAGCCCAATGAAATTTGGTTTTGTATTGTCAGAAGTACATTGGAAAAGTACTTTTTTATACCAAAAAGAAGAGAGGACGCTCCTATTTTATTTGTAGCACACGCCATGCATTCTGTTTAAAGGAATAATGCATAATTCAAGATTTGTAATTACAGCTTCAAATGCGCGTGCGTGAAAATGCAAAAAGACACATTCTTTTATGGCATTAACAGTCCCAGTTGGTGCGCAAGCACTCATTCATTCCCAACAGACATTAGGCATTGAAACAGGTCGTTTCAGCGTCAGGACGCGGCTGCACATTACAAAAACAGACCTATTCAAATATATAGAAAATTTCACTTCCAAAAGCTGTAAATTTTCAGATAAAAAACTCTGATATTTTTCATAATCCTGCTCATCACATAGATTGTGGGTACTCGTTAGAACCGCCTCGGCGAGGCGATTCTAAGAAGGACCCACAATATATGTACTTGAGCAAAAATGAGAAAAATAATGTATACCCATGTAAACCCCAGTTTTACTATACAAAACTGGGGGTTTAAGGGGGTCAAAATTATATAGGTATGTTTTGGTGATGAATTTCAGTGGGGGAGGGGGGCGGGGGGGAGGCAACTCTGTCTGTATCGTTTTTATATTATGCAAATGGGTCCACTTTAAAGGAAAAAATGCTCTCCTTTCCAATCAGTTTTTTTTAGCAGCGGACTGGTGCGCAGAAAAGCAAACAGGAAGTCATAAACGTTGTCTCCCTTGTCAAAATATGGCGGAACATTTACCAAATGAGCCGGACCACAGCATTTCCTACAAAATTGATTTGCGCTTAGTGAAGACTCACATTAGCCTGCATAGCTGATTTATATAGTAAAACTGGGGTTTACAGGGGTATAGATCTGGCTTTGTTCCGGATGATTTGAGACACAACGTCAGAAAGTGTACCCGCAACGTAAATTCAAATTCAGGATGCAACGTTTCTTCACACGAACAACGCAAACTCTGACAGACTGCATGCCATTACGAAAACAAGCCTATTCAAATATACTGAAAACTTTACAACCAAAAAAGGGAAATTTTCCGATAAAAAATCCTGATGTTTTTCGTATTTCTGCTCAAAACATAGATTGTGGGTACTCGTTAGAGCCGCCTCAACGAGGCGGTTCCAACGAGTACCCACAATCTATGTTTTTGAGCAGAAATAAGAAAAATAATGTATACCCCTGTAAACCCCAGTTTTCCTATATAAAAATTGGGTTTAAGGGGGTCAAAATTAATAAGTGTGTTTTCGTGATGTTGGGGGTTACAGGGTTATACATTATTTTTCTTATTTCTTACTCGTAAGAATCGCCTCGCTGAGTACCCACAATCTATGTTTTGAGCAGATATATGAAAAATAGCAGATTTTTTTTTATCTGAAAATTTTCACTTTTTGGCGGTGAAATTTTCAATATATTTGAATAGGCGTGTTTTCGTAATGGGGAGTTCTGATTGTGACCTCAATAACTTCATTTATCGCTTTCTTTGCAGCATGTTATTTCAGGCATTCCAACATTAACAATGGAGCCGCTAGGCAGAAAACGTACCTTTTACATGTCCCTCCAACAAATACTCAAATCAGCTTGCGCATCCGTGTAGTCCGATCAGAGTCTTCGTTGTCCACATGACGAAACGGTGTATCCTTGGCTATCCAAAATGAGCTCAGTGAAGATTCTGATCAGACTGCGTGAATGCGCAGGTTGATCAGAATCTTCTCTGGGCGCACACGTCTGAAGGTACGTTTTCTATGTCGCGGTTCAATTTAGTTAAAAAAAAAAAAAAAAAAAAAAAAAAAACTATGTAAAAACCCAAGCGATAAAGAAAATTGATGATAAACTGAACGCGTATTGAGTTATTCCATTTGTTGAGGACGGAAAATCATTAACAATGTTATTTCATTTAATTTTAAGCAGAAATTGTGCAGCTAATTCTGCTACTGCAATCACAGAAAAAAATATTTAATTTGCATGTTCATCAATTTCTACCATCTTACAGCAAGTTTGCACGGGACTTGGTGTTCTTAGTTAAGGCATTGCGACTGACTTGATGCATCTAAATAAGGCATTACGAAAACACGCCTATTCAAATATATAGAAAATTTTACCGCCAAAAACTGAAAAAAATTTCAGATAAAACCCCGATATTTTCATTTTTCTGATCATAACATAGATTGTTGATACTCGTTAGAACCGCCTCGGCGAGGCGGTTCTAACGAGTACCTACAATCTATGTTTTGAGCAAAAATAAGAAAAATAATGTATACCCCTGTAAACCCCAGTTTTAGCATAAAAAAAAGTGGGTTTAAGGGTTCAAAATTTTATAGGCTTGTTTTCGTGATGGCGAAGTCCAGATGCTTTGTCTTATACATCGTCTTTTTATAACACCGCTTTTGTTGCATCGGCTGCAAAACTAACCTGAAAATATAATATCCGGGGCCCCTTTTTTCTCTTCTTTTTTTGTGGAATTGGTGAATAGTTTTGCATGCTAATTATCTAAATGAGCCGCAACGTGAGAAAATATACCTTCTCACATATCATTACGAACACAAGCCTATTCAAATATATTGAAAATTTTACCACCAAAAAAATGAAAATTTTCAGACTAAAATTCTGATATTTTTCATATTTCTACTCAAAACATAGATTGTGGCACTCGTTAGAACCGCCTCGTCGAGGCGGTTCTAACGAGTACACACAATCTATGTTTTTGAGCAGAAATAAGAAAAATAATGTATACCCCTGTTAACCCCAGTTTTACTGTATAAAAGAAGGGTTTAAGTGGGTCAAAACTACACAGGTATGTTTTCGTGATGTGTTTGTTCCTTATCACATTTCTTATTGTGCCTCGGGAAACCTGCATCACGAAAACATACCTATATAATTTTGACACCTTAAACCCCACTTTTATACAGGAAAATTGGGGTTATACATTATTTTTCTTATTTCTTACTCGTAAGAATCGCCTCGCTGAGTACCCACAATCTATGTTTTGAGCAGATATATGAACATTTTCACTTTTTGGTGGTGAAATTTTCAATATATTTGAATAGGCGTGTTTTCGTAATGGGGAGTTCTGATTGTGACCTCAATAACTTCATTTATCGCTTTCTTTGCAGCATGTTATTTCAGGCATTCCAACATTAACAGTGGAGCCGCTGCGTCAGAAAACGTACATCTGACATGTCCGTCCAACAAATACTCAAATCAGCTTGCGCATCCGTGCAGTCCGATCAGAGTCTTCGTTGTCCGCATGACGAAACGTTGTATCCTTGGCTATCCAAAATGAGCTCAGTGAAGATTCTGATCAGACTGCGTGAATGCGCAGGTTGATCAGAATCTTCTCTGGGCGCACACGTCTGAAGGTACGTTTTCTATGTCGCGGTTCAATTTAGTTTAAAAAAAACTATGTAAAAACCCAGGCGATAAAGAAAATTGATGATAAACTGAACGCGTATTGAGTTATTCCATTTGTTGGGGACGGAAAATCATTGACAATGTTATTTCAATTAATTTTAAGCAGAAATTGTGCAGCTAATTCTGCTACTGCAATCGCAGAAAAAAATATTTAATTTGCATGTTCATCAATTTCTACCATCTTACAGCAAGTTTGCACGGGACTTGGTGTTCTTAGTTAAGGCATTGCGACTGACTTGATGCTTCTAAACAAGGCATTGAGAAAACACGCCTATTCAAATATATAGAAAATTTTACCTCAAAAAAACTGAAAATTTCCAGATAAAAACCTAAAACATTTTCAGATAAAACCCCGATATTTTTATATTTTTGCTCAAAACATAGATTGTTGATACTCGTTAGAACCGCCTCTGCGAGGCGGTTCTAACAAGTACCCACAATCTATGTTTTGAGCCAAAATAAGAAAAATAATGTATACCCCTGTAAACCCCAGTTTTAGTATAAAAAATGTGGGTTTAAGGGTTCAAAATTTTATAGGCTTGTTTTCGTGATGGCGTCGAAGTCCAGATGCTTTGTCTTATACATTGTATTTTTATAACACCGCTTTTGTTGCATCGGCTGCAAAACTAACCTTAAAATATAATATCCGGGGCCCCTTTTTTCTCTTCTTTTTTTCGTGGAATAGGTGAATAGTTTTACATGCTAATTATCTAAATGGGCCGCAACGTGAGAAAATATACCTTCTCACATATCATTACGAAAACAAGTCTATTCAAATATATTGAAAATTTTACCACCAAAAAATGAAAATTTTCAGACAAAAATTCTGATATTTTCATATTTCTGCTCAAAACATAGATTGTTGGTACTCGTTAGAACCGCCTCGGCGAGGCGGTTCTAACGATTACCCACAATCTATGTTTTTGAGTAGAAATAAGAAAATTATGTATACCCCTTAAACCCCAGTTTTACTTTATAAAAGTGGGGTTCAAGGGAATCAACATTATATAGGCATGTTCTCGTGATGAGTCCAAAAATACTTAAATCAGCCTGCGAATCCACGCAGATATCTACTTTCGACCAGTTAGGTGTCACACGGCATGGAAACAGGCTATATTGAAGATGAACATATTCTAAAAGGAATGATTTGACCTTCGCAGCGATGACTATACTTATAAAACTGGAAACAGTTGAAATTGTCAAGTTTTCTGAACCAGATTAGCTAGTTAGGCCTCGTCAGTGACCCCTACATAAATTTTCAAAACTCCCGAAATCGTTTTAATGACCACAAAATACCAGAAAATATAAATTACACTGAAGCGAGGCACGGGAAGATGTTTTACGGCCAATTCTTTCCGTTTATTAATTGTATTAACCCTTGTCATGCTAAATAAATTAAGACGTCACGCCCACTTTTTTCAGCCAGTTTACTTGATCCAGGGTGTTGATATAAATTCAAAATTCTGAAGGGCAAGCAGTGCAGATCCAGATCAGTTGGCTTCATCACGAAAACATACCTATATAATTTTGACCCCCTTAAACCCCACTTTTAAATAGTAAAACTGGGGTTTACAGGGGTATACATTATTTTTCTTATTTCTGCTCAAAAGCATAGATTGTGGGTACTCGTTAGAACCGCCTCGGCGAGGCGGTTCTAACGAGTACCGACAATCTATGTTTTGTGCAGAAATATGAAAAATATCTGAGTTTTTTATCTGAAAATTTTCAGTTTTTGGAGATGAAATTTTCTATATATTTGAATAGGCGTGTTTTCGTAATGTCAAGAAGGAAGGGTATATCCGGGTTCAGCAGGACAATGGATAATGATACCAACTATGTTACTACGACTGCTATAATATATTACTAATGGTACATGTCATAGTAATAGTAAATACCAAGCTCTTCAGTGGAACTTCTCCGTGATTAAGGGAACTTGATACATACGAGTACGTTAGGTTTTCCGACGTTTTATATATATATATATATATATATATATATATATATATATATATATATATATAAAGGGGATACATTTTTACTTTCTTTTTGTACTTCTAGATAAAATGCCCCATTCTAAATTTATATTTTCAGACATGTCAGAAGGGGAGGCAAAATCAATTTGAGAGTTATCTCCCCTGAAAATGCATTCATTCACCTTAATCCATTTATGCCGTGAAACCTCTTCTACCTTAACTCTTTGGACAGGTCCATTTCCTATTATAAGGGGTATCTGGTTAGTTTTTTATTATTTTCATGTTTTGTAGAGATTTCTGAGCTTTTTGCAAACAGTGTAGACCCTGATCAGATGCCGCATGTTGCGGCGTCTGATCTGGGTATAAACTGCTTGCCAAAGTCCCTTTTATGTGACGCCAGGATTAAATGGGTTAATATGTGTCTTATATCCAAATTTTATGTGTGTATAAATTATATGTGTTTATAAATTAACCACAATGTGACAAAACATAGCTTCTTTCTGACATGGACGGCCTCGGTGGCTCAGTTGGATGCGCCGTCCGACTGGAGACCAGGATTGATCATGAAATATTTTCTGCGGTCATTCTCTCTCTTCCGCTGATTCAAGAAGGACAGTTGTCAGTTTCTGGCGAAAGAATGTGCAAATACTGATTAACCGCTTAGAGGACTAAGCCTGTCCAGTAAACGTGTGGTTAGGTAAACTGACCGCGCTCGACATGACCCCATTGGGTTGAGTGGGCCGTAAAAAACCTCAAAACAAACAAATCTTTCTGACATATGTGTCCGATGATGATCCAAATCAGCCTGCAGCTTGTCAGAGCCTCGTTGTTCGTATGAAGAAACGTTGCATCCTGCGATCTGAATTTACGTCGGGGTACTCTTTCTGACGTTGTATCTCAAATCATCCGGAACAAAGCCAGATCTATTCGGATTCCTGTTATGAGGAACCAAATAAGTGGGTTCTGACCATAAGTTAGTACAGCTTAACATTTAGCAAAACGGCTTGTTCTTTTTTTTTTTTTTTTTTTTTTTTTTTTACATTACACAGGGAAGATATGTTCTTACCTTTCCAGCAGGCTTTTATTCCGGTTTAGCTTCCCATACCGTCATAACCAAGTATCACAGTATATAGATACATTCAGATCCACATAAAGTTCTCAACATCAAAGGGAAAGACACACAATAACAATTGAACAACTGCGGTATACGAGAGTATGCATATTAGGGGAATTTCCACGATATTTCTGTTTATTTTTTATTTATTTTTTTTATTTTTTAGCTTATTTTTTTAGCTTATTTTAATTTGTCATTTTTTAGCTTATTTTAATTTGTCATTTGCAATACGTAAATCAAAAATACTTGCATAAAAACTCTAAAAAGGTTTGGTGTGATCCAGATTTTATACAGGGAGAATGTCATAGCCTTTATACGAACACATTTAGTATAGGCATGTGCTCGTAATGAGGCAGGACGTCTCCTGGTTGGTATAATACTGACTAACATTATATGGGTCAGGGGCACATCATTTCCTACAAGACTGTATGTGCGCTCAGCGAAGATTCCGATGAGACTGCGGATTCGCACAGTCTGGTTAGTCTTTACTGGACACTTCATTACGAAAACATGCCTATTCAAATATACTGAAAATTTTACCACCAAAAAATAAAAAATTTTCAGATTAAAAAAATCTGATATTTTTTTTTTTATATTTCTGCTCAAAACATAGATTGTGGGTCTCCGTTAGAACCGCCTCGTCGAGGCGGTTCTAACAAGTACCCACAATCTATGTTCTGAACTGAAAAAGGAAAAATAATATATACCCCTGTAAACCCCAGTTTTACTATATAAAAGTGGGGTTTAAGGGGGTCAAACTTGTATAGGCGTGTTTTCATGATGTTGTGGATAGCTAAAGCTCCAAAGTGTATTCAGATGGACAGCGAAGGTTACGAAAACATTAAATATTTTACAACCAAAACAGGAAAATTTTCAGATGAAAAAAACTCCTAATATTTTTCATATTCCTGCTCAAAACATAGATTGTGGGTACTCGTTAGAACCGCCTCGTCGAGGCGGTTCTAACAAGTACACACAATCTATGTTTTGAACTGAAATAAGAAAAATAATATATACCCCTGTAAACCCCAGTTTTACTATATAAAAGTGGGATTTAAGGGAGTCAAAATTATATAGGCATGTTTTCGTAATGTGTGCAATTTTGCAGGCTGATCTAAGTCTTCGCAGGGTGCACATGCAATTTTATCGGAAATGCTATGTCCCGGTTCATTACTGGTTCTTACATTGCATTAAGAACTCCGATTTATGTGATAAGCAGCCTAACCTTGGTTTTCTTCCCATTCGAAAACACAATAATGAGCCATCTCAAGAAAAGTACACAGTACATCACGAAAACACACCTATATAATACTGACCCCCTTAAACCCCACTTTTATATAGTAAAACTGGGGTTTAGAGGGGTATACATTATTTTTCTTATTTCTGCTCAAAACATAGATTGTGGGTACTCGTTAGAACCGCCTCGCTGAGGCGGTTCTAACGAGTACCAACAATCTATGTTTTGAGCAGACACAAGAAAAATATCAGAGATTTTTATCTGAAAATTTTCAGTTTTTGGAGATGAAATTTTTCTATATATTTGAATAGGCGTGTTTTCGTAATGAAATTTTTTATAAACGTTACTAAACAATATGCTACAAAAAAGTCCCAATCTTATATTCATAGTTTTTCATTTTCTATATTCATTTTCATGCACATGATAAAAAATGTTTAAAAAATATTTTTTTCGTTCAGAATATATTAATGTTTATAATTTAGAAAATACAAATATACGTATGTTACATGTACGTGTATGAATAATCATTACGAAAACACGCCTATTTAAAATATATATAGAAAATTTCACCCCCAAAACTAAAAATTTTAAGATAAAATCTCTGATATCTTTCATATTTCTGCGCAAAACATAGATTGTGGGTACTCGTTAGAACCGCCTCACCGAGGCGGTTATAACAAGTACCCACAATCTATGTTTTTGAGCAGAAATAAGAAAAATAATGTATACCCATGTAAACCCAAAGTGGGGTTTAAAGGGGTAAAAATTATATAGGCGTGTTTTTGTGATGCATGCCAGACGGAAACCGGTCAGGTGTTTCATGGACTTCAGGATATATACCCGAAAATGAGGTAGAGGGACCCTATGTCAGCCGAACATGTATGTAATTTGAAGATGCATCAGAATTAACTACATTGTATTTCGGTACCAAATTTCAGACGACATTTGTCGTCTGCCTTTTTTTAAACAAACTATCGCATGGAAAGACGTTAACATGTAAAGTTGAAAGACTGAATGTAAAACAGCGTATTTCCATATGAGACGGCTCATAATGAGCCTTCTCATCTGGATCTATGCTGTTTGCAAAAAGTATATTATTATTGCCTGTGGCAGTGAAAGAGTTAAGGGTAAAGTTTCGCGCGGGTAAAACTAGTCTTTACCACTGACCAAGGCGATTCATCTGTAGCAGTTCTTCTTTGCTCGTGCGTCCACACGTTTGTTTTGTCATAAATTATTGCATACTTAAAAAGCAGTGTCGCACGTTATAAACAGCCGTGCATTAACCGGCGAAAAGCCGTGTATTAACAAGGCAATTCACGCGCTGTTAATGCACGGCTACGCAACTTTCAATATGCTCGTACCTGGGGCCAAAGAATTGCTGCCGTCACGTCACGAGATGTGTACTGCCCTGCCCTAGAACGGGCATAGTCCTTGCAAATAGCGTTCGCGTGACATCGGGGGAAAAGGCGAAACAAAATAGTGCAAGAAATAACGCGAAATGTAGCAAATGTATTCAGTTTTCATGCAATAATAGCGAGCGAACATGGTTTTTTAATGCATTAACATTCGCCAGGTCACTTGGGAGGTTTGAAAACCGCGGCCTTCGGCCTCGGTTTTCATCACCTCCCACAGGACCTGGCGAATCTTAATGCATGAAAAACCATGTTTGATCCCTATAGTGTTCTTTGGGTGCCTCCGGGAAGACTGTGCTTCTTTCCTCTGGTATTTCTATGCTATATTCACTTAGTTTTGCCAAAATGCTACAAGTAGAGAAGGCAGAGGAACTGGGGAGGGGGCACTGTTGGCAGCTAACTGATTTTTTATTATGATTTGCCAGCCTTTTTCCTACCTAGATGTTTAAATTGACGACGTTTATAGAACGTCTAGGTAAACAACGTTGCTCGCCAGTCCAGATATAATTCTTCTTTCGAGAACCTATATGGCTGCTCTAATTATCTTCGATTGATGAAGAAAAGGGATGGCCTTTTTAATAGAACTGTTTGACACTTACTGTCTTTATTTGTATGTCTTCCTCTATCGGCAACACGGCAGGGAAAACGTGATTTCTTTCAGTCTAAGAAGTTTGCAGTATATGACTCAAAACGTGAGAAAAAGTCCCATATTCCATGGTCGACCAAGACCTGGTCATAGTATTCGCTGTCGGTTTGAAGAAAGCATAGAGCGCCAAGCAAAGAGTCTTGTCATATCTAGGCTGATATGAGTCCTTGCGATTCACACATGTCTTCAGGTAGGCCTTATCTATTGCATGGTACACCTCAATTGCTCTAAATATCGGGACAGCGTACTCATTGACCGACGCGGGAATCGCGCTGGTCTCTTCAGTTTCAGTTTTCAGATTTTTAACGCTGTTAGACAACTGAGTCACACAGAGGCAACACCGTTGGTCTCTTAATATAGCTTTGGATTTTTATATATAGTAGACTATTTGATTAGCTCACTAAGGACTTTTTTATATTTGCCGGGATCGTCGGTTTGTGACGATCCCGGCAAATATAAAAAAATATCTTATAACAAATTGTGTTAAAAATAGATTAATGTCTAATTTATTTTCATTTCAATCAAGAAATTTCATAAACCTTAATAATAACAAACATTAAAGAATCACATTGGTGTTCTTTTTTACCTGTTACATCGAAAATTTATTAAACTCTTGCATACCCTTTTCCCATATCTCTATGTAAACATGAACACAATTTGTGCCGGTACTTAGACGTTTACGTCTAAATATTTTGTCTTGTTCCATTACTTATGTCCATTCTATCTGTCTACTAATAATTCCAGATAATAGGAGAATCCGATAAATTATTTTTGTACATCTCCTTGAAAACATGCGTTGTGGGTACTCATTAGAAGCGCCTCTATGAGGCGCTTCTAATGAGTACCCACAACTTATGTTTTCATGGAAAAATAAAAGAAACAACATAGCAATATCTTTGGTTGAAATGCACCTAATCTGCAGCTATGATCCTGCCTGTCCATTAACTGGTACATGTTCATTTTGGCTGCTCTATGCGAAAAGCTACCTTCTAGGTATTTGTTTGTGTTGAGATTTTACGGCCAAGTCAACCCAATGGTGTCATGTCGAGCGCGGTCATTTTACCTAACCACACTTTTACTGAGCAGTCTTAGTCCTCTATGCGATTAACCAGTATTGTGCACATTCTTTCGCCAGAAGCTGACAGCTGCCCTTCTTGAATCAGCGGAAGGGAGAGAAAGTTCATGATCAAATCTCCACGAAAGAATATTGCCGACCTGGCGGGGATCGAACCCGCAACCTCCTTATCACCAGTCGAAGGCGCATCCAACTGAGCCAGCTTCTAGGTAAACGCAATATGCAGGTTCATATCATTCTGCATAATACTAACAACCTCATCTGGGAGTTTGATGCCCCATGGATATACATTGCGAAAACACGCCTATTCAAATATATTGAAAATTTCACCACCAAAAAAAAAAAAAAAAAAAAAAAAAAAAAAACTGAAAGTTTTCAGATAAAACTTCTGATATTTTTCATATTTCTGCTCAAAACATAGATTGTGGGTACTCGTTAGAACCGCCTCGGCCAAAAAATAATGTATACCCTGTAAACCCCCAGTATTACTATATAAAAGTGGGGTTTAAGGGGGTCAAAATTATATAGGTATGTTTTCGTGATGCGAGCCGTAACGTGGAAAACGTACCTTTTGATATGTGCGAAGATTCAGATAAGACTGCGCATTTGCGCAAGCTGATCAGAGTTTTCCTTGTCCATATGAAGAAACTTTCCATCCTTGGCTATCCTAAATACGTCCAGTGATGATTCTCATCAGACTGCGCGAATGCGGGGACTGACCTCAATCTTAGCTGGGCGCACATGTCTGAAGGTACGTTTTCGACGTTTGCCCTGCAGGCACATGACGTTATTACAACGTCGCCTCAACGTCGATGCAACGTCATGACGTTGCATCGATGTTGAGGCGACGTTGCATAAACGTAATGAGCCGCTGGGTCAGCTCATATAATATGGGCTCCAGGTTATCGGAAAGCAAACAGCAAAAACTCTGATAAGACTGTGCGAAAGCACAGGCTTTCTAGAAAAGGTTGAGAATTGAGCCTTCAGTGAATCTGTTTGAATAAACTATCACTCAGCATTGTTCATTAACAATTAGAACAATAACTCTCATTGGAGACCGATCTCATTGCCTCGAGAATACTAAAGATTAAAATACACGAGTCAGGGCTGCTTCTGCCTAAACATTTTCATGTCTGACAAGACACTAATCTGATTCAACAACCATTTTGTAATGAGCTTGGTTTAAGATCAAAGTGTCGTGTTTAATGCTCTTTAGTATCATCGATGTAATCTTATAGAATGAAATAGAATATCAAACACAGTTTCAGTTAAAGCGGGCAGTAATTTAATTTTCGAATTCTGTTTAGACTCAAATGTGTATTTCAAAACCAATGTTAATTGATTAGAAAAAAGTTTATAATCAATATAAATAGATAAATATTTTATTAGTAACATAATTTATCATCACGGAAATAGGGGTTTCAGTCAAAAATCAAAAACAGAACAGCACGCAGTGCATATCCAGATATGGCTCATTATGGGCTATCTCATCTGGATCTACACTGTTTGAAAATGTACTTGCTTTGGTCTGCAGGACTAAAAAGGTTAATCCCACCATAACTGACGTTTGTCTTATTTCATCGGTAACAAAAAACAAGCATACAGTCGCATCTCGTAATCACGACTTCGCTTATCGCGAATAACCGCTTATCTCGAGCTAAAAAGTAGGTCCCTGTTTAACATGGAAATCTGATAACAGGTAACAAAATATTATGGAAAAGAGGAGAAATTGCTCATAAGGAGCAATTTCTCCTCTTTTCCACAATATTTTCAAAATTCTAACTTCAGGAGTCAATTTACATATTCATTTGTGAACTGTGGCTGTTTGATTTATTTTTTCCTCAATTTTGCAAAATCTGAAATGTCGAGATACGGATATCTCGAAGTATTTCACAGTCTCTTAGACTTCGAGATAAAGAGAGTCGAATGTATGTTGTTGGTAATCATAAGAAGCGCCTCGCAGAAAAATAAGAAATATATCTTGGTTTAAACATATTTTATTTCACAAAGTATACATGGGTACAAATATAATGTTGTGAAAATACATATTAAAGGATCAGAACGAAAGCAATGTCACTTATTTAGTTCTTCTCCTTGATAATAACAACTGTGAAAAGAAGGCGAAGATCATGTACAAGTGATACTTTGAATTACTGTTCATATGCATTCATACAAACAATATAAACTACGATCTCATCTAAAAAATACTTAGGTAATTGTATCATTAGAAAGAGTAAGAAAAGCAACAATTATAGAGAAACGTAGGTAAAACAGAAAACTTTGGCATGTACGACCGTATGTACATCAGTATTGTGTAATTGTGTATGTATTTAGTTGTTTATTTAAAAAATTGCAGTGGATTATTAGTTATGATGGAGGTTATATATTAGGTGTGAAAGAAGTGTAAACGACTTGTAGACTGAGTATATAAGAGTTTGGTTATTCAGAGAGAGAGAGAGAGAGAGAGAGAGAGTGGGGGGGGGGGGGGGCAGGGGGGGAGGGGGGGATGCGCGACAGTAATGCTTAAAATATATCTTAATACACCTCCGATCTAGAGTCATGCAAACCATTACAGGTCAGCATGTGGGACATTGTGACGAATTTAGTTAGTAAGCAAATTAAGACAGATGTTTGTAGTAAAAAGAGATCCTAAAAAAAATATAAGCCAAATTACCCAGGAAATGCCACAATCTGGAATCACAGACATCCCAGGACTGTTAAAAGGGAGAGTTGAAGAACAATAATGACAAACCAAAACGCCACATATTAAACCACGGACGCATAAACAAAGAACTGCAAGAGACGAACAGTCTTGGAATGGTCAGCAGGCAAACTACAAGGGCGCTTTAGCCAGTTTTACTGACCGTTCCAAGGTCGAGGTGCCTTTTGTGTCATTACGAAAACATACCTATTCAAGTATACTGAAAATTTTACCACCAAAAAAATGAAAGTTTTCAGATAAAAAATTCTGATATTTTTCATATTTCTGCTCAAAACATAGATTGTGGGTACTCGTTAGAACTGCCTCGGCGAGGCGGTTCTAACGAGTACCCACAATCTATGTTTTTGAGCAGAAATAAGAAAAATAATGTATACCCCTGTAAACCCCAGTTTTCCTATATAAAAGTGGGGTTTAAAGGGTCAAAACTATATAGGCGTGTTTTCCTGATGTGTTCTTCTTTGTGCGTCTGTAGGTTCATAAGTGGCGTTTGTTTTGTAATTATTTTTTCCTCATCTCTTCTTACTTTCTGTCCTCGGGAGGGCTGTGCTTCGTAATTGTGGCATTTCCTGAGTACCTTCACTTATATTGTCTCTCGCGAGAAACCTCACATTTAATTCTGATCATTACGAAAACACGCCTATTTAAATGTATCGAAAATTTCACCTCGAAAAACTGAAAATTTTCAGATAAAAAAACTCTAATATTGTTTTTCATATTTCTGCGTAAACATAAATTATGGGTACTCGTTAGAACCGCATCGCCGAGGCTGTTCTAACGAGTACCCACAATCTATGTTTTTTAGCTGAAATAAGAAAAATAATGTATATCCTGTAAACCCCAGTTTAACTTTATAAAAGTGGTGTTTAAGGGGGTAAAATAGGCATGTTTTTGTGATATGCAGCTTCAAATTGCAAATAAATGATCGGTCCGCATAGGGTCCTCTACCGCATCTGTGAAACATCACAGTGAAAAACATAATAAAAAAAACTGATGAAACACAGCAAAGGGGTCAATGGCAATTAGAAGCCAGAACACATGAAAACCACAAAAAGGACCCCGATGGGCCTGACGACATCAATAGTCAGGCTTCAACTATTTGAAACCGAGTGAGAAGGGAGCCGTCATTTAGTCTGAGGACGGACCCACCGTCGAGAAATTACAAAATGAAGTAAAGTTATCAACCATAATTGGGTTAATTGACATGCAGCTATCCGCAGGATACCCATGTTGTAAAAACCTATCTTTTATAACGTTTTTTATTATTTTTTTCTTTCTTTAATAGTTCCGAAACACCATGTTTGCTAACGTTTAAGCTCCATAATCCGATTCTTTAACCCCAAAACCGCTATTTGTCAAATTTTTGCAGTACAAAACGTAAGTTTTTTTTCTTCTGAAGAAATAATAAACATATGAGCCACCTCAGGACGAAACCAACAAATTGCATGTGCGCCCAGCGAAGACTCAGATCAGCCTAGGCATCCGCCCTGTCTGATCAGAGTTTTCGCTGTCCGCATGAAGAAATCTTGGGTCCTAAGGTACCCCTTGAGTGCACAGCAAAGACTGGTCAGACTGGGCGGATGCCTAGGCTTATCTGAGTCTTCGCTGGTCGCACAAGACTTACTGTAGGTTTTGTCGTGCGTTGGCTCATATATCTTGATACCCCTCCTAACTATAGCCATATTAGCCATGACATGTTCAGCACATACCATGGGAAATTGGGAAGATTTTGGTTAGTAAGAAGAGTAAGACAGATGTTTGCAGTAAAAGAAATTTTAGAGGTATTAAAACATGAAAAGTTGGTCTGAAATGCAAAAGTTTGACAATCTGGGCTCAGATGTTCGAACCTAATGATGTTGTCAGTTAACGTATTGTTAAAACATTGATCATTAAATATGGCATATACGCTAATATTTTTGCTGAAAAAAATGTGAGTAGCTTTACATTTGCAAAAGCTACTCACATTGTTTCAGCAAAAATAACTGTGAATCAGTTATTGTACTTACTAGAACAGTTAACATTTTGACCACTAACGAACTCGTTAAGCTAACGATGCTTTGAACAACTGGGTCCTGTCTTTTATGTGTTAGGTGTTTCCAAAGGCTATCTTTTCAGATTTTATTTGTTAACGTAATGAAAACTAATAGAACATTTTTAATAAATGACACTTGGTTACAGAAGTTAATTTCATTATGATTTAAAATAAAAAGCAAAGTTATGAAATATTATCTGAGGAGTCATGCCACACTTTCTAAGCAATACCCTACAGATGAAGAAAGCGTCACAAGGTATTTGTGTCTGATTACGTCAAAGCGATACAACTATTGAGATATAAGATAACAGCAAATTGCAGTTTTCCTGACATTATGCTTTTAACAAAATGCATTTACTTCAATGTTAGCTTACATGACATGCAAAATGCCAGTCAAGATATCAAGGAAATGTTACAATCATGAAGCACAGCCTTCCTGAGGCACCAAAAGAAGAAGAGATGAAGAACAAATATTATTGCATAAAAAGCAGTGACGCACGTTATTAACAACCGTGCAGTAACCGGCGAAAAGCCGTGTATTAACAAGGCAATTCACGCGCTGTTAATGCACGGCTACGCAACTTTCAATATGTTCGTACCGGGGTCACAGATTTGCTGCCGTTACTAGATGTGTACTGCCCGGGTCTAGACCCAGCATGGTCCGTGTAAATTGCGTTCGCGAGACATCTGTGAAAAGGCGAAACAAAATAGTGCAAGAAATAACGCGAAATGTAGCAAATGTTTTATGCAATAATAGCGATCGAACATGTTTTTTCAATGCATTAACATTCGCAAGGTCCCTTGGGAGGTGTTGAAAACCGCGGCCTCCGGCCTCGGTTTTCAACACCTCGCACGGGACCTGGCATGAACAACCATGTTTGATCCCTATAATGACAAAACAAACGCCGCATATAAAACCATATGCGAACAAACAAAGAACTGCAACACATAAACTGTGGTTACTTCAATGGTCACGTACACATGGCACGCAAGTATGACGAATCGTAAAAGCGAAAACATATAAGACGAAAAACTGAATAAAGGTACAGCAATGAAAATGACCCTGTGGATGATGTTCAGGCTCAGAGTGAGGGCCAAACTCATCACGAAAACATACCTATATAATTTGACCCCCTTAAACACTGGTTTATAGGGGTATATATTATTTTTCTTATTCCTGCTTAAAAACATAGATTGTGGGTACTCGTTAGAACCGCATCGCTGAGGCGGTTCTAACGAGTACCCACAATCTATGTTTTGAGCAGAAATACGAAAAGTATCAGAGTTTTTTGTCTGAAAAATTATCAGCTTTTGGAGATGAAATTTCCTATGTATTTGAATAGGCGTGTTTTCGTAATGTTTTCATCATAGTGTAGTTTATTTATTTATTTATTTAGTTATTATTATTGAGGATGGGGGAGGGGTGATCATTGAGCCCATTCTGGTTGCTTTGAAAGTCGAGTACCACTTTAGCCGGTGCTAGGGGGCGTATGCAGCTTCGCAAACTACTTAGCTGTATATGAAGAGACTTAATAAAACCGAGTTTCCAATTTTCTTTCTATTATGAGTAATTTGTTTCCAAGGGAAATCTTATAGTTTTATTCTAGAAAAGCGGTAATAGTGACTTAAGATACAGTCAGATCTACACCAAGTTCTTAACTTCAAAGGGAGAGACAGACAAATACAATTTAACAACCACATTAAGAACAAATGACAAGCACATTGGTATTCCTTTTCCCAAAAAGTTGCCAACCCTGTTATTCAAACGTAAGTTAATATCTCTTTAACTTACATAATTGTTTAAAGAAAAAAAATGTAAGTGAAACACTACAGAACATTTAACAAAAAGTGCCACAAGGAAACTACCGCCATGGAAGGTCAGTAATAACTTACTGGGGATTTTAAGCTAGCAAAGGCATCCTAGCTGTCGCCCTCAGCTTCCATTATGGTAAAAAAAAATATATATATATTTGTTCGGTCCGCGTGGAGGTCTTCATCTCATCCATGGATCATTACGGGAATGTGGCATTTTTATGTATATTAGACTCCAAAACTACGTTTTATATCCCCTCGTAGTTGCATCCTGTTGATGACTCTGTACGTAGTCGCGTCAAATCAACTTTAATTTAAATACGTCTCAGGAATTGTTCTAAATAAGCCGTTCAAACCCATTTCTTTTATTTGAGTATGTATACAGGAATGTAAATTGCAGTTAAATGGAATCAGTTTAAACCAACCTGGATATATGCCTTGAAAACACTATTACAGTTTACTAATGCAGTTATTGCTTACATATGAATCGCACAATTTAAATTTAAAACAGATGCCTTCAGGGAATATGTGTGCAGCTCCTAGATCAGACTGCATATGTATTTGTTATTTGTAAAGCGTGTATATTTACCCTGTAATACATAACTCCCTCCAATAAAACGATGCAGTTTAACAGAGTTGACCAAGATCAGGCGACATCACCACTATATGCCATGACATTAGCAGTTTAAAATAACATATTCAATTCAGGCATACTTTTCTAGAACCAGAAGCCTATGGGCCACAATGCTCACCTGAGTGAACTGATGTAAAAGCTGATAGTTTGAACTAGCCTGCAAAGTTTCAGCTTTACCCTTATATTTTATCACAGTTTGGTTGCCATGGCAGTCAATTGAATTCAGACAGAATTCATATATTTGGTAGAGGACAACTCAAGGAATATTTCTGTAAAACGTTTTTCAAAATAGCTGCAGATAAGTAGAAAAAATGCCCAACTTTCACTTTCCCATGCTATGTGACCGTCCTATGGAAACGTAAGTTGCCATAGAACTGACGAAAGCACCATTACGAAAACAAGCCTATTCAAATATACTGAAAATTTTACCACCAAAAAATGAAAATTTTCAGGTAAATATTTTGATATTTTTCATATTTCTGTTCAAAACATAGATTGTGGGTACTCGTTAAAACCGCCCCGACGAGGCGGTTCTAATGAGCACCCACAATCTATGTTTTGAGCAGAAATAAGAAAATAATGTTGACCCCTGTTAACCCCAGTTTGACTACATAAAAGTGGGGTTTAAAGGGGTCAACATTATATGGGCGTGTTTTCGTGATGCACTAGCAATGGCAATGCAAGACGCTATTTTGTAGAGGCAAATGTTATGAACAGTTGTGTACAGTATCAGTTTTATCTTTTTTGTTTTTCATTTTTTTTTTTTTTTTTTTTTTTTTTTTGGTTGCCATGGCAAGCAATTCAATTCAGCCGCTTGAACAAAATTCACATGTTTGGTAGAGGGATACTCAAGGAACATATCTGTAAAACTTTTGTCAGCATATCTTCAATGAGATAGAAAAATACCTATTTTCACTTTTCCCATTATAAGTCTATAGAAACTTTAAGTTACCATAGTGACAAAAGTTCATTAGCAATGGCAACAGAAATATAAATGCTAATGTTATACACACATCTCGAAAGTTTCATCTTCAACCCCCTTATGGTCTCTGGGAAGAAACTTTTTAATATTTTCTGGCAAATTTAATGTTTCGGTTGCCATTGCAACAAATCAAAATCATTAATTTAGATAACATTCACATTTAACATAGGAGACTACTCACAAGAAACGGTTCTGTAAATTATTTGTCAAAATATTTACATTGAGAAACGAAAAAACTACTTACACTTTTCCCATTATTAGTAAATAGTGTAACACGAACCGATGCAATCAGAATCACTCAAAGGGAAATACAGACATTTACAATTTACAGTCACAAAAACACAGACGGTGAGCAGAGTCAGCAGCCCACCGCACAAAGGTGGCAACTCTGTCACTTGAACTTAACTCAAGGGCATAATCGCATAAACGTACACAATCATGTAAAAAAAAAGAAACGTTTATAAGTGGTTTACCGATGAACACATAACGAAAAAATACAATATAAAATACCGCCCTGGGATTGTCAGTACCAAAGTATATGGAAATTATAAGTTGTCATAGTGACGAAAGAACACAAAAACAATAAAAAAACGCAAACTTTTGTAAAGGCTAATGTTATGAACATTTCTTCAATGTTTCAGCTTTGCCCATTTACGGCTTCTGAGGAGAAACTTTTCAATATTCTTTTGCAAATTGAATGTTTCGGCTGCTATAGCAACAAATTAAAATCGGCCATTTGGATAAAAAGTATATGCAACATAGATGACAACTCAAGAAGCATTTCTAAAACGTTTGTCAAAATAACTGCAGTGAGACAGAAATAAATAACAATTTCTACTTTTCCCATTATAAGTCAGTGACAATTATAAGTTGCCATAGCAACTAGAGTTCTTAACCGATTAAAATAAAATAAAAACACAATTATTCGTTCCCCCCTTCCCATAGATGTTCCATGTGAAATATAGTAAGAATCGGCTTCATAATCTCAGAGGAAATGTAGTTTGAAAATGTTGACGAACGGACGACGGACGATGGATGCCTGCTTTTACTATAAGCTCTCCTATGAGTCTTCGGCTCAGGTGAGCTAATAACTCTTTATATTGATTGATAATGGAAGCATCAATAGCATTGATGGAAGAGTCTACTGAATGTATTGAGGAATTAATGCATCTAACAGTCTGCCAAAAGTATTCACTACTGAACTATAAAATATTACATAACGGAATATAATAAAGAATGTCTGAAAATGATCATCATCGGATCTGCAATAGCCTAAGCTATCTGACAGACTAATGTATAATTAAGGGGACTGGATACACGTTGTAGTTTTGCCGACATTTTTCATAAGGGTAACAACTTTTATGACTTCCTGTTTGCTTTTTCTGTTCATCAAGCCCTTTCAGAAAAGGGTCTACTCTAAAAGGAAAGGATTTGTTCCCATGAGAAACAAATTCTTCCCTTTCAGAGTTAACGTCTTTTCAGAAAGGGCAACAACAGTTTTGAATGAGCTGCCTCCCTCATAGTGCATCTGTTACCATAATATATATATATATATATATATATATATATATATATATATATATATATATATATATATATATATATATATATATATATATATATATATATATATATATATATATATATATATATATATATGAATACTAGTAAATTATTCAGCGAAGCTACGATGCGAAGAAAGGGTGTCATCGTATTTCCTTTTAAATTGTTCCTTTCAACTTTATTCATACGAATTGATTGTTGTACCAATACTGAGTGCCATGCCTCTAACAATAGGTTAGCCTTGATCTGTTTATTTGAAGAGAAATAATTTGATCTTGATCGTGTTATGTCTTACGAAAGCCTTGTTTAGACTTAAGTTGCTTGGACATTTGCATTACTCAACGGAATACGACTACGGAAGACAAGTCAGGTTCTAAGAGATAAATGTGATGAAATATCATTCTATTATTCGACTTCAGACAGACGAAACCCCGGAGAGACAAAACAAAAAAGATATCAGAAGTATAGCACAGATAAATGAATGCTTTCCATGTGTCTAACATATGATTGGTAATTACTTTTCCAATTATATCAGCATTTAAAAAAAAACTTTGGAATATGTTTTGAATGGGGCAGTGTGGTAAAATATAGGATATGTTTTGAATGGGGCAGCGTGGTAAAATATAGGATATGTTTTGAATGGGGCAGCGTGGTAAAATATAGGATATGTTTTGAATGGGGAAGCGGTGGTAAAATATATTAGAACCAAAGTTATGAGAAGTTTATCACTCATGCATTCATTTATTAAGCATTAAATAAAGCAGAGTATAAGATTCTGACCCCAACCCTCGTACAACTGTGATAAGCATTTCAAGACCATAGCCCTCTTATGTAATATGAAACTGACCAAAGCTAGTGAAGCATGAAATACAGTCGACTCCCGTTATCTCGAATTCCAAGGGACTCACTGAAACACTTCGAGATATCCGTACCTCGACATATCAGAGTTGAGAGAGTGAGGAAAACAATAAATCGAACAACCACATTTAACAAATGAATATGTAATTTGACTCCTGAAGTTAGAAATATATATATAAAATAATGTGGAAAAGAGGAGAAATTGCTCCTTTTCCACATTATTTTGTTCTGTTGTCATAATTTCATTTTAAACAGGGACCAGATTTTCACTTCGAGATAAGCGGTAATTCGAAATAAGCGAGTTCGAAATAACGAGGTTTGACTGTATAGACCACTAACAAATAATGATGACAAACTTTAAACATCCTTCCCCAAATGCAGCTCAGGACCTAAAACCTTACAGGTAAAGAGAAACTGGTCGAACTTAGTAAATGATCATATAAGACAGGGCCAGATATTGATAGTGGACGCAGCTACTGTTACTAACAAGAGACCCATGTGCCACGATTCGCTTCCCTGAGCAAAATAGCTACTGCATATTTGCGGATGCCATGCAACATTTTTCCAGTATAGCCACAGCAACTAGGACAGAAATTTGACAGTGCCGTAAAAAGGTAAAGGTCCTAGTTCATCATTTGAACAAACTTGGTATACCTTGCCTCCCCAATGCTATATATCGAGATTCAGCCTTAAAGCTTTCTTGGTTCTTGAGAAGAAAAAAATTAAGTGTTTTTACCATATATCTTGTTCAATAGTGCAAAACCATTTGAACAAATTGTTAGTACCACTTCGACAGAAAGTCTGATGTGAAATCTGGTGAAAATTGGCAAGCGATTTCAGAGAAGAAGACATTTAAAGATTTACACGATTTTATACGTGTACAAAGCCCAGGGTCAATGGCAGATACTCCCAAGGGATACAATTTTGACTGTAACTAAATAGTGCATTTGCAGAAAATGATTCTCAGATTTGCGCTTGTTTGGTTTTGTCTGTTTCCTCTTCCTCTTGGTGTCTGGGAAGGGCTGCGGTTTGTGATTGTGGCACTCCTTGGACTTTTCTCTTATTTTTTTTTTCAACATTTTCACCATACAAGTGTATGATGATGCGAATTTAACCTTGCCATAGAAACGTCAGGGGTCATCCTAGGATCATCAGTTGAACAAACTTGGTAGACCTTGAGTCCAAAATGCTACATATAAAGATTCAGCTTTGAAGCTTTCTTGGTTCTGAAGAAGAAGATTTTTAAGTGTTTTTTTTTTTTTTTTTTTTTTTTTTTTTTTTTTCACCATATTAGGGCATGGTGGCCATCTTGTTTAATGATGCTAAATCGTTTGAACAATTGATAATAATTTTTCGACAGAAGGCCCGATGTAAAATCTGGTTAAAATTGGTCAAACTGTTTCAGAGAGAAGACGTTTAAAGATTAAGAGATTTTATACATGTATATAGCACAGTGACATAGGCAGATAACCCCCGGCGACAAGTTTTTGATTGTTATTAAAAGGGTTTGGTACTTTGATCATACATTGTAAATTTGAGCCATTAGTCTTAAATACATTTTGAGAAACTGACGTTTCAATACTTTCCCCATACAAATGCATAGGGACGCAAATTTGACCTTGGTGTAAAAAGAGCAAAGTTTAACCTAGGGTCATCAGTTGAACAAACTTGGTACAGCTTGAGTTTCTTATTTCTAATTATACATACCAAGATTCAGCCTCAAAGCTTTTTCGGTTCTAGAGAAGAAGATTTTTAAATGTTTTTACCATATATTGGCATGGCGGCTATTTTATTTAACGGACCTTTAACATTTGTATAAATTTTCAATCCCTTTGACAGAAGGCTTCACATGAAATTTGAAGAAAATTGGCCCAGGGGTTTCAGAGTAGAAGTCATTCATAGGTGTGAACGGATGACGGGACGGACGCCGCACAGGGAGTGATCAATATAGCTCATCTTGAGCCTTCGGCTTAGGTGAGCTAAAAAAAAACATTGAGAATGCTGCGATCTCACGGGTAATTTTGGGACCGTTTGGGAGTTTATCAGACTTGCTCTACTTCTTGCCAAACATTTCATCAAAATTGGGTAAATGAGAAAAAAAATCAAGCAAAATTGCATTTGAACATTGAATTCTCTGGTTCTCCCTC
Source organism: Anodontia alba (assembly GCA_964016985.1). Taxonomy (NCBI): domain Eukaryota; kingdom Metazoa; phylum Mollusca; class Bivalvia; order Lucinida; family Lucinidae; genus Anodontia; species Anodontia alba. The sequence goes on along the minus strand of OZ024822.1, from coordinate 21,851,108 downwards.
TAAAACTTTTAAATATTTGGTTTACTGGCCAAAACATGCTATTTAATTAATATAAAAAAAGCTTGCTGCTTTTAAAAAGCAACCAGTAGGTCAGTTCGTCAGAGGAAGTTACTTCTTGACAATGTTAAAACATTATATTGTTTGTTCAGTTTGATCATTAAAGTAGTATGTATCATAAATCGAAAATGAAAGAAAATATGCAAACTGTATAAGTTTTAGATTATCAGTAAAGCCGATGGGTGGGGTGTCAGGGGGTAGGTTTGGTGTGTGTGTGTGTGGGAGGGGGGGGGGATCGAGGGGTTGGGAGACTTCTTGAAACATATTGAGCTTAAATAAACTGCATTGACGATTCTTTAGGATAAACAAGTGAATATAGCATTTCTAGGTATTATGAAATAAAAAAGAGGGCAAGGGGAGCATACAATAATTTTGACTGTCTGTCAGCATTGTTCTATAAGGCTGCATTTGCGAAGTTTTCTGGTGACAGTCGTTGTGCAGGCCCAAAGATTGCTATAACTCAAATTTTACGGGCGATTTTCAGACAATCTGATAATGTTAAAGTTCATGTGGTACTTTTCCATAGTTCTTCAAAGAAACATTTGTTGTGGGTTTTCATTAGAATGGCCTCACTGATGTGATTCTAATGAATACCCACAAAAATGCTGAAAACTGAACAAAATAGTACTTTTACTATTTCCAGTGTCGCACTTTAACTGTTTGTTTGGATTCTGTAGGAGAAAGTAAACAGCGACTTTTTATTGCTCCGGACCTGCCTATCGTCTGGTGAGCCGGAACAGGCATCAGGTGGATGGAGTGTTCAGTTTATGCTTTCTACTCAAAGTATAAGGGTAAAGACAAATGTTACATATATTATGTAAAACTTTTCTTAATATCGCTTGTCCCATAGTCAAATTCCGCAGTCAAGTGAACATTTTCAGTTTCAAACGATATCAAGCATCAGCCGTGGGCTGACACCATACACATTTTCACTTTAGTAATACCTATTGTCGTGCAAAGTAAAAATCAAGACAATTTTGTTATAGACAGAGTATTGACAGTACTAGTAAAGATTTGTTGTTTTATCTCCTATTTTCCTTTTTGAAAACTGTAAACTCTCTAGGTGAGCCAGAATTAGCACTGGATCGAGATTGGCATGCAAAGTGTATATACACGGATCTGTTATCTTAATTCCTTTAATGAAAGATACTTTTAGGCTGAGGCTTTCCTTTTTTATAAAATAGATTTTGAATCCGATTCATAAGTATATTTCTTTCGCTCAAATCGTCTTTGAATTGTCAACAAATGATTCATTATGAAGTGGTTTTCATTTTTTTTCATTATAATCTTAATTAATTTGCATTGCTCTATTGATAGAAGCGCAAATTGTTTGGCAGTGACTCCGCCCCCTCCTCATTCACCCCTGGTCAAGTTATACCTGAAATATAGTGACACGAACTCACTTTTGGGCAACGCAGTCGATACGAAGTCTAATAGGTAAAGTATTATTGTAACCCGAATGGTTATTTAAAAAAACTGCTTGCCAATGTGCAAGTTATTCAAATTAAATCGCCTGACAAATGTTTCGTTCAATCTTGTTTAAGGTCACGTTTTCAATGCTTCAGTTTCGATCATTCGTTTGACCATATGTAATTGTTGCATCATGTAAGTCTAGCCAGATGACACGATCACTTCGACTAAGGTCGAAATGCCCAATTACTGTCAAAAGAGATAAATACATTGACGGTTTAGATAAAGCGGTTTCTGAGATATTAGGCCTTTAATGAAGTGAAGGGGTGGGTATGCCCCTGGGGGACCCAAAGTCTGTGTCACTGAATGCATCTTAACATAAGAAATAACAATATATATGGTTTAGGGGTGGAGTTCTGAACGGTTTATGAGATATAAAGCCTTTGATGAACTTAACGCAGCGAGCATAGCCCCAGGGCAACCCTAGTTTGTGTAATGGGATGCATCTTATCATCAGGAACAAGAATATATATGGTTCGGGGATGGGGATCTTAACGGTTTCAGAGATTTTTGGGCCTCATGGTTTCAGAGAAGAAGATTTTTGAAGGATTATCTCTACATAAACATATGTTCCACTGGGGTGTGGCCAGTTTGGACCCCAGGGGCTTGATTAGCAGGATTTACGTCTCCCCTCACATCACCACAATGCAGAATATATTTCATTTCCTTTGGCATCACTGGTCGCAATGTGGTATATTTGAAAAACGAGTTCTTCTCATTATACTCTAGAGGGCGTGAGCAGTGTTGCAAACTTCATTTCTGCTTATGAAGAGTCTCAATAAAACTGAGACTCCAATTTTCTAATCCGTAGTGTGTTCTTTGTCCAAAGGCAATTTTTTTAATTAGACTTTTGTAGGGGACCACTTAATATTGCTACATATAAGCTGTGGGTCTCGTGGTTTTAGAGAAAAAGTTGGATATTTTTCCCATTATAAGTCTACGGCAGCGAATGACCTCTAGGGGCGTAGTCAAATTGGACCCCAGGGGCATGGTTGGCAGGATTTGTGTAGAAGGCCACTAAACATTGCTGCATACATAAACAATTAGCCCTAGGCCTCCTGGTTTCAGAGAAGTAGATTTTTGAAGGTTCTTTAGCTATATAACGTTCCAAGACAGTGCTTCTGCTGTGGTTTAAGCCGGCGCTAGGGGGCATATGCAGCCTCGCAAACTACAGTATTGCAGTTAAACCGAGTCTCCGCTTTTCGTGATTTTGTGTGTTCTTTGTTTCCAAAGGCGATCTTTTTTTTACTTTCATTTTATTATATCTGTCATTGTATATCTTTACATGTTTGTCTTGGTGCAATTTTTATTTTGGATAGCTGTTTGGCCATTTTTGGGAAGAAACTGTCCTTTTTGCTTTCTGCTTGTAGTGTTTTGATTTTGGTGCCGTTACTTTAAGTGCGTCCTTCTTTCACGTTGGTGTCTTGGAACGGAAGGGGTTAGGTAATTGTATCGATTCTTGATCATTGCCTTCCTTTCTATCTACATAAATTTATGACCCCTCGGGTGTGGCTAGTTTGGACCCCAGGGCTTGTTTGGCATGATTAATCTAGGGGACCATTAGACATTGCTACATAATAAATATGTAAGCTGTGGGCCTCATGGTTTCAGAGAAGAAGATTTTTTAAGCTTTTCCCATTATAAGTATATGGAAGCTAATGACCTTTTGAGCGTTGCCAGTTTGGACCCAGGGGCTTGATTGGCAGGATTAATGTTTGGGACCACTAAACATTGATACATACTAAAAATATTAGCTGTTGGCCTAATGGTTTCAGAAGAAAACTTTTTGAGTTTTCCCAATTAAAGTCTATAGGAGCCATATATGGACATGGCGGCCATCTTGATTTATAGACCGTGACCATTTTTACAAGTTTCCCATCCCCCTTTAATAGAAGGCTTCACATGAAATTTGAGGAAATCTGGCCCAGGCTTTAAGAAAAGAAGTCATTCAAAGGCGCGAAACGGACGGACAGACGGATGATGGACGACGGACGACGGAGTGATCGTGAGCCTTCGGCTCAGGTGAGCTAACAATATAAGTAAAGATAACAAGGCTATGCCTCAGTCAAGAAACACAGCCTTTCCCGAGGCTTCAAAGGAAGAAAGGGGTGGGGGGAACAAAGAATGACAAAAGAAACACCACATATAAAATAAATAGATGAAATATGACAAAAACGAACAGGCTGAACATAAATGTAACAAAATTAGTAAAGTGCAATGCCTGGAAGGTAGGTCATGATCACATGTTCATGGCGAGTTCAATTCATATCATTGATTTGAATGAGGTCACAAAGATCCAAGTCTCGACACTTTCTGATAAAAATAACGCACTGGATACATATAAAGTATCTGCCTGAGTATTCAGTGACTTTAGTGACTTTAATGACTTAAACGACTGTAATATACAGGAAAACCTCAATGACTTGAACATCGACGACTCGTTCCGAATAGCTAATTGGAATCTCGTTTTTGAGTCCCTAGGAAATTCTTCCGGCAGCTCAAAACAACAAATATTCGGGGATATTTTAGGAATTTTTCCTCTTTTGTCATTAAAATGTTTGTTGTGTGTACTCATTAGAATCGCATCATCGATGCGATTCTAATGAATACACTCAACATACCATCATTTTATAGCAGATCAAAAAGACTCCATTTATTATTCCCATTTATCTCCTAATACTGTTATCAACCCTCAGTGCTCGAACTATCCATATAAAGAAAAACCCAATGTTGATGGCTATGCTCCACACTTTAATTGCACGACGGCGATTCGGGCCTCAGACTCAATGACGGCCTCTTCGTAAAATTTTAACCAGTGGGTAGGCGCTTGACGATATGCCTTTGGCTTGGCCCGCCATGGTTCAACTATTGGTTTTCATTTACTATGGTACACAGTAGAATTAGCCATGAGTAATGGTTTTTGTTTATCATAATGATGAATTTGACTTTTATGTTTTCGCTTTGATGCATTGACCGAGCTGGGAGCCTTAATGCGAACCGTTTTTGTTTATGTATTTCTGTATTACTAGTAGCATCGGGACCCAGGGCGAAGTTGGCCGACCGCAAAAATGCTTTAACCTTCCACCCCACCCCCACCCCGGTGGTTTATTCTACAGACCGTTCTAAGGCGGTGATCCCGGTGTTAGTCATACTCTTTGTTGCTTTGTGGTTTATTCTGCGAGGCGATTTATTTTAAGTCTTGCCTTGTGTTATTTTGTTCTTGGAGAATACAGAGCTAATATTAGTGCTTTTCGTACGTTTGTTCGATTTGCGCTTGTTTGTTTTTGTCTGTCTCTGCTTCCTCTTCGTGTCTGGGAAGGGCTGCGGCTTGTGGTAGAACGTCTCCCCGTACTTTACCATAGTGCAGATTATATTTCATTTCCTTTGGGATCACTGGGTCCATTGTGGAATCTTTGAAAATGGAGTTCTGCTCATGTATACGCTAGAGGGCGTAAGCAGTGTTGCAAACTTCATTACTGCTTATGAAGAGTCTCAATAAAACCGAGACTCCCATTTTCTTACCTGTAGTGTGTTCTTTGTCCCAAAGGTGTTCGAGCCAATGAGGTTCGACTGTATTTTTATCTGCTATAGGTCTAAACCAAGGCTACTGGTATCATAAACTTGGCAAAACATTTTCGAAATTTAACAATTCAACACATTGAAATCACTTCTCAGTATATATTACCTTGACAAAAATGCTTCCTCAGGGATGATCGGAACACGAGTTACATGGTAATTTAGTTCATAGACTAAGGAGAATTGGTAAAAAGAAAACTTGATTTTTCTGAATAATTCAAAACGATTATTAGTCAATATCAAACATAAGGTATGATGTAGATGTTTTGTTGCAGATTGCAGGTATAGTGGTCGACCCAATCAAGATTAAAAACTTGACTGTCCTCTCACTCAACGACGGGTAAATCGCTAACAGTTTAGAGAAGGCTTGAGGATTAGTTTGGCCGATACTCGTATCATGGAAAATCGATTATTTAAGTCACTGACTTGACTAGATGCTCAAGCAAAACGATGGATATCGCCATACAAAAATGGAAAATTTACAATATCGAAACCAAAATCATCCGATTTTAAATCCAAGAACAATGCTTTGGTATCAGAGGTATTAGTTTTCACTTCTAGTGTGTGTGTGTGTGTGTGTGTGTGTGTGTGTGTGTGTGTGTGTGTGTGTGTGTTAATTGTAGTTGTTATGAATAAATTTAGAAATTATTTTGTTAAAAAAATCATTACCAATGTTAAGTAAATACAAAGAAAGACAATGATCAGGAATCGATACAATTTCCTAAAACCTTCCGTCCAGGACACCAGTGGGAAACAATGACGCTCTTAAAGCAACGGCACCACAATCAAAACACAACAAGTAGAAAGCCACAAGGACAGTTTATTTTCTCACAAATTGGCCAAACGGCTATCCAAAATAACAATTTTACCAGAACATACATGCAGGGACATACAATGACAGAAATAGTAAACCACAGCAGAAGCACATTTTTGGAACGGTCAGTAAAAGCCTTACAGGGGTGGGGGGTGAGGGGGAGGGGGCTTAAATCGATTTAACATGGCCACAACCCTCTCTCTTAGTTCTGCCATGGTATAATAAGATATTTGTTCTGTTCGCGTGAAGGTTTTCTAACTCATCAGTGCAACATCGAGAACATAAAACGAATACAGATATGAAACAGCGCCACAGACTCGACAGCAAGACATAATTGAAATTCTGAAGCAAAAAAAAAAATAAAAAACAACTGTTGGACTCCGGTAGGCCAGACCAGAGCCAAAGCATCAGGCACCAATTGACTTACTTAAAAATCTTTAGGCCGGAGCCGTCATAAAGTCTGAGGCCCGACCCGCTGGCGTGCAACAAAAGAGGGAAGCAAAGGTATTAACCGTGATTGGGTAAATTACCATGCCTGCAGTTTATCGTTGTAACCAATCTTTATATATCAAAGAATGATTTTACAGTCATTGCAAGCAAATATCTTTTTCTTAATTTATATACTAAGTCACAATAAAATTTAAGTTTCGATAGGCTTTGTTGCAGAAGAGATTTAAGTCCAACATTCAATTCTGACACTAAAAAAAAGTAAGAGAAAAGTCCAGGGAGTGCCACAATCACAAACCGCAGCCCTTCCCAGAAATCAAGAGGAAGAAGAAACCGACAAATCCAAACAAGCACAAATCGATCAAACATACGAAAAGCACTAAGATTAGCTCTCTCTTCCTCAAGCGAGGTAATCGCAATACTAAAAGGACTGAAAAAAAAAACAAGAACAAAATTGCATAAGGTAAGACATACAACAAATCGCCTCGCAGAATAAACCAAAAAGCACCAAAGAGTAAGACTAACACCGGGACCATCGCCTTAGAACGGTCAGTAGAGTAATTCACCGGGGGGGGGGGGGTGAGGGGGAGGGAGAGGGGCGCTTAACGCACTTTTACAGCTATCCAACTTCACCCTTGGTCCCGATGCTACTGTTAATACAGAAATACATAAAAATTCGGTTCGCATAAAGGCTTCCGAGTCCATGCATCAAAGCGAAAACATAAAAAATCAAATTAATCACTATAATAAACAAAGATGAGTTCTCATGGCTAATTCTACTGTGTGCCAGAGTAAATGAAAACCAATAGCTGAACCACGGCGGGCCAAGCCAAAGACATATCGTCAAGCCCCAACCCACTGGTTAAAGTTTTACGAGGAGGTCGTCATTGAGTCTGAGGCCCGAATAGCCGTCGTGTAATTAAAGAGTGAAGCATAGCCGTCAACAATGATCGGGTTGACAACTAAGCATGCAGTCTGCCGCTTAATATCCAGGATATAGCCAATTCTTTTATAACGGTTAATAAGTTTTCTGAATTGCTCCGAAAAGTTAGATTTACCTACATTTTTTTTAAATCTGTACACTAAGTCACCGTAAAATTCTGGTTCCGATATACCTTGTTGCAAAAGTGTTTTCAGACTGACGCTATATTTTTCTAACAAGGTACTGTATCTGCGATAAAATTTTGAAAACGCCTTACGAAGTTTAAAATAACGATAGCCCTGCCTAAGAAGTTTGGCAGTAAGGGCTTTATTACGGTAGTTAAGCTGAAATGGCGCCTGTAAAATATAGAAAAGGCTTTGCGGAGTTTATTGTACCGATAACCTTGATTCAGATGTTTAGCAGTTAAAACTTTATTTCGAATGTTGAGGTCAGTAACGTGACTAGAGACACTGGCGAACCAAATTAGATGTGATATATAAACACCGTAGGATGCTCGACGAGGAACATCCCAATCCAAGTAAGGAAAGCTAACAATCTCAAAATCAAAATCATCGCATTTATCATACATTTTGCATGAAATAAACCCTTCTAAATTTCACAAATGCAAATCCAAAAACGTAGCTTTAGTTTCAGAAGAATTTGCTTTATTTAATTGAAGCTCTGAAGATTAAATTTGACTGATCAAACCATCGAAGTAGTCATTGTCAGTATTTGATAAATCATCCAAATATCTAGACGTCGAGCTGAAAGCTTCAATAACTTCAGCTTGCTTTTCTTCAGAAAGAGACATAAAGAAGTTCCTTTCATAACAGAACAAGAACAAATCAGCCACAAGCGGTGCGCAATTCGTACCCATCGGAAGACCCACAATTTTTCTAAATAGCTTAGTACCAAATCTTATATTGTCAAGTAGAAAGGTTAAAGCTTCACATACTTTCTGACGCGATCATAAAGTATAATTTCTGTGCTTTTCAGAAGTGAAAAAACAAACATTACTTCCGTTACATGCAAGATAGAGGGAATCTTCCCTATGAAATGTCCATTCAGTAAAATCATTAAGTTTTTCTTTTATAGGATTATGAGGAAATGTAGTGTAAAGCGTGGAAAAATCAATCGCAGACAGAATTGATGGACGAACATTTCTGGATTTTGGTTTGTTCAAATTTCATTCGAATGTTTAATGAACCAATACAGATTCTCACCTGATCTTTCACAGACTTTGTCGCAATATTTAAACACATGCTTCCTGATTGCAGTAAGAAAAGGAGTCAACAATTTAGAAAGTTTATTATCGGTACAAGAGCTTGAACTTGCAAACAAACCCGAGACGCTGAATTGATTGCTTCGATAATATCGGCCTAGTTGTCGTGAGGAAGGGAAAACATAAAGTCTCTTTCGTAACAAACGGAAACATATTTGCAAAAAGGGGAAAGTTGGGCACAATTTATCATTACGAAAACAAGCTTATTCATATATACTGAAATTTTTATCACCAAAATGAAAATAAAAATCAGATAAAAATTCTGATATTGTTTTCATATTTCTGCTCAAAACACAGATTGTGGGTACTCGATAGAACCGCCTCAACGAGGCGGTTCTGATCAATACCCTCAACTTATTTTATTTGAGCAAAAAAAAAATATGTATATCCTTGTAAACCCCAGTTTTACTTTATAAAAGTGGGGTGTAAGGGGGGTGGGGTCAACTTTATATAGGCAGGTTTTCGTGATGGTACCCATGGTTAGACCAACAACCGAAAATATCTAGATTAAAGTTCAGACGCTTCAGGGTATTTGCTTAAATGAAACATTTATTCACTTGGTAAAAGGTTTGTTTCTTTATTTACTAAAATCATTCTACTAGTTCTAAATGTCGAGATCTGCCCCGCATAGTCGTTTGTATGATAGAGGAGTTCATGTTTATACCTCTCTCTGGACTTTTCCTATATTTCTGGAGCACAGACATCTCGATTAAGCTTTTCCCCGCATATTTTGCAGTACAGGATTGTCAACCAAAGAAATGCACAGGGAAACAATATTTGATTGACCATTGTGATCAATTTTAATCCGAATATGCACATTTCTGTTGATAGACCATTTATCTACTTTCTTACAACATGTTTTCATGTTCTTAAATTGAAAACAGTTGGGAATTTTAACATTGAAAAGCTAAACACTCTTGTGTACAAAGCAAGTTATAAACAGACCACTCCCATGCTGTAAACTGTAAAACTTGCAAAATGTCATTCTGTGAGTCAAAATTGTCCAAACAAGTAGATGGATTATACATCTATCCAAATATATGTATTAAAATACTTGAAAAAAAAGTTAAGAGAGAAGTTTAGGACAGTGATTCTTTTATTATAAATACATTGCATCTTTGTCTGTATACCTCGATAATAACGCACGCGTGTATGTAGTGGAAACCCTCGCTTCCCGATTTCGAATCTCATCCAGCATTTAGCAACAAATATCCCCTGACCACTTTATATCCTGCTTGAGACAGAAAGAGAGTGGTCTCTTGCACAAAACTGTATTATGTTATACAAATCAACTGAGCCGCAACGTTCGAAAACTACCTTTAGACATACGAGGGTCGTGCAAAAAGATCTGTCACTAATAGGCTTACTTAGTTTTATCCCAATGCTTCATTGCACTTGAATGGTGAGTTACCCGTTTATTTCGTGCAAAATGCTTTCCAACTGACCGAGTTATTTCAAATTGAAATAGATGCAGTCATATACACTGACCAATTTACTTGTTGCATTGGAACATGGACCAGAAGACTGACATTCGTAGCTATATTAAATGCCGCATTTGGCTTAATATAGATTCAAAGCAGATATTTAATGAATTGTGTGGTATATATGGACCTCAGACCATTTCAATGCGTTCAGTTTTTAGGTGGGTTAAAGCTTTTAAAGCTGGGGAATTTTCTGTTGAAGATGATACCCGTCCTGGAAGGCCTAAAACCTCTGTTACCAAGGCTAACATCGCAGCTGTATAGATTGTGGTCGAACAGGATGCGCGATTGTCTGTCAAAGATATAGCTAGTTGTACTGGCATACCAGAAGGTAGTGTGCAAACAATTCTGAAAAAGCGTTTGGACCTGAGAAAGGTTTTCGCTAGGTGGGTACCTCATTTGTTCACTGAGGAGCAAAAGACACAACGCCTTAAATGTGCCGGGAACTTTTGAAAACATACAAAGGCTGTAATCGTCGGGTTATTTCTAACTTGCTAACAGGTGATGAAACCTGGATGCACATGTTTGAGCCGCAAAGAAGGGCTGATAATAAGCAATGGAAGCGAAAAGATCAAAAACGTCCATGTATTGCCAAGAGAACCATAAGTTCGAAAAAGATGTTGTACGCAATTTTCTTTAATTCAAGTGGGCCAGTCGTTTAGGGGCCTTGTCCATCTGGTCATACAATCACTGGCCGATTCTACAAGAATTCTGTACTGAAGAAATTGAATGAGTTTTACAATAAGAAATGACCAAGCAAAGGATGGTCAGGAGTCCACCTTTTACATGACAACGCCTCCTCTCATAAGTGTGAGGTTGTTAAGTCTTTATTTTAGCTTCTGAAAAGGTAAAAGTTTTAAACCATCCACCTTATTCACCTGACCTGAGTCCCTGTCTTTTTAGTTCCAAGGCTTAAAAAAATGCTTTCTGGAAATAAGTATACGTCTAGAGGTTCTCTTTGCAGCGCTATTTATCATTGTCTCCACCAAAAGAAGACTATTTATCTGCTTTTCGCGACTGGGTAAAAAGGTTACAAAAATGTGTTTCAGTAAAAGGGGGAATACTTTGAAGGTTTGAAATAAAAATATGTTTGATAAAACGTAGCACTGAAGTAATCCGAACCCACTGACAAAACTTTTGCAGGACCCTCCTAAGTACCCAGCGGAGGTTCAGATTCAGACTAATCTGAGACTTCGTTTTCCGCGTGAATAAACTTTGATTGCTTGGCTGTCCAAATGCACCCAGTGAAGATTCTGATCAGACTGCGCAAATGCGCAGTCTGATCTGAATCGTCACTGGGCGCACATGCCCAAAGGTGCGTTTTCTGACGTTGTGGCTAAATTGGAATGCAATCGATGAGGCGTTACAATATCTAAACTTCACATCCATTAGATCGGACAGATAAGTCGAACGATCGAGCTGCTTGGCCATTTCTGTTAAATTGCCAAAGGAGATAACTTTAAATGTTTAGAGCATACTACTGCTGTTTGTTTGGAGAAATCACGGGAGTTAGTGCATGGGCATATAAATAACCTAGATTGTAACGTAGAAGTGATGATTCGAAATAGACACTGCCCCTATAGATGGTCAAACCATAGCTAGATAAGGTTACATCTGTGAAGCGGATACTGACTGGCTGACACGCAGTTGAGCTGCTGTTGTAAGAGACTAAACCGGTTAATGTCATAATTAACCTGTACCACCATCTGGGCTAAGTTAGCAGGCGACAAATTGATGACATATTTATTATTTTTCCCAGAAAACACGATTTGATATTTCATGCAAATGGTCTCCATTGGAGATAATTTGCACAAAATGTTAAAACCTGTTTTTTTTTGTTTTTTTTTTTGTTTTTTTTTTTTGTTTATTTTTGTGTGTGTGTTTTTAGAAAATAAGCAACCTATTTTAAAATTTCGTTTGCTGAAAAATGTAACCCTGAGTGTTAAGCGTTAAAAGGCATAATCGATTCCAGTTTGGACAGAAATTCTTAACGAGTAGGCCCTTGACTCTGTTATGGGGGAGTATAAACTGGGCAGGAAGATGCATTTACAAAGTCAAAACAGTACCTTTTTGCCTGCTACATTGTAACAGAATCATTGGATACAGTATATTACTAGATGACAAATACCCTAAAAGAACTGCGCGAATGTGTGGTATAATCTGGATAGCACAATTTGCATATTCAAACTCTCAAACTGTCTAGTATTGTTGTTTTCGCTATAAGTCTAAGTTCGCTGTTACACACGCATGGAATGCATTCCATGGCCTCATAACAGCGTGCGCATCCGTATCCGTTTTGGCTGACCACATACAGAACCATTAGGTACGAATTGTAATTGATAATGGCGCGACACTGAACAGATAACGCTGATGTCTGGGTTTTCGCTGTACATTTGTTATATAGCTGCCTTTTCCTGAGTTTCACATCCAATAATATTGGTTGACGTCAAAAGCATCTAGATAATAAACAGCGTTTTTGCTGCCAAGCAATCATTTACGGGATTATCTAAAATCCCGCCATCAACATATAGGTCAAGTATACAATAACTTATCTTAAAAGATGGAAATAACAAATTGTTTACGCTAAATATTTGTATATTCATACAGAACCAAATAATAGAGATTCAGATTAGATCACAGAATGATCAGGGTCTACACTGCGAATGATACAGTCGTCACATTTTGGTTATCATAACGCAGTTAAACAGAATTTTAGGGCACGTACTTTAAGGAGTTTGTAACACAAGAAAAAAGAGTCCCATAAGGAAAAACAGATCTTCCTTTATAGGAGCTAAAATAAGTATACTTGATAAATGCCTATAAATGGCCGAAAATAACTAATTGACCTAGACACCTTCACATTTCAGCTTTAGTTTTCTGAGTGTTTTCATTGCTCTCAATGGTCATTCATTCTTAGAATATTAAAAGGTTGACTGAAGACCGCAAGGAAAACGTGTTATATGATATACACAACAGGGGACACAGACAGACAAAGCACCTTTAACCGTTGTCCTGACAAGTCGACTAGTGACAATGTGACATTTTACTTTACATGGTCTACTTTCAAAACCACATCGTAACGCCTTTTATATATGTAAGTTGCCCTTGTAAACAAAAACAAACAAACCAAAAAAAAAAAAAAAAAAAAAAAAAAAAGAAAAAAGAAAATAAATTCAATCGGTTTTACTAGGACTCTTCTATATCAATTCTAGTTTGAAGGGTTATTTATGCCCGCCCGACTCCCACCCTAGTAACATCTTAATCGGAACTCCATTTCATAGATACCAGAATGGGCACAGTGATCACAGAGAAAATATATAAAGCTATTAGGTTTAAAGATATATTATTCTTTTACCACCACCAGCAAGTGTGTAGTATCGCGAGGAAGAGAACTGGACTTGATTGAAACAAACATATTTTATGAATCCAGAAAGGAATGCAGTTTTTGTCAAAACGACTATCAAACAACGTTGGCGCAAGAAAGGGTTTGTTTCTACATTTGTATAATAATTCAAATTTTCGCAAGTCCCAGTAGCAAGAAGTTGATATCATAATGTGACACTTAAAATGTATATAAGATGGCCAGGAAGGACCACAATCCAAGGACATAGCCTACCAATGACACCACGAGGAAGAGCAAATAAAACCATCATAGACAGTACATATGCTTTCATACTCGCGTCGTATCTCTTCTTTTCTTGCGCTGATTGCATGCATGATTTTCGGTATATGCAATGCTTGCATGCTAATATCTCTTGTCTTCTCTATCTGTGCACTGTTGGTACACTGCAATCGTTTCTCTTCTCTGCCTGTGCGCTGCTGGCATGCTGCAATCGTTTGTCTACTCTGTCTGTGTGCTGCTTGCATACTCCATCGCTTTTCTACACTGTTGTGCGCTGCTTCCATGTTGCAATCGTTTGTCTTCTCTGTATGTTCGCTACTGGCATGCTGCAATCACATCACTTGTTTTTTTTTTTTTGTTTTTTTTTTGTTTTTTTTTCTTTTGTTTTTTGCTACAATTGTTTGTTTGCTCTTTCAGTTGTTTGTACGCTGCTTGCATGCTGCAATCGTTTGTATACTCTGTTTTTGTTCCGCTTACATGCTGCAATTGTTAGTCAATTCTGTAGTTGTGCTATTTACACACTGTAATCGTTTGTTTTCTCTGTTCATACGCTGCTTGTATGCTGCAATCGTTAGTTTACTCCATTTGTGCGCTGCTTACATGCTGCGATTGTTTGTCTTCTATATCTCTGCGCTGTTGGCATGCTGCATTCAGTGTTTCTCTCATTGTCCACTAATGGCTTCCTAAATCGTTTGTCTACTCTTTTGCGCGCTGTTAGCATGCTGCAATCGCCTGTCTACTCTGTGTGTGTGTGCTGCTCACATGCTGCAATCGATTGTCTATTATTTTTATGCGCTGCTTGCATGGTACAATCGTTTGTTTGCTCTCTTTGTTGACTACTGACAAGCTGCAATCGTTTGTTTTCTACGTTTGTGCGCTGCTTGCAGGCTGCAACCGTTTTTCTTCTCTGCTTGTGCACAGCTCGGAATCGTTTGTTTACTCTGTTTGTTCGCGGCCTGCTTGCAAGCTGCAATCGTTAATTAACTCTGTTTGTGCGCTGCTTACATGCTGTAATCATTTGTCTGCTTTGTTTATGTGTTTCTAGCATGCTGCAATCGTTTGTTTACACTGTTTGTGTGCTGCTTATATACTGCAATCGTTTGTCTACTCTGTTTGTGCGCTGCTTACATGCCGCAACCTTCTTCTTCTCTGTTTGTGCGCAAATTGCATTTGTTATTCGTTTGTCTACCTTTTGGGCGCTCTTGGCAGGCTGTAATCGTTTGTCTACTCTGTGTGTGCGCTACTTAGGTACTGCAATTGTTTTTCTACTCTGTGCGGTGCTAACATGCTGTAATCGTTTGTTTACTCTACTTGTGCGCTGCTTACATGCTGCAATCATTTATCTACTTTGTTAGTGATCTGCTTGCAGTGTGCTATCGTATATCTTCTCTATTTTTGTGCTGCCTACACACTGTAATCGTTTGTTTACTGTGTCTATGCCTGCTTACATGCTGCAATTGTTTGTCATCTCTGGCTGTGCGCTGCAGGAATGCTGCAATCGTTTGCTTTTTTCTGTTCGTGCCTGCTTGCATGCTAAAATCGTCCGTCTACTCTTTTTGTGCGCTGATTGCATGTTGCAATTGTTTGACTGCTTACATGCTGAAATCGTTGTTTCTATTCCGTTTGTGAGCTGCTTGTTAGCTGTAATCGTTTGTTTTCTCTGTTTATGCGCTGTGTGCATGTTTCAATCGTTGTGTACTCTGTGAGCTGTGGGCATGCTGCAATCGTTTGTCTTCTCTGTTTGTGCGCTGCTTGTATGCTGCAATCGTTTGGCTATTCTGCTTGTGCTCTGATTGCATGATGCAATCGTTTGTCTTATCTGTCTGTGTGCTGCTTGCAAGATGCAATCATTTTTACTCGTTTTATGCGCGGCTTTCATTATGCAATCTTTGTCTTATTTTTGTCCTTGTGCTGCTTGCATGCTGCAATCGTTTGTTTACTCTATTTGTGCACTGCTTGCATGATGTAATCGTTTGGTTTCTCTGTCTGTGCGCTGCTTGCATACTGCAATCGTTTGTTTACTCTGTTTGCGCGCTGCTTGCTACAGTCGTTTCTTCTCTTTGTTGGTGCATTGCTGGCAAGCTGCAATCGTTTGTCTTCTCTGTGCACTACTTAAATGCTGCACTCGTTGCTCTACTGTGTCTCTGCACAATCAGAGAAGACAATCGATTGCAGCTTGGAAGCAGCGCACAAGAGAAGACAAACCATTGCAACATGCAAACGACACAGAAGATAAACAATTGCAGCACAGGGTCTTCAACCCATCTGTTAAACATCACAGTGAACACATATAATCACAAACACTATGGTAAAACAAAGCAAGGGGTTCAATGACAATCTGAAGCCAGAACACACAAATAAGACCACCACGGGTCTTCCCCTAGACGTTTAGTCAGACACCAACCATCAGAAACAAATTCAAGTCTAAGGACTAACCCACCGTCGTGCAGTTAAAAAGGAAAGCAAAATTATCAATCATAATTTGGGTAACAATCATGCATGCAGTTTGCCGCAGATTATCCATTATGTAACCTATCTTTTAGTAAGTAACAATCTTTTTAAACTGTTCCAAAACAAAATCAGTTTTGCCAGCAGTCTTTCTGCATTTATAGACTAAATTGCCATAATATTTAGGATTGGGAATACTTAATTACATGAAACGACAATATAAAATAGGACTCTTCGAAAACAGAAAAAATAGCAAATAGATAGTAGACAATGGAAGAGGAATTTCAACATAAGTACCGAATTATTGGAATGGTCAACAGTATAATAGTTGAGAGGTAAAAAGGTGCTTGTTTAAACCTGGTTTTACAAATATGTAGCCCTACACTGATCAACTGAAGCAGCTTCAAACAAACACACATAATGCTATAATATAGAAAGAAAACAGAGAGGGAGGTGGGCAGCGAGTGAAGACGGTGAACATAAAGCTAGCTTCAGAACTTTAAGGCAAGGCAAATAAAAAAAAAACAACAAAAATAACAGCAAGCAAAGTAAGAAGCCACTCATTAATAGAGTCAACGATAAGCGCACGTAAGCATACACGACAACGCACTCACTCATACAGAGTGAGAGACTGACAGACACTGACAAACAGACCGACAGTCACTTTCCAAGTTTTTTCGATTTATTCAGAGATTACGACTGTATGGTAGGGTTAAGAAACATCCCTTCGCCAGCATGCTTAGTCCTCAAAGCGGTAACCAGTACTTCTGCACAATTTTTCGCCAGTATGTGCACAAGTATCAGTTAAGCGATTAGCGGACTAAACCTGTCAGAAAACATCACCATGTACTTCTGTGAATCAATATGAGTTTGGCCATTCAATATGATATTATCAAATTGTACTATTCTTTGTTCCTTTTATCGGTAACAACTCAGTCCTGTCGATTATCCGTTAATCATTTCTGTAAATACTGAGGCTTAAGACCAAGCAACGTTAGAGAGAAACAAAGGCATTCATGAACAATGCCAATTTGTCAATTTTCGAGTCCTATGAGTATAACGCTTACCGCTATATAGTTTTGATCCCTTAAACCCCACTTTTGTACATTAAAACTGGGGTTTACAGGGGTATACATTAATTTTCTTATTTCTGCTCAAAAACATAGATTGTGGGTAGTCGTTAGAACCGCCTCGCCAATGCGGTTCTAACAAGTACCCACAATCGATGTATAAGTAGCAATATGAACACTACCAGATTTTTTCATCTGAAAGTTTTCATTTTTGGGTGTTAAAATTCTCAACATATTTGAATAGGCGTGTTTTCGTAATAAAAAGACACTGGCAGTCAATTTTAATTACTGATATACTTTACTGTAACACAGAGTGGGCCTTGATACGATGAAAAATAATACCCCGACGAACCATGATCCCCGGTATCAATTTTCGTTCATTAGGTACGAAAATTGATACCCGGTATCAATTTTTGTAAGTCACGTACGAAAAATGATACCGGATGTTTAGAGTTTCAATTTTCTAATACATGAATTGATTGAGTTGGGGCTTAACGACACGTCAACCCTTGTGGGTCATTTTGTGTCGTCTCCCAGAGAAAGGGAGAAAAGAGATAGAAGAGATAGTAGAAGAGATGAAAGAGAGGGACAGGGAAGAAAGAGGAACAGGAATGAAAGTGAAGTAACAGAAGAAATAAAAATATCCCCCTCTACCCTTACCTGCTACAAGGATAGCCAAGTTGGACGCCCCGGTGACGTAAGTTACCGACACAATACCTTCGCACCACCCGACCGCCCTAAGTAGCTACCAAAAATGATATCAACACGAAAACGTCTACATATATGGAAACCGCTTATTGTTTTTTGTTCCTAATATTCCTACCGATTTTGTCGTGTTTATATACATGACGGATAAAGGCTATATTAATTTGATAAAGCACCTAACTCCAGGCAAATGGCAGGATGTCCTTGCGACAAAGTGAACATTTCTTAACTCGATACAGGCAGTATGTGATCAAGTTATTATATACAGTCAACTGAACAATGTTTGTGCATGTGTACATGATACAAAGGGTTCAAGTTAGTTAAAAACAGGTGTTATCTATTAATATTCATTATTACCAATATACATTTAAATCGTTGAATGCTATATAATTTGAGCCATGACATGAAGAAACCTGTTTGTTATTTAAACAGGGTGCTAACTGAATAACATGCGCACCCACGCATATGTACCTGCAGAATTCCTTAAGCTGGTGCATGGTGACCGCATGTTGTCTCAAAGCCTATTTAAGGAAAAGATGAAGGCCACATTTTTTGGAAATTTTCAAGTGAACGGGAATCTTACCTTTAAGACGGTATTGTAACCATGGCCCATTACCACTGTCTATATCATGGTGCTAAACTTACAACTTGTTGAAGCAACGTCCCATGCTGGAGGAGAATACACGCTCCTAAGGTTACTGGGTGAGTACTTTGTCTAATTTATGTATATCCGTCAACGAGGCAGTCGGTAGGCACACACAAGGAGCAAAAGACGAAAGGAAGTTTCCATTAACGTTATCCTGGTGATGTCATTTTTCGTAAATAGTCATTGCGAAAACACACCTATTTAATCAAATATATAGAAAATTTCACCTCCAAAAACTGAAAGTTTTCAGAGTAAAAAAAATGTGATATTTTTCATATTTCTGCTCAAAACATAGATTGTGCGTACTCGTTAGAACCGCCTCGGCGAGGCGGTTCGAACGAGAACCCATAATCTATGTTTTTGAGCAGAAATAAGAAAAAATAATTTATACCCCTGTAAACCCCAGTTTTACTGTATAAAAGTGGGGTTTAAGGGAGTCAAAATTATATAGGCATGTTTTCGTGATGGGTATGCGAAATTGCAACTAGAAAACCCCGGTATCAATTTTCGTACCTGTTGTATGAAAAATAATACCGGGTATCATTTTTGTCGGGGTATCATTTTTCGTCGTATCTGGCCTTCCCAATTAAATCTTTGGAACTTCTTTAATATCGGTGCAAGTAATGCCATCCAAATGTTTCTAAATCGCCCATCAGCATTATAGAGTTTATTCATTTTTGCGTAGTTTTCTAGTCGTTTTTATCACTGAGCCGATTCCAGGAGTTTATAATCTGTTTGAGGGTCACTGAAGAGGCGTATTGACCAAAACTGCTAGTCTGTCTACAGAAAAAAAGAACTTCGACATTTCACCTGTTTTCGTTTTTCCCTCTTTTTGAATAGACTTTTTCAGAAGAAGTTTGGTGTGTACAAAGGCAAATAGGAAGTCAGAAAAGATGTTTACATTGTAAATATACCAAATGTATCAAGAATCCCCTTAGCTCTTTCGGCGCCAAATTTCAGACGACATTTGTCGCCTGCTTTTTTTATTTTAACAAACTATCGTTTGGAAAGACGTTTATATGTAAAGTTGAGAGACTGAATGTCAAATAGCGTAGATCCAGATGAGACGGCTCATTGAGCCGTCTCATATGGGTCTATGCTGTTTGCAAAAGCTTATTGTTATCGACGGTGGCAATGAAATAGTTCTACCATCTCATTCTGCAAGGCATATAACCAGATCATTTAAATCGTCGAACTGACTTTCGGTGTTGTGTCCCCTGACACAGAACCACTGAGAAACCAGTTATTCTCATGATGGAGAGTTTTGAGTTTGGGTTTGAGTTTTATGCGCCAGTCAACACTGCTGACATCATATCGAACCGGTCATTTAACCTACGTCTATTTTTTCTCGGCAGGCTTAGTCCTCTAAGCGGTCAACCAGTCCACATGCTATGGCAACTGTCCTTCTTGAATCAGTGGAAGGCGACAAAGACCATAGAAATTCTTTCATGACCAATCTCCCATGACCAATCTCCACAACAGTTATCTGGCCGAGCTGGGATTCGATCTTGCAACTCCTGTATCTGCGTTTAGACGAGCTACCGACCGTGCTGTGGAGGCTGGCTTCTTATTCTTATAATGGAAAAAGATCAATATACAGTGAACCCTCGTTACAACGACAGCATTTTTTCCCAAAGACGTGGCCATTAATCTGCTGTTGTACAGAATACCTAATGAGCAGATTGGTATGTAACAAGTTAAAAAATGTCTTGTTTTGTTCTTACTTCCTCATTGAACATGTTTCGAATATTTGTTAGATTCTAACAAATATCCAAAACGTAAATTTCTTTAAAGTATTAAATACAATATTCTTGCATAATTTGTGACTAGTTGTTATCTCCATCACGAAAACATACCTATATAAGTTTGACCCCTTAAACCCCACTTTTATATAGTAAAACTGGGGCTCACAGGGGTATACATTATTTGCCTTATTTCTGCTTAAAAACATAGATTGTGGGTACTCGTTAGAACCGCCTCGGCGAGGCGGTTCTAACGAGTACCCATAATCTATGGTTTAAGCAGAAATATGAAAACTGTCAGAATTTTTATCGGAAAACTTTCAATTTTTGGTGGTGAAATTTTCAATATATTTGAATAGGCGTGTTTGTGTAATGTTAAGCGAAGGTTTCGTAACAGTCAAATTGTCATTATAACAAATTTCGTCGTTGTATTGAGTGTCGGTATAAAGAGGTATGTCTGTAAAGCATATAGCATAAACATACATTCCACATGCTCATTACGAAAACACGCCTATTCAAATATACTGAAATTTTACCACCAGAAAATGAAAATTTTCAGATTAAAAAAAATCTGATATTTTTCTTGTTTCTGCTCAAAACATAGATTGTGGGTACTCGCTAGAACCGCCTCGGCGAGGCGGTTCTAAAGAGTAACCACAATCTATGTTTTGAGCAGAAATAGGAAAAATAATGTATACCCCCGTAAACCCCAGTTTTACTATATAAAAGTGGGGTTTAAGGGGATCAAAATTATATAGGCATGTTTTCGTGATGCTATCAGAAACAGAACCATGACTCTATTCAGGGTTATTTAGGGCTAAGCTATCATCTGGAAGAGGTTGAAAATGAGAAAGGGGCTACCCGTATTAGGATTAATGCTTCGCATGCTGGGAAAATATTTAGTAGACAACAATTATCATTTATTTATTTTTTTCTTAGAAAATAGGGTTTAACGTTTCATGCAAGTTGTCTCTTTTGCCAATTTGCATACAATGTCAAATTCTTCGTTCGAGAAAAATAAGTTAAATATCATTAATCAGTCATCTGCGAAATCTGCTTAAAGAGTGGTACGACACATTTGTGAATATTTACTTTCTCGGTGCATTAACAAAAAAAAAAAACCCGATAGTTAACTATCGCATTACGAAAACACGCCTATTCAAATATACACAAAATTTTACCGACAAAAAAAATGATAATTTTCAGATAAAAATTCTGATATTGTTCATATTTCTGCTCAAAACATAGATTGTGGTACTCGTTAGAACCGCCTCGGCGAGGCGGTTCTAACGAGTACCCACAACCTATGTTTTGAGCCGAGGCGGTTCTAACGAGTACCCACAACCTATGTTTTGAGCAGAAATAAGAAAAATAAAGTATACCCCTGTAAACCCCAGTTTTACTATATAAAAGTGGGGTTTAAGGGGGTCAATATTATATAGGCATGTTTTCGTGATGGGGTGTAGTAATGGCTGTCGTGCGACACCCTTTACTACTACTGGGACGTAATATTGTTCATAAGTTTCAATGAATACATTAACTCATGCGACGTCACATGACTATTAGGTGACGTCAAAATAAATAAATGACCCAGTCAGCATTCTACGTAAATCTATATCGGGCCGTCATCGGCCCGTCAGGGTAGCTGACGGGCCGATGACGACCCGATGTAGATTTACGTAAAATGCTAGCTGGGATCCTCTCTAATATGACTGGACGATGGCGACGTTAACAGCGCTGTTCCGCTGTTAATAGGAAAACTGCATACAATTGTGTTCTTGTTTCAATTTTAGCATTCGAACCAGATTTCTTCGTCAAATATTGTATAGAAAATAGCATAAATATAAGTAAAAAAGGCAATTTATTTAACGTTCATTGAAGTATCAACAACACTGGGTCGCGAGCAAAGTTTACATGCATCACGAAAATATGCCAATATAATTTTGACCCCCTTAAACCCCACTTTTATATAGCAAAACTGGGGTTTACAGGGGTAAACATTATTTTTCTTATTTCTGCACAAAAACATAGATTGTGGGAACTCGTAACGAGTACCCACAATCTATGTTTTGAGCAGAAATTTGAAACTTAGCAGAGTCTTTTTTTTATCTGAAATCTTTCAGTTTTTGAAGGTGAAATTTTCAATATATTTGAATAGGCGTGTTTTCGTAATGAATCCCTACGGGCTTCACTTGCTGTGCTCGTGACCAGATGTTGTTCATACTTCGTGGACGTTAAAAATATGCCTTCATTTTTTAATTGTTTTTTCGTCCGTCTCAGTAAATGCCATTCACAAACATGACTCTAAACAAAATTGTCACACATTTGTCAGGTTTGTAAAAACTGTTCACAAGAACCGGAGTCAAAAAAAATGTCTCGTGCTTCAACTGTCAGTTAACTGGTTTCGTTTTTCTTCTGTGTGACTTCTCATACAATTTTGCTTTTTCAGACAAGCTCGAAAGAGCATCATTTCTCACTATAGTCAACGAAACTCTCTGAGATATATTATATTTCAGTTACAGTGTATGTGCAACGTAAGTTAAATGCCTTAATCTTTACCATTCTCCGGATATTTTCAGCAGACGACACATTGATGATATTTTTTTCTTATCTATTCCCAGAAAACAGGATTTAACATTCCATGCAAATTTTCTCCTAAGATATTTTTCTTATTTATTCCAAGAAAACAGGATTTGACATTTCATGCAATTTGTCTCCTTAAGGGACAATTTGCATGAACTGTCGAATCTTGTTTCTAGGGTAAAAAAGTTTGCATAAAATTAGGAGACAATGTGCGTGAAACAAGAAATCCTAGTTTCTACGAAAAAATAAGAAAACTATTTGAAAATGTCGTCTACTGAATTCTTTACCCAGCATGATAAGCGTTAACAGTGACGACTCCACTTGTTGAAGTTTAGTAAAATCCTTACTCGTTTTTGGAAGTCAATCGCCTCTGCTCATTTCTATGACTTATCGGTCATTCATATGACCAGGGTCATATATATTTCGAGTGGAGCTAGGCCTAGTAAACTAACAAATGGAGGGTCATTGCTCGAGTAGAAACATTATACAGTTATTGACTATTGAGCCATTGTATATGATGTGATATCCACAGGAGAATACCAATAATGACCGAGGCGACAGCAGAGGTCAATTATGTATTCTGCAGTGGATCCCACATCATATTCAATTACTCAGTAGTCAACAATTGTTTTATTATATAACCAATGAACAAAATACACTCTTTCGCGTGATGTTCCAATTTTAGGTACACATATTCCATGAGAAAAAAACCCGATCCGATGGACATCAGAAATATTCACTGGGCTGTATTACGCAAACCTGTATTACGAGATCACCTGGGGAAAACCCAAAGTTGGTACAGGTGCTTGTTGTATACAAGAAAATTTACAAATATTTTCCTTTGATTGGACCTGAAACTTGGCCTTTAAATACAGGTGACAGCTTCATACAGGCGGCTTATAATAAAGTTTAAATATTAATTAACCCGATGGTATGATTACAGAGCCGTCTTTTTTCTTTTTTTTTCTTTTTTTTCTAATCTTCATCATACGATAAATGACAAGAGTCTCTCTTCTTTAATAAGAACAGTGAAGTCTGTACGAGGAATGAATCATCTTAAATTTCTCTAAAAAGACCAAGCAAAGATGTCAGAGGTATTGACCCTTTTTGAACAGACTGTGCATATAAGAAAGGTTATCAACAGTGCCCTTGTTCTAGATAAATTAGTAAGTACATATGGATTCTGTGAGAAAGACATATGTTTACTATCTATGCTAGAAGAAAATCTAAAACGCAAAGTATACCGTATTTACACTTAAACGTTTAGCATGCTAGATAAAAATATCAGCAGATATTTTTTTCCATAAAATAGGATTTGATAATTAGCACGAAATATCAAAGCTATTTTCTGTGAAACATAAGAAAAAACAATATATCGTCTGCTGAATCTGTCCAGAGAGTGGTAAAGGTTAACTCATCAAACATGTCCTAAATTTTGAACAAGTCCATTTTGTTACATTTTGAGGTGTCTACAAACTGCTGGATGTGACGTGATAAACTTTTTTCATGCTCAACTCAGCTGAGCATGAAATTTTCTCTGCTAATAGATATAGTTGGCATTTTCATATTTATTAGCAGAGAAATTTTCATGCTCGGCTACGTTCAGCAAAAGTGAACTTGCAATTTATAGTAATTTGAGATTTATTAGCAGGACAAATTTCATGCTCAGCCGAGTTCAGCATGAAAAAAAGGTTTAATGACCTCGGGGCCTGGATTTGCCTGATGTCTGCTACGTACGGTAAATACAGTAGTTTTCCTTAAGGGTGTTTGTCTACGGGCGTAGACAATCTTAATATTTGTTATTGCAGCGAAAGCACTTTATTAAAGATCAAGGACTGCTCCTGTGCTATTTTCCATGAACTACTTAACGCTATTATAACCAAGTATTAGCTTTCACAAACAAGCTTGGTCTACGCTTAGCACGCATTGTTGTCTATGTTAGCAAACAATCTTAATATTTGTTATTGCTCCGGAAGTACTTTATGAAAGGTCATGGACTGCTCCAGTGTTATTTTCCACGAACTGCTCAACGTTATTATAACCAAGTATTAGCTTTTACAAACAAGCCTGCTCTACGCTTAGCACACATTGTGTGCAAAGAATAGAAGAAGCTTTTTTGTGAAAGCTAATACTTGTTAATGCATGTATGAAGAACAACGGCTCCGGATCAGCTATCGTTGACATTACGCAGATTCAAACTGTCCATTGTGCAACAGAAACATTAGAAAATCAGATTACCACATCTCTCTCTCTCTCTCTCTCTCTCTCTCTCTCTCTCTCTCTCTCTCTCTCTCTCTCTCTCTCTCTCTCTTCGCTGACCATTCATTTCATATAACAGAACAGAAGTAGACGTACAGAAGATAAGGAGACGTCTCAAACATATATTTCGAAATTCGTAGGACAGAATTTTGCAATATGGGCCTGCAATGCGAAAAAAAAGTGTCTTCGGGCAAAGGCGGACAGCTAACGCCCAGATCAGCCTGCGCATCCGCGCAGTCTGATCAGAGTCTTCGCTGTTCGCCTGCTAACAGAGTCATTAGACACTAAAGGATGTATTAATGGAGAGCAAATGCCCGGATGAGACCATGCTCATGTGAGGGGTGAACCTGAATTTGTGCATTTTGTATATGCTCGAAGACACATTTTCGCTTGGCGTGGCCCATACAAAACAAACACATTACGAAAACATGCCTATTCAAATATACTGAAAATTTTACCACTAAAAATGACAATTTTCAGATAAAAAAATTCTGATATTAGTTATATTTCTGCTCAAAACATAGATTGTGAGTACTCGTTAGAACCGCCTCGACGAGGCGGTTCTAACGAGTACTCACAATCTATCTTTTTGAGCAGAAATAAGAAAAACAATGTATACCCCTGTAAACCCCAGTTTTACCATATAAAAGTGGGGTTTAAGGGGTTCAAAATTTTATAAGTATGTTTTCGTGATGAGTTCTAAATACCATATTTACAGTTCTGAAAAGGTACATTAGACAATTGTTACTACACAAAATATAGAAATTTCTATATTTTGCGATGATAGGTAGGATAGTTACATTTTAGCACGACTATATGAAATAAGTGCCGCTATGTTCGGTCATCAGTAATCTTTAATAACTTTTATTTTTGTCTCATGAGGTGACGGTCGGAGTCGTTCACGGTGCAGTAATTTGCCTTTTACGGACAGAAAAAGTGACAACAATGCATTTCCCAGATGGGTAGACATAATACAACCACACCCACATATGGAATTTTTCACTATTGACCATATCGATGCAAAATGCAGAAAAACGAGAGTTCATTTTTTTTTAACTTTATGCGCTGAGGCTAACGCAAAATGTTGAGATTACATTGAGATTACATTTTTCGTTGGCGTCTATGCAAAATAACGAAAAAAAAGGTATATTTTAGATTGCTTTCGTTGCCGATGCAGTGCATTTCAATTTGAGCCGCAACGTGAGAAAACGTACCTTCTGACTTGCGCATCCAAAGAAGCTTAATCTGCGCTGATTGCGCGAATCTGATTTTTTTTTTTTTTTTTTTTTTTTTTTTTTTTTTGAGGGATGGGGGTGGGGGGTGGTTACGGCCCTTTCAAGAATATTTCACTTATGTCAAGCCGACCGTTCATCAAAGGTGGGCGAAACCGGAGAACCCGGGGAAAAACCACCTGACCATCCGTAAGCTTAACTTAGCTTTCCCACATGTGACCAAAGCGAGGCTCGAACCACGTTTCTTGTAGTATGCACGCTATGCACGTGCATAACATGCGTAAAAATACTTGCAATGTTTAAAGCATCAACTAACTTAAAATGTTTAAAGAAAAAATATCGCTTCCAAATTAGGGGCTACTCTTAAATGAAAGAATTAGACCCTCTGAAGAAGCCGACTGATCTGGAACTGCACTGTTTGTCATTAACTATGTGAATTTCTATCAAAAACCCGAATCAAGTAATCTGATCGGCTGGAGATTAGAAGGACGAGAAAATTTTAAATTTTATTATTTTCCCAGATAACAAGATTATACTTCATATGTTACTTCATATGAATCGTTTACTAAGAAGACAAGTCGCAGACGCGCAAACCAATGTTTCAGGTAGAGGTACGAAGATATTTCAAAATGTCGTCTGCAACAGTTGCTGAGGAAGTTGGAGAGGTTAAACGGAACCCTAAATTCGATTAGTTTGAATAGTTTGAGGAAATGATAACGTTTCAGAGGAGAAAACTCTGTCAACAGTGTTTTACCGCCCCTCTGAAAAGGAATCTGATCCAAAAGAAAAACCAAAAAAACACTCCCTTTGGGAGGAGAGAGTAGACTCCTTTCAAACGCAGATTCGTTTACAGTCAAACAAACCAAAAGTCACATACGATGTACCCTTGTACACAGTTCCAGAAATCGACCAAATGATTCCAATCCCCTTAACGCTTAGCATGCTGGGTAAAAAAATCAGCACTCGTCATTTCAAAATATTATTCCTATTTTTCGGATTATCTCCAGAGGAGAAAATTTGCATGAAATGTCGAATCCCATATTCTGCAAAAAGTTAGAAAAACTTAATAAGCATACAATCAGCACAGATGCCTTATCCCATTTTCTAGGAAAAATAGGACAATATTTAAAGGAGACTGTCTGCATGCCATGTCACAACCCATTTTCAGGGTAAAATAAGATAAATACAGTTGACTGTCGCTATCTCGACCTCACTTATCTCGAATAACCGCCTATCTCGAAGTGAAAATCTGGTCCCTGCCTAAACATGAAAATCTAACGACATGATAAAAATATTGTGGAAAAGAGGATTCCACAATATTTTCAATATATCTCTAACTTCAAGAGTCCAATTACATATATATTTGTTAAATGTGGTTAATCAAATTAGTTTTTCCTCAATTCTGCAAATCTGATATGTCGAAGTACGGATATCTCGAAGTATTTCAGAGGGTCCCTTGGAATTCGAAATAACGAGAGTCGACTGTATTATCAGTTTTAGCCCCGAGAACAGTAAATGTTAAAAACTCCTACAGCACCTAATTCCAGTAAGTATTCTTTATAAATATTTTGCGGGGCGTTATCGGCCCGTCAGGTAGCTGACGGGCCGATAACGGCCCGCTACAGAATTATAAAGAATGCTAGCTGGGAAGTTACTTGCAGACATATACCAAAGACCCTGGCCAGACTGACTAGTAGCTTATGTTGCTCTTGGTCTTTGCTGTTTGCAAATGCACAAAGGTCTTTTTTAGCGTTTTTCAATTTATATATAGGCCACGTCAAGTGAAAATGATCATTCACCTATACGAAAAAAAAGGGATTTACATCGCCCTGCGCATGCGCAAGTTCTCATCCGGACATTTACTCTTCATTTATACATTCTACAGTATCCAATTATTAGGCAGCGGACAGCGAAGACACTGATTTGACAGCGCCGATGCGCAGTCTGATCATGGCCTTCGCTATCCGCGCATGCACTGAAGGCATATTTTCGCTTGGCACGGATCATTTCATATCTTGATTTCACCTATAATGGGGCCAATTTAGTATGTCTTCTAAGCAGTATCAAGACGACCTGGAGGTATAAATATATAAGGATTCCATACTATCACAATGCCATTATACTGAACAATGATTCTCATCCTATTATCATCACTGGTGTTTGTGGCGTCCGCCGATGACCCGCAGCCATGTTGTTTGCCGATAAGGTATTCTTCAAGAATGATACAAGTGGGTGGATCTGTAGCTTTGGGACCAAATCCTCAGGGACAAATGATAGACGTAAATACCACATCTTTATTTTCATGTTTTTTCATAGCTCATGATAAGAGATGGTATTTGGGAGCATTTTATTTATTTATTTATTTTTTGTTTCTCTACGAAAACCTATATTGTTGGTACTCATTAGAAGCGCCTCAGCGAGGCGCTTCTAATGAGTACCCATAATATAGGTTTTTATAGTAAAATAAGAAAAGCATCCATATTTTTAAAGTGCCTTATCTGGAGCTATGAGTTTTATTTCATAACCTGTTTTTTTTTTTTTTTTTATTTATCTTGTACATTATCACAGTTCCGCAGAAGATATATGCCCAGTGGGCATATGACGTTTATACAACGTCGTATCAACGTCGATGCAACGTCATGACGTTGCATCGACGTTGATACGACGTTGCTTTAACGTTGTGTGCCCGCTGGGTAGTTTCACATAGTAAAATATTTGCATTTTTGCACCCCCGTCTTTACTGTATATAAACATAATAGCCGGCCTCGGTGGCTCAGCTGGATGCGCCGTCCGACTGGAGACCAGGAGGTTGCGGGTTCAAACCCCGCCGAAGTCGGCAACATTCTTTCGTGGAGATTGATCATGAAATATTTTCTACGGTCATCCTCTCCCTTCCACTGATTCAAGAAGGGCAGTTGTCAGTTTCTGGCGAAAGAATGTACACAATACTGGTTAACCGCTTAGAGGACTAAGCCTGCCCAGTAAACGTGTGGTTAGGTAAACTGACCGCGCTCGACATGACCCCATTGGGTTGACTGGGCCGTAAAACCTCAACACAATAAACATAATACGTGAATGTTTCGCATAACATAGACTTTAACTATACAAAATGGATTCGCAAGGCCATCTGGACCTTCGCTGTTCATATATGGCAGAATTTTTAAGAGCTGTACAAAGTTTGACGTTTCTTAGATTTACTCTTACAAGACTATTTCCAAAATTAGTAATATTTTATTAAACCTTACTACAGTCGAACTTCAATGGCTCGAACATCTTTGGGAAGATGGATATTAGGTTTAGATATGAGTAGTTCTGGCCACTGAGGGTTAATCGTGGCGCCAGGTCAGGAAGCGGATAGCGATAAGTTAGTTACATATTTGATTCTAATGAGTACAACAATATACAATTTCATGATAAAATAAAAAAAAAAATCCCAAAATATTTGTTTTCTTGAACTATCGGAAGAATCTCGTAGGACTCAGAAACGAGTTCGAATTAGCCGTAGTAAACGAGTCATCGGTGTTCGAGCTATTGAGGCTCGACTGAAATTTATATGTAAATTCAATTCGTTCGCGCCATGTGAAAATGTATCCCTGAGGTATATGCAGACGTTGTAGACACCGACCACAACCCCCACAACCACCACCCCTCCCCCCACACCCCACACCGAGTAATGATGTATATATATATATATATATATATATATATATATATATATATATTATATAATAGATGACGCGTTTTCCATGGCGTTGAGTATAGTTTATGTGTATTATACACTGATTACCTTTTTAGAATTTTAAAAAGTTGCTTACATTTACCACTCTCTTGGCCAACAATAAAAGACGATAAACTAATGATATTTTTCTTATTTTTCAAAAATACGCTTTGTCATTTCATGCGAATCGTTACTTGGCAAACATTGTCTCTCTCTCTCTGTCCAGACCACATAGATTATCAGTCCACCGGCGCTTGAAGTTTTATCATACCAATGTCTATTAGACGCCTGTAACCCGGGAGATTCCAAAGCAATATCGATATTGTTTCTGAATAACTGCTTTGTCAGGATAGTTTAACCCTTGCAACCCTTACGTTCTGAGTTGGACTCTTCCTCGTTTGAGTTTTGGCATGCCCATTGTTAAAAATTTGGGTGTCGACACAAAATCCAAAACGGAATGGCAAACAGTGTAGATCCAGATGAGACGGCTCGTTACGAGCCGTCTCATCTGGATCTACACTGTTTGCAGAAATAACAGTTTAGATTTGCAGAGATGAAAGGGCTAAGGAGGCTGGATACACTTGGGTAGATTTTACCCCATTTTTTCAAGGGAGACTACTTTTGTGAATTCTTGGTTCCTTTGCTACACATCCAATCCCTTCTGACAAGGAGTCTACTCTAAAAGGAATGAATTTGCTTCCAAAGGAAGCAAATTCATTCCTTTTTGAGTAAACTTCTTTTCAGAAGGGAAGCAAAACAACTTTGACAGAGTTACCGCCCCTGAAAATAAATCCGTTTTTTTTTCGTGCGGGTTGATGGCAGAAATTCAAGCGCTTGGGATCAGGTTAATCTTTGAATAGGTTGTGACTTGCTTTTGTTTATATTGATATTCATATGACTTTCCTGTTATTTTTGTAGAATATACTAGAGCTGCACTATGATTACAGCAAAACTAAGATGGCGGTAATCAGCCACAGTCTAGATCAAAACACGGGAGTTCGAGGGAACGCTACAGTTATATTTGATTACGGCGATGTAAGTAATAATTCGGTTTGATATACGATATAATTTACAGCCGAAATCGGTTGACTAGTTCGATGAATGCGCCATGTGCACAATTTTAATCCTTAAAGGGCTATTCACAACTGACGCAAACGACCAGACGGCATTTGTTTTTGTATTTTTGTTCTTTTCAGAGAAAATAAGGCTTGGCGCTTGATGTGAAATTTCTGCTAAACAGGTGATCCATATGAACTGTCAAATCATTATTTTTTTTTTCCGAAAAAACAAAAAAACAAAACAAAAAAACAAAACAAAAAAACTGTTAAAATGTCGTCTGCTGAAAATTTGCTTTGAGCTCTCAGGGGTATTCACAGTAAACACCAACGTATTACTTGAAATACCCGTTTTGCCCAGCAAACACGAAACTTTCATACAGGGCTGCGATAAGGTGGCATATTCGTTTCTTTGGAACAAACGCAATAGAAAACATCACGAAAACATGCCTATATAATTTCGACCCCTTAAACTCCACTTTTATATAGTAAAACTGGGTTTTACAGGGATATACATTATTTTTCTTATTTCTGCTCAAAAACATAGATTGTGGGTATCCTAACCTGCTCAAAAACATAGATTGTGGGTACTCGTTAGAACGAGGCGAGGCGGTTCTAACGTGTACCCACAATCTACATTGTATGTATGGAGCAGAAACATGACAAAATATCAGAATTTTTTATCTGAAAATTTTCATTTTTTGGTGGTAAAATTATCAATACATTTAAATAGGCATGTTTTCGTAATGTGATAATTAGGTATCGCCGCGACGTTATGGTCAGTGCGACATTGCTACGGCGTTGTGTGTTTGTTTTAAACATATTTTATTTCAACACTTTCATTAGTACATAAAACACATAACGCACTTTATAGGATTGGAACGAAAGCAATCTGCTTGTTTGGTTCCTCTCCTTGATAACAATATTCAGTGTACAGTATGGTGGAAAACAACTGTATGATCAAGCATTGAAATGACTGTTATAATACATGTCATGATTGTCCAATTGAAATAGTAGTCGAAAGAAAGCAATATACATAATCGAAACAATAAAGAGAGAGAGAGAGAGAGAGAGAGAGAGAGAGAGAGAGAGAGAGAGAGAGAGAGAGAGAGAGTTGAGTGTTTACTGGGTCCCTACCACACGTATGTCTACTGTCCTTTCGACATTACTCCGAAACACATGTTTTGCTTGCATTTTATTTTCAATGAAATTGTCCATATCTGAACAGAATTCATTTGTCTGTTTTGTTTCAGTGGTCTATTCTCAAATATTTACTCTGAAACTGAATTCAGTACGGCCAAAAAATTCTATAGAAAAATCTTTTTTCTTTTTTTTCAGAATATTTTTTCTAAGAAAATATTTTATTGCACTTCTTTTCTGATTTTTCATTACTGATGTTTCATGATAGTATTGTGAACATTTCAGAAAGTTTGAACTTGTAGAACTTGTTAAAAACCTTTCTCCAGCTTATCTAAACTACCGATTTCATCATAATTTTCTACCATTATCACTATGGGGAAAGATGTAAACCTTGAATTTGCCGGCCTCGGTGGCTCAGTTGGATGCGCCGTCCGACTGGAGACCAGGAGGTCGCGGGTTCAACCCCCGCCGAGGTCGGCAATATTCTTTCGTGGAGATTGATCATGAAATATTTTCTACGGTCATTCTCTCCCTTCCGCTGATTCAAGAAGGGCAGTTGTCAGTTTCTGGCGAAAGAATGTGCACAATTGTGGTTAACCGCTTAGAGGACTAAGCCTGCCCAGTAAACGTGTGGTTAGGTAAACTGACCGCGCTCGACATGACCCCATTGGGTTGACTGGGCCGTAAAACCTCAACACAAACAAACAAAACCTTGAATTGTTTTTAAACAAAGGAATAAAGAAAGGTTTTATGCATAGGTAGCTTGAACAATGGGTTTTGCATTAAATCATGACAAACGTTTATAAATTTACTTCTTCTGTGTAAAGGGTTGTCAAACAGTGTATACCGTGGTCAACCTGTTCCTTTCAGAACATTTCATCTGCATCACGAAAACAAGGCTATATAATTTTGACCCCCTTAAACCCCACTTTTATATAATAAAACTGCAACCACCGAGGCGGTTCTAACAAGTACGCACAATCTATGTTTTCAGCAGAAATATGAAAAATATCAGAGTTTTTTATCTGAAAATTTTCAGTTTTTGGAGGTGAAATTTTCTATATATTTGAATAGGCGTGTTTTCGTAATGTGGGTCTTCACTGTTATTTCAGGCATGTATCCTTGGTTATTTAGCGTAAAAAATATTTTCATATTTTACAGAGTAAGATGCATGTTGTGACCGCGGGCGGGAAGTGTGAAACATCACAGATTGATCCAAACTCTATGCCGCACCCATGTTTGACAAAGTTGGGTATGTATTATCTCTATTGGTATATTTGAGCCGCGCCAAGAAAACAAAAAAATGTGCCTTCGGGCCTTATTTACGCCATCTTTAGCTCCTGTTTTAAATATAGGATTGTTTTTGGCTTTTTTCCAAGACTATGAAAAAATGCCAGAAGACAGAGTTTGGTTGATAATAAATGTTAAACTTGGTGATTAAATTCTAGGAGCCATTTTAATAAGTTTCGGCCCAATACAATCTATATAGAAAGGAAGGCAATGATCAGGAATCGATACATTAACCTAGCACCTTCCGTCCAAGACACCAAAAGGAAAGAAGGACGTACGTAAAGCAACGCATCACTATCAAACCACTACAAGCAGAAAGACAAAAAGACAGTTTCTTTCAAACAAAAAAAAAAAAAAAAAAAAATGGCCAAACGGCTGTCGAAAATAAAAATTTCTCCAGGACATACAGGCAAAGACATACAATTACAGAAACAGTAAACCACAGCAGAAATCTATGGGTTTCAACGCATCTAAAGTTGACAAGTATAATGTGACGAATGAAACATTTGTCATAGGTAAGGGAGCAACCATTTGATTTTGAATGGAAGGGGCGGGGCCGGAAGGGTATTTGAAAAAAAATCCAGGAGCCTCTTTTTTCAGACAAAATAACCAGAACCAGGGTTAATGTTATTACACACTTTGTAGAAACGTAAATAGAAGGACGTAAGTGGTCTTAAGTCGCGGAAGAATAGATCCTCGCCTGAAAACGTCTTATCGCCGCTCCAACTCCCATCAATAAGAATCAAATGATCGGTCCCTAAGCAATCCATTGGAATACGTATTTGTTTACAGTTTCGTCTACATGTCACAAATGCTGTTACAAAAGAAGACTTTCCAAAAAACTGTTGGACTGTAATATGCAGAAGTATTGCCTGCCCAAAGAAGTGTATATATAATGGTATTTCTTCCACTAGCCTGCCTCGTAAAGGCCATTCCGTCAAATAACTGGACTGACCAACCCTTACTCTCTATCATTAGTGGCTCATTCCAATCCGTTTTCCTATCAAAACCAACCCGGGAGCCGCTGATACCAACCCGGGACAAAACCAATAAATGTCAAAAACGTATTACCTCTTGTATCTTTTCATGCACCGAAAATTAGAAGAAGGGGCTATCGTCTGTACAAACAATGATTATGTTGCGCAATATTCGTCGTAGAAACTAAATGCAAAATCAAAATTTAATAGCTATCAGCGGCATTTTTCTAAAAAAATCTCTCGATTCGAAAGATTTTGTTTTCCGTGAGCACAAATTTGACCATTGATATTTCGCTTTCTGACAAATCTTGTGATGATAAAACGTGATGGTTAACAATAATGTTTATTCTGACAACAGAAGTAAAACTGGCTCTCTTTTCAAAAAAGAATATTACAGTAAATGCTTTCTTTTTCAAGACAGGTAAATTCCAAAACTCCTTCCGGCGCCATCTTCATGCTCAAACCAACCGAATTTACGACGGGGCGAACAATACTAACCAGAGCACCGACGGGGCGGTTAGACAAGAGTGTATTTATTGATAATAATAGCAGACAGCATATTAACACTAAGCATGCTGGGTAAAAGAAATCAGCAACCGACATTTTGAAACAGTTTTTCTTAGTTTTTGGTATTCCATGCGAATTGTCTTCAATGGAGACATTATGCATGAAATGTCAAAGCCTATTGTCTGTGAGAGAAAAAAAATCGAAAATTTCATCGATTTGTCATCTGCTTAATTAGCCCAGAGAGTGGTAACGGTTGAAGGAGATCGTAAAATACGTTCTCCGAAAATAAATACAGTCGACTCTCGTTATCTCGAATTCCAAGGGACTCTCTAAAATACTCCGAGATATCCGTACCTCGACATATCAGATTTCCAGAATTGAGGAAAACATAATTCGAATAACCACATTTAATAAATATATGTGTACTTGGACTCTTGAAGTTAGAGATATATTGAAAATATTGCGGAAAAGAGGAGAAATTGCTCCTTAGCAGCAATTTCTCCTCTTTCATACAAAATATTTTTTTACCTTTTGTTAGATTTTCATGTTTTGGTAGAGACCAGATTTTCACTTCGACATAAGCGGTTATTCGAGATAAGCGAGTTCGAGATAGCGAGAGTCAACTGTATTACCTTTCTATTTACAGACAATGTGACCTATACAGGGTCATACTCTATTGGTTCCAGTCTAAAACCGTTTAATGCGAACACATTTTCTGGGACAGTCGGTGGTGCATACATGGTCTCTCTAGCTGTAACTAACGACTGTACACCGGTCGCCGAATCAGTGTATGGCTCAGACGGAAAAAGTATGTAGCTTTTTTTAACCGATTTATGCCGAGTGGACTCTTCTATCTTCACTCTTCGAGCCGGTGAACTTTCAATACAAAGGTTTTTTTTTAGTTTTTATTATTACTGTCTTTTACAGAAATTCCTGTATTCAATGCAAACAGTGTTGTTCCAGATCAGACGCCATATTATGGACGACGCTGCGGATGCGCAGGCTTTTTAACTCTTTTCCCGCTAGTGGCGACTTTTGTCGTCTGCTGATAACCTTTGCAAACAGTTTGGACCCAGATCAGGCCCGACAAAACGTCGGGCCTGATCTTGCCGGTCCTGATCTGGATCCAAAATGTTTGACACTATGCATTACGAAACCACGCCTATTCAAATATATAGAATATTCCACCTCCAAAAACTGAAACTTTTCAGATAAAAAAAATTCTGATATTTTTCATATTTCTGCTCAAAACATAGATTGTGGGTACTCGGAAGAACCGCCTCGGCGAGGCGGTCCTAACGAGTACCCACAATCTATATTTGAGAGCAGAAATAGGAAAAATAATGCATACCCTGTGAACCCCAATTTTACTATATAAAAGTGGGGTTAAAGGGGGTCAAAATTATATCGGCATGTTTTCGTGATGGATGGTGTTCCCGAAAGATTTTTTTTTTCGAAAAAAAATAATTTAAAAAAAATCCTCAGACGACAAAAAAATTCCCAGCATGCAAAGTGTTAAATCTTCGTTGGACGCACGTCAGAAGTACATTTCCTCAGGTTAACGCAGCAAATACACAACATGATTCCAACGTCGTTACAACGTCGCTGCAACGTCACGACCTTGCAGCGACGTTGTAACGACGTTGTTGCGACATTGTGTGATTGCTGGGTTATGGCTCAAGTGTGTTTTCTTTACGGGACATGATGCACAAGACTATCGCAACTAACAGTGTATTGGCGATCCCTGAGGTTAACACAGTAATTATACAAAGTGTTTTCATCAAGACTGCAATAATA
This sequence comes from Anodontia alba, assembly GCA_964016985.1. NCBI lineage: Eukaryota > Metazoa > Mollusca > Bivalvia > Lucinida > Lucinidae > Anodontia > Anodontia alba. The sequence goes on along the minus strand of OZ024822.1, from coordinate 21,814,268 downwards.
CACATGCCTGTACCGGGACTGCATTTTGCATTAGTGGTCCCTGAGGTCAAGACACAGTAATAGCAGAAAGTGTGTTTATCATACGGCAATGATGCACAAGACTGTATTGTCTCAAAATATGCACTGACCACCATGAGGCAAAGGCAGTGATAGTAAAAAGTGATAGTAAAAAGCGTGTCTACCACGGCAATGATGCACGTGACTATACTGGCGCTTCCTTTAGCATTAATGATCCTTCAGGTCAAGACAGTAATAGCAGAAGTGTGTTTTCCATAAGGACAATGATGCACAAGACTCTATCGTCTCAAAATATGCACTGACTACCATGGTGTAAAGGCAGTGATAGTAAAAAGTACGTCTACCACGGCAATGATGCACGTGACTGTATTGGCGCTTCCTTTAGCATTAATGATCCTTCAGGTCAAGACAGTAATAGTAGAAGTGTGTTTTCAATGAAGGCAATGATGCACAAGACATTATTGACTCTAAATGTACGCAGGCAGTAATGGGTACAAAGTACGTTTTCCAGAAGGGCAATAGTGCACAAATGCATTCACAAACACACACGTTGTTGTCTCCATGTGACGCAGGTGCCTGGTTTATTTAACTGCACTGCAGCTGGTATTAGTGCCGTGTGGCGGCGGTAGAACGTCTCCCCGTACTTTACCATTGTGTAGATTATATTTCGTTTCCTTTGGGATCATTGGGCCTATTATGGTATATTTGAAAATGGAGTTCTGCTCATGTATACGCTAGAGGGCGTAAGCAGCGTTGCAAACTTCATCACTGCTTATGAAAAGTCTCAATAAATCCGAGATTCCCATTTTCTAATCTGTAGTGTGTTCTTTGTTTCCAAAGGCAATCTTTTTGACGTTTATTCTATTATCAACCTTCTCTTGCTGAACACGACATGCTCTGTCTTAGAAAACAGTGAAGCTCGAAGTCAGTTGGCTTCTTCAGAAGCCAACTGATCTGGATCTGCACTGTTTGTCATTACATATGTGAATTTCTATCAAAAATCCGGATCAAGTAATCTGACTGGCTAGAAATTAGAAGTGGGCGTAGCATCTTAATTTATTCAGCATGACCTGACAGAATACGGTATTGTAAAATATGTCTTTTATAATTTTGCTATGGAAAAGACGTTATATATCATTGACACTTCATCATCGTTATGAAATAGGTTGTTACTTGACACAGCCACTACAATAAATATTCAGTTACAGCAAGTTATGCAGCAAGTTATTCCGTAAACAAATACAATTTGAGCCAGGGCACAACATTTCCTACAATACTGTATGTGCGCCCATCGCAGACCAGCGCAGTCTAATCAGACTCTTTGCACGGCATTTTGTGGGTAGTCAAGGATCGAGCGAGTCTTCGGGCGGGTGAAGCAACTAATCAGACTGCGTGAATGCGTCTTCGCTTTGTGCACATGTTATCTTGTAGTAAATGCAGTGCCCCGGCTCATATAAAATAATTTCATGTCATGTTTTCTGCCAATCGGTGTGCCTAAATGCGCTGATGGAAGGAGCCGTTTGATCTGAGTCTACACTGTTTGCTTAAGCATGTCTGTTCAAATAGACTACATACTGGAACTACAAACGCGGATAATGATTTTGATCTTGACACATAGTGGATCCATATATTTGCTGGTCACGTATGAGCCGCGCCATGCGAAATCATGTCTTTGGGCATACGCAGGCATGCGCGCATTCTGGTCAGGACCTTCCCTGTCCGCTTACAGAATCATTGCATACTACAGACTGTATGAATGGAGAGCATACATACATACATACATACATACATACATACATACATACATACATATCGTTCATTTACCTACCTACATACCTACCTACCTACCTACATACATACATACATACTTATTTATCTACCTACCTACCTACCTACCTAACTACCTACCTACCTACAAATGCGTCTAGATGCTTACCTCTCAGAAAATACATACATACATACATACATACATGCATGCATGCATGCATGCATGCATACATACATACATACATACATACATACATACATACATACATACATACATACATACATACATACATACTCGTTTGCTTTTGTATAAATAATGATGTTATATTAAACACAGTATATTAAAAAAAATGGGGTCGTTTTTGCTTGACGCGCCCATATGTACATATTTTCCCCGCAGTATGTAATATGTGAACCTCTCAAAAACGAAAACAAAAATAACTATCCTAGTAAGCATCCTACATAAATCTATAGCGGGCCGTTATCGGCCCGTCAGGGTAGCTGACGGGCCGATAACGGCCCGCTATAGATTTATAAAGCTATAGATTTATAAGAAATGCTAGCTCAGACGTTACCTGCTTAGACTACGATCAGACCTGCGCTTTCATGTAGTCTGATCAGAGTCTACACTAAACGTAAAATGTTTGAAACTTAAATTTTCTATCAGCAAACAACCAAGACCCAAATCAGACTGCGTGGATATACAGCCTGACCTGGGCCTAAGCTTGATAAATGTATTTCATGAGTCCTGTTCTGTTTTGAAAGGCTCATTCGTTTATTCTTGCCTAAGTAAGAGAGATTTTTCTTCCTTTCACAGCTGCAAGTCTCAACGCTTACTTGTTTTCTGATTTTTCAAGAAGCTACGTGGATGATAACCTATTTATTGTACCTCAACAGTGCAAAATCGTAAGTACACGACCTATTTAGTATAAAGCCAACTCTCGTTTTCTTGAAGTCCAAGGGACTCTCTGAAATACTTCTACTTATCCTTACCTCGACATATCAGACTTGCAAAATTGAGAAACATAAATCGAACAACCACGTTTCACAAATGAATATGTAATTGACTCCTGAAGACGTATATATAGATAGATAGAGATATATTGAAACTATTGTGAAAAAGAGAAATTGCTTCTTGTTAGATTTTAACGTTAAAACAGGGACCAGATTTTCATTTTGAAATAAGCGGTTATTCGAGATGGCGGTGTCGAGATAACGAGAGTCGACTGCAATTATTTCTGTATTTCCATATCATTACAAATACACATTCGGCCTATACAAAAACATAAGAATAAGAAACAAAACTCTTTCCTTTATTACAATGCATTATAAAAGAAATTAGCCAGGGCACAGCATTTCATACAAGATAGCATGTGCGCCGAACGAAGACTCACGTCAGCCTGCACATCCACACAGTCTGATCAGAGTAATCTGGGCCCAGTTGTTCAAAGCTTCGTTAGCTTAACGAGCTCGTTAGTGGTCAAAATGTTAACTGTTCTAGTAAGTATATTTCTAATTCACAGGTATTTTTGCTGAAAAAATGTGAGTAGCTTTTGCAAATGCAAAAGCTACTCACATTTGTTTTCAGCAAAAATATTAGCATATATGCCATATTTAATGATCAAAGTTTTAACGACACGTTAACTAACGCCATCGTTAGTTTTGAACAACTGGGCCCAGGTTGTAAAAGAGTGAAATGGCTGTTCGCATAAGCTGATCCGAGACTGCGTATATATTTCGTGTAGACAAAATGTCACGCTTCGAGCGTGTTGCTAAGTGGTTAGTGGTCCTTACTACGGATCATGATGTTCGAATCCCGCGAGAACTGTTCAACTCCTGACTGCATGGCATTCATTACACAAAGCCTTTCATTACCATTCCTTCATCGTCTCGATATGACCTTAATAATATTGATAGCCATCACGAAAACATACCTATATAATTTTAACCCCCTTAAACCCCACTTTTATATAGTAAAACTGGGGTTTACGGGGGTATACATTATTTTTCTTATTTCTGCTCAAAATCATAGATTGTGGTACTCGTTAGAACCGCCTCGCCGAGGCGGTTCTAACGAGTACTAACAATCTATGTTTTGAGCAGAAATATGAAAAATATCAGAGATTTTTATCCGAATTTGTTTCAGTTTTTGGAGGTAAATGTTGTATATATTTGAATAGGCGTGTTTTCGTAATGTGTAACATCAAATGGGCCGCGCCATGCGAAAACGTGTCTTCGGGCATATGCGGACAGCGAAGGCCCAGATCAGCCTGCCTATCCGAGCAGTCTGATCAGGGCCTGTACTGTCCGCCACCAGAACCATTGGATACTGCAAAATGTATGAATGGATAGCAAAGGCCTGGATGATAATTTGCGCATGCGCAGGATGGTCTGAATCTTTGCATTTTGATTATGTTCGAAGCAGATTTTCGCTGGACGCGGCCCGAATGCTGTTCAAAGAGATTGTTGCTCCATACATGACAACACCAACAAAATGGCACGTGCACCTAGCGAAAACTAAGATCAGCCTGGTCATCCGCCCAGTCTGATCAGAGTGTTCGCTGTCCGCATGAAGAAAGTTTTGGTCCTTGGCTACATATTGAGCGTACAGCGAAGACTGATCATACGGGGCGGATGCCCAGGCTGAGCTGAGTATTCGTTCACATGCTTTTTTTGTTGGTTTTGTCATGCTCTGGCTCAACTGGCTTTGTATAGCAACTATATGAGCATCAAAAGAGTCCTTAGTGCATATAGAAGAAAACCTCAGATCATCCTGTGTATATGCCGTCTGATCAGGAACATCGCTGTCCTACTAAAGGAATTGGCATGTATGTAGACATTCATAATATCAATGTTCCAGGATCAGGCGGTAAGCTTAAAACTTACCGTCAGATCCTAGATCATTGATACTCTATATGCTTTTGTACAAAGTGGCCTCGGACCATAATTATTTTTCCATTATCTTCCATACAAAGACATATTGGAAACAAATGCTGACAACATTGTAATCAATGCATATTTTCTTCTGCTTATATCATCATTTCTTTCCTTCAAATTTATCCACTTTACACATAACCATGACCAGCTCATTTTCCTGCTGTCGTCTGTCAAAGTAAACACCTGTCAGTTCATACCCGTTACGGCCCATGTTGGCACACTTCTTAGGGGTGTGCTTAGGTTCACCCATTTTCCTGAACTCAAAAGGAAACAAAACAAATTCTTAATTTTCAAAAGACCTATATGTTGCTCTATCAAAAGAGTCACAGTGAAGTTGTTTGATCAGTCACTCTGGCATAAGACACAGCATGCAAGTGTGGGACTATTTGTGCGACTTTATTTGCTGATTGTGGATAACAAATTAGGGGAGCTAATTGTGGACTGATTTCATGTCATGTAAATGAACGAGTAAAATATTATTTTAACCCCGTCAGCCCTGTACCCCAAAACATTTTTGCAAATAGTGGAGATCCTGATAAAACGGCATATAATGAGCCGTCTCATTATGATTTACAGTGTTTGCCATTCTATTTGGAATAATAGATCTGACCAGATTTAAAGATGGAAGAGTCCACTTTAGACACTCAGGAATTAAAGGATTAACCAACTAAAGGAATCCTGAATACGGATGAATCTACAGCCGAACAACGAAAGTCCGAATCCTGCTGCTTAGATCTAGACCATCGCGTTCCTATATACCATTTTTTCTTAACACGATTATTTCTTATTTCAGCCTGCATCTGGTGTCGGAGTGGGCAGACGTGACCTGGAAGTTCTGAAAATTGACCGTTTACCTTTCGATTATAACTAAATAAAGTTTTGAAAATAAATGTCTTGAAAATTGTATAGAACAGAAATTGTATTAGCGCTGAAGAAATCCAATAAAATTTGATACACAATTTTGCTTTCTTGTTTTTCAAAGCTGAGTGGAAGATAAGTCTTCTAAACCAAATTTTGGAAATCGATGAATGATCCCATGTTTTTAAACAGCCCTCATGCAAATTTATTATCATCTGAAGTTCAATGTTCAGGAAAACGTTCTCGCACATATGTCAGCGTCTCTTCCCGTATATGCCGCTAAAATCATTAGCATCTGTCAGTGTAGGTTTCGGCATTAAAACGTCTTCACAGTTTTCACCATTCGTAGCCTTATATAAGAGACATCAGCACTAAATATTATAGATAAATTTAGGGTATTCAGATGAGGAGTATTGTGCACCTCCTAGTGCAGATATGTTTCTGTTTTGTTATGAGAAGAACTTCGTTTCAAGTTTATCTGGTTTAACTCTTTCACTGCGATAATAATAGGCTTTTGCAAACAGCATAGATCCAGATGAGACTGCGGCTCATAATGAGCCGTCTCATCTGGATCTACGTTGTTTGACTTTCAATCTTTCAATTTTACATACAAACTTCTTTCCAAGCAATAGTTTGTTAAAAAAAAAGAAATAGACGACAAATGTCGTCTGAAATTTGGCAGCGAAAGAGTTTAACCCCCAAATAGTTTTTCTGCTGACCGTTCCAAGGCGGTTCCTGTATGCAGGTCTTCTCTATTCGTCGTAATTTTCATATGCGGTGTTTTTTTGTCATGATTGCTTATTCCTCATCTCTCCTTCTTTTGGTGCCTCGTAAAGGCTGTTCTTTGCATCACGAAAACATGCCTGTATAGTTTTTATTCCCTTAAACTCCACTTTTATATAGTAAAACGGGGGTTTGCAGGGATATACATTATCTGTTTTCGTGACAGTCCACGTGCTTGGCCATACGAAATATGAAATATGTTGATCTCAGCTCATTCATTTTGCAAGAGCATCTAGTCATGCGAACTTAACAATTGCAACACATTTTTAACTGCATAACGTCCCAAACAAGGCATTATAATTCATGAATCATTTATCATCAAAACTAAATTAATTTCTATAAAATCGTTAGCATAAAAACAAAGCTTTAAAAAGGTTTATAGGAAACCTGAGTTGTTCGTGATTACAAATACTGGATAGTTGTTGGTAAGCCTGATTTCTTTAACAATTCATAAAAAGAATGGCATTGTTCGGCCTAGGGCATCAACATGGTAATTTGTACATAGTTTCGACTGTATCATTTGTTTGGATTTATGGCAAAATCACGAAACCAGCAAAATGCAGCGAAAAGTCGCTTTGCGCACAAACTATGTCCTTCACCAAAAATGCAAAGTCCATAAAAGTTTTAGTTATTATATATACTTTGACCAACTATCCTTAAACTTTAAGTGTTACTAAATATCAACATAGATTGTCGAAGTGTCTGAATTTCTAATGCGTTTCAGAAGTCCGATTTTATTATTATTATTTTTTTTTTTTCAAAATAAACACAGTTCATATAACAGTGTATCCGGTGCCTTAAGTAAATATTTTTAATTTCGCATTACGAAAACATGCCTATTCAATTATATTGAAAATTTTACAACCAAAAATAGGAAAATTTTCAGATAAAAAATTCTGATATTTTACACATTTCTTTTCAAAACATAGATTGTGGGTACTCGTTAGAACCGCCTCGGCGAGGTGGTTCTAACGAGTACCCACAATATATGTTTTTAACAAAAAATAAGAAAAATAATGTATTCACCTGTAAACCCCAATTTTACCATATAAAAGTGGGGTTTAAGGGGGTCAAAATTATTTAGGCGTGTTTTCGTGATGTTTCGTAAAACCTTTGTTAGTTTTGCAAGTTTCCTAAAACTAGTTTACTGGCAAAAGTACGTATTTTCATCATCGTTATGAAATAGGTTGTTAGGAGTGGTAAAAGTAATCAGAATGCAGAGTTTATGCGACAATTCAAACAAGGGTATTAATCGACGTAAATTTAACATATAATGCAGATTATATGCTACAATTCGAAAAGGAGTATTAATCCATGTAAAAGTAAACATATGATGCAAATGATATGCGACAATTCAAAGGGAGTATTAATCGAGTAATTGTATGTTTATAATGCAGATTTCATGCGATAAATCAACACTGAGTATACATCGATATTAAAGTAAAGACAATGAAAAAAACGGGTATCAGTCTAAGTAAACGTAAACATTCAATGCAAATTTTATGCGACAAGTCAAAAAGCAGTATTAATCGACGTAAAAGTAAACATTTAATGCATATTTTACGCGACAAGTAAGTATGAATCCATACAAAAGTAAACATTTAATTTAAGTCTTAGGCGACAATTAAAAAAACAACGTGTATTAATCGACCTAAAAGTAAACTCGTCATGGAGATTTATGCTACATTTCAAAAAGGAGTATCATTCGACGTAAATGCAAATATTTTATGTAGATTTTATGCGACAATATAAAAAAAAGAGTATTAATCGACGTAAATACCTTTAATGCAAATTATATGCGACAATTCAATTAGGAGTATTAATTTCCGCAAAAGTAAACATTTAATGTAGATCTTATGCGACAATTCAAAAATAGAGTATTAATCGACATTAAACTAAACATAAAATGCTGATTTTATGCGACATTCAAAATGAGTATTAGTCGGCGTTAAAGTAAACATTTAATGCAGATTTTATGCGAAATTAAGAATGTAATCTACATAAAACAAAACATATAATGCAGACTTCATAGAACAAATTCAAAAAGTATTAACGGACATAAAACTAAACATATAATGCAGATTTTATAGGACAATTAAAAAGTTTTAATCGACGTGAAAGTAAACATATAATGCAGACTTTATGCGACAATTCAAAAGGGAGTATTAATCCAGTAAAGTAAGTATAGAATGCAGATTTCTGCGACAATTCAACATTGAGTATACATCGACATAAAAGTAAACATAAATAAAACACGGGTATCAGTCGACGTGAACGTAAACATACAGTGCAAATTTTATACGACCTTTCAAAAAGCAATATGAATCGACGTAAAAGTAAACATTTAATGCAGATTTTATGCGACAAGTAAGTATTAATCCACACAAAAGTAAACATTTAATTTAGGTCTTAGGCGACAATTAAAAAAAAGAACTATATTTATCGACGTAAAAGTGAACATATGATGCAGACACTATGCGACAATTCAAAATGGAGTATCATTCGACGTAAAAGCAAACATTTAATGTAGATTTTATGCGACAATACAAAAAAGTGTATTTATCGACGTAAATTAAACCTTTCATGCGAGTTTTATGCGACAATTAAAAAAAAGAGTATTAATTAAGCAAAAGTAAACATCTAATGTTGATCGTATGTGGCAATGAATAAAAGAGTTTTAATCGACGTAAAATAAGCATGTAATGCAGATTTTATGCGGCAATGCAGAAAAAGAGTATTAATCGACATATAACTAAAGATAAAATGCCGATTTTATGCGACAAGTAAATATCTAATGCAGACTTTATGCGCAATCAAAAAAAAGTAATCTACGTTAAGCAAAACATATTTAGCAGATTTCATGCAACAATACAAAAAATTATTAATCGGCATAAAAATAAACTTACATGTATCATGCAGATTTTATGGAACAATTCAAAACGTAGTATAATTCAACGTAAAAGTAAAAAAATAATGCAGATTTTATGTGACAATTCAAAAAAAGAGTATTAATCGACGTACAAGTCAACATATAATGAAGATTTTATGCGACATCTAAAAAAGGAGTAAAAATCGATGTAAAAGTAAACATTTATTGCAGATTTTATGCGACAATTCTAAAAAGATTATTAAACGACATAAAAGTAAAGAAATAGTGCAGATTTATGCGATAATTAAAAACAAAAGATTATTAATCGACATAAACGTAAAGATGTAATGCCTTTTATGGAGCGCTGTGGTGCAGTGGTAAAGCATCGGACTCGAGATCGAGAGGTACCGGGTTCGATCCCAACTAACTGCAAGTGTTGTTTCCTTGAGCAAGAGACTTTATCCACATTGCTTAGTACTGGTTTCTGTCCAGGAAAAAAGAGGGCCACATGGAAGATTAGTACTAGATTACTAAATGTGTTACCCTCTATAAATAAAGTCGATTATTATTATTATTATTATTATTATTATTATGCGACAATTCAAAAGGAGTATAAATCGACTTAAAAGCGAATATATAATGCAGATTTTATATGACAATTCAAAAGGAGCATTAATCGACGAAAAAATAAACATTTAATGCAGATTTTATGCGACAATTCAAAAAGGAGTATTAAATCAACATAAAAGAAAGCGTATAATTCAGATTTTACGAGACAATTCAAAATTTTGTTATAATCGAACAAAAGTAAATATACAATGCAAATTTATTTGTCACAATTCAAAAAGGAGTATTAATCAACATAAATGTAAAGCTTTACTGCAGATTTTATGCCAAAATTCAAAAAGAAGTATTAATCGAAATATTAATAGTAAACATATAATGCAGATTTTATGCGATAGACTGCCTGCTTAGTGATTATAGGAATTAAGGGTCATACTCGGCTTTTACTGTCCACTACAATGAATTGCTCGGCGTTGTGTCGAGCCGAAAATTCAATGACGGCTCAATCCTGAACTTTTGTGGGCCAGACTGTAGACGAATAATGGTAGGCAGAGCCCGTCTAGAGACGAGTCATTACGAAAAACATGCCTATTCAAATATACTGAAAATTTTACCACCAAAAACTGAAAATTCTCAGATAAAAATTCTGATATTTTTTCATATTTCTGATCAAAACATAGATTGTGGGTACTCGTTAGAAACGCCGCGACGAGGCGGTTCTAACGAGTACCCACAATCTATGTTTTAGAGCAAAAATAAGAAAAATAATGTTTACCCCTGTAAACCCCAGTTTTACTATATAAAATGGGGTTTAAGGGGGTCAAAATTATATAGACGTGTTTTCGTGATGTCTGCCTCTGTCCTGAAGTTTGGTTTGAAAACCTCTTTGTTTCATCATATTGTTGAGAAGCTAATCTGTATGCCTTTTGTATGTTGGTTTACGATGAGATTTCGCAGAGGAATTATCTTGGCAAAGCGACTACTACAATACATTCTATTTTTGTTGTTGTTGTTGTTGTTTTTCTTTTTTTTTTTTTTTTTTTTTTTTTGAAAGACATTGTAAATGCCCGTAACGAAGTACAGAACTATAGGTCTGAAACGTAAAGAATTGTGGTCTATCGTCCGGTACTGTAATCAGGATGTTACTTATGAGTATGAAACCAATAGTACATGTATACATAAGCATTAACTCGTACAAGAAACAACCAGACTTAAATTATTTGACGGCCTTCGCACAGTGACCTATACTGCAAGGAGAACATGAGATTATAACGCATGCCGTGACTAGAAGTTTATAACATGTCTTGGTAACTGATATATCGAAACAACTGTACATAAATTTTATTTCGAATATATCTAACGCGTGCTTGGTACTCTTGGTAGTTTGTCCGCCAATTTGAAAGGAAGATATATTTTGTGACATCCTATTTGCTTCCTGCATACAAAGCTTCGGAGCCAATTATTTCCGTTTAGAATACATCCTTTTTCCGAAGGGAGGCAAAAACTATTTTCACAAAGTGCTGTCCATGAATGTGTACCAATTCCCCTTAAATGAATATTCAAGCTGTTGTGAGATGGTCCTGAATGTTGGATAGTATTATACACAGCAAATGGCTTATAGCGTGCCGAAGTGCTGAACTGATAAACTCAGATACAGTATTCAATATTTATTTGCAAATATCTATCCTCGTCCTATCATCGCATGTGATAGCCTTGGGTGATGAGACGAAGTAATGATCAAATCACAAACTTGTAATGTCACCGAGTACAAAGATTTAAAACAGTCTTTCATATCGAATTTGAACAAACAACATGCTACATACCAAGCTTTGAACATGTATTATGTATAGCACTGAGATGAAACATCGGATTAAAACAAAACCTGAATATGCCCTACTCACAATGATCTGTTGTACAACATAGAGACTTTGAAGGATGAGAGCACACTACATATCAAAATTACAAAGTATTGTTAAGTTAAAAAGAATATACAGTCGAACTTCAATGGCTCGAACATCTTTTGGACCATTGAAATTAGTTCTTGATATGGGTATCTCGAGCCACTGCTGGGTTAATCATAGCACTAAGTCCGGAGGAAGGTGGGGATAATTTAGGAAAAGCTTTTTCGATCTTTTCTGAAATATTGTATGTTGAATGTTGTCGTTCGGCGTCCGCGTCGGCGTCCGCGTTAGCACAATGTTTAAGTTTTCAAATGTGAACATAGTTTTTTTTAACTGTTTAAGGTACTGCTTTCATATTTGGCCTACACCTACTTTAGGGTAAGACCTTTCAATAGCATACATTCCCATCCCCAAAATAGACTCTTTATGTAGGTCAAGGCCAGTTCTTACTTTGTCTTTTACACCCATGTTTCAGTTTTGCGTTGAAGTTTTGAAAAGTGTACATAACTGCTGAAGTATTCAAGATATAGCTCTAATATTTGGCCCACAGCAGCCTTAGGGTTAGACCTTTCAATATCACACACCTCTTTCTCAGTTTGACCTTCTGCTTAGGTCAAGGTCAGGTCATACTTTGTCATTTGAACCCATGTTCGAGTTCTGCATTTAAGTTTTGAAAAGTGTTTGTAATAGCTGAAGTATTCAAGATACCGCTTTAATATTTGGCCCACACCAACATTAGGGTAAGACCTTCCAATAGCACAGACTTTTCCTCAGTTTGACCGTCTGCCAAGGTCAAGGTCAGGTTATACTTTGTCAGTTAAACCCATGTTTGTGTTCTGCGTATAAGTTTTGAAAAGTGTTCGTAACTGCTAAAGTATTCAAGATGCTGCTTTAATGTTTGGCCTACACCTACCTTAGGGTAAGACCTTTCAATAGTACACACCCCTTTCTCAGTTTGACCTTCTGCCTAGGTCAAGATCAGGTCATACGTTGTCATTTATACCTGTGTTTAAGTTTTAAAAAGTGTACATGGCGACTGAAGTATGTAAGATATAGCTTCCATGTTTCATCCACACCAGTCTAAGGGAAGATGTTTCAATGTCATATAACCCATCCCTCAGTTTGACATTCTTCCGACATCAAAGTCAGGTCATACTCTGTCATTTAATCTTTAATATTTAAAGATTGTTTTTTGTTGTTGTTTTTTTTTTTTTTTTTTTTTTTTTTTTTTTTTTTTTTTCGATCAGCCCTTTCCGGCGAGCTGCGTTGTCTCCTGACAACTCTTATCTGTTGTATTCCTCTACTCATGCTGGACACATTGAATGAAGGAGACCAGACAGAAAGACATATCCACCCTGGCAGAAAGACAGACATGTATAGCCTGGGAGACAGACAGGTACACACACAGACAGACACGAACAGTCTGGTAGACGGACTTGCAGGCAGACAGCGCTTGGTAGACAAAAATGACAGACACAAAGACAGACATGCATGTACAGCCACGTAGACAGACAGGCAGGCAGAGCCTGGTAATCACAAGAGACAGACACACACAGAGAGACATGTATACATAGTCTGGCAGACAGACAGACATACGCTTGGCAGATTTTCCGCCATTTTTTAAACGAAAGACACCTTGTTTTTGGCTTCCTGTTTGCCTTTCTGCACGCAAATCCCCTTTTGAAAATGGGGCTTCTTCAAAAGTAAAAAAAAATCCTTAGAGCAAATGCTTTCTTCTAGAGTAGCTCCCTTTTCAGAAGAGGATACAACAATTTGGAGAGTTGTATCCCCTGGAAGTGTATCAATTCCTGATTAGACTGCGTCTGGTCTAAGTCTGAACTGTTTGCTTTGGCATCTCTGTCCCCAAAATTAGGGAAAATACGGTACATTTTTTATGCTTTATTTTACGTCAAATATCTGTTTGGCTTGCAGTACATCATTATGACGTCATACACGAAACACAGCCTTTCCGAGACACCGAATAAAGAAAAGGTGAACAACAAGCAATGACAATACAGAGTCAGCGCACGACAAAACCTAAAAAAAGACTTGTGCGACCAACGACGACTTAGATCAGCCTGCACATTCGCGCAGTCTGATCAGTCTTCACTGATCGCATGTGTCTTCTACAGCCTCCGGGCTGCTGTCCAAAGATAGATAAGCGAAAGTCCTTGCATACTGGGTGGATGTACAGGCTGATCTGAGTCTTCGCCGGCCACATGGGTTTTATTGTAGGCTTTGTTGTGGGCTGGCTCAATACATAACGGCGCAGCTGCAATGATCAGCGTACAAACAAGGGAAGAACTGCAATAGAGGGATTGCCTTTGAACTGTCAGTAGGAAAACTTCATGGAGGAAGGATTAAATCGAGTTTACTCGATAGAAACCTCGCCCTTAATTCTTATGCGGCTACAAATTACAAACATGTGTTAGGTCCGTATTGCGTCCTCCACTTAATCAATTAAAAATAAAAGTAAGTCATCAATGATCACAAAACTGCTACGAAACAAATCACAATGCTTACAGGCGATCTAAAGCCAGGGCAAATGAATCATAAGTTAGACCACGATGGGACCGACTAGAAACAACAACTTTCAGGCGCAAACCTTCTGATACAGATTGGGGAAGAAGCCGTCACTCAGTCTGGAGCCTAATTTACAGTCTTACAAGTAAAAAGGGAAGCAAGGTTATCAACTAACACGCATGCAGTTTGTCACATTATGAAAACACGCCTATTCAAATACATGTGTATGCTGAGAATTCTACCACCAAAAAATGAAAATCTTCAGATAAAAAATTCCGATATTTTTCATATTCTTGCTCAAAACATAGATTGTGGGTACTCGTTAGAACCGCCTCGATTAGGCGGTTCTAACGAGTACCCACAATCTATGTTTTGAGCAAAAATAATGTATACCCCTGTAAACCCCAATTTTACTATATAAAAGTGGGGTTTAAGGGGGGCAAAATTATATAGGCATGTTTTCGTGATGATATGATTGATATATACGTTTTAGCGTTTGTTTGTTTTTTTGTTTTTTTTTTTTTTCTTTGGTTTTTGTTGTTTTTTTAACGATTGATATGTTATACTCGTATTTTCAACCTGCCATAACAATGTCTGGCGTGCTGTTTGGAAGACTGAATTCTGCATATGCTGATTCTGCTGGTCAGTTTGTTCTGTTCAGCATGGATTCCTGTGCTGATATCAGTCTCTGTGGGTGATGATCAGTACGGCGGACGAGTAATAAAGATGCCAGCTTCTTGCACTACTGCATTTACCCTAAGTATTGTGAGAGGTAGACCTGAACAATTATACACTGTTTGCCACTCATCCAGCAGTTTTAGATGCATAAACAGGTATTGATTAGAGTTTTTGAAACTTAAAAAACGTATAGTAAGGAGTAAGGAGTTACATTGTCTCAATATATCAGGTAAACACAATGTGTCCCAGGATGTTTCCACGTACGACGACCTCTCCATTAAAAAGGCTCACAGTCTGTAGCATAAGCATCCGCTGAAGACAACTGAACTCTTCTGACCCAATCTTTAGACAGTTAATATCCAGGGCCCAGTTGTCCAAAACTAACGATGTCGTTAGTTAACGATTCGTTAAAATTTTAATCGAGTGATACGCAGATATGCTGAAATTTTTTTTGCTGAAAAAATGTGAGTAGCTTTTCACATTTTTTCAGCAGAAGTATCAGAATATTGTGTATTGAATCCGCTAAAACAGTTAACGAAATGGCCCATAACGAGCTCGTTAAGCTAACGACGCTTTGAACAACTGGGCCCTGGTTAATGGGTACATGGTTAGTTTTATTATGTTATATAAATGCGTATATTTAATGCACAGTGTATACCTTGATCATAGGTCGCTTTCTATGGCGTCCGACTACGCTATTTGCAAACGTCTTTTTATGGTACATTAGCATAAATGGGATACAAATGCTAAATCCTTCACTATCTGATTTTTCTGTCTTTCAATCCAGATGCATCAAATAATCTATTTTGACAATTCATATTATGAGTTTGAAGTAAGATATGAGATGTCTTTGTTTCACCAATCTTCAGGACAATAACATTTTTAGGATAATTGTAATCTTGAGTCAGGATGAACAAAATATGCCAAGGTCAACAGACAGTTTCACATGATGCGAAATAAGCTTATCAGTAGCGTCATTGTTCTGATTTCGAAACATACGAACGATTATGTGAGCTGGACATATGGTTACCTACTTTTATGTATATCAGCAGCATGTCTGACAAAATACAAGATGTCATAATTACACATTTAAAAGAAGCCACTGGACATCATTACGAAAACATGTCTATTCATATATATTGAAAATTTCACCACAAAAAAACTGAAAGTTTTCAGATAAAAATTCTTTTTTTTTTTTTTTCATATTTCTGCTCAAAATATAGATTGTAGGTACTCGTTAGAACCGCCTTGCAGAGGCGGTTCTAACGGGTACTCACAATCTATGTTTTGGAGCAGAAATAAGAAAAATAATGTATACCCCTGTAAACCCCAATTTTACTATATAAAATGTGGGGTTTAAGGGGGTCAAAACTATATAGGATGTCTTCATGATGTACACCGTTGAAACAACGTCGCATCAACGTCGATGCAACTTCATGAGGCGTTGTGATTCGCATCAAATGCCTTTATGTCGAAAAATTGTTTTAATAGATCCAATATTTTACATTCTTTCAGCAGTCAGATATAAAATGGGTACTGGGTATATACAAATCAACAGCCAATGTTACTTTTATCGGATCTAGAGAAAATCGAACAAAACCACAGAGAATGGTATGCATAGTCAATGCTTTAAGATACTATGCAGTCGAGCAGTGAAAAGCTAAATGGGCAAAATTTAGTTTTAATACAGTAATTATCCAAAGAGTTCGAATATAACAGTATTAGCATATATATTCTAAAATATGAACACGTCCAATTGACGACCTATTGCTGTGTCTGAAACATGTTGATAATGGCAAACAGTGCAGATCCCGATCTGGGTCTACACTGTTTGCTCAGACATGTTTGCCGTGTTTATATGTAAAACATGCAAAAATAAGCTGCATGTTAAAAGACTGGGCATTTAGCGATAAGATAAATATCTGTCCATTGCCGATTATTCGAACCCATTCCTCTAGACATTTGCTTGAATAGCCAATTTCCAACTGCAGAGTACTGGATGGTGAAGTTCTCACTATTTCAATTACATGAAAGTCCAGTGTCCGAATATATAGACATGGGATTTCACCTTCTGGCGACAGTTCAAGGGGTCCAGCTGGACATGTTTGCTTACCTATCAATCAATGTATTCACTAAATTGTCCTGAATCGACATTCGCTGTCGGTGCGTGTTAACCATATACAGTGGACCCTCGTTACAGCGATAGTATTTATTCTCAAAGATGTTGCCGTTAAATGAATTTGCTGTCGTAAAACTCCTTAAACGAAGCAGGCAAATATGTTAGAAAGGGGTTGTTTTGCTCTTATTTCCTCACTAAATATATGTTTTGATATTTGTTAGCACCGCCTAACTGGGGCGATTCTAACAACTATCCAAAATATATGTTTCTTGAAGTGTTAAATAAAATTATGTTTGCATACTTTCTGACTATTAGATTATCATCTCTTGATTGAAGCTTTAGTGCCAGCCGAATTATCATTATAACGAATTTTGTCGTTACATACGCATCAAATATCGATGTAAAGAGTGCTGACTGTATCAGAAAAGAGTGGTATTTAACTGTGAACAGTTATAGTTATGCGGTTAGTGCTGAAGAAAAATTATTGCTTCCATCCCACACGAATGCCACGCTTCCAAAACAGCTGATCATCATGAAAACACGCCTATATAATGTTGACCCCCTTAAACCCCACTTTTATATAGTAAAACTGGGGTTTATAGGGGTATACATTATTTTTTCTTATTCTGTTCAAAACATAGATTGTGGGTACTCGTTAGAACCGCCTCACCGAGGCAGTTCTAACGGGTACCCACAATCTATGTTTTGAGTAGAAATATGAAAAATATCGGAATTTTTATCTGAAAATATTCATTTTTGGCGGTAAATTTTTCAATATATATGAATAGGCATGTTTTCGTAATGTAGTGTCAACAACAACAACAACAACAAAACAAAAACAAAAACAAAAAACAAAAAACTACAAACGAACAACAACAGCTTAGATCAGCCAGCACATGAGCGCATTCTGATAAGGGTCTTGTCTGTTGATTTCGCCAGCTGATCTGGATCTTTTTCGTTTTCCCCAATATACGGTATTTATCTACCGCACTTACCCTAAATATTCGAACAGACGTGCAACAGTGTATACCAAGATCAGACAGCGCTGAATATGGTGTTTGATGAAGACCTATACTGTTTTCCAATCACCTGTATTAAATACATCAACAGGTCGTCAAATGCACTTTTACCAATTTCAGGACAATTATGTTAAATATAGAGATAAGATATCTGAAAACTAAGGGTAAATGTAGTAATTGATTTGCCAGACAGACTTAAGCAAGCAGAGTAGACCTACATAAAACAGTTTATGAGGGACTTTTATTAAGGGTCTTCACTGTTTGCCGGTCCATTACAACATTTTAGATGCACCACTTAACAGTTAAATGGGTTTGTCCATATTTTATACTTATACAAGAAATACTGTAAGAAGTTAAGATATCCGGGGAATTAGGATAGATACGGTATCCTTTTGCATCATACGGTTCTTTGAAGGCCCGCTTTCCCTTGTTTATGCTCAGTATAGTTTTTCATAGCATAAAAGATGACAAAAACTGCGCTTTAACCCATCAATGCCTAGCATTCCAAATATGGAGCCTAGACAAACAGTGTAGGCATGGATCAACGCCACAGAACACGATGACTGACCAGTGTCTATGCTGCTTACGTTAAACACAAGAAGATTTGTATAATATTTAATAAAAATTAAACCAATCCAGACTACGTTAAACTGAAAATGAGTCAGTAAAAAGAGTGGGACAGGAGAGAACACCATGAGTTATGCAAAAACTTATCAATGACTTGCGCCGACTCCATTACGAAAACACGCCTTTTCAAATATACTGAAAATTTTACCACCAAAAAATGAAAATTTTCAGATAAAAAAATTCTATATTTTACATATTTCTGACCAAAACATAGATTGTGGTTACTCTTTAGAACCGCCTCAGACAAAAATTCTTATATTCTTCATATTTCTGCTCAAAAAATAGAAAGTATTCAGATAAAAATTCTGATATTTTTTCATATTTCTATTCAAAACATAGATTGTGGGTACTCGTTAGAACCGCCTCGGCGAGGTGGTTCTAACGAGTACCCACAATCTATGTTTTTAGCAGAAATAAGAAAAATAATGTATACCCCTGTAAACCCCATTTTTACTATATAAAAGTGGGGTTTAAGGGTGTCAAAATTATATAGGCGTGTTTTCGTGATGTTACCGGATCGTTCGGATGCACAGATTGATAATGATCTCTCATATTTCCCGAAAATACCCTTTCCCATAGCCAGACTGATCTGTCGTCGGAAATGTATTTTGTCTTATTTTCAGAAGAACATAGTATAGCACTTAGTTCTCACCTGCAACGCTTAAATGGAACGGATACGTCACCAAAGCAGACCACTCTGTCACGAAGGTACTTGTCACCCTTTTCAAAGACAGATCTTTCCAGTAGAAGAGAATTTGTTTCCTTGGTAAATACACCCTTTCTCAAAGGAGGGATAATCTTTACGCTGTTCCTGTCCTGCTGAACCCGGACATGACCTGCCTTTGAAAACAGTGCAGATCCAGATCAGTTGGCTTCTGAAGAAGCCAACTGATCTGGATATGCACTGTTAGTCATTACAAACGTGAATTTGTATCAACAACCTGAATGAAGTAATCTGACTGGCTAAAATAAGAAGTGGGCGAGGTATCTTAATTTATTCAGCATGGCAAAGGTTGAAGGCTGTAATTTGCTGCCAGGTAGAGTTATATCGTATTTACCCCAGCTCTTAAGACAGACTTAATTCAGAAAAAAATGTAAAGGCATCTGTCGTCTGAGCAGGGTCTACACAGTTTGCATTACAGGGTTATTTTTGTATATATAAGCTTCAATAATTAAAACAAATCACTCACCCCATGTATTGAAAAATGGACCTGACCAGCATTGAATACAGACTTTTTTTTATACAACTGGCAATATAATTCAAAACAAACCACCCTACCCCTATATTGGAAATGGACCTGACCAAAGTGTAAGGTGAACAAAGTTAAACTAAAAAAATGTTACATTTTACTGTGATTCGACTTATCACACATTTGTGTCTGTCTTTCAGGCACTGTAAAGGCATAAGAGCCATTAGTATATATTTGCAGTAAGATGTTCTAGTCACATCATTCAAATAATTCCGCCATGTTACATTTAGTGTTGCTATCGCTTATCCTTGTGGCATCGGACGCTTATCTGTTTGACGATCCGCCGGCTCCATGTTGCGTCACCAATATATATTCCGGCATCCTGTTGAATATTGGTGGATCCCTAGAAGCTAATTCATCGACCCCAAAAATCAATGATGTAAGTTATTTTTCGAAATATATAGACGTCTTTAAGTCGTCTTCTTTTCTTTCATTAAGTCTCCCCCTTCATGATCAGGAGACATATTATTTGCCACAGACGTCAGTCCCTCTGTCCGCCCGTCCGCACGTCTGTCTGTCTGTCCGTCACAAAATTGTGTTCGCTCAGTGTTTTTGAAAACTGTTCAAGACGTATTAATGAATTTTCATATAAATATTAACTAACACTGGACGACTTGAAGAGCAGAAGAACCATAACTCTTTGTCTATTTATGTTTTAGTTTTGGCCCTTTGAACTTTGTAGGTAGCAGTTTCCGCCACATGAATCTGTCCGTCGGTCTGCCTGTCAGTCTTTCTGTCACAAAATCCAGTTCACTCTGTGCCTTGACAACCGTTAAGATATCTTTATGAAACTTTATAGAAATGTTAATATTTATAGAAACATAACATTTGGATGTATATTTTATGGTATGCCCCTTTGAACTTTGTAAGCAGCAGTTTCTGTGACAAAATCGTGTTCGCTCTTTAACTAAACAAAACATGAGTATATCTTTATGAAACGTCATAGAAATTGGTCGACGTTCAGAGCACAAAATAACATAACTCTTTACTTTGTATTTTATGAGTGATTTCCCTTTAAACTTTGTAAGAAGCCCTTTCTGGACAAAATCTTGTCCGCTCTGTAACTTTAAAATCGTTGAAGATATGCTCATGAAACTTCATGGACAATATTAACCAACATTGGATGATATATGAAAGTAACTCTACGATGTTTTTTTAGTTTTTAACGAGACCAAAACAAATTAGACATTTATGGTAAAACCAGTCTTATTTAAGGCGTATGTATACACTTTCAGGGAGGTAACCTGCCCTGAAAGGGTATACATCCGCCTTAGAGTATTATTTAAGGCGAATGTATACACTTTCAGGGGCGGTAACCTGCGGCCCTAGAAGGGTATACATCCGCCTTAAATATACTGTTTTTGCATGTAAATGTTCGGACAAAGAGTCTGAGCAACCAGTGCATTACGAAAACACACCTATTCAAATATACTGAAAATTTTACCATCAAAAAAAGAAAAACTTCAGATAAAAAATTCTGATATTCTTCATATTTCTGCTCAAAACATAGATTGTGGGTACTCGTTAGAACCGCCTCAGTGAGGCGGTTCTAACGAGTACCCACAATCTATGTTTTTGAGCAGAAATAAGAAATATAATGTATACCCCTGTAAACCCCAGTTTTACTATATAAAAGTGGGGTTTAAGGGGGTCAAAACTGTATAGGCGTGTTTTCGTGATGGAATATCCAGAAGAACGCGGAGTCTGATCACCCGTACGTCTGTCACTCATCCAGCAGTTTTTACACACATCAACAGGCACGGTAAATGTCCAAAATTTCGAACACTTTATTTCATATATATTTTGGCCTAAATGATGCTCTTTATTTAGTTCTCATTTAAACTACTTTAGTGGAAAGGCAAAACATGTAGACCCCGATCAGGCTGCTCCTTAAGATCTTCACTATTTGCATATGCCATTTTCCTCAGACACTTTATGTTTGAAATTTTAGGACATTTACCGTAATGACTCTTTTAAAAGGTAAGTATGGTGTAAGAAGTTATATTTTCCTGATAGATGTGGGAAAAACATGATGCTTAGGCCCTGATGAGACGCCCAGAACGCTCATACAACGGTGTTTTAGGCACGCTAATAGATCCAATTTTAGGATAATTATGGTAAAGTGTTAAGGTATCCGACTAGTGATGTGAAAGATCTGGCATTTGCCACGTATATTTATTTACGTTGACCTCTTGTCTTAAGTCCAACCTTTTTTCTGCACTTTCGGCCATATTTCGGTGAGTAGATAAGTTTAAGGGGAAAAAAACTCTGTCAAAGTGGAAGTGGGTTTAGCCTTCTTTCTGCAAAGAGGTCTAATTTAAAAGCAAAGAATTTGTTCTCCTTAGGAGCAAATTCTTTTCTTTTAAAGTAGATCCATTATGAAAAGGAACTTGGTATGTAGAAAATTAAACAGGAAGTCACAAATTTTTCTCCCTTGGTGGATATGTCGGCAAATTTATCAAGTGTATCTAGACCCCTTTACCTTACTTGCCCTAAATTGAGGGCTAAAACTACAGATCTGGGTCTACACCGTTTGCTTAGACATTTCCATAATTGTTTGCAATATTCAGACACTTTAATTCCTTACCATACTTGTCCTAAAGTTGAACAAGTCTATGAAGTATCCGATAAAACTCTCACATTGTAGTTGAGTGGCAAACAGTGAATACCCTGATCAGACGCCACAGAACGCGGCGTCTGATCAAGGTATACACTGTTTGCTGAGGCCCTACTATCCGAATACTTAGGGTAAATATGGCAAAACATTATAAGAATCGTCGAGGTATGTCCAGATGCTCTGCTTCATGTTATTAACTTGTAATTTTTTACTTGGAGTTTTATGGCCCAGTGATCAATTTCTACGTAAGTCGACCTTGCGACCCCTGAATCTGCAGTCAAAAAGGCTACCGACAGGGCTATGAAGTCCGGCCTTACAGACTCCCCTAGAATAGTATTCAGTATATTGACGAACACTAATAACTCAATTATCAGACTGGCTCGGGCCTTCACTTATGCCCGGAAAATTGCACGACCCGCAGAAAAGTCGACCGATTGAAAGGTTGACTTTCGAAGTGTGCCCTATGGTCACATTGTGAGTCCGTCTGTCCGTCCGCGGTCAGTTAGCGAAAATGGCCATAGCGCTCAAAACATTGGGAATATTTTGACATTTTTGGCATACGGATAGTTACTGACAAGATCTAGCACAACAATTTGCCAGATGTGAGTTTTCATTGACAGAGGCTAAGCCGAGGCAAAATGCTAAAATATGAAAATGGACACAACTCTGGACATAACCATGCGGAAAAATTTTCACGTACTGATTGATATCGACAATATAGCCAATGGATGTGCCAAATGATTGATTTTATCGACCCGAGGCTGAGCCGAGGCAAAAAAAAGAAAAAAACAAAACAAAAAAAAAAAAAAAAAAAAAAAACACTTCTATGATAAAACTTTACAAATTCACAACTTCCAAATGGTTAGTGCTGTCCGACAGTTATAGCATAACATAGCGATTTTACACTAAAACGACATGCCATATAAAGCCGGTCGTGCACCTCTGCTGAAAGTTTATTATTCCTCTATTTCAGCAACTGATAGAAATTCACTATAACTGGGACACTAAGATGATGGCGTTGGTTACTCACACACTCAATCAGACAACAAACAAGCGGGACACCGTTTTTGTGCTTAATAGGTATCTACAGGTGAGTCAGTCTAAGAAGTGAAAGCATTCACCTCAAAGGGAGATAAATCTGACCTGAAATTATTTACCTCCCTTCTCAAGCAGCTACCGCCCAACTGTCGTTGAGAAAGAGATGTCATATAACTGGGAAGCAAAGCTTCCTTTGTAAGAGCGGAGACCGCTCTTACAAAGGAAACTTTGCTTCCCAGTTATATGACATCTCTTGAAAATGCGTGCAAAAGCTTACAGCTTTAATTGTTCTTCCAATGAATACCCACAGGTTGCGAGATACAACGTCACCACAGGTGACGTCAAAAAACTTGTCTTCGGACATGTGAGCACAGCGAAGCATTCGCGCAGTCTGATCACAATCTTCACTGTGCGCATTTTGGCTAACCAGGGAGGCAAAGTTTCTTCAAGCGGACAATGAAGATCTGATGAGATTGTGCGGGTTCTCTGGCTGATTTCGGTGTTCGTTGGGTGCACATGTCCGAAGTCACGTTTTCTAACATTGCGGCTCACGTTTTTGTTGAAAGACATAACGAAAACACGCTATTCAAATATACTGAAACAGCACCAAAAACTGAGGTTTACAGATAAAAAATCAGATATTTTTTCATATTTCTGCGCAAAACAGATTGTGTGTACTTGTTAGAACCGCCTCGTCGAGGCGGTTCTAACGAGTACCCACAATCCGTGTTTTTTGAGCAGAAATAAGAAAAATAATGTATACCCCTGTAAACCCAAGTTTTACTATATAAAGTGGTGTTTAAGGGGTCAAAATTATATAAGAATGTTTTCGTGATGAAAATAAACCCATACTTTCTGATCAACCGTTTTGTCTGGACCGTGATCTGTGTTGCTGAAGCTGTCATGACCTTGACTTTTTTGGTTAGTGGTGCAGAAACTGGGCAGATATACAAACTCTTGGGTGGGCAGGCTAGGGCAGTAATATGGCGGGTGAACTATATATATAGGGTGGCTATGCTATGAAATGTTTACATGTAGTTAAGGGTGTCTAGGCTAGGAGAGTAACATAATGGCTAGGGTAGAATAGCAACAGGATGACTGGGCTAGTAGAGTAATATTGTGGCTATTCTATGATAATAATGTGGCTAAGCTTATTTATTAACAAGATGGCTAAGGCTAGGTTAATTACAGGATGGCTAAGGTATGGTAGTAACACGATGGCTGGGCTAGGTTAGGTTAGTATCCGGATGTCTAGGCTATGATAATATCAGGGTGGCTGGGCTACGGTAGTAACAGAATGACTAAGGTTGGACAGGATGGCTAGGGTAGGGTAGTAACAAAGTGGTAAGGCTAGGAGAATATAAGGATGTCTAGGCCATGATTACAACATTGTAACATTCCTTGTGAATCGTCTGCCAATCAGACGATACGCATGAAATGGCAATACTTGTTTTCTTTGAAATGTAATAAAAAATCATAATATCGTCTGTTGCAGTTGTGAATGACGCTTTAGGGGCTAGTTATCTGTTTTGTTAGTATACTTGTCCTTACCAATGGACATACACACAATTAAACACAACACAGATCCCGACCAGATCATTTCATGCGTATCATCTGATAGGCAGACGATTCACAAGGAATGTCAATATTTATTTTCTCTGAAAAATTGAAAAAAATATAGAATGACAGACAGACATACAGACAAATAGTTTATTTAAGTCTCATTTTCATACATAAAAACATATTTAAATTGTATAAAACAATAAATGCATATTAAAATGTATGAAACCACTCAAGTTGAGTTATAAGAGACTAGTTATGAAATATTAATAAAATGGACGTTTAAAGTACATGTATCTGTACATTGCTAAAAACCTAAATGAAACATATTTACATGTAAGAACTATCTGTACAAAAAATTTCTACGTTCTGTTAAAATAATTTGGCAGGCTTTGGCACTATAAATAGCAATTCTATCGTCACATAAAAGATGACAACATTTTTCATGGCTATCAAGAGAGTCAAAATGCTGAAGGTCAATTTTTGAGAGCAACTCAAGGCGTATATCATTATATAATGGGCATTCCAATAGTACATGTTCCTCACTTTCTATTTTATTTGTACAATTAAAACAATACCGTTCCTCATAAGGTATCATTTCATACCGTCCCGTTTCAATTCGAAGGGGTGCTATCCCGCATCTAAACTTCGCTAAAGCGCTTCTTCTTGTCCTTGACATAACATGGCATTTAACATATGCTCCTGTTTCATAACTATGTTTAAACATTTTATATGTACGTAATTTGTTTCCTCCTGTGTATTTTGCTATGCTGACGTTACTTGACACTTTATTCTTCCATTCTGTTTTATAATCAGTAAACATAACATTTCTCAGCGTTTCAATAATAGATTGTCTGTGTACTTTATTGTAGAATATATCTATACTCAAATTAATATCCGTTTTCTGTAGGGTCTTATCAATGTGAAAACACCAATTTTTATGTTTATGTCGTGTATGGTAGGACCATAAAAACACCTGCTTGTTAATCCTATCACTGTCCATGTGATTTAAGCGGAACCAGTGTGACAGAACCGTAGTCATCTGTTTTATATGCGTCGGTGTCCATCCCATATCCCTGTTTACAGAGGTGTTGGGTGTGTATTTGCCCACCCCTAGGAAGAATCGACATGCCTTATTTTGGACCGTGTTGATTACAGAGTACTCTTTCACTCCCCAGACGGCAGTTCCGTAGCTGATCACCGACCATACTGTGGTGTCATAGAGTTTCTTATAAACATCAAAAGGCATTCCTCCACTTTGCTTAAATTTCGAGATAAGTAGACCAAGTGCTCTGGTCGCCGATTTAGCAACATATTTTGCCGTGACACTGTAGTCTAGATATTCGTTTAGAACAAGGCCTAGATATTTGTAAGAGTCCGTATAATCAATGTTCAACCCTCCACATTTAAACTGAAAAACAGATTTATCCACAGACTGGTTTCGAAAATGTATCACTTTTGTTTTACTTAAGTTAACTGACATGCAATTTGTATTACACCAGACAGACAGGGTATCAAGTAAGAACTGTAAGTCATTTTCATTTTCTGCAAGGAGGGCCAGATCGTCTGCGTAGCATAAATGGTTTATGTACATGCTATCAACTAATATGCCTTTAGTTAACTTAGAAAGGACATCACTGAGGTCGTTGATATACAGATTGAAAAGCAACGTGGACAATATACAGCCCTGTTTTAAACCAGATCTTACATTGAACCAGTCAGTTTGAGTATGGTTTATCCTCACAGCACATTTTACGTTGTTATAAAGTGAGCGCAGAGACTGAAAATTTTTTCCCCCAATTCCATATGAATGCAGCTTGTTCCATAGAAGTTCCCGGTTTATGTTATCATAGGCTTTACTAAAATCGACAAAGGCTACAAAGGTAGATTTTTTCACTGCTTTTCTATTTTCAATTATGGATGTTAAAGTTGTGAGATGATCAATCGTGCTGCGTTTTTCCCTGAAACCGTTCTGAAAATCCGTTATTTTGCCGGTACTTTCTGCCCAAGCTGTAAGTCTTTGATTCAACACATTACAGTAAGCTTTATAAGCGGCAGAAGTTACAGTTATGCCCCTGTAATTCATGGGATTTCTCGGGTCTGATGTGGAGTCCTTTAACAATGGTGTTATAATTCCATATTCCCAGGCTTCCGGGATGGTTCCTGTTTCAAAGCAAACGCAAAACAGTCTGTGTAAAAAGCCGATGCATGTGTCAGACTGGATTACTTCAGCTGGAATATTATCATATCCAGGGGACTTATTTTTGTTTAGTGACATGACAGCCTTTCGAACTTCAAGTATTGATATGCCTCCGTTCAGCATGTCATTGACTTCGTGCATGGTCGTAGACTGCATATCTTCTCCAAAACCATTTTGTGCATCCAGCCTATTTGAACCATTGTACAAGTTTGAAAACTCTGTTTTCCATTTCTGAAGAACAGCCTCTTGTGACGTTGACGTTACACCATTTTCGTTTATGACTTCCATGGGTATAGTTTTATTTCTTTCATTCCCAATTCCCGTTTTCCCAATGGTTTTCCAAAAGATACCGGAATTTTCACACGCATTTAGTAATTCAGTCTGTTGCTCTTTCCAGTATGCTCTTTTCCTACGTTGTACGCACTTATCGAATTTTTTCCTCTTTTCAACATATGCTTGCTTTCGCATTGATTTTTCAACTCTGTTTTTACATTTAAGCCATAGTTTTTCGTGAGTACATAAATCATTCCATAAAAGCCTTAATTCATCAGTCCACCATGGTCGTTTTACACGTCGTTTCTTATTTGTTATACCGTCTTTCAAGATTTTTCTGGGATTTAAATACTTGTTCATTTCACTTTCTAGAACGTTTGTAAATCTCTGGTATACATTATTGACGTACTTTTGATTATTTTGATTACTTTCTAATGATACTATTAACTCGTTTAGTTTCAGCAGGACATCGTTACTGCACATAAAGTCGGTTGGTATATTCCGTGTATCATATTTGATCTTTGTACAACTGTTTTCTTCAGTTGTACCAGATTCATTTTGTAAGACTGACTTTAGAGATAAAATCCAACTAAGAAACGAATGATCAGGAATTTTAGTGCTGTCTATAACATGGTTCGTTGTACTCTGTTGCACAAGTTCTGTGGCTAAAATTACGTCGAGATTTGAGAATCTATTCAGTTGTTCATATGGCACCAGAACGTAGTCTACTACTGCTGAGCCTTTACAGGATACACTGGTGAAATTGTTTGTTTTGTAGTTTCTGCCGTTCAGTATACACATGTTCGTACTGATAAGAAAATCGATAAAAACGTCACAGTATTGGTTCTTGTTAAAATCGATGACGTCACGTTCAGGTATGTCGTCAACACCAGCTATAAAATCATTTACATTGCCAACTCTTGCGTTGAAATCTCCAAAGACAGTAATCAAGGAGTTGTTTTGGAACTCATATATATTGTACATCAATGTCTGGAAGAAATCCTCAGCGTTTACAGCTCTGGATGAATTTTTCGGAGGTAAGTAACATACACAGAATCTTAAACGTTCTTTTGTGGTTTTATGGAGTAGTTCGAGCCACAGAATACCCTCTGTATCACCGTTTAAGTTGCTTATATCAAAGTCTCTATACAGGTTTTTCTTTACAAGTATACCAACTCCCCCGCTACCTTTCAATGCACGTTTATGTATACGGTTTCTGCTATTTCCATACCACTTGTAACCATCTAGATCTATTTCCTCATTGCATGTTAAGTGTGATTCGGCGATTCCAATAACGTCTAGATTCAGACTGTCAAGGCATGTTTTTCTTAAAGTATAATTTTCTGATTGTTTGTCATTACTGAAACCGTTAGGGTTCCAAAACCCGCATCTGACCTATCGTCGTCTGTAATAATTTCCGTAGTCACATCGCCTTTCTCTGTCGTCTTGCCGATCAAAGGGGTAATCATGGCTGTCAGACTTTCTAGCTATACCATGACTATTTTGGATTGGGCGATAGTAGTGGCTTCTACGTGTTTACTCTGTGTAGTGATGTCTCTCTGTATTTCTATTCTCTTCTTTATTTTCGTTGTCAAAGTGCTCGTTAGCTCGTATTATTCTCGAGCCACGCAGTCTTAGCTTTTCACGACCTAACGTATTCACTATGGTACGCAGATTACTTTTCAGTTTTCGTTGATGTGCTGGTACGTCATTTTCAATGTACACATCACGGTATCTGGTACTTTGCTTTAAGTTTTTCTTCAACTTCATCATATGTTCTTTATCTTCGTATCTGTAGAATGTAGCTATAATCACCCCTGGTTTAGAGTTATAGTTGTTTGGTTTCCTTTCTGCTGTTTGAACAGAAACGTCTTTAATTTTGAGGTATTTAATGATATTATTAACCCGATCTATCACGTTTTCATTTTCTCTTTCTCTTAAGTTTCTTATCACAATACGCCGCTTCCGGTCATCCAGGTTTTCTTTGTCGTCATGTCTACATGTTTCTGTTTTATTCCTTTCTAGAGCTGCTACTCTTTCTGTAATACTGTCTATTTCATCTCCAAGTCTTTCTTGAATAGTTTGAATATCAGTTTCTGAAAGTCTTTTCACTTCCGTTTCCGTTCTATCAAAATTACGTTTCATCCTATCCATGTCTTTTCTCATGTCTTTTTCTAGCTTTTTTAGTTTCTCTTTTGTGTCATTTTCTACTGTCTTTAAAACTCGTAACTCTACTTTTTTAGCCAGTCCTTCTAACCTTTGATTAAAATCTGTCCTTATGTTATTCATTTCATTCTGTAGTTTTTCCAGTTTTTCATTATTTTTCTTGTCGATTGTGTCTATTTTACTCTCCAACCCACTTTTCATACTGTCCAGTGCTTTCAATATAACAGAAGTGTCAGATGTATTATTGAATCTGTCATCAGCGTCACTCTTATTAGTGGTTTTAGTCATTTCTCTAGTTTTAGTATCCTTGTTTTGTTTCAGCTGCTTTTCTTTCATAGAATTTTCTCCCATTATTCTAGATTTAGTTTGGGTTACCTTTCCACCTTCAGCTTTATTGCACATCTTTTTATCCTTGCCTTTAGTCACTTTGAGTCTCTCCTTATTTGGCAGTATGCTCCTTCTCACTCTTAGTGTGACTCGTTCTTGTTTTGATCCTCCTTCATCACTTTGTTTATTCTCTGTATTATCCTCTCCTTTATTGCTTTTCCCCTGTTCACTGTCACAGTCTTCGTCTGCTTTCACTTTTTTTCATCTTTGATTCCTGAATATTTGGCAATGACAGGTGTCTCTTTTTGCCAGTTCTGACTGGTGTTTCCAATGCCTGTAATGGCTGAGATGAATGAGTCACGCCGCTTAGAGCAGATACTGCCGCCACATTCTGTTGCATAACGTTTTTGACATAATTTTCTGCTTCTTTAAAACCTTCTGCATTTTCAGAGTTCTCAACAATATTTTTTTCATGACTTCCATTTGAGCTAGCCTTCAATTTATTTTCTCTTGCTACATCAACAGTTTCACTTATTCGACCAGTGCTTTGTTCACTGCGTTCACTATATTCTTCCTTTAGACGTTCAACACATTCTGATGCTCTTTCGTTGGCCATATTGCCGAAAATTCTCCTTTAAGTGGTAAAGTTACTGATCACTGTAAATCACTATAAATCAGGTTAAGTCACAGGTTATATCACAGTAATCACAGTAAATCACAAGGGTAAATCACAATGGTAATGCCCTAATTTCTCCCAAATAACGTCCAAACAAACCTCTGGGCAAAGTTGAAACCAGCACATAAAAAGATACTCCTGACCTCGGGGCAACGTCGAGATCAGTCCCGTATCGTTCCCTCTGACCTCGGGGTAACGTCGAGGTCAGTTCTGTATCGACCCTCCTGATCCTGGGACCTCGGGGCAACGTCGAGATCAGTTCAGCTCCGTAACGTTCCTACCGACCTCGGGGTAACGTCGAGATCAGTTCTGTATCGACCCTCCTGATCCTGGGACCTCGGGGCAACGTCGAGATC
The DNA here is from genome assembly GCA_964016985.1 of Anodontia alba. Taxonomy (NCBI): domain Eukaryota; kingdom Metazoa; phylum Mollusca; class Bivalvia; order Lucinida; family Lucinidae; genus Anodontia; species Anodontia alba. The sequence goes on along the minus strand of OZ024822.1, from coordinate 21,783,142 downwards.
AGTTCAGCTCCGTAACGTTCCTACCGACCTCGGGGTAACGTCGAGATCGGTTCCATAAAACGATCCTTCAAACTCGGGGCAACGTCGAAGTCAGTTCCGTAAATATGTGATCATTGAGCCTATTCCGGGATGTTTGAAAATGTGGGTTACTGATGAGGCCTAAAATTTGATAATTCAACTGTTTTCAGTTATGTGAGTGTGTTCATCGCGCTCAAGGGTAATTTCTTTTAGAACTAGTTTTGTCTCAATCCGTCCGAAAATTATTGTCCTCGAGTACGCTTGAAAGTAAAGTTTCCTTAACTCTTTCGATGCCAAATTTCAAACGACATTTGTCGTCTGCTTTTTTATTTAAACAAACTATCGCTTGAGAAGATATATGTAAAAGTGAAAGACTGAATGTCAAACAGCGTAGATCCAGATGAGACGGCTCATTGAGCCGTCTCATCTGGATCTATGCTGTTTGCAAAAGGCTATTATTATCGCCTGTGGCAGTGAAAGAATTAATACATGCACGCTTTTGATACGAACTATACCAGTTCGGTACAACGTATTGGCCTTTCATACTTGCTTTGCAGTTAAAATGCATTTCGTTTCATTTGCGGATCAGAGACCAACATTTTCGCTGCCAGTTGCCTTGACAACATCATTATATACGCGTACATGTGCCTAGTTACTGTTTTATACCGCGGAAAAATAAATCTCCAGACGATCGGCTTACAGCAACAGCAAACGGGGAGGCTAGGGTTAGCACTGCCTTTAATCCTTAAAGCGCTTAGCAAATTTGTAGCATACGACATTCTAAAATTGATTGTGTTATCTTTCAGAAAAAATAAGACGACATTTCATGTGAATCGTCTGGAACGATTCACATGAAATATCAAGTCTTACTTTCTCTAAAAAATAAACAAAAATGTTTCAAACTGTCGTCTGCTGTTGTTTTGATTAGTACTGTTCCTCAGTATATTTAGCTGCTTCTGAGGATTCTGAAAGAGACCAGAAAATCACTCAGTGTTTTTGCTGTCCGTGTTTATAGTGAAAACCAGTTATGTAATAGCATAGAACTTTTTTGGCGAAGACATATAAGGTCAGGTTTTGATATAGGCAGGTCATCGATCGGTGTTCACATGCTCCAGCTGAAGAGAACTCGGCAAGGGAGATAAAAAAAAAATCTAATATTATCTAGCATGTCCTCTTTCTAAGTAGAAGTCGTGAGTTCGATTCCTGAGGCAGACAAACATTCACTCAAACTTCTTTCTTTATCTCTATTTATTGATTTATTGTTATTTTTATTGTTATTTTGATTTATTTATTTTTTTATTTATTTCATTAATAGTATTATTATTTATTTATTTATTTATTTATTTATTTCATTTATTTATTTATTTATTTGATTTTACAATTTACTAGTCATCATAGTCGATATCTTTATTCCATTCCAACGCTTGAGTCATAATCTGAACTGAATCGTGCATTAGCACCTGCTTATGCATAAAAAAAATTCAGATATTTTCTAGAAATAAAATCAGGGTCTGGTACAACGTATCGGCAACTGTCCTTTTTAAAGACATTTCATGTGTGGTATTATGACTCTTATTTTATTTTATTATTTTTCAGAAAACATCGCATATTCTTCTTGCAGATGGTAGATGCTTCGTGCAAACTATTGATTCAAACGACATGCAACCCCCATGTATTCCAGGTAACGAGCATCATTATTTGTGTACATGTACGCAAACTTGCCTTTTGTTCCGCTTTACTCTTTCACTGTCACAGACATAATAATAGGCTTTTGCAAACAGTGTAGATCCAGATGAGACGGCTCATCATGAGCCGTCTCATCTGGATCTACGCTGTTTGAAATTCAGTCTTCTAACTTAACACATAAACTTCTTTCCAAGCCATTACGAAAACACGCCTATTCAAAATATATAGAAAATTTCACCTCCAAAAACTGAAAATTTTCAGATGAAAAACTCTGATGTTTTTCTTATTTCTGCTCAAAACTTAGATTGTGGGTACTCGTTAGAACCGCCTCGACGAGGCGGTTCTAACGAGTACCCACAATCTATGTTTTTGAGCAGAAATAAGAAAAATAGTGTATACCCTGTAAACCCCAGTTTTGCTACATAAAAGTGGGGTTTAAGGGGGTCAAAATTATATAGGCGTGTTTTCGTGATGGATAGTTTGTTTAAAAAATCAGACGTCAAATGCCGTCTGAAATTTGGCACCGAAAAATTTAAGCCAAAGCCAGTGGAGGAAGGTATGTATGCAGTCCTGTAAACTATATTGCTACCATATATCATCACGAAAACACGCCTATATAATTTTACCCCCTTCAACCCCACTTTTATATAGCAAAACTGGGGTTTACAGGGGTATACACTATTTTTCTTATTTCTGCTCAAAAACATAGATCGTGGGTACTCGTTAGAACCGCCTCGCTGAGGCTCGCTGAGGCGGTTCTAACGAGTACCCACAATCTATGTTTTGAGCAGAAATTTAAAAAAATATTATGTTTTATCTAAAAATTTTCATTTTTTGGTGGTAAAATTTTCAGTATATTTGAATAGGCTTGTTTTCGTAATGTAAAGGCCTCAACGAAATAGCATTACGAAAACACGCTTATTCAAATATACTGAACATTTTAACCACCAAAAATGAAACTTTTCACATAAAAATTCGGATATTTCTTATACTTCTGGTCAAAACATAGATTGTGGGTACTCGTTAGAACCGCCTCAGCGAGGCGGTTCTAACGAGTACCCACATTCTATGCTTTTGGGAAGAAATAAGAAAATTAATGTATACCCCTGTAAACCCCAGTTTTACTATATAAAAGTGGGGTTTAAGGGGGTCAACATTATATAGGCATGTTTTCGTGATGTACTCCAATATTTACTATTTTATGTGTTCTTTGTTTCCAAGGACAATCGTTTTAGGTTTTATTTGATTTCACTGCAACTGGTGTTAAGTGCCGTGTAGGGGCCGTAAAAAGTCTCGCCATATTTCATCATAGTGCTATTATTTTTATTTTTATTTCTTTTCATTGGGATCAACGACCCTATTGTGGGTTCTTGAAAAATAGAGTTCCGCCTGAGCCGTGCTAGCGGTTTGGGTGGCGTATACAACCCTGACTTAAATTTCATTTTCATGGGAAATTTTGGATGATAAATTTTTGATGCTGTATTTACCAACAATATTCGCACGCCTAACTCTTTACCTTGTACTTCTTAGAATCGAATAAAGTACACTGTTTGTTCAGGCGTGTTTATCCGACAATTGTTTTTAAGGTGAATGTATTACTTTTCAGTGGGGTGGTGAGTCACCCTGATTTTTTTTTTTTTTTTTTTTTTTTTTTTTTTTTTTGTTTCCTTATGAAAAGGATTCTACTCTATAAGGAAAGAATTTGCTCCCCTTGGGAGCAAAATTCTTTCCTTAAAGAGTAGAACCCTTTCAGAAAAGGCTTGGTTTGATCTGGTTTAGCAGGAAAGCAAACAGAAAGACATAAATGTTGTCTCCCTTGCAAAACAAATAGCGGAAACTCTGCAAAGTTTGTCATTACTCCTTCAATGCATGTTTCTGTAATTTTCAGCCGGCGCCACATACGAAGGAAGCTTCGTGGTAGGTTCTGGTTCAGACGGAATAGTCGCGAATGGTTGGTCCTTCCCGCTTGGTACTTTCAGATTTGGCGTAACTGTGACGGCGGACGGTCACTGTGTACCTATATCTATGTCAAATTACGGATCCGATGCACAGGGGAGTATGTATTTATATATATATGTATATATACAAATTAATGAATTATAGAAAAACATATTAGTAAAATATAATGCAAATTTCCATAAAGCGATATTTTCGCAAGTGAAATATAAAAATGATATTTTCACTAGTGAAAAAAAAAAAAAAAAAAAAACTTTGAGGGATTATTTTTTGTTAAAATTTACTGATTACATTCTCTAGTCATATTTCTTATGATTAATATGCCTAAATATACATTTTTTTTCAATATATTGAACAAAACTAAGCAGTATTTTATTTCTTTCTCCCAGAAAAGATACTGGTATGTTGAACAGTAAACTATCTTTTTGGAACAATGATCTTTCAGCTGTTATGCGGCTTTCATATTTCCTTGCCAAGAGGCAAAAACTGCACATCAGACTTTCCCTGATTGAATATAAGGTTTGCATCTATATAATAAAAAGAAAATTTATTTTTTGCCGGGAATATCACTGTGATTTCATCTCGTCAAGTGATAAAACGAATGTATATTTCACTTCACACAATGAAATTAAAGACGTATTCACGACCAAATATTTGAATATCCTCTATTTATTTCTTACAACGGTAATAAACGCAGTATTCAAGCTACTAATCTACCATGTTTATCCAGAATATTCTATCACCTTGATTCTTACCATTTATGCCTAAAATTTGAACAACTCCATTTTGGTCATTTTATTCACCCATTATGCGCAATTAACTATACACTCGGTTTATTGATTCCACGTTTGAAAGTAGGAGGCTAGGCAGGCACTATGGAGACTTACGGTTGCTCCATTTGAAAAAAAGGCTTAACACATAATGCACCAATCAAAATTTGTAGCAGACGACATTTTATTTTTGTTTTGTTATTTTGCAAAGAAAATAAGTCATGAAATTTTATGTGAATCGTCTGCTTGGCAGACGATTCACATGAAATGTCAAGACTTGTCTTCTTTGAAAAATGATTTACAAACTGAAGATGTCGTCTGCTGCAGTTGTGATTGATACTTTTGTGGTTAAAAGAAGGAGGCCATGCTGGAAGAGTAGGAGGCAATTTAGCCTCCTGCCTCTTGCAAATTAAAACGCTGCATCAGTGTCTCTTTTCTTGCATTTGGATTTACTGACCGTTAATCCTAAATCACCTCCCAGTACTTTGGAATTAGCCCATTTTAGACTGAATAAACTCCCACCACACTACATATTGGAAGAGTCGAATTTCAATTTTAGGTATATCAGACTATATGATTTAGATATTCCTAAAGGAGAATGGCTAAACTATTTGCAAACAGTAAAGACCCAGATCAGATGCTGCAGTCTGAAAGATTCAAAGTCTGGGTCTGGCAGCATTGCTATTCGTGGTGGCAGTCTGTTCCTCTGGACAATGGCGAGGGGAAGAAAGAGTATTTGTAGTAGTCAGCAACTGTATGGATTTGTCTAAAAACTAGTGGATGTCTCCCTGAGTGTCGTGTTGGTATATATGGATGCACAAAATATGGTGGTAGTGGCACTGCTACTAAGCTTTGCACAATATCGTAAAACATACATAACCCGGCGTCTGTACGCCTGTCCTCTAGAGTTCTCAACCCAAGTTCACTAAGCATGCTGGTGGCACTGTCATATGATGAGAAGCGATTCCAGACTATTTATAAAGTAATTTATAAAGACAAAAAAATAGTACTGGTTCAAGCAGACAGCCCTGCGGAACACCGCATGTTACAGCTACGTTTGAAGAGTTCTCATTCTCTAGAACTCCCGGCTTTGTACGGTTTGAAAGAAAGGCCTTAATCCAGTGGGAAACATGGCCACGAACGTCATATTGGCAAAGTGTCATGAGCACCTTCCGTGACTGGCCTTATCAGAGGCTTTACTAAAGTATAATAGAATTAGGTCAGTCTGTCGCCCCTCTGTGGCATTTCAAGACATGTCCTCACCAGCATAACCAGCTGCAGGTTGTAAAGTACGTGATGGAAGTCCAGATGAGTCACTGGGTTTGATGCAATTATATGCTTCAGGACCTTACATAGAATGCAAGTCAGGGAGATGGGCCTGTAATTTGAGGCAGTGCTTTTGTCACCTTTCTTGTACAGGGGGTATATTTTGCATCAATCCAAGTATGTACGTAAGAGCTTCGGGATATCATCTTCAGATACATGAATTTAAGGCTTGATTGGATTATTATTTTAGTGCTCAAGCGGTACAGAATGCATATGGATCTTACCAGCATCAACTTGGTATTAAACTGTCATTTGGCCAAATCGCTGTGCACACTAGTGGGAGTGGGGAGGGGGGGAGGGGGGAGGGGGGTGGGGGGGGGTTGAGGGGAACGGCGATGAACACCAACTGAAACTGAATATTTAGTATAGTTGCCTTGCCTTGGTTCTCAGTGTATAGCCTACCATCCTTGGTGAACTATTCCCCCAGAGTCATTTTGGATCTGTTTAACAGGGTATACATCTTTTTAGTTGCATATAAAGACTTACAAGTACCAGTAGTCTCCTCAGTCCTGCTGATTCCAAGAACATCTTCTATGTACTGATTAATATGGGCACGACTGTTTATTCCTTACCTGGTGTCTCATTGCAAGAAATTCCTCCCTGTCCGTACGGGTTCTACTTTTCCTATATATTTGGCACAAGCTGTCGCGTTTGCGCATGTTTCTTTAGATGTCTTGGGTCAGCCATAGGAGTGAGGGCTTACTGCTAAAGGGGTATTCTTCGGGACATTAGTCTTTACCATTTATCAGAGCATTCTTAAAGTCAAACCACAGTATATTTAGAGATGGGCCCTCATGAAGGACTCCCCAAATCCGGACATGTGCTGTGCGAGTGCACTCCAGTCAGCTCTTCTATAAACTGGCATGGCCTTTGGTTTCTGAAGAATTACCTGAGGCTTAATATTCACTTCAGAGTATACAATGTCAGTCCGAGACGCCTGGTAGGATTTCAGTCTTTGGACCAGAGAGGAATTGTTTGTCAGGACGAGGTCAAGTATATTCTCATACCCGGTTGACTCTGTCACCATCTGATCAAACTAAAATCTGGTAACATGTCGATGGAGTCATTATAGATGTTCAGATACTTACATTACAGCCTTGCTTAATAAATTATCTTCCCAAAACACTTTGGTTAGTTAAAATCTCTAAACACCTATATATGAACATATGTTTAACTTACCTTATCTAAAGCTATGCAAATTTTCCCCTGGCAATGCTTGTCTCGTTTTGCATGTAATAGGCTGCTACTTGAAGGGGTTTGGAGCCCGCTATCTTTGTCTTGACCCAAAGTATTTCACAGTTAGATTCGAATAGTTCAACTCTACGGGCGATGCATCTCTTGCTAACCAGGTTGAGGATTCCGCCTCCTCTGGTACTCCTGTCTCGTCTAACAACGTCATATCCAAGTTCATTTGGGACAATTTTAGCATCGTGCACATCTGAGTTCTGCCATATTTCTGTCCCCACCACTATATCTGGCTTGACATGATCAAGCAATGAATGCAGCTCATTTCTTGTTTGACAGTTGCTCAGTGCTTGAAACTTTGTGTTCAAACCTTTTAGCAATGAAGTTTTCAGACTAGGCACAACTTTAGAATTTGAGTCTTTTCCATTTGCTGTACACCGTTGTCTGAAAACTGCATTGCTAAAAGTTGCACTCATTGCTTATGAAATGATGTGAGTGGAGAAAATCTCACATACTCTGAGTGTGAAACTATTTGCAGACTCAAACGAGAATAAAGGGTTATGGGTTATCAAAACATAGTGGTTTGGTGAGCCACGAGATATCAGAGGTTGTTTGTGTGAACATTGTAGGTTTCATATTATATTTCTAATATTTTGACCTAAAGGACGGAACCGCTGTGAGCATTTGTCAAAACATATTCCTCGGTCGTGCACATCCAACTGACATGAACCACATGGAGCTGGATCAGGGTCATTGAATAATAAATCAGTTATGGTGTTTATAAGAACACACGAAAATATAAGGATCTTTAGTGAAATACTTGTCGAAAGCAGGCCGAAATCAACTAACTCAATTCAAGCCACCAACATCATTGACAATTAAAAAACCCAATAAGGCCACTGCCAACATAAACAAATACTACCTCACCTGAAAGAATGTCAATTTTACCAATATTTTGAATGAAACTATCAAATATTAAGAACATACATAGCATCAATTTAGAATTTGCAGTAAATTTATGAAGATTAGAGCTGTGGAAACATTATTTCAGATGTTTTTTTCAGCAACTCAAAATAAGTTTGCACTCGACGCATGCGTACGCCAAACATCTTTCCCATGGCGCATTGCAATACCGATTCCATTCACCCAGTAATTTCATTTATCTTCTATTTTTATTTTAGCCCGTAAAGCGCTAAACGAAATTGCAGAAGACGACGTTCTAATGTTTTACTATTATTATTTTTCAGAGAAACTAAGACAACTGACGATTCGCATGAAATGCAAAGCTTAGGTTTTCTGAAAAATACAACAAAAAATCAGAATGAGGTCTGCTGTAATTGTGATACGCGTTTTAAGGCTTAACTACAACTGTTGTCTTTTGCAGCCATGAGTTTGAACGCATACCTGTTCGCTGATATTCAGCTAAATCATGTGAATGCGACGTACTTCAATTTTCCTTCCGCTTGCGCCAATGTAAGTAAACCATTATTTTGCATTCGCATTTTAACGATTTATAAATTTTGATAACTCATTCACCCTTAAACTGCCAATCACAACATTGTCATCTGCTTGTGATTTTAAAAGTCATATTTTGCAAACAGTGTGGACCCAGATCAGATTGCTCCTCTAGGAGCAGTCTGATCAGGGTCCACACTGTTTGCCTGTATGCAAAAAAAAAAAAAAAATAGGTTTGAAAAGTTTGCAAGAATATTCAGCAGACGACATAAACAGACGACATTTTCAGATGTAGGTTTTCTTGGCATTTTAAGGGTTAAAGCTCAGTGAACTCTTTCACTGTGCAACACGGGAGAACCAATTATTCACTAAAGGTGAATTGGTGCACCTGGAGAGTTTGCAGCCAGTTTTTAATGAAAGGTTTAATCTGTCATTTTTCGTTACCATCAACTTTCCAGTGTTAGTGGCTTTCATTACCACTGAATATGCTTCCGCACAAAAGGTAGTTCAAACCGTATACTCAAGTTTTGCAGCATTTAAAAATGGACTTAGTCAAAATCATATTTATTTCATGTTTAAGGGCATTATCTCTCGAATTTTGAATATAGTTTGGATAAATATGAAAAAAATTAAACAGGAATGAAAAATGCCTACCTTAAGTGACGAGTGCATATGCATTAGGAAAATGTAAACAAACGGAACTAATTAACATATGGTACGTATATCAATACGCCCTCGTTGTTGCTACTAGTAAAATTTCTGTCTTTGAAGGCAGGCGTACCTTTTATTTCAGCGCTGGCTTCTGTCCAAATCTTGCAAGGTCTCGAAATCTGTCATTTTAGTGCCTTTGGCGCTTTGCGTTAGAGTGCTTTAGAAGACAGAAAACTGCTTACCTAGTATATTATCCTTTCTAAAGGGGGTACTATTAAATAAGGAAAAGAAATGGCTCCCTCTTCATTTAGGAGTATCCCTCAATGAGAATGGGTCAACTATCGCCACATCGGAGGTATTTCCCTTTAGGGCATATCCATCCCCATTAAGGAGATATTGTGTCTCATATTATCTTCTTTTTATAACTGCCGCGTCGCAAGAAAAAGGCTCTTCGGACTGTCAGTGAAATAAATCTTTCAGTGCGCATGCCTGGCCCCTTAGCAAGGTCGCATGTCTAGTTCTTTGGTTGAAGTTTTCCCTTGGCCTACCGCTTATTTGAGCGAACAGCATAAGTTCAGGCGAGACTGCGCGGATGCGCAGGCTCGTCTGAACCTTTGCTGTTCGCATATACTATAACGACTCTTTTCCTATGACGCGGCTAATAAATAATTGATGTAAGTATGCTTTCAGTTCTTACTTTTAAAGGACGTGTCAATGGTGAAAACTGCAGCAAAGATGTATTGTTTGTTTGATATGCTTAAAGACAAAACTAAAATGAGACCAAACTGAGTGGTACCTGGCGATTTTATTGCTCCTACCTGGGCGGGGGGTGGGGGTGGCGGGGGGAGGGGGTGGGGGGGTAAGGTGCTATGCAAGAGAGATCAAAGGCATGTCATATTATGAGATCCCCCCAGAGCATGGTAAAGAGGCCATCTGAGGGGTTATAAATATTTTGGAGGGATATTACTTATGGATCAGATAAATAAGCCCGTATCAATTCTAATGTTAGGCCACTACCTGCCTATCGTTTATTGGCACTGTACTAGGATTTGTTGTGCCAAGTCTCTTATCTGAGGTAAGACTAACGACCGCGACACATCTTAATTTTATGTCTTAAACTGTTTACTTATCTTTTTCCAGGCAATTCCAATCCCGTCTACTAAACGTTCAGCGGAGACTGTCAGTGGCGTAAAACATCCATTCGGAGTCTGAGGCATGGTGGGATAACTTTCTTCTGTTTGGACATACCGTATTTACTCTGTTATATGCAAAGACCTGTCTCAGCAAACAACGCAGACCTGTCCATGTTCAAGGTCTGCGCTGTTTGCCGTTTTACTCGCTTTTTTGGCATAACCAAGTAGTCAAAATGACCTGTTCAGGTTGTAGGATCATTATGGTAACCCCTTTCTGGGCAGTTTCAGCAGATGACGAATTGATGAAATTTGTCTTATTTTACCCAGAAAACAGGCTTTGATATTTCATGCAAACTGTCTCCTAAGGAGGAAAATAGGCTTTGATATTTCATGCAAATAAGGAGACAATTTGCATGAAATGTCAAAGCCTGTTTTCTGGGAAAAATAAGAAAAATATTTCAAAATGTCATCTGCTGAAAATTTTACCCAGTATGCAGACCCTTAAGAATGATTAAGGGTGATTATAATAACCAGTAACGAAAACTTACAGATCCGTTGTGAGCAACAGACCTTTTTTTTCATATGCAAACAGTACAAAAACCATCCTAATCGATACTTCTTCAAACTGTGGCCCGAAACTTCGAGCTTTACAAGGCACATTTTATTCTGCATATTTCTAAGACCTACTTGAATACTGTGGCTGCAGAAAGAAGATTCTGCTCATCAAAACAATTGATAAAGCATCATTTTAGCAAAATTTTCATAAGTGAATGAATACACCTGAATCATTTTCCGCCTTTTTGCAAGGAAGACAACTGTTGTATATGTGATATCAAGTTAAGGGGACTGGACATACGTGGGAGATTTTCCGCCATTTTCACAAGAATAAAACTTTTTGTGACTTCATGTTAGTTTTCCTACACATCAAACTCTTCCTGAAAAGCATCACAAAAAACATACCTATATAGCTTGGACCCCCTTAAACCCCACTTTTATATAATAAAACTGGGGTTTACAGGGTATACATTATTTTTCTTATTTCTGCTCAAAAATATAGAGTGTGGGTACTCGTTAGAACCGCCTCGCCGAGGCGGTTCTAACGAGTACCCACAATCTTTGTTTTGAGCAGAAATATGAAGAATATAAGAATTTTTGTCTGAAAATTTTCATTTTTTTTGGTGATAAAATGTTCAGTATATTTGAATAGGCATGTTTCCGTAATGGGGTCTGCTCTAAAAGGAAACAATTGCTACCACCGTTGGGGAGCAAATCCTTTTCTTTTAGAGTAGATCCCGTCAATAGCTTTGTGACAGAATAACTTTTGCTAAAAGTGTACCCATTCCTCTTAACATAACGATTTCGCTAAGCAAACAACATTTTAACTCTTTTACCCCTTAGTTCCTGAAGCGGACTCTTCCATCCTTAATTCTCGACATCCTTTGATGTAAATAGGTATTTCCCTCTTAAAAAAGAAAAAAAAAACAGAATGGCAAATACTGTAGATCCTAATGAGACAGCTCGTTCATGCCGTCTCATCTGGATCTACACTGTTTGCACAGGTATCTATTTTGATCAGCGGGGCGAAAGGGTTAACCAATAAGGCCCAGATTGCCAAGAGATCTGGTTCTTTAATGTTCTTATATAGAAAAATATTCAGTTGTACACAACAGAACTTTTATATTGCTGACCAATAGCAGAATAAATATATTTGCAATATGTCGCTAGCATTTGTTTTCTTTTCAGAATATAGGTATGTAAAAGGTATTCGGAGACGCTCCAAAGAAATGCATTTATTTCCTTCCACTCCTCTCGTCCCTTTATACATTAGGGGAACTGTTCCGTGTAAAACAAAAGTAAAAAAGGATTGCCTTTGGAAACAAAGAACACACACAATCACGAAAATAGGAGACTCGGTTTGATTGAGTCTCTTCATATGCAACACTGTAGTTTGCGATGCTGCATACGCCCCCTAGCGCCGGCTTAAGCGATATTCGATTTTCAAAATAAACAGGATGGGTCATTGATCCTAAAGGAAATAGAATATAATCTGCACTATGATGATGTACGGGGGGAGTGAGGGGGGGGGGGACTTTTTACTGCCGCCACACCAGCACAACACCAGCTACAGTAGAGAAAAGTAAAAGTGAAAAAGGATTGATTGCCTTTGGAAACAAAGAACACACAAAATAAAAAGCCAGCGTTTCCTCTGTATAGTAAAACCCAGGAAAAGACGGGTACCTCTTGTATGGATATACAGCTATCTTAGCTTGTATTATATATGTGAGAGTATTTTGTGTGCAAAACATATAGGTGCAAAGTTTCTGGTAATAGATACATATTTATGGCATGGTCATGCCTCCCTACCCTACCCTACCCTCATACACAACAGCCACCACCAAAACATTACAAAAACACGCCTATTCAAATATAGTTACATTTTACAACAAAGAAAGGAAAATTTTTCGATAATAAAATCTGATATTTTTCATATTCCTGCTCAAAACATAGATTGTGGGTACTCGTTAGAACCGCCGCGGCGAGGCGGTTCTAACAAGTATCCATAATCTATGTTTTTAGCAGAGGAAGAAAAATAATGTGTAATCCTGTAAACCCCAGTTTTACTATATAAAAGTGGGGTTTAAGGGGTCAAAATTTTATAGGCGTGTTTTCGTTACGTAGTTACCGTTGACCATTTAAAGGCGGAATCTAATGCGATTGGGTGTCGTTCGTTCTTTTTTCGACAAAAGATTGTTTTTGTTTTTTTGGTTTTTTTTTTTTTTTTTTTTTTTGGTTTTTTTTTTTTTTTTTTTTGTTTCAAACGCACGTCATAAAACCCTTATCCATTTGATTAGTAGGGTTATGTCGTAGTTGTGGCCTTATCTTGGGTATCATTTTAAATTATGGTCATTTTCCACAAGCAGCATTAAATAGCACAAAACAGAGCTGTTGAAATAATACAAGTAACCGGTGGACCAACAACAGCCCATACTAATCGGGACTCTGGCTGATACACTCAGTACATGTAACTAAAATTGATAATAACGAACTCACAAACAGTTAAATGAGAGCAAGGTAAAGGTCACCATTTCTCTCAGTTTAAACTGATAAAGTATGCCGAATAGATAAAATACCGCTATACTGATATATGTATCTAGTTTTGACATTTTTATGCTTCTTTCAAACTTTAATAATTGCACGTTGTTCAATTCAAGGAACTGGAAATGAACTAGGAACAAATTGTTTCCTTCTCTCTCTTATGAAGAGTGGAGAGAGTTGTACTCACGCTACATGTGTACATGTATACACGATTCCTTCTGCGCAAGCGTGGTGCAGGTTTTCAAGGCGTTCCAAACGTCTCACGAGACACTGCTGTGCAAAAATGGACAAAATGCACAGCTGAGGTCGCGTCAATAAGGGTCTTTCTATAAGTTTGGCAAACAGCTTTAGAAAGTTCATATACTTGCAGACATTGGTGACAGTGCGGGTACAGCTTACATAATACAATACACGTTCAATAGCTCGAACACCATGGCTGATTCGAACTCGGTTTGAGTTACTAGGAGTCTCCCGATATGTAGCTCAAGAACGCAAACATTTTGTTCAGATATTTTAAAGAGATTTTCTTAATCTATCATTTAAGACATAGGCAAAATGAGGCCAAAAGTGGTACCACTCACTAATGATTTTATTGCCCCTACTTAGGCGCTCTGCAAGGTAGATCAAAGACATGTTTGTTTGTTTGTTTGTGTTGAGGTTTTACGGCCCAGTCAACCCAATGGGGTCATGTCGAGCGCGGTCAGTTTACCTAACCACACGTTTACTGGGCAGGCTTAGTTACCTAAGCGGTTAACCAGTATTGTGCACATTCTTTCGCCAGAAACTGACAACTGCCCTTCTTGTATCAGCGGAAGGGGGAGAATGACCGTAGAAAATATTTCATGATCAATCTCCACGAAAGAATGTTGCCGACCTCGGCGGGGGTTGAACCCGCGACCTCCTGGTCTCCAGTCGGACGGCGCATCCAACTGAGCCACCGAGGCCGGCAGATCAAAGACATGTCCTAAAGGGGTGATTATGAATTACCAGCAAGGTAAAGAGGCCTCCTGAAGGGTAATCAATATTTAAGAAGGGGTAACAGATAGTTAGGAAAATTCTTATTTGGAGAACAGAGTTAAATGGTTTATTGATTAATTGATTTATTGAGCCGTCTCATCTGGATCTACACTTTTTGCTAGGGTAGCTGTGCCGGTCCACAGGGTTTAAAGTGTTAAATAAATATGGGAATGATCACAATCACAGAGCACACGCTGTATAAGGATTGAATGTCACGAAACGACATCACCAAACAACACTCTAGCAAAACAATAGAAATGCTGCCTGGGAAAAATCAACAGTAAAGTGTTAATTAACACTGAGCAGTTTCCGTGTTCCGACTATATTCAAATTTTGTCAATTAATTAATGTTTTAAGTTTATTTTGCATTCTTGTTAAACGACACGCCAAACCTTCTGGGTCGTTTAAATGTTGTCACCCAGACAAAGGGAAAAGACGTAGAAGAGCTAGAAGATGATTGGAAAGTGAGAAATAAGGGGTGCAGTTTGATGGGCAGATAAGGAGAAAAATGAAACGGCAGAAGCAGGAGATAAACTAATATGCCTACTCCCCACATCTGCAATCCCTCATCACCATATTTACACCTATATTTTAGCATTTGATTCAGGCTAACCCTTTCAGCACTGCAGACTAAAACAATGCTTTTGCAAACTGTGCAGATCCTGATGAGACGGCTCATCAGAGCCGTCTCATTAGGATCTACACGGATTGCAATTCTGTTTTGATTTTTTGACTAAGACTCCTATTTGGAACGAAGGTTCTGACCAGATTCAGAGATGGAAGAGTCTACTTCAGAAACTTAGGGATGAAAGGATTAAAGCTACAGATGAAAGCCTTGGGAAAATGGCCCAACTTTGTGAGTGTACCTTGGTCTTCACCGGTCTCAAAAGCGAACGACAGTAAATGGCGCGAACACCGAGTGCATGTTTACCGTGACTGACCGAATACTTTTTTTGAGTCCCTGGAAGTTCTTCCGATAGCTCAAGAAAAGAAATATTTTTGAGAAATGTTATTTTTTATCATGATAATGTATGTTGTGTGTACTCATTAGAATCGTCTCATATAGTACACTCAACATACAATATTTAATAGAAGATTTAAAAGACATCTCTAAATTATCCCTATTTGCCTACTGGCTTGGCGCTATGATTAACCCTCAGTGACTCGAACTACTCATGTCTAGAACAAATGTCCATTGTCCAAAAGATGTTCGAGCACTTAACTCTCCACTGAACCTTGCTGAACCCTGCTTTTGCAAACAGTGTAGATCCAGATCAGTTGGCTTCTGAAGAAGCCAGCTGATCTGGATATACACTGTTTGCCATTAAGTATGTGAATTTATAGCAACAATCCGGATCAAGTAATCTGACTGGCTGAAAATTAGAAGCAGGCGTGGCATCTTAATTTATTCAGCATGTCAAGGGTTAATTTCTACTATAGTTACTTCTCCTAGCTTCTTTCAAGCTTAACTTCAGGGAAATAAACCAAATACCGACTAATAATCTAATGAGTTTTAATAAATACATGTACTAAGTAATGTAAACATTTCAGTACGACTGTTAGCTATCTGAGGCCTTGTGTCTGGCAAATATTTAGTACGGGTTCCAATATAAACATTTTGCTAACCCTACAATTGGAAAGATATACAATTTATTTTGATATAGGAAGACATTTTGGACACGCATGTATATAAAATAACTGTAAAGCAGATATGCATGCATTGCCAAGTTGATACTTAACAAAGTCGACGTATACAAAATCTTGCGCATTCACATTAATGTAACAGAAAAGAAAGAAAATGATATTCAAAACAGAAACCAGAATGATTACTTTCTCATGTGCATACGCAACTATGAAGCCAAAAGTGACACTGGGGATAGTTTTCTGCATTCATGGGAGCGTATCCTGGTTTACTGCCTGAAACAAATTTTAAAAGTTCGCATGCAAACTGTATTTCAGAAATATCTTCTACCTTTCTTCGATGTCATTTATTAGAAGTTTCATAGCAATGGATTGACAACAAAATGTCCGATTTCTGATCCAATATGGCCGCTACGATTTACGTCAAAGCACATGCATTCTCTGAAAGTTTTAAAATATCGTTTTAAATGATACATCTTTTAAAAACAAGAGTTGTCAGAAGACAACGCAGCTCGCCAGAAAGGGCTGATCAGATAAAAAAAAAACAATCTTTAGATATTAAAGATTAAATGACAGAGTATGACCTGACTTTGATGTCGGAAGAATGTCAAACTGAGGGATGGGGTATATGCCATTGAAACAGCTTCCCTTAGGCTGGTGTGGATGAAACATGAAAGCTATATCTTACATACTTCAGCAGCCATGTACACTTTTCAAAACCTAAACACAGGTATAAATGACAAAGTATGACTTGATCTTGCAGACGGTCAAACAGAAGAAGGGGTGTGTACTATAGAAAGGTCTTACCCTATTTAGGTGTAGGCCAAACATTAAAGCAGCATCTTGAATACTTAAGCAGTTACGAACACTTTTCAAAACTTAAACACAAAACTCAAACATGGGTTTAAATGACAAAGTATAACCTGACCTTGACCTTGGCAGAAGGTCAAACTGAGTCAAAAGTCTGTACTATTGAAAGGTCTTACCCTAATGTTGGTGAGGGCCAAATATTAAAACGGTATCTTGAATACTTCAGCAGTTACAAACACTTTTCAAAACTTAAACGCAGAACTCAAACATGGTTCAAATGACAAAGTATGACCTGACCTTGACCTAGGCAGAAGGTCAAACTGAGGAAGAGGTGCGTGTTATTGAAAGATCTAACCCTAAGGCTGGTGTGGGCCAAATATTAGAGCTCTATCTTGAATACTTCAGCAGTTATGTACACTTTTCAAAACTTAAACGCAAAACTTAAACATGGGTGTAAAAGACAAAGTAAGAACTGACCTTGACCTACATAAAGAGTCTATTTTGGGGATGGGAATGTATGCTATTGAAATGTCTTACCCTAAAGTAGGTGTAGGCCAAATATGAAAGCACTACCTTAAGCAGTTAAAAAACTATACCCATTTTTGAAAACTTAAACATTGTGCTAACGCGGACGCGGACGCCGACACAGACGCCGACGCGGACGCCGACAGACGCCGACGCCTACGCCTGGGTGACAACATAAGCTCTCCAGGGACATAATTCCGGCGAGCTAAAAATTATCGGTCACCTTTCGGGCATTCGTGCTAATGATTTTCCTTTTAGATTATTCATATAAATACGTTATACTTATGCAAGTCTTAAAAATGCATACTGAGGTTCTTTGCAAATTTTATCATGTCCACATTTTAAAACATTTGTTGACGGATTACGCTCGGTAAGAATGTGTAAAGACCAAACACAATAAATCAAATAATTCCCGCAAACAAAAATGTTCATCAAAATTCAATAAAGTAAAAGCCGTTTAACAAAACGCGACAAGAATTTAAAACATTCAGTACTCAAATATTTATATCCAGACATCAGCTGTACAGATTATTAGCATACATTTACTAGAAAATAGGTTCACTTTGCATATATGATACTAACATGGCTTTCAAGCACATATCACTCTTGTGGAGCGCAAAAGGTGTGATAATGGATCATGTGGGTGATACGGCTTTTTTTCAAGGGCATAAAACCCATATCACCACATTCGGAGCACTTCGGCGGTCTTGCCTTTGACTCCACATATGATATCAATAAAAGAAAAATCTCTAAAAAATAGATTATGATATGGCAATTTTCATATCATACCCCATATCAACTCAAGACACCCATATCAGCCCGAGGGCCGAAGGCCCGAGGGGTGATATGGGTCGAGGGTTGATATGGGGTATGATATGAAAATTACCATATAATAATTTCTATATATCGCGAGTCGGGTGTATTTACCTGTCAGTATATGCCTGTTGACAATACACTTAAACTAGGCAAAAATCGAAAATAGTACCATACAAAATGCATGCATTTCGCAAAAAAAAAATCCAATTAGTTTCGGATTGCTATACAGTAATTTTATATCATGTAGTATTTAGACTTTATATATACAAATAAAAACGTGAATCGTTAATACCCCGCCATTATGGACTCATTGGGAGACAGCTCTGTCAAAAATTGATGAAATGTGTCCAATAGCAATACCAAACAAGATTTACACAATATTAATGCACATATCAAGTTGGGTGAAAATCTGATGAGATTTACTCAAGTTATTGTCCTGAAATGAAAATATGAATGTGTTGCCAGCAGATACTGCTGTCAAAAATTGACGAATTTGCCCATTAGCAATCCCGAACCAGAACTCCACAATAGCAATGCATGTACCAAGGTTGGTGTAAATCCATTGATATTTACTCAAGTTTTCGTCCGGAAACGAAAATATTGATGTGTTGTAGGCAGATAACTGTCAAAAATGACGAAATTTGCCCATTAGCAATCCCAAACCAGACCTCTATGATATATCTGCACACTACAAGTTTGGTGAAAATCCATTGATATTTACTCAAGTTATGGTCCGGAAACGAAATATAGACTTGTTGCGGGCAGATAACTCGGTAAAAAAATGATGAAATTGCCTATAGCAATCCCAAACCAAAACTTAACACTATCAGTGCATATACCAAGTTTGGTGAAAATCCATTGACATTCACTCGTAATCATCCTGAAACGAAAATACGGAGGGACGGACGTACGACAGACGGGCGGACGGACGAGCGACCAACATGAACGCATAATACCCCGCCATTATCGTGTGGCGGTGTATAAAAATCAGCTGTATATATTTCCGATTATAGGGTTGTGTTTTCATTTTGCAAGATATGAGAAATGAGAACCCTGACTAACTGGCACGAATAACTATGACCTATATCAGGATCAGAGCATCCACTTTTCTCAAGTACATGTGTATTTCTTGTAACGATTATGCATGCGAACAACATGGGTGTGCAGACAGTAAGGGTGTGCAGACTAATCATGACATTCGCTGTTCGTGCATGCATTACTGTCCCTCTTTGCCGAGGTGATAAGTCTCAGATTATGAAGCAAATAGCTGCAGATTTCAATGGCGGAAAATACTGTTAGTAAGTATACATATAGTTTCTTAAGGGGAATGAATACACTTTTAGGGGAGACGATTCTGTCAAAAATATTTTTCGCAAGCCTAAAAAGGGGTCTACTTTAAAAGCAAAGAATTTGCTCCCAAGGGGAGCAAATTCTTTCCTTTTAAAGTAGATTCCATTTCAGAGGGGCTGTTTGATCAGGAAAGTTATAAAGAAGTTACAAAACTTGTCTAACGGTAAAGAAACGGAGAAAAATATACCAAGTGTACCCAGTCCCCTAAAGAGCAAATTTATATGCTAGGTAGATATTTGCAATTTTTATAAGGAGGTTAACCTTTTTAAATTCAGGTCTTCTTTCTTGCACTCAATGCCACTTCAGAAAGAGGGTCAAATCTCAAAGAAAATAATTTGCTCCCCGCCGGAGAAAATTCAAATTCTTGCTTTTAGAGTAGACCCTTTTTCAGAAAGGAGGCAGCAAAAAATCTAAAAAAAAGTCTAAAGATTGACTCCCTGAAACTTGTATTCATTGCCCTATACAAACTACAAAAACAATCGATTTCATCCCTGTAATTGGTTTCATTTATTTTATTTATTATGTATAATTCATTTTAAGACAAAAAAAAAATGAAAATCTGCAATTCTAGCTGACTGGAAAATCCGGCACCAGCATGTATGATAGGTGTAACTTTTTTTCATGTTACCTTTCAATTAAAACATATTGGAATAAGATCAGTTTAACAATATCAGGGATCAATGTCATCCAAAAATCACTACAATCATTTAGCTCAAGCCATACCAAGCTAACACATGACATCGCAACGACGTCACTCCGATGTCGCCGCGACGTCATGACGTCGCGGCGATATGGGGGCGATGTTGTTACAATGTTGATTGTTTACGGGGCAGGAATACTATCTGTTAAACAATATCAGGTTTCAATTTCATCCAAATTTCTTTTCAAACGTTCTCGTAAATGTTATTATGACTTGGTTATTGTAATCTGCCGGGTTAAAACTAAACTGATTTGAAATATCAACACACAGATGAGTCTTATACCATAAAGCGCCAATTACAATTCCAGCAGATGACATTCTGAAATATGTTGGGTTTTTTTATTTTTATTTTTATTTTTATTTTTCGAAAAAACTGGGTTTCACATGGTATGTGCATTGGCTGGTAGGCAGCCGATTTACATAAAATGTCGAAGCATTATTTTCTCTCAAAAACAATAAATAAATAAATAAATAAATTAAAGTCAGAATGTAGTCTGCTCTAATAATGCATGCACTTTAAGGGTAAAATGTTGGTGTTATTGGCACGTGATTAAATTATATTATGCCCGTGATTATTGTGTTATTTGATGACTATGCTACTTCATAAAATATAAAATTCTGAAAATATTAAACAAAATGTGATATGATTTTTAAAACTTCAAACAAATTTCAAAACTGCAGTAAAAATGAAATACTCTCACAGATTATCACAGACATGTTCCTTAACACTAAACATTCTGGATAAAATTTTCAGCATAGGACATTTTCAAATATTATTCTGATTTCTTTTCCAGAAAAAAAGGACTTTACTTTTCATGTAAATTGTCTCCAGTGGAGACAATTTGCATGTAATGTCAAATCCTGTTTACTGGTTAAACAAAGAAAAATATCATCAATTTGTTGTCTGCTGAATAATCCAAAGAGTAGTGAAGGTTAAACAAATATAAAAATATCAAAACAGATGCGGCGATATGTAATTTAAATAAATACTATGATCAATGTAAAATAACAAACATGTTCTTGACAAATTAGAAAATAAGACTCTCATTATCTTAAACACTGATAATTCAAACTAGTGTTTAAAGCAACTTAAACAAAGGACAATAACTGTTTAGTCTGACATACGATCTTTACATTTCAACTCCTTTAATCTCTGTTAATTGAAGCCAAACATTCTGGTCCCTTCCCAGGAAGCATTCTATATAAATCTATAGCGGGCCGTTATCGGCCCGTCAGGGTACCTGACGGGCCGATAACGGCCCGCTATAGATTTATATAGAATGCTAGCTGGGTTGGAGCTTTAGATAATGAGAGTCGATTGTATTTTACATAAGCAAACAAAAACAATGCAAAATCGTAATTATCCTATATTTTCGGAAAGCCAAGTCCGATCAAACAGAGAAGACCATGTCAAACAGTTTGAAACAGTCCAGTCAACTTTCGACAGGTAGTTAACTGGACTGGTTCAAACTGGGGAAATACTGTAAAACTTAACTCTTGTCCTGCTGAATAAATTAAGATGCCACGCCCATTTCTAATTTTCAGCAAATCAGAGTACTTGATCCAGGTTGTTGATATAAATTCACGTACTTAATGGCAAACAGTACAGGTTCAGATCAGCTGGCCTCCAAAGAAGACAAATGATCTGAAGCTACACTGTTTGCAAAGGCAGGACATAACAGGGTTCAGCAGAGGACTATGGTTAAATAACTCGACCACTGATTGCCAGTTTACCGTTGCTGATCCGAACTCGTTTTTAAGTCCCTAGGAAATTCTTCTAATAGCTAAAAAAAACAACAAATAATTAGGGCTACTTTTGGGGACTTTTTTAGTTATTTTATCATGAAAATGTATGTTATGTGTATTCATTAGAATTGCATCATCGAGGCGATTCTAAGAATACACTAAATATAACATGATTTTATAAAAGACTGAAGACAGCCCTAAATTATCCCTATTTGCCTTCAGACCTGGCACTATGATTAACCCATAGTGACTTGAACTACCCATGGCTAGAACAAATTTCTGTGATCCCAAAGATGTTCGAGCCATTGAAGTGCGACTGTTGTTTGGCAAGGGATATAGCTTCATAGACAACTCTGTCAAAATTGTGTTGACCCCTTTCTGAAAAGGATCTACTGTATAAGAAAAGAAGTTGGTCCTGGAGGACGCAAATTCTGCCTTTCCAGAGAAGACCCCTTTTCATATGGGGATTGATGTGCAGTGAAGCAAACATGAAGTTGTTACTCTTGGCGGAAATGGCGATAAACCTACCAAGCGTGTCCAGTCTCTTTAGCCCAATTATGCGGAGTGGACTCTTCTACCTTACCACTTTCGATGGGTCCATTTTCTATAAAAGAGCTGTCTATTTGTTATTTTCTTTATTATTATAATATTTTGTAGAAATACTGATCCGACATTTTATAAGCACCAAAGACAGCTTTACACACGTCATGCTTCTAACAGTATCATATACAAAAACGACGGCTCAGACGTTTTGCGGTATGGTCGGGATCTTCGCTGTCCACTGGTTGAGCCGTTTGTTTGTGTTGCGGTTTTACGGCCCAGTCAACCCAGTGGGTCATGTCCAGCGCGGTCAGTTTATCTAACCACACTTAACTGGGCAGGCTTACAATCCTCTGGGCGGTTAACCAGTATTGTGCACATTCTTTCGCCAGAAACTGACAACTGCCCTTCTTGAATCAGCAGAAAGGAGAGAATGACTGTAGAAAATATTTCATAATCAAGTCCCCACGAAAGAATGTTGCCGATCCGGCGGGTATCGAACCCGCAACCTCCTGATCACCAATCGGACACGCATCAAACTGAGCCACCGAGGCCGGCCATGGTTGAGCAGAGCAACATACAAGTTATGATGATAGTAACTTTGATGAACTATTAAAAAGACTGTATTCATGATAGCAAGACACACACATACATGCGCACGCACCAGACACACAACTGTACATATAATAAATTATATAACTGCCCACTATAATGTTGGTAGCCTTTTACGTAGTTTTATATAGCAGCAGATGTCATTTTAAGTATTTATCTTTTCTCTTTCAAGAAAACAGAGTTTGACATTTCATCAGCGAGACAGTTCACATGAAATGTTAAATCTTATTTTCTGGTACAAAATAACAATTAAACATGTCGCCGATTTCTCGTATGCTGATTTTACCTATAGTAATTTAAACACGTAAAAAGTAGTTAATTTAACAAGCAATGATAACAAACACATATTCTTCTCATATAATAATGCCCATATTAACAGAACATTTGGCACCGTTTCTACCGTATGTACTGGGACAAACAGACATCAGCGAACAGTGTAGACCCAGATGAGACGCCGCAAAAAACGGCGTCTCATCAGGGTCTACACTGTTTGTCACTCATCCAGCAATTTTAGACACAACATCGGGTAGTACGAGAATTATACTTGATCATATTTTAGAACAAATACTGGTGTCCGAATACTTAGGGTAAAAGCGATACAGTGATATACATTTTCAAGCATTTTTAAATGCTATTCACATGTACCTTAAGTATTGGCCCTGAGTAATCAGTACAGATTCAAATCAGACACTATAAAATGCAACAGCTACACTGATCAGGGTCTACACTGTTTGTCACTCATGAAGCAGTTTTTAGACACATCAACTGGAAGTCAAATGGATGTGTTGAAGTTAGAGGACAGGTATGGTAAAAAGTTAATATTTCCAAATACTTAGGGCACATATGATATATATTGGACAGAGTGTTCAATCATAAAATATCATTCACGGCAAAAGAATGAAAAGAAAGGCTAAACAGAGGAATGTCCAAATAAATAAGTCTTATTTATCCATAAAAAAACATGCATGTGTGGTGTTGTATTAGCCTAGCCACTAGGCGTTAAACTGAGCAGTATGGTGACAAGGTCATCTATTTGCATTTAATGAATAATATAATATTTTAGCAAGTTTAGTCTCCTTTCTCAACACTAGCCAGTATGTGAATTGGAGACTCTACCAAATAGACTTGCATCACTAAGAAGTTGACTATTTTTTATAAAAAAAAAGATCAGATACTTATTATCAGACTAGTAGCTAGTCTAATGTTGTATGTACTCATTATACACACGTCACACAGGTCTCATTGTAGGTTTTGTCATGCGCTGGCTTATCATTATCACATTTTTTTAGCTATGCGCATTAACCCATTTATGCCGAGTTGACTCTTCTATCATAACTTTTTGGACCGGTCTATTTCCAACAGAAGTGTGTCTGGTTAGTTTGTTTTATGAATATAGAAATTTTATAGAAGTTCCTGAACTTAATGCAAATAGTGGAGACCCGATCGGACGCTGCATTCTGCGTCGTCTGATCAGGATCTATACTGTTTATCAATGTCCCTTTTATGGGACACTAGGCATAAATGGGCTGATTGTCATTACGAAAACACGCCTATTCAAATGTATTGAAAATTTTACAGCCAAAGAAAGGGACAATTTTAGATTAAAAATTCTCCTATTTCTCACATTTCTGCTCAAAACAGAGATTGTGAGTACCCGCACTCTATGTTTTTAGCAGAAATAAGAAAATAATGTATACTCCTGTAAACCCCAGTTTTACTATATAAAAGTGGGGTTTAAGGGTGTCCAAATTACATAGGCATGTTTTCTTGATGTTAAACAAGTTTGGTCTTCATTCGGAGATACTTATTAATTTGTAAATGTCGTGACCTCACAGGATATATAATTGCAAGTTCCTGCAAGAAGAATAGATACTTTCTCACAGGTTGACAGTCTTTGCTATGGAATTCGCATTAAATAGCATACAAAAACATTTTTTTTTCTGTTGGTTTTCAATCTTTGCTATGGATTTTACACTACGTATCCTACAGGAAGCACAGATTTTCCCAATTCTTTGTCAATCTTTATTATGAATTCGCATTATATAGCCTACAAGAAGCATAGATTTTTACACTAGGCTTCAATCTTTGCTATGGAATTTACATTAATTATCCTACAAGAAACCCGGAGGTTTTGTACCACTGGTTGGCAAGCTTTACTATGGAATTCACATAAACTATTCTTCTAAGAAGCATATTTATTGATTTACTTGTTGTCACCTTTACTATCAAATTTACATTAATTATCCTAAAAGAAACATTGATTTTTATCCCCACTGGTTGGCAATCTTTGCTTTTCAAATTTACATTAATTATCTTACAAGAAACATAGATGTTTGCCCTCTAGTTTTCAGTCTTTACTATTGAATTTATATTTATTATCCTACAAGAAGCATAGGGTTTTTCCACTGGTTGCCAATCTTTGCTTTGAAATTTACATTAAATAGTCTGACACCTCATTACGAAAACATGCCTGTATAATTTGACCCCCTCAAACCCCACTTTTATATAGTAAAACTGGGGTTTACAGGGGTATACAATATTTTTCTTATTTCTGACTAGAAACATAGATTGTGGGTACTCGTTAGAACCGCCTCGGCGAGGCGGTTCTAACGAGTACCCACAATCTATGTTTTGAGCAGAAGTATGAAAAATATTAGAGTTTTTTATCTGAAAATTCTCAGTTTTTTGAGGTGAAATTTTCTATATATTTGAATAGGCGTGTTTTCGTAATGTCCATTGATTCTGCACTATCTAGTATTCATGCATCGCTTGCAGGCGTTTCAACATATAGTTTAATGGATATTTTAGTTTAGTGTAAGTAAGTACAGTAACGAATTATGGTGTCCGAATATTTGAGACAGTGAAACTACCATACATTTGCCGAACATCGAGTTATTATCATTCATGCGGTAACGCTTTCATTTCGAAAATTTTCGTTGTTTAGAATAATAGGACTGGTTTGGCTTCCAAAGATAAATAAATAAATAAATAAATAAATAAATAAAAGCTGAAACGCACATGCGTGTCAAAGCAACCTGGTCTGGTCAGGTGGTAACCCTTTTTACTAGCTTTAGAAAGCATAGACCGGACCTATTTTATTGCAATAAATAACGAGATTGCTTGCTTGAAGCGCAAATCTTGCATGACGAAAATATGCCTATATAATTTTGACTCCCTTAAACCCTACTTCTATATATAAAACTGGGGTTTACAGGGGTATACATTATTTATCTTATTTCTGCTCAAAAACATAGATTGTGGGTACTCATTAAAACCGCCTCGGCGAGGCGATTCTAATGAGTACCCACAATATATGTTTTGAGCAGAAATATGAAAAATATCAGAGTTCTTATCTGAAAATTTTCAGGTTTTGGAGGTGAAACTTTCTATTTATTTGAATAGGCGTGTTTTCGTAATGTGAAAGAAATAAGTATTATCAATGACATCTAATATACAGTTAAATCAAAATTTTATTTGAGAGTTATTGTTATTACACTACAACCTCTGTATAACACGGTTCGTTATAACACGGTTTTGGATACAACATGGTTCAAAGATGGATCCCAAAAATGTATAGATTATATTGAAAAATGACCATAAAGAGTCATTTTTCAATATAATCTATACATTTTTGTTTGGATATAACACGGTTGTTTAACTAACACGGTTTATGCTATGGACGCCAACAATAGTGTTATAAAGGGGTTGTGGTGTACCAAGCAAAATAATTTAAGGACTAGGAACAGTATTCTGTCCTTGTTTATAGGTTAGCATGCTGGATAAACTATTCAGCAGACGACAAATTAATCGTTTCTTATTCCCAGAAATGCAGTGTTTGACATCAAAGCGATTTGTCTCTTTTTAGCATGAAATTTCAAATCTTATTTTCTGGGAAAAAAGTCATTTATGTGTCTGCTGGATTTGTTAATAGCGTGTTAATTGTTAAAATTGAAATTCATATTCCTCTGAGGGCAAAGAGGACTGTTTTGTTATTGTTTCTCCACAAGATTTGGCATATCTGCAACAACAGCTATCAACGACACCAACTTTTCTGCATCTGTAGTTTAAAGTTTACTATAAATTGCTAAAAGATCTAGATTCTGATTTAAAATGCAGATACAATATTGCGATGTTCAAATGTTTGGGGAATGTCATGTGTCATCGGAGCAGATGCATAAAGTGGAGGCCCAAGTAAGCCTGTGAATGCACGCAGACTGATCATGTTTTCAAAATCACTGGATCCGACAGAATATGTCGATGTTTTGCAGTGACCCTTCATCACGAAACATGCCCATATAATTTTGATCGCCTTAAACCCCACCTTTATATAGTAAAATTGGGGTTTACGGGGTGGGTATACATTATTTTTCTTATTTTGCTAAACCGAACATAGATTGTGGTTACTCGTTAGAACCGCCTCGTCGAGGCGGTTCTAACAAGTACCTCCAATCTAAGTGTTGGAAAGAAATGTGAAAACATATCAGAATTTTTTATCTGAAATATTTCCTTTTTTGGTTGTAAATTTTTCAATACATTTGAAAAGGTATGTTTTCGTAATGCTTATCAGAGCACCTTTGATTGCTTATCTTTAAATTTACTGTTCACATAGGCCCAAAGACGGAGCTGAGATGGCGAGAATCATTTACTACTGAATGTACGTATGCCAAACTAACTGAATGAAAAATAAACGACTAAAGTTGCAGTCCAAGACAAACATCCTTTTTAAATGATGGATAACCTTTAAAACTGAAATTACCGAAACAAAAGGTTACATGTAAGTGGACAAAGCATAAGGGTTGCTGTGGACATGACTCGAAGTAACTAAAATATATGAGATATCCCCATATCGTAGCTTATTGTATTTTGCGGGATACAATAAACTCCCTATTCAACTTCAAAAAAAGGTTTTCTCAATTAAATGTGTTCCTGTTATGAATCCGCTTGACATGATTGTAATTTTAATCAGCGTTTCCCTCACTTCTGACAAACTATGGCATAATGTAAGTTGCCTGAGGTGGCCCTTAATTTATTTTGTTTACTGTATATGTTATCTATATAAGAGCTGCGGCAATGAAACAAAAGTACTTTCGGAAAAATGCGTTCATCTCAGCGAAGGCTCACATCAGCCTTATCATCCTCAGCTGATCTTGGATTCTTGACTATCCAATGCGCGCCAAGCAAAGACTCTTATTAAACTGCACGGATGAGCTACATCTCCGCTGGTGCGCATATATTCGAAGGTACGTTTTCTCAAATTGCGACTTAAATGAATCAGTGTTTAAATCTTGCGTCTAAAATCCTTTTATTATTTCATAGCTCTGCAAAGATGCCATAATCAAATAGAATAACCACAGAATTATTAGTCCTATTCCTGACACCATTTTGGGTATTTTAGGTCCACCAAGTTCGCCACCAAACAGACCAACGTACCGTCGCACCAGTAATAAGCCAATGGTGACCAGGGCACAGCAGGTAAATATCACAACGCTGAACCCAAGACTTCCGGCCGGTACTTCAAACGTCTTGCCCTGTACAAAACAAAACAAACCTTTACATGTAGATACTTCACTAAAAACAAAATACTATTGAATCGCAACGTCAGAGAGCGTCCCTTCTGATATGTGCGCACAACGCTCCTATCAGCCTGCACATTTGCGCATTCAGATCAGTCTTATAGTACGACAAAAGCCTCTGCATCCACGAAGTCTGATCAATCTTTGTTGTCCGCATGAAGAAACTTTGCATTTTTGGCTATCCAAAATGCTTAGGTCAATAATGAAAGACAGACCATTACTATTCTGTAATTATCTGAGCTGCACAGTATTTTAGGACAATAATGAAATACAGACCATTACTATGTTTTATTACCTGAGCTGCCCAGTAGCCTAGGGCAATAATGAAAGACAGACCATCCCAGCTAGCATTCTACGAAAATCTACATCGGGCCGTCATCGGCCCGTCAGCTACCCTGACGGGCCGATGACGGACCGATATAGATTTACGTAGAATGCTGACTGGGATTATTATTCTATAATTATCTGAGCTGTCCAGTAGCTTAGAGCATAGTAAAAAACAGACCATTACTATTTTGTTATTCCCTCAGCTGCCCAGTAGCCTAGGGCAATAATGAAAGATAGACCATTACTATTCTGTAATTATCTGAGCTGTCCAGTAGCTTAAGGCAGTACAGACCATTACTATGTTGTAATTACCTCAGCTGCCCAGTAGCTTAGGCCAATAGTGAAAAACAGACCATTACTATGTTGCTATTCCCTCAGTTGCCCAGGAGCACAGGGCAATAATAAAATACAGACCATTAGTACTGTGTAATTGTTTTATTACCTGAGCCGCCTAGTGGTTAGGTCAATAAATAAAGACAGACCATTACTATTCTATAATTACCTCAGCTACCCGGTAACTTAGGACGATTTGTTTGTTTGTTTGTGTTGAGGTTTTATGGCCCAGTAAACCCAATGGGGTCATGTCGAGTGCGGTCAGTTTACTGGGCAGGCTTAGTCCTCTAAGCGGTTAACCAGTATTGTGCACATTCTTTCGCCAGAAAAATAACTTCGGACAATATTGAAAGACAAACCTATGTTGTTACTTACTCAGCTGCCCAGCAGCTTAGGGAACAGACTATTACTATTTTGTAATTATTTGAGCTGACCAGTAGATGAAGGCAATAAAAACGGGCCATTACTATGTTTTATTACCTTAGCAGCCCAGACGCTTAGGGCTATAATAAAAGACAGACCATTACTATGCTGTAATTACCTAAATTGCTCAGGATAGACCATTAATATGCTGTAATTACCTGAGCTGTCCAGTAGCATGCAGCAATAAACCAGGACAGTCCAATACCAAGGAATACATTTACTCCATTGCTGCCCGTTACATTCCCTATGGAGTTATCAGCAGTCTTCTCAGTGGTTGCTGCAGTTTTACTGGCGAACAAGTCCGGCAGACTGGTTCCTAAGGCAACGAATGTGATGGCGGTGACAGCATCCCTCAATGTGATGAGGCAGCCGAATATGCTAGCCAGATCACCAATTATTGCTGTCAGGAATGCGAGAAACACCAGTGCTACGAAGAAGCAGAGCCAGCCTCCCCAGATACCAGGCGGTGGGACAAAGGCAAAAATGAGCTGAAATCAGAAAAATATGGAGCGTATTTAAGGGCAGTGATACACTTTCATGACGCTAATTCTGTAAGATCGGTTTTCTCTATTCTGAAAAGACGTATACTTTAAAAGGAAACAATTTGCTGTCTGTGGGAGAATTTTATTTCCTTATAAAGTAGCTTCCTTTTCAGAAAAGGCATGATGTGCAGAAGCGGAAACAGAAACTCACAAAAGTTGACTGCGTTATTTAGGATTGCAGAAATCATGTGTATTTAGTTTCCTTAAATATATGTCAAAAGAAAACCGGTTTTAGGATTACGCGAACAATACTATCTAAACTAAATTGCCACTCGATGAGCTTTATGTTATGAGCGATCTGGTGGCGTGAGTACAACAAAGAAGGCCCAAATAAGATTGCATATTTGCATGTTATGATCAGGGTATATGTTGACTGCTTACAAAATCACTGGCATCTGTAAATAATGTTTCGACAAATAGGCATATGCGGATGCTAAGCTGATCGGGGTTCAGTGTTCATATATGGGATAAGGGTCACTTTCAAAATAGCCAGCAGTAGCCAAAATTTCTGTAGTCAGACACCAAAGGCACTTATAAGACTGTGCTGATGTGCAGGCAGGTCGGTGACTTCACTGTTTGTATATGCAATGAAATGACCACCTCGCTATTCAAATATACTGAAAATTTTACCACCAAAAATGAAAATTTTCAGAAAAAAAAATTCTTATATTTTCCATATTTCTACTCAAAACATAGATTGTGGTACTCGTTAGAACCGCCTCGACAAGGCGGCTCTAAGAGTACCCACAATCTATGTTTTTAAACAGAAATAAGATAAATAATGTATACCCCTGTAAACGCCAGTCTTACCGTATAGAAGTGGGGTTTAAGGGGGTCAAAATTATATATGTTTTCGTGATAAAAATGTTTTCTTGCTTTCCTCAGATGACCGTCTACTGAATCTGCCGAGAGAGTGCTAAGGTTTAAAACAAACTGAGTTTTATTAAAGACATAAACAAAAGATAAAAACATAAACAAAAATATAAATGAAGATACCCCGGAAATGCCACAATCTCGAAACACAGCCTTTCCGAGATACCGAAAGGAGAGATGAGGAATAAGTATTGACAAAACAAACACCACATATGAACCAGCAAACTGCAAAAAGAAGTACCCCAGTAAGCATTTTACATAAATCTATAGCGGGCCGTTATCGGCCCGTCAGGGTAGCTGACGGGCCGATAATGGCCTAATGTACAGTGTAGATTTATAAAGAATGCTAGCTGGGACTGGCTTGGAACGGTCAGTTGGAAAACTACTGGAGGCCTCAAACCAGTTTTACGAGCATAAATATATATTATTTCTAGAGAATAGGAAATCCACCATTGCAATGTACTCAGCATGACGTCAACTGAAACCAGACAGTATATTCTTTCCCTTTGATTCTGGAACCATTACTATACCGGAAATAAGTTAGTATGGTCAGCAGTGTCAGATACACAGACTGCTTTAAAAGTAATCGATAGATTTTTAACGGTAGGTAACTGTTAAATTGTTACTATTTGCCTTTTCTAAAAGGGGGCAAATTATTCCCTTTTAGGGTAGACCCCTCTTCAGAAGGGGTTTGGTCTGTAGGAACACAAACAGGAAATCACTAATTTTTTCTACCTTTTCAAAAAATGGCAAATATTCTACCTGGTATATCAGGTACCATTAATTTCTATAAACCTAACCAGTTTATGTGGATATGCGGGCTGGTTTTGACCAGTTTAGTGGATATGCGGGTTGGTTTTGACTAGTTTATGTGGATATGTGGGCTGGTTTTGACCAGTTTACGTGGATATGCGGGTTGGTTTTGACTAGTTTATGTGGATATGCGGGTTGGTTTTGACCAGTTTATGTAGATATGCGGGCTGGTTTTGATAACTGCCACCTTTACCAACGCCCAAGTTTTATACAAACCTTCCAGCCGAATGTGAAGAAATGCATGACATAGTCTAGAATAGTAGCTGTTTCTAGATCTCCACCATTAACGTTCATGGCCTGTACAAACTGCTGACCCCATGAAGCCTTATGAACCCGCATAGCATCTAAATTGGCGTTTGTAAGATCAGCTATCCGACTAACAAAGCCATCGAAGTCTGAAAAAAGTAGAGGTGCTTCTAATGAGTTTCAAGAACATATGCTTTTGTGAAGAAATCAGAAAAAAAAAATTATCTTTAAACCCCAAGCTAGCATTCTATATAAATCTACAGCGGGCCGTTATCGGCCCGTCAGCTACCCTGACGGGCCGATAACGGCCCGCTGTAGACTTATGTAGAACGCTTACTGTACCCCTCTTCTAGAACTATGAAAGCCAACGTATTTTAAGCCATTGCATTTAAGCATATAATAAGGTAAACGATTTTGTTAGTAAGCACATTAAGACAGATTTATAAAGTAAATAGGATGCTGGAAGTGAAGTAAAAAAAAAAAAAGAGGACCATGGTGGTAATTAACGCTCACTAGTGCTGAAAAGTAGGTCACGGTCACTCAGTGTCTATAACATTCATTAATCTGGAGGACTACATTTTTACATATCCATAACTATCAAAATTTGGCGTACTTTTACCTTAAAATAATATGCGCTTTATCACATCATGGTCTGTCCACCAAGTTTTAATAAAGTCAAAAAGATTGCCGTTGGAAACAAAGAACATACTACAGATTAGAAAATGGGAGTCTCGGTTTTATTGAGACTCTTCATAAGCAGCGATGAAGTTTGCAAAACTGCTTACGCCCTCCAGCTTATACATGAGCAGAACTCCATTTTCAAAGATTCCTCAATGAGCTCAATGAAATATCAACCCCATCTTATATGTAAGATTCAGGACTGAAGGAGTTGTGCCGATGACAAGGTAAAAAACATGCGTTTTCAGCAATCATATGGACGTACCTCTAAAATGAATGATTTGATCTGGACACTTTCCGAATTTATCCAAGACTTCATCCATGTCCATCCTAACTGCAAGTTTCAGGATGATACGAACAAAACTGGGTGCTATGCTGATAATAAAGTCAAATATAGGCTTTTTAACAATCAAGGGGACATAAGTCTAAGACAAATGATCCGATCTGTCCAGGTTTGAAACTTGTCTGAGATTCTATCTATGTCCACCTTATGTGCAAACTTCAGGAATATCTGATCAATGCTGATGACAAAGTCAAACAGAGGCTTTTATCAGCAATCAGTGGACGTAATTCTATGACGAATGATCCGATCTGGTCAGGTTTCGAATTCATCCGAGATTTTATCCATGTTCCCCTTATCAGCACGTTTTAGGAAGATCTAATCGAAATAAGTGAGCTATAATGATGACAAACTCCAATATAGGCTTTTCTAGCAATCAACGGGACGTAATCCTAAGATTAATGGTCCGATCTAGCCAGTTTTTAACTCATCTGAGATTCCATCCATGTCTACCTAATCTACAAGTTTCAGGAAGATCCAATCAAAACTGAATGTGTTATGTTGCTGACAAAGTCAAACAGAGGCTTTTTTCCAGCAATCAAGAGGACGTAAGTCTAAAATACATGATCTGAAATGGCAAGTTACTTGTCCGAGATTTCATCTATGTCCACTACAAGTTCAAGATGCTCGGATCAAAACAGATCGAGCTATGGTGATGACATTTAGTCTAAGAGAGGCTTTTTTCAGCAATCAAGGGAACTCTAATATTAATGATCTAATCTGGCCAGATTTTGAACTTGTATGAGCTTTCATTCATGTCCACCTTATCTGCAAGTTTCAGGAACATCCGGTTAAATTTGAATGAGTTACGCTGATGACAAAGTCAAACAGAGGCTTTTTGAGTAATCAAGGGGACGTAACTCTATTGACCCAATCTTGCCATTTTTTAACTTGTCCGAGATTGTAGACATGTCCACCTTATCTGCAAAGATCTGATTAACACTGAATGACGTGTTGACGACAGTCAAACAGAGGCTTTTTTTAAGCAATTAAGGGGATGTAACTCTAAGATAAATGATCCAATCTGGCCAATTTTGAAACTTGTCCGAATTTTTAACTGTGTCCACCTTATCTGCAAGTTTAAGGAATATCAGATTAAAACTGAATGAGTTACGCTGATGACAAAGTCAAACAGAAGTGTTTTCAGCAATCAAGGGGACATAACTCTAAGAGTAATGATCCGATCTGGCCAGTCTTCAAACGTCCAAAATTTCATCCATGTCCACCTTATCTGCAAGTTTCAGAAATTTCCGATTAAAATTGAAGGAGTTATGGTGATGACAAACATTTTCCAACTGTAAGTCTGTGGAACCTTGTGGTTGCCAAAGCAACCAAGGTTTTACTGGGCCATCAATCCCCTACCAGAGGCATGCTACAGATGAGACATGACAGAGATCAGCCTGCAGATAGTGGTCAAAGGTGCTGAAGGACGACGGATGGACGGACGGACGACGGACAGACCACTATCCTATAAGCTCCCTTGGAACCTTCGGCCCAGGTGAGCTGAAACTGAAAAGCTGATTTAAAAATCACAAAATTCTGAATATCCCCTTTATAGTGTATATCCCTAGATGTCCCTGTTTTCACCATATAATATGGAGAAACATTGTGACACATATTACATGGACTTGTTAGCCCTTTCACATCTGAGTTTCTGTAATGGACTCTCCCATCTCTGAAATCGGGCACATCTATTGTTGCAAACAGGGATCTCGGTCAAAAATCAAGAACAGAACGGCAAACAGTGTAGATCCAGATGAGACATCTCATCCGGATATGCGCTGTTTGCAAAGATATTTGTGTTGGTGTGCAGGGATGAAAGGGTTATTCCAATGTGTACTAGAATACTGACCGTCATCATTTACGATTGTTACAACTGTTCTATTGAGCCTCCCAGTTTTAGATCCCTCTGTAACAGCTTCCAAAATAACCTCAAAATTCTCGTCCTTTTCATGTTCCTGAAAGGAAGTTCACATTAAGCTTTAGTATGTATACAACAAAATAAGCAGACAACAAAAAGATGGGATTGTTTTGTTTATATATATATATATATATATATATATATATATATATATATATATATATATATGTGTGTGTGTGTGTGTGTGTGTGTGTGTGTGTGTGTGTGTATGTGTGTGTGTGTGTGTGTGTGTTCACCGAAAAAGCGCCTGTAATCCACGCGATTCATCGCAAAACTAGTTGAGGTGCAATGTAAATCAATGTACCTTTGAACATGTTCACTCAACTCATCGAAGAAACAGATGAGCCTACTTGTCAGAGCCATCACGGAAACACGCCTATATAATGTTGACTCCCTTAAACCCCACTTTTATATAGTAAAACGGGGGTTTAAAGGGGTATACATTATTTTTCTTATTTCTGCACAAAACATAGATTGTTGGTACTCGTTAGAACCGCCTCGTCGAGGCGGTTCTAACGAGTGCCCACAATCTATGCTTTGCACAGAAATATGAAAAAATGTCAGAATTTTTTACTTGAAAATTTTCATTTTTTGGTGATAAAATTTTCAGTGTATTTGAATAGGCATGTTTTCGGAATGAGTCTAAGAAGAGTCTTTGCTGAATACTCATTGTACAGACGAGGATTCAAGAATGCTACATGCGGACAGCGAGAACTGGCATTACATGTAAAGCCCCATTTTCACACATGGCCTAAACATACAATTATTTTCCCTGTGTTACACACATTATGCAAATTCCATGGTCAAAACAGCTGTAGGTAGCCCATTTATGCCGAGAGGACTCTCCTACCTCAACGCTTTGAACCGATTCATTTCTATAAAAGGAGTGTCTGTTAGTTTTTATTGCGAGCATGTTTTATAAAAATTCATGCAGTTATTGCAAACAATGTAGACTCTGCTCAGACGCTATACTGTTATGTCAATGTCCCTTTTATGGGACGCTAGGCATAAATTGGTTAAGAGGGTATCCTGATAAATATTATTTTATTAATTTCTCCGCGAGACAGTGATAACGAGTACCCACGATACGTTTTCGTGGGGAAATAAAAATATGAATACATAATGGTTTAATAAGATTTTTACCTAATGCGACAGTTTAGAAGTAGACACTTCACACGGGTGTGTTACCGTAATATGTCCTGGCTGAATTAAAAAAATATGGTAAACATTTATTTCACACGCAGTTGCCATGTCGCCTTTAAGGGGAACTGATGCACTTTCAAAGGAGACAACTATGTCAAAATTGATTTTTGCTCCCTTCTGTAAAGGGTCTACTCTACAAAAAAAAAAAAAGAATTGGCAAGTTCGTTCCTTTAGCGTAGACCTTTTTTTTTTTAAAAAAAAGGCCTCTTGGAGAATAAGAAAGCAAACAGAAAGTCACAAAAGTCGTCTTCCTTGTCAAAATATTATCGCCTTCTTACTGAAAAGGGTTTTACTCTAATCGAAAATAATTTGCTCCCCTTGGCAGCACATTGTTTCCTTTTAGAGTAGACCCCTTTTCAGAAATGGTAGTAAATTCTTTTCTTTTTGTGTAGACCTCTTTTCAGACAGGTGACTGAAGTACAAGGAAGCAAAAATGAAGTCGCAGAAGTTGTCTAACCTGTCAAACATGGCGGAAAATATATTAACTGCACTAAATCGTCTTAACCATTTCAGTCATGCAAATCAAAATCATGCTTTTGCAAAATGTGTAGATCCTGATGAGCTGCTCATAATGAGCCACCTCATCAGGATCTACACTATTTGCCATTCTGTTTTGTTTGTTTGTTTGAGATCGCTATTTGGTACAATGGTTCTGACAATTTCAAAGATCGAAGAGTCTACTTCAGAAACTGAGGGATGACCTGCGACAGCCGTACACCTATCTACGAACACCTTTCAAGGACAATCGCTGCGTTTCGTATGGTAGCCTCAAGACCTCCCTACATTTTCGCTAGGTCGCAATGCTGTCGCAACCTCGCAAACTGGATTTTCGACATGCGCATTTTCTTTGCGAATTTCGGACGATTTTCAAAGGTCTCAAAGCTGCTGCAAAGCAGCCTCGAGACATCCGCACAACGAACGTAAGACTTCGTATGGTGTCAGGCAGGGGCTGCTGTCAATCAATTCTTGTTTTTGTCTCGTGAAGACCGCACGGCAACTGCAGGTACACCTTGCAGCCTTGCGTTGTATCTCAAGAATGTCGCTAGACTGTTGCGAAACGTACGACAACCGCAAAATTCGCACAGCGGTCGCGCGGCCGCCCTAAGGCAGCTGTACAATTTCCCTCTCCTATAAAAGGCAGGTCCACTCAGACCACCAAACACACGCTGTCGAGATTTTAGTCGGACAACATCTCTGAAAGTGTTCATTCGAGATTTTATCATGCCGGCAAACATAAATCAAAGGAAAAGGCTCCTACATATGCAAAAATTGCTGTTTGTGAACAACCTGTGGAGCCCTAGGAACCCCAGGAAAAAGCCCGTGGAGCCCCCAAAACAACAAAAACAAGTGAACTCAAAGTCAAGCTATGATGAAAATGTGACGCTGTTAGCGCTTCCCCTTGCATTTATACCATTACTCGGGCGACTTTGTACGATGAAAGCACAAACGACGTAAGACATTCATGCGGCTGCCTAACAATAATCGATTGGTCTTAGGTTGGCCGCAAGAAAGTATTGTCACTTCTAACGACAGCCCAGCCTGACGACAGTCTTGCAAACTGCACGGCGGCTTCCCGGACATCTTGCGACCGCCGTGCAAATGTGTGCCATTCTTTTCCGATCTTCATGCTGCGAACACCGTGCGCCCCTTGAGACAGCTGTACAACCATCGTACTGCTGCCTTGCGATGGCTACGGCCTGTGTGGACCTGTCTGGATATATTAAGAATTTGTCTGCGGCCTGTCTACGGCAACCCGGCTCTGTGAATCGTACAACAAAAAATCCATCGGCTGATGTGAAAAAGGCTTTACTGTCATGGTGTCAAAACGAAGCTACTCCTATTGTTACGTTTGTGCTATGAGGATTAAGTTTTCTACGTACCATATCATCGTTGATAGTGATTTCTATGCATTTTTCTACTTCACCATGTTCAAACTCTATTTCTCCATTGGTTTCTGCATAATCCTTTCCAGCAACCGCAGTGATATCCTTTGTCCACCACTTGGCCTTCAGTTTTCCGTCAGCGCCATTAACACGAGTAACAGGAATGCTAGCTTTACCGCAACTCTCTTTAAACAGGAAGCTTGGTTTACAAAATTCTATGGTTCCCGGTTCTGTAAAGCAGTTGACAAGAAATTTTGCTTAACTTGCATAGCTCTAGATAATAGGGGATGTGGCGGATAAATACACGTCATTATTATAGTGACATGATCTGGCGATGTCTACCACGTCAAGTGGAAGCGCACAGATCATATCCAGTAAGCGAATGCTCCCAGGTCATATCTCGTTGAGTGAATGTTCCCAGATCATATCACGTTAAGTGGATGCTCCCAGATCATATATCGTCAAGTGGATGCTCCTAGATCATATTACGTCAAGTGGATGCGTCCATATCATTTTGAGTCAAATGGATGCTCCCACATCATATTGCGTCAAGAGAATGCTCCCAGATTAAATCACGTCAAGTGGATGTTCACAGATCATATCACGTCAAGTGATTGCTCCTAGACTGTATTATGTTAAATGATTGCTCCCCCAGATTATATCACGTCAGGTGAATGCTCCCAGAGCATATCACTTCAAGTGTATGTTCCCAGATCATACCACGTAAAGTGCATGCTCCCAGATCACATCCCGTCAATTCAGATCATATCACGTTAAGTGCCTGCTCTCCTTCAAGATCATAACACGTCAAGTGGAAGTTCCAAGAGCATGGGATCACATGAAAAGCTAGCGTCAAGTATGATCCACCTTGACTGACCAAGACTCTAATAGCTATGCGAATTTCTCCTCGGCCCAATGAGTAACAATTTTCTGATTGATCACATAATATTACATAACAAGATAAATGTCAAGGTGTTGTAGAAAATTGCATGATGCTGGCATAATTGGCTACCACATTTAAATATTTGCTGTTTGAATACATAACATACTGCAACATTATATAATGTATATTCAACCTTTACCACACTCTGGGCTTATTAAACAGACGAAAAAGTAATGATATTTTTTCTTATTTTGCCATTTCATAGAAAAATTTTATCCATTGGAGACAATATGCATGGATTGTCAAAACCTGTTTTATTGGAAAAATAAGAAAAAAATACTTCAAAGAGTAGTCGGCTGAATTTTTTACCCAGAGTGCTAAGTTCTAATATTCTACCTCTGGTGTAACAACCTTACTCATTGGCAATCACTGTTTTAGATTCCGTGGGCACATGTTTCTACAACGTCGCATGACCTTCGATGCAACATCATTTCTATAAACGTCATGTGCCCGCTCAGCAGCTGTGGGGGGACTGACCATTTGACTGGCTAACTGCCTCTCAGTAGCAATAAATAGCTCACTTAATAGGGTAAGGCTCTGAATATATAAAGTGTATTCAGACCTACATCACTTAAACAAGCCTATATAATTCTGACCCCCTTAACCCAACTTCTATATTGTAAAACTGGGGTTTACAGGGTATACATTACTTTTTCTTATTTCTGCTCAAAAACATAGATTGTGAGTACTCGTTAGAACCGCCTCAGTGAGGCGGTTCTAACGAGTACCCCCAATTTATGTTTTGAGAAGAAATATGAAAAATATCAGAATTTTTTATCTGAAATATTTCCTTTTTTGGTTGTAAATTTTCAATATATGTGAATAGGCGTGTTTTCCTAATGTTAATTAGACAAGATGTGTATGATCCAGAGCTATGGGAATACCTACGAGTCATGATACAGAGCCTTATATCACGTCAATGAAGTAATAATATACCGTATTTTCCCAAAGTATTCGGACACCTCAACTCCTTATCATACGTGTGCTAAAATTTGAATACATTACGAAAACACGCCTATTCAAATATATAGAACATTTCACCTTCAAAAACTGAAAATTTTCAGATAAAAAACCCCTAATATTTTCAAATTTCTGTTCAAAACATAGATTGTTGGTACTCGTTAGAACCGCCTCGGTGAGGCGGTTCTAACGAGTACCCACAATCTATATTTTTGAGTAGAATTAAGAAAACTAATGTATACCCCTGTAAACCCCAGTTTTACTACATAAAAGTGGGGTGTAAGGGGGTCAAAATTATATAGGCATGTTTTCGTGATGAGTACAATTTATTACTTGATGTTGTGACTAACAATTGCTAGGTGAGTGGCAAACAGTAGACCCTGATGAAATGCCGCGTTCTGTGGAGTCTTATCTTGGTCTACACTGTTTGCTCAGGCCTGTCTGTCCGAATACATACGGTAATCATAATATACCGTGAAAAATAGCCCTTTATGTATCTCGAAAATTAACTCATAAAAATATAAGTGAAGATAATTAGGAATTGCTACAGTCACGAAGTATTATCTTCCCAAGATACCAAAAGAAGGAGAGATGAGGAATAAATAATGACATAACAAACGCCACCTAGAAACCAACCAACACACAAAGAATTGCAACAGAG
Source organism: Anodontia alba (assembly GCA_964016985.1). NCBI lineage: Eukaryota > Metazoa > Mollusca > Bivalvia > Lucinida > Lucinidae > Anodontia > Anodontia alba. The sequence goes on along the minus strand of OZ024822.1, from coordinate 21,742,390 downwards.
GAACCGCCTTGGAACAGTCAGTAAAGCAGCAGATATGTCTTTGTTTCTTTATTTTCCCGAGAAATTAACCCTTGTCCTGATGAACCCGGATATACCCTGTCTCTGTAAACAGTGTAGATCCAGATCAGTTGACTTCTTCAGAAGCCAACTGATCTGGATCTGCACTGTTTGACATTCAGTATTTGAATTTGTATTGACAGCCTGGATCAAGTAAACTGATTTAAAAGTGGGTTTGGCATCTTGATTTATTCAGCATGACAAGGGTTAAGGCTAAGCGTTCAAGTGATTTGTCTGCTGGTAGTCTATTTGAATTGATACACTTGCAGGGGAGGCAACTCATTCAAAATAGTTTTGCCTTCCTTCTGAAAAGAGTTCTACTGTAAGAGGAACGAATTTGCTCCCCGCGGCATAAACTTCTTTCCTTTTACAGTGGATCCGTTTTCAGATGCAGGAAAGCAAAAAAAAAAGTCATAAAAGTTGTTACCCTTGTAGAAAAAGACGGTGAATCTAGCATTCCATGTGAGAAAATTAACCCTTAATTATTTTATTTGATTATTGTACTTCTAGAGAAAATAAGACTTGGCATGTCATGTGAATCGTCTGCTAGGCCGACGATTCACATGAAATGCCAAGTCCTTTTTTCTCTGAAAAATAACAAAAACAAATAGAACATATATAATGTCGTCTTCTAGAATTTGGCTTAGCGCTTTAAGGGTTTTAACTCTTTTGCGTTTAGCGCTTTCACGCTTAGCACTTTGGATTTTTTTTTTTTTTTCAAGAAAAAAGTTTTTGACATTTTATGCAAATTGTCTCCAATGGAGACAGTTTGCATGAAATGTCAAGTCCTGTTTTCTGGGAAAAAAATAAGAAAAAATATTACCAAGTTGTCGTCTGCTGAATTAGCCCAGAGAGTGGTTAAAATTAATACCTACCGTCGTCATTCAAAATAACAACTTGACAGATTCCACGTTTTCCGATTTTTCCAGGCTGGTCCGATTCCATGCTTAGACGTACAAAGAATACTTCATCCGGTTCCCAGACATTATCATCTATAATTTCAATTTCCACATCTTGGCATGTCTGATCCGGCTCGAAAACCCTAGTCGTTTTCAGAGGAACGTAATCGCTCTTAGCTTCCGCTGTTCCATCATAAGTCTCCACCCTTAAATCAATACAAAGATTATCGTTATTCTACAGTGAAATTTCAATGACTCGAAAATCTTTGGGGCTATGGAAATTGGTTCTAGACATGAATAGTTCGAACCACTAGGGGTTAAACCTTTTATCCCTACAGACAAATACAGATACCTTTGCAAACAGTGCAGATCCAGATGAGACGAACCGTCTCATCAGGATCTTCATTGCTTGCCATTCTGTTATTGATTTTTGACCGAAACCCCTATGGCGACAATTGATGTGTCCAGAATCAGAGATGGAAGAGTCCATGTCAGAGACGGGGATGGGTGGGAGGGTTAATCATTGCGAATGTTCAGGAGGCAAATATGGATAATTCAGAGATGCCTTTCTATAAAGCATGGTGTGTTGAGTGTACTTATTTGAATCGCATCGATGAGGTCATACGAATGAGTACACACAACATACATTTCCATGATATAATGAGAAAATTTTCCTGAAATATCCCTTGATTTTTGTTTTCTTGAGCTACCGGAATAAATTCCTTGGGACGAATTCGAATCAGTCACTTTCATCACGAAAACATACCTATATAATTTTGATCCCCTTAAACCCCAGTTTGCATAGTAAAACTGGGGTTTACAGGAGTATACATTATTTTTCTTATTTCTGCTAAAATATAGATTGTGAGTACTCGTTAAAACCGCCTCGGTGAGGCGGTTCTAACGAGTACCCACAATCTATATTTTGAGCAGAAATATGAAAAATATCATAATTTTTTTATCTGAAAACTTCCAGTTTTTGGTTGTGAAATTTTTCAATATATTTGAATATGCATGTTTTCGTAATGAAAAGAGCCATCGGCGGTCGAGTCATTGATGTTTTACAGTATATAACTAGAGGCCAGTGAAAACCAATAGCATGTTCGCTTTAGCAGCTTGTGAGATGCTATGTAACATTTTTATCCTTATTGCCAAGTTTGGCATCACAGCAAATCAAGAGTCGATGTAAACGAAAGCATAAACTTGATAAGGAGACCACAAGTTTGCTAAGTTTTGTCCAAATCCTTCTTGCACACATTTGTTGATTCTTGTGGAGATGCCATTTAATCATAATCAAATAATCCGTCTTTCGGAATACATTTGTTTTCACAGCAAACAAAATACTGAAGCCGTAGAAATATAACATGCAAAGGCCACCTAAGGAACATGCTCTTATTATTTTAAGGAAACATTCAGTTCTTTTTAAATATATAATATTTAATTTTACCTAGTTTAAATTTAACAGTGCCGTAGCCACTAACCAAAACAGTGGACTGGCTTAAAACACAAACTTAGTAGAGGATTACTTAAAGAATATTTGTACAAAGTTAAGTTCAAATCACTTCATCAAGTATCAGGAAAATATTTAATCATTTTGACATTGAGAGTCTACGGGAAACATTTATTGCCATGACAACAAAACCAACAGAGCCACAGTAGTAAAACACAAACATTGGCAGAGGGATTCCTATGCAAAATGCCTGATTTAAATGTCATCCATTCAAAGCTTTATTTAGAGATGTCATAGATTTCAATTTTGGCTCAGTGGTAGAGCATCCGCTTTGTGACCAGGAGGTTGCGGGTTCGATCCCCGGCCGGGTCATACCAAAGACTTTAAAAATGGTACTGGCTGCTCTTTCGCTTGGCGCTCAGCATTAAGAAAGTAGAGCTAGAACTGGTCAGCTTAGTGTCAGTATAATGTGACTGGGTGGAATATCATGTCAAAGTATCTGGGGCGTGATATTTCAGTGAGGCAGCACTCTTAAAGTGAGCATTGAGCTCCCTGCCACACCCAGACATCGTCGCGATATGACTGAAAGAGGCTGAAAGCGACGTTAAGCCCCAATCAAACAAATAAAGCCATCCGTGACCGTAATGCTTGCAATTGCATTCAAATGGGCCAGCGCTTAGGCATAAAACCACAAACGTGGCAGAACACGTGTTCCACGTTTCAAATGACTTCATCAGTTATGGAGATGTCATTTAACTGCTTTTCCATTATAAGTCAATGGATAACATTTGTTGCCATGGCGATAAAATAAATGTTGTCAAGGGAATATAGCATAAATATTTGGTAGATGATCATCCAAAAAACACAAATGTATTATTTAAATGATATCTACTACGTGAGGTGTACGTCCAAATAGTGGTGGCAAAAAAAATCTTTGTAGCTGAATTCCAATGAACAATTTTGCAGAGTTTAACTTAAATTCCTTGCAGCGAAGTCTTTAATCAGTTTTCCATTATAGGTCCGACGTATGTTCGAAACCTACTCTTAAAGGAAAGCATTTGCTTGCTTTGGGAGCAAATTCATACATTATAGAGCAGACCCCTCTTCCGACGGGGCTGTACGTGCAGAAGGCAAATAAAAAATCATAAAATTTATATCCCTTGTAAACTATGGTGGCATATCTAACAAATGTGTCCTGTTCCCTTACAAATACCCGTTTTAATAAGGGAGACAAATACTTTTTGTCAGTGAAATACCCCATCTAAGGAGAACCCATTCGCTTTAAGGCAGCTAGATACACGCAGTAGATTTTCCGCTATTTTTGCAAGGGAGACTTCCCGTTTGCGTTCCTGCACACCAATTCCCTTCCGAAAAAAAAATGTATACTCTGAAAAGTAAGAATTTGCTCCCTTTTAGAGTAGACTCCTTTTCAGAAGAGAAGCGAAAACAGTTTAATAGAGTCACCTTCCCTGGAAGTATTTGCATTCCCTTTTACTGACCAACTTGAATCTCTTACTTGTATAAACATCTTTTTTTCAAATTTCCGCGCCGCATTATTGTAAGGCTAACTCTCCTGTCTTTTTCCAGTACAGCCGCCGATGATGCTGCAAATTCCACGATAACCTGCGTTTTGCTTTCTTCTCTGTAAAACAGTGACGCCTGTGAGCCGGACGTATCCTCTGCGACCAACATTGTCTCTAAGAGCTGACAAAGAGAAGTCCAAGATTTCAACCTTTACCACTCTCTTGGCTAATTCAGCAGACGAAAAAAAGACGCTATTTTTTCTTATTTTTCTCAGAAAACAGGAGTTGACATTCCATGCAAATTGTCTCCAATTTGCATGAAATTTCAAAACCTGATTTCTGAAAAAAATATATAAAAAAATAATTCAACATGTCATCTGCTGAATGTTTTACCCAGCATGCTAAGAGTTTCGTAAATTCGTGTCATGAAAATATGGGACTTCAGGTCATATGTTTCATAAGAGCACAGCGGGGCCCTGATTAGCATGACAGGCTGCACAGGCTGATCTGGGGTTTTCTTGCCCGCTTTCTTAACATTGCCCGATACATAAAGAGTGTAATTCATAAGAAAAGGTTTAATTTTGCACAAACACTTTATCTTGTATGTATTCAGTATAACAGGATTATTGGTAGCTGGTGGGGATAGGTAAAAGTTTGTTTTAATCCGTTTAGACTATCAAACAAATTGAACAAGTTTCTTTATCAGATTTGAGTTTTAGAACATTTTATTTCTATAACAAATACAGCAAAGGGGTTGTGCCACAAGTCCTTTACAACATTAGTTTTAGCCCGTCCCCTATCAAGTACAAGACAATAGATAATTAAATATAAGCGTGAAAATGACAGATAAACATTATTTCATACTCGTTTTATAAGTGAATAGGAGAGGAAAGGCAGACTAAATAAAAGATAATAGTTAAAGAAGAAGAAGAAGAAGCGTAATAATAATGATAATAATAATAATAGAAATAGTAGTAATAGTAGTAGTAGTAGTAACCAGAGGATCAATGGTCCTGTAGGTCACCTGAGACTTTTTTGTTCTGAGAAACACTTTTAAAGAATGAAATATATGGGTATGGTAGCCGGTGCAGTTTAAAAAGCCTTTTGTCTCCGTATCCTACAGTAACTTGGTATGGAAATTAGCCTTAATTAATTTGTCAAATAAAATATGGCTTTGATAAAGTGGAATACCAAATATCGAAGGCCTGTGCCTTCTAGTTTTATACAAGAAGATTTTTAGAGTTTATGTAAAACATGTGATCTCTGGGGCGGGTCCATTTTTAATCCCATGGCTGTAATGTGAATAATCTTGGCAAAGGTCCACTGAATAAAACCAAATAAGTACCAAATGTCAAAGGCCTAGGCTTCTCGCTTTACACAAGAAAATCTTTAAAGTTTTTTCCCATAAGAGTCTATGTAAGACACGTGACCTCTGGAAGCGAGCCATTTTGACCCCATGGCCATAATCTGAACAATCTTGGTAAAGGCCCTCTAGCTGAAGCTACATACAAAGTATCAAAGATCTGGAGAAGATTTTTAAAAGTTTTGCCTATAGGAGTTTATGGAAAAAAATGACCTTTCCGTAGTAAATGTCAAGGTCAACGTAAGGTTTTTTTTTTTTTCAAACAGGGCCCAAGTCCTCAGTGTTGCACACCAAGTCCCAGGGCCATTGGCCTTTTGGTTTCGGAGAAGAAGATTGTAAAGGGTTTTTACCATATATGGATGATTCAGCGAACAAACTTTAATTCCCTTTACACATTGAGGCTCTATGTCAAATTTGGCTTTGACTGGTTCAGTGGTTTTCTGAGGAGAAGAAGTTTGAAGAGTTTTCCTTATATGTGTCTGTGTAAAACAAGTGATCCTGGAGTGGGACCAGCTTTGACCCCAGGGCTATAATTTGTACAATCTTAGTAAACGTTTACAAGATAAAGCTACATATTAAATATCAAAGAACCGTCTTCTAGTTTCAGACAAGAAGATTTTTTAAGTTTTGCCTATAGAAGCCTATGTAAAAAAAAATGACCTTTCCACAAAAAATTCAAGGTCAACCCAAGGTTATCAGTTTTTAAACTGTATTGAGCTAATGTCCTCAATGCTGCACACCAGGCCCCAGGGACATTGGCTTTAGGGTTCCGGAGAAGACGATTTTAAAGTGGGGAGGGGGAGGTTAACATATATGGGTGTGGCGGCCATCTTGGTCATGTGATCCAGAAGCGGCGAACAAAGTTTCGTTCACCCTACCAACTGAGGCTGTATGTGGAATTTGGTTTCGATTGACCCAAAGGTTTCAGCGGAGAAGACGTTTGAAGGGTTTTCCCTATGTGGATATGTTCAAACAAGTGACGCCTGGGGCGGAACCATTTTTACCCCAGGGCTATAATTTCCCTATGTGAATATGTTCAAACAAGTGACGCCTGGGGCGGAACCATTTTTACCCCAGGGCTATAATTTGAACAATTTTGGTAGAGGTACACAAGATAAAGCTACATACCAAATATCAAAGGCCTTGGCCTTCTAGTTTCAGACAAAAATATATTTTTTAAGTTTTGCCTATAGGAGCCTATGTAAAAAAAATTGACCTTTCCGTACTAAAGGTCAAGGTCAACCCAAGGTTATCATGTTTTCAAACTTTATTGAGCCTATGTCCCCAATGCTGCATCCCAACCCCAGACCCATTGGCCCTTTGGCTCCGAAGAAGATTTTTAAAGGATTCTTCAATATATGAGTGCAGCGGCCATTTTGGTCATGTGACCCAGATGCGGTGAACAAACTTTTGTTCCCCCTATACATTGAGGCTTCAAATGAAATTTAGCTTTGATTGGCCCAGTGCTTTCTGAGGAGAAAAACGTTTGAAGAGTGTGAACGATGGACGACGACGAAGCCTGCATATACTATAAGCTCATCGATATATAGGCTTAGGTGAGCTAATAATACTTTTTGATAGCTGTCTAGATCAGGTACACATGAGTAATGTTTTCGACAGTCAAAGCCACTTGAAAGGACTTGGATACATGTTGTATTCAACAAGATTAGAAATATATCCAACTTTCAATGTAACTTGAATTGACTTGAAAGCAAATCATTCAATCAGAATCCAGAAGTAGAAAAAGCATAGTGGAGCCTTCAGTTCCTGCCATAAACTTGAACGCTACATTATACTGGGTAAAACATGAACAGAGTAATCTAACTTTTTTCCAAAGTACTGTCGTAGTAAACCGAGAACCTCAAGCAGACATTTAGTCTGAGTTTGGAAGTTATTGCAGCTTCATTGTTTCTCTGCTTGATGAAAATTCTATCTATTGCATTGACTTTAAAAAGGATAAATAAAGAAGAAACTATGCAAAATCATGATATTGAAAAATAATAATACAGTCGAACCTCAACGGCTCGAACATCTTTGGGACCATGGAAATTCGTTCGAGACATGGGTACTTCGAGCCACTGAGGGTTAATCATGGCACCAGTTCAGGAAGCAAATAGCGATAATTTAGGGTAATCTTTTCGATTTTCTACACAGTGATTGTATGTTGAGTGTACTCATAAGAATCGCCTCGATGAGGCGATTCTAATGAGTACACACAACATACAATTTCACGATAAAATAAGAACATTTCCCTAAATATTTGTTTTCTTGAGCAGTCGGAAGAATTTCGTAGGGACTTAAAAACGAGTTCGAATTAGCCATGGTAAACGAGCCATCGAGGTTCGACTGTAATAATAAAAAACAATATCAGAAAATTTTAGTTTTCGTGATAGAACTTACTTTTGGGAGAATATATTCTTAGATGGGTAGCGTCAAACAAAGTAATTCGTTGGAACATTCGCAAAATGAGCGGAATCACGTCCCAGTAGGCACACAACGTTAAAATGACGTCGTATCAACGTCGATGCGACGTGATCACGTCGCATCGACGTTGATATGACGTCATTTTGATGTTGTGTGCCCGCTGGGATCATTCTGCACATACGCGAAATCCCATCCGGGCATTTGTTCTCCAGTTGATCATTCTAGAGTATCTAATGATTCTGTTTGCGGTCAGCGAAGGCCCTGATTAGACAACGCATCCACGGTCTGATCTGGGCCTTCGCTGTCCGCACATGACCTGAAGGTACATTTTCGCTTGATAGGGTTCAAAAATTGTTGCTTTTGGAAATATTATTATTATTAGAAACTCATGCAGTTTTACTTTCAGGAACGCTAGGACTGATTAAACATTAACACGAAAACCCATAGGTGTGCATTTTCCGAGACAAAATACGGAGTGTCTGAAACAATGCAGGGACCATGCTATATTTGGAGGTAATACGACGTGATAAATAAGGCTTCCAATACTTTTCTTCATTCATTTTCGGGTTCAGTATCAACTTATCAACTATCTTTTTAGATAATGTTCAATTTTTGGTTAAGCATGATAAGGAGTTCACAGTTAAGGTATCCCTATATCTAAGGTATCTACGGTACTTACTCTGAACATCCAAACAGTTGTGTCTGTGCCAACGGCATAGACAAAGATCACGCCTCGAGGTTATAAAACTTTTTTCATGCTCAACTCAGCTGAGGATGAAATTTTCTCTGCTAATAAATATGAAAATGCCAACAATAGTTGGCATTTTCATATTTATTAGCAGAGAAGTTTTCATGTTCAGCTATGTTTAGCAATAAAAGAATTTGCAATTGCTAGTAAAACAAAGGCTTATGCGAAATACAAAAAACAAAGGTTCTGGTGAGTCTGCGCGGATGCGCAGGCTCGCCTGAACCTATGCTGTTCGCTTACGTAAGCTGTAGGCTCAAGGGAAACGTCAGTCAAAGAACCAGACATGTGGCCTCAATAAAGGGCCAGTCAAGTGCACTGAGAGATTGATCTCACGGAAAGTCCGAAGAGCATTTATCTCGCGACCATTACGAAAACACGTTCAAATGTATTGAAAATTTTACAACCAAAAAAGGAAAATTTTCTGATCAAAACATTCTGATATTTTTTTTTATATATATATATTTCTGCTCAATACATAGATTGTGGGTAATAGTTAGCACCGCCTCGGCGAGGCGGTTCTAATGAGTACCCACAATCTGTTGTTTTTTTTTTTAGCAAAATAAGAAAAATAATTTATACCCCTGTAAACCCCAGTTTTACTATATACATTTAAAAGTGGGGTTTAAGGGGGCAAAATTATATAGGCGTGTGTTCGTTTGTAGGATGGGCATTGCAAGGAATTAAGATGTCCGAACATTAAGAATAATTAAGTTAAAATCTTCAACTTGTAGGAATGTCCCTACCTCTTTCGTATGGTCATCTAGCTGAGGGTCTAGTTTGGCAGAACCTGTCATGTTTTTAATAGCGTTTCTTCGATACCAGCCCCTCGAATGAGGCATTTCCTTGTTCATCACATGGGAAACAATAGCAGCCACGTCCTTCTCCGAGTAACCTTTCTCATGTTTCATTTTCTACAAAGACAAAATAGATGACATGCAAATAATTGATACAAGGTACAATCAACCCTCTTTATACCGACACTCGATACAACGACAAAATGCATTATACTGATAATTTGATTTGCGCGAAACCTTCTCTTAGGAGGTGACTGTTAATCAGAAATCGTGCAAGAACAATGCATTTAATTCTTCAAGATACACATATTTTGTATATTTGTTAAAATCGCCTCAGTGAGGCGATTCTAACAATACCCAAAATATGTGTTATATGAGCAAATAAGAATAAAAGCATTTCTTACATACCATTCTGTCCATAAAGGATTCTTTACAACAGCTTATTCAGTTTAATGGCAACATCTTTGGAAACAAACGCTGCTGTTGTAATGAGAGTGCGTTGTTAATACATTTTTATTTTTTTTTTAAATTGCGTTTAAAAATACTGTTTAAATAGACAGGGCTTTGGAAGAACTATTAAATAACCCATTTTGTCTTCCATCTTCCAGAACAAATAAGCTTTATTTCTCCTATTTAAGAAACTTCAAACTCAAGAAGACACAAATTGGTTATTATTATTCTTATTTTGTGCTAGAAATTATGAGTTTACTTTTCATGCAACTTTTCTTCTTAGAAGATATTTTGCATGAAATGTCAAACTGTGTTCTGGTAAAAACTAGTAGAAATGGCGAATAAGTAAAGGTCCGACCCGAGCACAACGCATGAAGGATTTTGAAAATTGGGTTGGACTTTTACGAACTAGTCAACACTGTTAAGGTCACGTCGGGCAGGTCAGTTAACTACCTCACACTTTTCCTGGGCAGGAAGACCGCAGAAATGATTTCATGATCAATCTCAACGTAAGTTACATGGCCGAGCTGGCATTCGAACTCGATCCCTGGATCTGCAGTCAGACGCACTACTGATTGCACTATGGAGCGATATCGAAAAATATAGAAGATAGAATCAGGCAAAGTACTTTCGTATGTTTGTTTGATCTGAATAAACATTGTTTAAACAAAAAGCAGGTAAAACGAAGATGGGTTTTTTCTGCACAGGGAATGGAGGTGTCAAGTCCATTTATTTAAAATAGATATAATTTCGTTATGTAATATATATGCAAGTTTCAATACATTCCCATATGTTATCAGCAAAGACTCAGACCGTTTGCGTACCCGTATAGCATGTACAGAGCTTCGGCTGTCCATCTATATGGCACTTGCCCAGTAAGCATTCCACATAAATCTAGAACGGGCCGTTATCGGCCCGTCAAGGTAGCTGACGGGCCGATCACGGCCCGCTGTAGATTTATACAGAATGGGTTATAACAAAAGATCTCTCCTCGGGCAGATGCGAACTGTAAACACCATATTAAACATCCAAAGCAGATATGATTAGACTGACGAATAAAATCCTAACCCATCTTAAACTGAATATATCCGCCAACAATATGTATCAGAAGAGTAGACTTTAAATTTTAGGTACAATGTATGTCAGGCTGGGATTTAGATACCGGTAGTACTAGAGAGAAAATGGCTTAACTATTTGCAAACAGAGGAGACCCTGATCAAACGCCGCATACTGCGGCATCTGATCTGGATCTGCAGTTGTTGCCAGTTACCCTTTGGGAGGTTCCAGACAAAAATGGAACAATCAGACTACTGATATGTGCAAGCTTATCTGGATCGTCACTATTCGCATATACAACACATAGACCCCTTTTCTCATGAAGTTGACTCAGCGCCCTGCTCTATATTTTCAACCAAAAACATTTCCCGAGGTCCTGCTGTTGTCCGGAGTTAAGTCACTTGAAAATACCTACCCGAACGAACTCCAAAATTAGTCTCTTGTCTGCTTTTATATCCACGCCGTCTGGTATTTTCTCTCCTTTTAGTACAGCCTCTGTCATATTAAATAAGGGTATTCAATTAGGTTCCACGATGTATATGAGGAAATACGTTTTAACAAGTTGACTTCCAATTTCAATGTCTTAACCATTGTCCTGCTAAACCCGGATATACCCTGCCTTTGCAAACAGTGTAGATCCAGATCAGTTGGCTTCTGAAGAAGCCAACTGATCTGGATCTGCACTGTTTGTCATTCCGTATGTGAATCTATATCAACAATCTGGATCAAGGAATCTGACTGGCTGACAACTAGAAGTGGGCATGGCATCTTAATTTATTCAGCATGACAAGGGTTAAGGTGAAAGAATACAATTGGTAGATTTCCATCCATTTTTGACAACGGAGACAACTATTGTGATTCACTCTTTGCTTTTCTGTACATCAAGTCCCTTCTGAAAAATGGTCTACTTTAAAAGAAAGATTTTGTTTTCTTTTAGAGTAAACCGTTTTTTCTGAAGGGAACAAAACCACTTTGACAGAGTTGTCTCCCTTGAATGTATATTAATTTCCATTAAAATGCTCATTACAGAGTCACTAAGTTCGTGTTCTAATCTGCTTATAAGTATTATACATCCGATAGAGTCACAATTTTATCATATTTATCGTTAATACAATATTTCTATTTTTTGTGATGTGATTCAAATTAAATCTATTCGTTCATATTGCATTTACTTCCTTCATACTGTATTTACGACTATATGTTAGATTGCTACCTTTTGCTATATGTGTTATCCTAAGAAAAAAATCATAAAGCCATTATAATTATAATTGTATTTTTAATATTGTTCAAAAACGCTAATTCAGTACTGCAAGTTAAACAAACACATACCAAACAGTCTAATCAGAATTTTACGATTAAAGACCATATAAAACTCCCGTGGGGAAGAAGGGGAAGCTTGCTGGTCAGCTAGGTACCTATGCAATGCGCACCAGTACTCCTTCCAATTGCAGTTGTCAGGCTGAATTTTCTCCCTGTACCTTACCCCTAAGCATAGCATGTTCATCAGGATGTTGAAAACTGAGCATTTTTAGGCGCCAAATTTCAGACAACATTTGTCGTCTGCTTTTTTTATTTTAATAAACTATCGTTTGGAAAGACGTTTAGATGTAAAGTTGAAAGACTGAATGTCAAACAGCATAGATCCACATGAGACGGCTCATTGAGCCGTCTCATCTGGATCTATGCTGTTTGCAAAGCCTATTATTATCGCCTGTGGCAGTAAAAGAGCGAAAATGCATTTTTCTTACCCTAAACCATGACAGCGCTGCGCATTTCAAGCTTAAAAAAATGAAGTTTCTCATTTTTTTTATTTCATTCAAGCATTGGTTTCATGCTGAGCAGCAAGCGCCCCAACCCTGTGACCCTAGGGTCCTGAGGCAGGAGCCAAGCCGACTTCAAACGGGTGTTGCAAGGGAATCGCAAAAACACAAAATCTGTCCAAATTCTGTGCATCAAAATGGAAACGGCTGTTCGAGTAGTTCCTTTTTCAGAAGGGATGCAAATTATTTCGACACAGCGGTCTCCCCGAACGTTCATTCCTCTTACAGACCATTTGAGCCACAACGGGAGAAAATGTAACCTGACAAGTACGTCCAAAGAAAACTTAAATCACCTATGCATCCACGAAGTATGACCAGTCTTTCGTTTTGAGTACAGTAAAACCTGTGTAAGAGAGCCACCTTCAAGACTGACTTTAAATAGTGGTTGATGTGGAAAAGTTGTCTGTCTTATAAAGGTACATGCCATGTAATTTTGCTAGCAAAATTACATGACATGTACCTTTATAAGACAACCATCTTTCCACATCAACCACTAAGGTCGATTTCAAAGGTGGCTGTCTTACACAGGTTTTACTGTATTTTTGAATAGGATGCTTGGCTGGTTGATCCAGTCTTCGCTGGGCGCACAGTCATGCCCGAAAGCATGTTATCTGACCTTGCAGCACATATCCTTTTGTTGCGCATCAATTGACGCAGGCAGTATATTGTAATTTCTGGATATACCCTCTCTCTCTCTCTCTCTCTCTCTCTCTCTCTTTCTCTCTCTCTCTCTCTCTCTCTCTCTCTCTCTCTCTCTCTCTGTGGGAGATAAAATTTTCATCTAAAAAAAGGTACTATAAACATACAGACTAAGTAAGTAAAAATGCACGCACACGAAAACTGTTCCGAGATTTTACTATATTCTTAAGTAGGATACAATTATATGTACATGTCAGAGAGCAGGAGTGCGAGAGAAAAAGTTAAGGAAAATTCAATAAATATGTAGAAAACACTTATGTTAATCTAGAGACATGTTAACATGAGAGGGAATTAATATATCGCAAAATAAATGCAGGGAAATATACTGATTTGAAAATGGCAAGATCACATAATAAATAACAACTACTTCTTGCACGTCCCTGTATGATCAAATCAGGGCCGAATAGATCGAGCCAAGCAAAAGTATTATGGACGATGAAGGCTCAGATTGCTGAACCTGCGTAAATATCTGATTAGAATGAACAGAGAAATCTGAATATGCGTTGTCGCTCATCCCGACCCAGTTTGGGAATATAAGGATTTATCATGGGTGTGATGGGTAGACAGAAAAATCCGTCTCAAGGATCACTGTCTGGCATCACGAGGCTTGCCGAGTGATGCTAGACTGTGATCTCGAGGGACGGAGTTTTCTATCTATCCCTCACACCCATGATAGATTCTTTTTCTTGCATACCTTTCATTTCTAAACGTGATTTTTTTTAATAATGCAGTCACTTCGATTGCAGACGTCCGCCATATTGCGATAATATTACGCGACTTTTAGTGACTCATTATGTTCAGTGACGTCAACCTTAACGATGGCATACCGTGATGTCCTATACAACCAGTGTATATCAAACACGTGAAAATTCTCGTTTTTTAGCTTTCCCACGGGACGGATAAGGGTGTGTGAGATAAGATTTGCTAGCACCAGTGTAATTTGCGAAAATCCTTATCCGGTATGCAAGAAAGGATAACATGACATTATGTATTGTGTACGCAGGGTAGCTGAAAAACGGACATGGGGATGCTTAGTCAGCGAAATTGCATGTATCATAAAGTGTGTAGGAAGGAAATGTACAGTACAAGTACACGCCAAAGGACTGCTGTACCTGATCATATTACCCATTTAATGGCAACATCTTTGGAAACAACTGTTATCGTTGTAATGAGGGTTTTGATAAAATTAATTTGCTGTAGTGAAGATTCTTTCATAAGCCGAATGATATGTAAGAAAAGCCTTGTTTTATTCTTATTTCCTCATACATATGTTTCGGAAATTTGTTAGAATCGCCTCATTGAGGTGATTCTAACAAATATCCAAAACATGTGTTTCTTGAAGTATTAAATACAATATTCTTGAATAATTTCCGATTAACTGTTACGTCTTGGCGAAGGTTTCGTGCCAGTCAAATGATCATTTTTATCGAATTTTGTCGTTATATCGAGTGTTGGTATGAAGAGGGTTGACTATAGTAACCGAAATATTGTTGAAAGGGTTGTAAAACTCAAAACTACTAACACCAGATATCAAGCATTGTTAACCTGATCCTTCATGACGAGCTTCAGGTTCTGAAGAAAATATATACATGTACTACCATATAAATGTGTATATTTTCCTACGTAGAGTCACTAGGCATAATTATTTGCCACTTTGTGACATTGCCGTTTAAATCGATGTATGATCCCACATTTTCTGATTAAAAAAAAATCTGCACACCGCAAAAGTAAAGTTCATGACAAAATACATGAGATTAAAGCTAAAAGAGAAGTGTACGTTTCACATTACGAAAACATGCCTATTCAAATATACTGAAAAATTTTACCAACAAAAAACGTAAAATTTTCAGATAAAAAATTCTAATATTTTTCATATTTCTGCTCAAAACATAGATTGTGAGTGCTCGTTAGAACCGCCTCGATGAGGCGGTTCTAACGAGTACCACAATCAATGTTTTGAGCAGAAATAAGAAAAATAATGTATACTCCTGTAAACCCCAGTTGTACTATATAAAAGTGGGGTTTAAGGGGGTCAAAATTATATAGGCATGTTTTCGTGACGAAATAAATTCAGTCATTTTGCCCTTTAGGTAATGGCGATATTACTACTTAAAGAGGACATAAAGTCTCCAAATTTAAGATTTCTGTTGACGTTACTTATGGCGTCGCCATAAAAGCTGACATTAAAATTTTACTCCGATTTCAAGAACGTAATACATGAAAAGTAAACTGTTTATAGACCTCTTGAAACTTTGATTATTGTCTTTTATTAACTTGTCTCCAAATGGTATATAATTTTCATTGTTGTAGTTTACTTGGGGGAAAATGTTACTTGCAAACAGCAAATGCATACATAGTCTACAGAAGGTCTAGAGAGGACTCAAATGCTACTTTACATGTGATATGGGTACCAATGTGCACGTCTTGTCAAAATTGATTTTGCCTCCTTCTGAAAAGGAATCTGTTCTACCAGAAAAGCATTTGCTCTTCATGTACGCATTTTTTCCATCACGAATACATGCCTGAATTATTTCACCCCCTTAAACCCCGCTTTTATTTAGTAAAACTGGGGTTTATAGGGGTATACATTATTTTTTCTTATTTCTGCTCAAAACACAGATTGTGGGTACTCGTTAGAACCGTCTCGTTGAGGCGGTTCTAACGAGTAGCCACAATCTATGTTATAAGCAGAAACATGAAAAATATCAGAATTTTTTATCTCACAATTTTCATTTTTTGGTGGTAAAATAGGCGTGTTTCGTAATGCTTTTAGGGTAGATCCATTTTCAGAAGGAACTTAGTGTGCATGAAAGCACACAGGAAGTCACAAACATTATCTCCCTTGTAATAATGGCAGAAAATACCAAGTGTACCAAAAGCCCTTACCCAGTAAGCATTCTTTATAAATCTATAGTGGGCCGTTATCGGCCCGTCAGGGTAGCTGAAGGGCCGATAACGGCCCGCTGTAGATTTATAAAGAATGCTATAGCTGGGTAAGTCCCGTTTCGAAGTCTACATAGGTTAATGAAATACAGAAACAGGAAAAGAGAGAAAGAGGGAAAAGAAAAGAAAAAGAAACCAGGTAAGGCGATACACTTGACAGAATTTTTCAATATTTTGCAAAGGGAGGCAACTTTTCCAACCAGTAAGTTGCCTAGCTAGTATTAGAAACCTTTCAAAATAGACGCTACTCTTAAAATAAATATGTTGCTCTAAGAACAGAAGCCCCAAAGCACGAGATATTGAAGGCAAATATTTTCAGGTCAGTTATTTCCCTTGGGGTGTATCCATTCCCCAGAAAATAAAATACAACATTACCCTTCCATCCCTGAGTTTCTGAAGTGGACTTTCCCATCCTTGGATTTGGACATGACCACTGATGCAAATAGGGTTTCAGTCTAAAATCAAAACGGAATGGAAAACAGTGTAGATCCTGATGTAACGGCTCGTTACCGTCTCATCTGGATCTACACTGTTTACACAAGGATCCGTTAGGGTCTGCCTGGTTGAAAGGGTTATACCAGTTAGTTTACAGTTATATAACATAAATCTGGTTATTTTGTTATTAAGAAGAGCACAGATTATTTCCGTATAAAGGATTAGATTTTATTAAGAGTTACGACATGGAAGAATCTATAGAAATTCAACATCGATTGACCTGTAGCTCGGCGTGTGTCTTTCAGTTCTGTGAAAATAAATTCATATGACATAAGAGAATTAACGTGTCTGTGCAGATTTGTGTTTCGTCGTCTCACTTTATCATAAGACAGGCGGGTACGAGTGCTAGATTATAGTGAATGAAACACTGAATTAAAACTGATGACTGCAGATTATTCAGCTCTGCCGGAACTACAAACAGTATGAGCGCTACTGAACGCAATCTAAAACTTTTTTAGACTTTTCAGTCAACTGGAAAACTTCACAAGATGTACATATATATTCAATAAATTTATATGTGAATATTCAACATGCAAGAAATAAATAGGAATATGAGTTAATGTGAAATGAGTATTTATGTATTCTTAATGCCTAAATAAACATTGTAGACCAAGATCAGACGCCGCATCCTCAGGGTCTACATTGTTTGCCACTAATCCAGCAATTTTAGACATATTAACAGGTACGTAAAGTACAATGGACTTGTTCAAATTTTAGGACAAGAATGGTAAGGAGCAACCATTACGAAAACACGCCTATTCAAATATATAGAAAACTTCACCTGCAAAAGCTGAAAATTTTCAGATAAAAAAAAACTCTGATATTTTTCATATTTTTGCTCAAAAACATAGATTGTGGCTACTCGTTAGAACCGCCTCGCCGAGGCGGTTCTAACGAACACTCACAATCTATGTTTTCGAGCAAAAATAAGAAAAATAATGTATACCCCTGTAAACCCCAGTTTTGCTATATAAAAGTGGGGTTTAAGGGGGTCAAAATTATATAAACGTGTTTTCGTGATGGTCTTCGAGAAATCTCGCCCTAATTTTTCCGGACGCCGTAATTCCTTATTGTACGGTACATATCCTAAAGTCTGAATAAGTCCACTTGACTGTCTTATTTCAGGTTAAACGCCCCATTCAACAACATTTAAGCCATATCGAAACGTTGCCTCCGAATCTGTGGGACTTTTACCTGATCTGAAAAAAAACTGACAAGTCAAAGCCTGCTTTAAGTTAGTAACAGCTTTGCCTCAGAGGTACTAGGCAGCCCAAATGTGTACTGAGCCTGGATGGGCGGGTGCCAAAGTCAACATAATTTCCTAGTGATTTAGTTGGTGTGTTTTTGCGCCATAGCCTGGTTATGTGTCTACAATGTGCTGGTAGACGGCAGAGAGTGGAGACCCTGATCAGAATGTACCTTTTAGAGGCAGTTTGATCTGGATCTAAACTGTTTATTCAGCATATCTTATCAAATATGTATGATTAATACGGCATTTCACTATATGTGTTATTTTCAAAGGAGCTGATACACTTTCAAGTTAGACAACGCTATTAAAAAGCTTTTTGTTACCTTCTGAAAAAGGGTCCTCTCTAAAAGGAAATAATTTGCTCGCTATGGGAGCAAATTCTTTCCTTTTAGAGAAGGCGCCTTTTCAGAGGAGACCGTGGCACAAGAAAGAAAACCTGAAATCTCAAAAGTTGTCTCCCTTGTAAACAATGGCGAAACATCTACCAAGTGTACCCAGTCCTCTTAAATTAATTCTGGCTACATTTATATCGCATGTTATACAATCCTAAACTAGCCTATGTACTGTAGTAAACCATATAAGAAGCTAAACAGAAAAGCAGTCTGCCTGATTTTGTTCTATGTTAAAGATCCATTCGTTTTTATTTAGTTGGCTATATACCATTTATTCTGTGTTTTCTTCAATAATGTTCCATGCTTATTTAGTCTGCTTGCAAGTAGTGGTTATTTTCGGCATGTTCATAAACAATTTATAAATAAAACAGATCAATTAAACTCTGCTTACTGAAGCACAAATACATCATTTTTTAAAAAAAAGTTCATTACAATCGATCTAAATTTAAGCAGGTGTTAAAATATATATTTGGTAGAGACCCATCATAAGCATAATTTATTATGTGTGTAACCTAAGAGAAATAGTATTTTCCGTATACTTTATTATATTCGTAACCTGAGAGAAAAAAAAAAACATTTTCTGTATTTTATATGTGTAACTTTGTAGAGAAATAGCATTTTCTGTAAACTTTATTATATGTGTCACCTCAGAGAAATAGCAATTTCGTATAATATATTAGATGTGTTACCCGAGAGAAATTCAATTTTCCGTATACGTTATTATATGTGTAAAATGAAAAAAATGTCATTTCCGTATACTTTATTATGTGTATGACCTGAGAAAAATAGCATTTTCTATATACTTCATTAAAGGTGTAACCTGAGAGAAAAAGCATTTTCCTATACTTTGTTATATGTGTAACCTAAGAGAAATGGTATTTTCAGTATTCTTTATTATATGTGTAGCCTGAAAGAAATAGCATTGTTCGTTACTTTATTGTATGCATAACCTAAGAGAAATAGCATTTTGTTTTTATATATTAAATGTGTAACATGAGAGAAATAGCGGTTTCCGTATCATTTATTATATGTGTAACCTGATAGAGTAAAGCATTTTCTGTAAACTTTATGATATGTTTAACATGAGAGAAATAGCGTTTTTTTCTGTATGATTTATTATAT
Organism: Anodontia alba; assembly: GCA_964016985.1. Lineage (NCBI taxonomy): Eukaryota > Metazoa > Mollusca > Bivalvia > Lucinida > Lucinidae > Anodontia > Anodontia alba. Next base: position 21,722,906 of record OZ024822.1, on the reverse strand, counting down.
ATGTAACCTGAAAGAAAGAGCATTTTCCATATACCTTTTTATATGTGAAACCTAAGAGAAATTCAATTTTCCGTTTACTTTGGTATATGTGCAACACAAAAGAAATAGCATTTTTCGTATACTTTATTATATGTGTGACCTGGACGAAATAGCATTTTCTGTATAGTTAATTATATGTGTAACCTGAGAGAAATAGCATTTCCATATTGTTTATTATATGTGTAATCGGAGATGGATAGCATTTCCGTATACTTTATTATATGTGTAACCTTAGAGAATTAGCATTGTCCGTATACTTAATTTTATGCATAACCTGAGAGAAATAGCATTTTACGTATACTTTATTATATGTGTAACCTGAGAGAAATAGCATTTTCATAATACTTTGTCATATGTGTAACCTGAGAGAAATAGCATTTTCATAATACTTTATCATATGTGTAGTTAGAGAGAAATAACATTTTCCATACACTTTATTAAAACCTGAGAGAAATAGCATTTCCGTATTCTTCATTATATATGAAACCTGAGATAAATAACATTTTCCGTATACTTTATTATATGTGTAATAACCTGTGATAAGTAGCATTTTCCGTATAGTTTATTATATGTGTAACCTGAGAGAATTAGCATTTTCCGTATACTTTATTACATGTGCACACTGAGAGAAAGAGCATTTTCTGAATACTTTATTTTACTTTTAACCTGACATAAATAGCGTTTTCCGTATACGTTATTCTGTGTGTAACCTAAGAGAAATAGCATTTTCATTATACTTTATTATACGTTTAACCGGGAAGAAATAGCATTTTCTGTATAGTTTATTATATATAATGTAACCTGAGAGAAATATCATTTTCCGCATTCTTTATTATATGTGAAACCTGAGAGAAATAACATTTTGCATATGCTTTTTATATGTGTAACCTGAGAGAAATAGCATTTTCCGCATACTTTTGTATATGTGTAACCCAAGAGAAGCTTTTTCCGTATACTTTATTATATGTGTAACCTAAGAGAAATTGCATCTTCCATATTCTTTATTATATTTGTAACCTGAGATAAATAGAATTTGCTATTTACTTTATCATAAGTGTAACATGAGATAAATAGCATTTTCCGTGTACATTATTATATGTGTTACCTGTGAGAAATAGAATTTTCCGTATTCTTTATTATATGTGTTACCTGAGAGAAATAGCATTTTCTGTAAACTTTACTATATTTGTAACGTGTGATATTTTCCGTATACTTTATTAATTGTGCAACCTGACAGAAAAAAAGTTTTCTGAATACTTTATTGTACGTGTAACCTGACAGAAAAAGCATTTTCTGTATAATTTATTACGGCGTGTAACCCGAGAGAAATAGCATTTTCTGTATACTCTATTATATGTGTAACCTGTGAGAAACAAAAACACTTTCTGAGTACTTTATTACATGTAGGTAACCTGTGAGAAATAGCATTTCTGTATACTTTAGCAGATGTGTAACCCCCCGCCCCTCTCTCTCTCTCTCTCTCTCTCTCTCTCTCTCTCTCTCTCGTTTGTTTTCTTATATTCACTTTATCTCAATATTGGTTTAAACAATATTTTATTGTTTCAATTACATGAAAATTAGTTTCACAACATTAATGTGTCAGGATCAGACGGTAAGCTTAAAGCTTATACATGTCATTTCCTGAATCATACAACATGAACAAAACATATGTGAATGGTAGATATTGTTATATATAATGAGAGAGAGAGAGGGAGAGAGAGAGAGAACATTTGCAATTTCAACAATACTAGGTACAAAACACTTAGTAATATGTTTTTGATATGGTAAGATATTAAAATCAAATTTGTTATTACGGATTATAGACAGTCTCAGTGTGAGAAGATTTTCAACTATAGCAAGTTCTTACCACATATCTCTGAGCAACATATACATCGTGCGCATAACATTATGACATTTTACTTTGAAAAGAGACAGTGCCAATGTTCTATGTAAAAAAAAAAAAGAAAAAAAGAGGAACAAAAAAAAAAAAAGAAGGGAAGAAAGGATGTTGACCGATCCCAGTTTGTGCTACTCAACGGGTGTTATTATAATAGATAATTTTACTAGAAGCTGGGACTTATAATTGTAGCATGTGATATTATGAGCTATTGCACGAACCGTTTGGATTTGATAATAAAGTCTTGTACTTTTAAGAAAAGGAGCTCGTTATCATTATCTGGTGCATTTTCTTTTCCAAATAATAAGTCATGAACATTGTGTGTTGGTAATAGATCAGATAGGTATCTGTTCCTGACATCTGCATACTTAGGGCATGTGTAGACAAAATGGAATGTACTTTCGAATCCACCACAAGAACACGACGGACTAGGCACGATGTTTTTACGGAAGAGATCCGAGTTGAGTGAGCTGCATTCCATGCGAAGTCTGCCCTGAAGTATCTGTCCTATTCTAGATCCAGCATTAAAATATTTGGGTGGCGCCCTTAGATCCCTATTTAGTCTGTATTTGAAGGAGGAAACTGTGCTGGCTTCTTTGACATTATCTGGAAGGTCGTTCCACGCTCTGATGGTAGATGGAAGAAAAGAGTTGAAGAAAAGGTTTGTATGTGCATGAATAGACCGGATATCATTTGCGTTTCTGAGACTGTAAGTTGTACGTTCTTGTACAAGAGGCGGTAAGAGATTACTTAAGTAATCTGGGACCAGGCTATTAACAGTTTTATAAAAAATAACTAATTTGTGTTTCTGTCGTCTGTCGTGAAGTGATTCCCACCCTAGGTCTGCTAGCATTTTTTCAATGCTGCAGAGTTTTGTTGCACCTGATACGATTCTGGCGGCTTCATTATGAATGGATTCTAACTGCCTTTTGCAGTCGTTTGAACAATTGTCCCATACAGAGTCGCTATATTCTAATAAGGGCCGAACGTATGCTGTGTATAACTTTTCAAGAGCTAGCCTACTAATTTTAAATTTAAGCGCTCGTATAATATTTAATCTCTTCCAAGCAGTATCAGTAATATTATTTATATGCTCTGACCAAGTACATGAGCTAGAAAAAGTAATACCTAGTTGTTTGTGGGTAGAGGCTTCTTTTAGTGTAATACTATTCATTTCAAGTGGCTGATGAAGTTGAGGTTGCAGCTTTCTAGTTATAAGAAGGGAGGTTGTCTTTGCAGGATTAAAGTCAACTAACTTATCTCAATATTTTGAGCCATGCTCCTCAATAATGTTGTACACTACATTGTTTTAGGAGATGACGGTTATAAGCCAAGTGGCTTAATGTTCGATCCTTATGCCAGATCTTATTTATATGCTGTAAATGTATACTAGCTTGAAATAAAATATTGTTTAAACCAGATGTCTAACTTGAGATAAATAGCATTTTCCATATACTTTATTATGTGTGTAACCTGTGAGAAATAGCATTTTCCGTATATTTTATGACATGTTTAACATGAGAGAAATATTTTTTCCGTATAGTTTATTATATGTGTAACATGAGAGAAATAGGATTTTCTTCATACTTTATGACATGTGTAACCTGAGAGAAATAGCATTTTCCGTATACTTTATATCATGTTTAACCTGAGGAAAACAGCATTTTCTGTATAGTTTATTATCTGTTTAACATGAGAAAAATAGTATTTTCTGTACACTTTATTATATGTGTAATCCAAGAGACATAGTATTTCCTATATACTTTAATATATGTGTAACCTGAAATAAATAGCATTTTCCGTATACTTTATTACATGTGTAACATGAAAGAAATAGCCTTTTCCGTATACTTCATTATTTGTGTAACCTGAGAGAAATAACATGTTCTGTATGCATTATTATTTGTGTAACCTGAGAGAAATAACATTTTGTGTATACTTTATCACGAAAAAGTATATTACCCCTTGACCCAACAAGTCTTTTATACTGTAGACTTTTTATGATCTATTCAAACATTATATGCGATGGGAAGATTGTTCAAGGTGTGGAACATACTTTTATTTTAAAAATCAAAGGGTGGAACATACTTTTATTTTAAAAATACTGAAGCACCCTCATTTTCCAGTTTTTGACTGGAAGTAAAGGTGCATTTATTTTTTGTTTGAATAATGCACAATCACAGAAAAAAGAAAAATGTATATATTTAAAATTAAATCTATTCTGTAAGTTTATATGGCAAATTGAGGAAACCAGATAACGGATCACTATATTTTTAGTTTCTTGAATATATGAGGTTAAGAATACGTTGATTTTAGGGTATATATATAAACCATTAGTTATCTCCCTATTTTGTAATGTTTGAACTGCCAAAATGATGGTATTACATAATTCATAATTAACTGAATTATGTAATATAGTTGATCGAGTGGACCAAAAACTCGCTCATATCACAACTTTTAAAATTCGACCTCATAAGCTTGTACCTTTAGAGAGAATCTCAGCCCTGTCGTAAATGTCCTATAGAATGTTGTGTTGTCGTTTTTTCTCAGTTTGCTCTTAAATACACCGTTGTAATTCCTATTGTTTCCCATGGCAATTTTAGCATAGAATTACAATGGTCATAGTCAAAGCCAAATCCTTGTTGAGCCGACCATGGAAAAAAATGGATAACAGTATATGAGTATGTATTATTCTCCTAATATTCAAAACGCTTTTGTTTAGCAGTGATAAAGAGTCATTTATTCACACTGAACAAGATAAATTGCCACTTAAATTTAGTAATCAGCAGTGGCAACGGGACTTTTTTCAGACTTGTTAAACTGAACACAGAATACTGCTGAATGAAATGACAAGCAGGTTGTGCATCAACTTTCATCTAGAAAGCCATACAATAAGCCCGTCATCACAGTGAAAGGATAAAAACTGCAAGTTATGATAAAGTCACATTATTGGGAAGCAACTCTATAGGGAAGAAACTCTGTCAAGAGCTTTGCACCTTTATGATGAAGTAAACAATAAGATTGTTAAAGGCAGTGCAGCTTTTGGCAGGATACATGCAAATTTCTGGGACTGAAATGGAATCAGGCTGAATATGAAACTGAAACTGTCTATAAAGCTGCAGTACCGCCAACACTCTTATACGCATGCAAGATCTCATCATGATAAATTACTTAAACACTGAAAAACTCATCCGCTTCCATACAAGCTGCTTGAAGAACCCTCTAAAGAGCAGGTGGTGAGACATGGCATACACACTCTTCGGAAGCTGACACAGCAAAGATGGGGTGGCCATGTCATCAGATTTTCCAACGGATGCTTACGAAAACATCCTTCTACGGAGAACTTAAGATGCGATACCGGTCCCAGTCCAGTCAGCATTCTACGTAAATCTATATCGGGCCGTCATCGGCCCGTCAGGGTAGCTGACGGGCCGATGACGGTCCGATGTAGATTTACGTAGAATGCTAGCTGGGAGGGTGGCCCAGAGAAACTACAAGAATACCTAAGAGCTTCCTTCAAGGATTTCAACATACCACCAGAGTTCTGGGAAAAGACTGGACATGACCGAGCAAAGTGGCACTACCTCATCAGAAAAGGAGCAGCTGATTACGAAGCAAAGAGAATCTGCGAAGCTGAGAGAAAACGTCAATAGTGTAAAGCAAGTGTCGGTACACAACCATCCAAAGAATTTTCGTCGGAGCTTCTTGCACAATATGCAGTCCAGAGCTAAGACTGGTTTAATCAGTCATCAAAGAACACATGCAAAGCTATAGCACTGTATTCACCAGATTTAAAGATCAATTTGCTCATAGTCAGAGATGCGAGATACAATGAACCATGTCTATACTACCAAAACATAAATAACATTGAGTATATTCAAAAGAAGCATGTCCCGATCAGTATATTCAATAGACGCATGCCCCGATGTGCATTTTAACCCATTTGTGCCTAGTGTCCCATAAATGGGACATTGGCAAACAGTGTAGACCCAGATCAGACGCCGCAGAACGTATATTCGGAACGTCTGATCAGGATCTACACTGTTTGCATTAATTAAAGCATTCCTATAAAATATGGCAACAATAAAAACTGACCAAATACACCTTAAACTTTAAATGGACTGGTCCAAAGTGCTCAGGTAGAAGAGTCCACTCGGCATAAATGGGTTAATTAATCATTACATGCGAAAATCGCCTGTAATGTCTGAAAACGTATATTCGGACATACTAGTATGCGCTCAGTGACGATTCAGACCAGCATGTGCATTCGTGCAATCTGGTCAGAAACTTCACTGGGCACATTTAGGATAGTCAAGGATGTAAAGTGTCTTTATGAGGCCAACGAAGACTCAAATCAGTCTTTGAGTCTTCGTTGGGCTCACAAGATAGAAGGTACGTTTTCACAGGTTGCATCTCATATTGTTTAAAATGAGCAGTGCATGTATGTAATGCTGGTTTGATATAGGTGGGCGCAATAAACATGTTTTGATTTGATACGGCTCAGTTGTTATGGTGAACGGATATGCTTGGTAGATTTTCTTCCATTTCCGACAAGGGAGACAACTTTTCGTGATGTTCTGTTTGCTTTCATGCACACCAATCGTCTTCTGAAAAGGAGTTTATTCTAAAAGAAAGGATTTGCTCCCCCTGGGATCCTGGGAGCAAATTCTTTTCTTTTAGAGTAGACACTTTTTCAGAAGGGAGCAAATTAATTTTTACAAAATTGCTCCCTTTAAAGTGTATCTATTCTAGCAGAGCCATGTAAAAATGTGTCTTTAGGATATAAATGCTGCACAGTCTGGCAAACTGTAGCATCCAATAATTAAGTAAGCGGACAGCGAAAGCCCTGATCATACCGCGTGCTTGCGCAGCCTGACCTGGGCCTTGGTTGTCCTTATAGGCTCCTGAGGCACATTTTCACATACTGACGCATAAATTTAGCATGCTAAAGGTCAGGTGTAAAGCGGTTAAAAGCTGTGTGTGTATATTAAGTTAAGCGCATTCAATTCCATTAGTATGGGAAAGCTGTGGGCAATCGATTTGTTGTTACCCGTTACTGCGGCTGTGAAAAGAACAGAAACCAACATTCATGAGTTCTATTTGTTCATTGATTAATAACTTCAAATAAGTCACATATTTTGGGTTTATATCTTCGATCAGTTTAATCTTTGCAACTGTCTGTGCAAATTCAGCAAACAACAATTGATGCTATTTGTCTTACTTTGCACAGAAAATAGGCTGACACCTCGTGCATATTGTCTCATAGGAGACAATTTCGAGTAATTATCAAAGCTTCTTTTCTAGAAAAAAAAAAACTGATCAAAAATATTTCAAAATTTCGTCTGCTGCAATGTTTATCCAGCTTTCTAAGCTTTTAAATTTTAAATGACCAGTAAGATCAAAAGTAAACTGGAATTGTTTGTATTGTTCATTACTTTTATAAGCCTTACCGTCCATGTGTTTGTAGAGGGCATTATAATTACTTTGTACCCTTAGCACACTCTAGTGCCAAAATAAGCAACGCAGAGTTACAGTATGATTTTCGAACGATATGCTTGAAATATCAAGCCTTGTTTAAGGTGCGCCGAGGGAAATTAAAGACCTCTGGATCTTTTCTTTTTGTACATGTATGAGCTAAAGCCTCCCTTTTGGTTTATTTAATGGCTAGTGCCCTCCAGTCCTTAACAGACAGTCACAGAAAATATGTTGAAGAAAATACTGGTCTGTGAGCCTGAAAATAATAATATTATTAAGCAGTGTTCTGTGGTAAAGCACTGGTACGTAGTATGCCGCATTATAAGTGAGCAGCGCCAAGCCTATCTCGCGCATGCGCACAATTTAAATGCCCAGATTTTGCAGAATGCAGCCAATTTACGAAACAAAATATCTAATTAATAAGGGTATTTCGCTTGAACAAACATTGCATCAAGTATGACAATGTTTACCGTAATCAAACTGCTAGAAGCAGTTTGATGACGGTCTACACTGTCTACAATATATTCCGGACACTTTGTCAGACAGTCAAATGGAATTGTTCAGTATTTAGGAAGACGAGACGTTAGTTGCCTGAGTATTAAAGGTATTTGCGGTATTTAACCCATTAAAGACTGAATTAACTCTCCCACACTACATATTGGAAGAGTCCATTTTCTGTTTTAGGTATGCCAGGCTATATGGTAGAAATATTCCTAAAGAAACATGGTTGAACTTTTTGCAAACAGTGGAGACCCTGATCAGACACCACGTTCTGTGGCGTCTGATCTGGATCTGCATTGTTTGCCAGTTCCCTAGGGGTTTCCAGTCGTCAATGGGTTAATCTTGAATATCAGAACACAATTCTCATGCCAATACTGGAAATACTCTCGCTAACTATTCGAACACTGTCATTCCTTCGAGTACTTGAACATCGAAAAATTCCATTTCATTACCTGGTTATTAGACTGGCTCCAGTCCTTAAACTAACAAATGCCTTTTCAGCATTGGCCAGCACTGAATACTAGTCTTATTACCATCACGAAAACACATGTATATAATTTTGACCCCCTTAAACCCCACTTTTATATAGTAAAAATGGGGTTTAAAAATTGGTCTGACCTAGGCAATTTCTATAGTACAGTGATTGGAATTTTTGTCTAAGAAAATATTTTTACTTTTCTTTGCTGAATTTCAATAATTGGCATTTTACAACAATATCGTGAAAATTTCATAAAATTTGAACAAGCTGCCTCCAAGTTACCCACCCTACAGATTTCTGCCTAATTGCATTTATTTTTACTACGGGGGAAAAGTGAAAATATTTGATTTCTTTTTAAACCAATGACTAGAATAAAACTTTTTGTTCATAGGTAGTTATAACAAATGGCTTTGCATTGTATCATGACAAAAGTTTGCAAATTTACTGCTTCTGTCTAAAGCTCCAAGCACCAAGCGAAAATCGACTCTGAAATATGTCGAAAGCACAGTAACGTTTTATTACAGTACAAAATAATGTTTCAGACTGGAGCAAGTCTATCTAATGTTATCTAATGGTATATCTAGATATGTGTCTGCACTGTTTGTTCAGATATTTCTGTCTTAGTAATATAATGCTATTAAATGGATGTTTTCAAATTCGCCCTGTAACAGGTACGAGGGCAGTCGCACTCGTCTGAGAATTGCTGTATTGACCCGAGGCGAAGCCTCGGACCACTACAGCCATCCGAAGGCCAATACGACTGGCCGAGGACCTGTAACAGGACCAATGTGAAAACATCCATTTCATGACATTTTTATAAATCAACTTTGCGCAGGGTGTAAAGTCTCATCGACTGGTTTATACCGCAAAATATTGGCCCAGTTAATACCGTAAAATATTGGTCCTCCAGAACCCCTCTGTTTCTATCCCCTAAATCCTTGGTACTTTCAGTATTAGCCCTCGTATAAAGCCCGGGCCAAAACCGTATAGAAATCATGCCAACCATCACGAAAACATACCTATAAAATTTTGACCCCCTTAAACCCCATTTTTATATAGTAAAACTGGGATTTACAGGGGTATACATTATTTTTCTTATGTCTGCTCAAATAATAGATTGGGGGTATTCGTTAGAACCGCCTCGGCGAGGCGGTTCTAACGAGTACCCACAATCTACGTTATGAGCAGAAATATGAAAACGATATCAGATTTTTTTATCTGTAAACTTTCAGTTTTTGGTGATAAAATTTTCAAAATATTTGAATAAGCGCGTTTTCGTTATGATTGCATTGGTATGATGCATGCATTTGACACATATTAGAACAATAATTACTTAATTGATTAATAAATAGGAAAACGGAGCGACATATCATAGCACTGAAATTACTATTACCTGAAAAGGAAATGGTGATGTTACATGTAAATATGATAATAAGACCATTATGCCAGTGCAACCTATGGAGGTCCAGATCAGCCTGTTTTGATTCGGATCTTCTGCTTTTATCGACGCATTCTGCAATATTCAGACTGCGCAAATATCATGCTGGTCTAGAACTGCATTCTCCACATGCGACATAAGGACCCTTTTCTTGCATTACGTATCGCACTGAGCAAAATAAAACTGATCCGCGCCATGGTAGAAAAGTCTTCGGCTTCGGGGCATAAACGAACAACGAACGCCCAGATCAGCCTGTGTATCCCCGCAGTTTAAGGGCCTTTCTTGTCCTTTTGTAGAATCATTAGATACGGTAGAAATAATCAATGTATAGAACAAAAAAAACGTATCCGATTTTGTGACTTCACAGGCTGGTCTGTATCTTTACTGTTCGCCTTTGCCCGAAACCCCCTTTTCTCATGGCATGGCCAAAGGAACCTGGATACACTTGGTAGATTTAACGCTCATCACGAAAACACGCCTATATAATTTTGACCTCCTTAAATCCACTTTTATATTGAAAAACTGGGGTGTACAGGGGTATACATTATTTTTCTTATTTTGCTAAAAAAGCCCATAAATTGTGGATACACGTTAGAACCGCCTCGCCGAGGCGGTTCTAACGAGTACCCACAATCTATGCTTTGAGCAGGAATATAAAAATATATCAGAATTTTTTATCTGAAAATTTTCCTTTTTGGTTGTAAAATTTTATATTTTTGAATAGGCGTGTTTTCGTAATGATTTTGTGACCTATTGGTTGCGTTCTTGTACACCAATCCCCTTCTGAAAAGGGTTTACTTAAAAAAGGAAATAATTTGCTCCCAGTGACAAATTCTTTCCTTATTTGAGTGGACCCCTTTTCAGAAGGAAAGCATAAACGATTCTAGCAGAATAGCCTCCCCTGAAATAGTATCCATCCCCCTTAAATCTATAATTACCTAGGTCTAGATGGTCAGCGCCCTCTGCCGGTTTCTTGCCAAAGTAGTCTTTGTCGGCGATGTAAGCCAAGATAACCATAGCTGGCAGCATCAACATGGTCACTATGGCCTCCCATAAATCCACATAATCCGGGGAGACAACTATTAGGATTATTATTAACCAAATATAGGCTAATACTGAAAATACTGCAGTCACTGCGAAAACTTTGATGTGTTTAAGTTTTCTCACTTCGCCAAGTGGTATAGCCATTATACAGATTCCGGTAATGCACATCAAATTGAAAGCAGCAGACCCGACAATAGTTGATGGTCCTAAATCACCCGAGAAGAAATCGTTTTTTAACACTTCAATTATTGAAAGCATTATTTCCGGTGCGCTGGATCCTAGCGCCATAAGAGTCAAGTTAGCAACGGTACCATTCCACAACTGAATCTCTACCTCCGAGAAGCCATCTTCAGATTCGGGATCTGCTATTTTGACTTTCTGTGTCCTTGAAGTTATGGTTTCAATGCCCGCCATAAATATGTCGGCAATAATCGAAACAGCCATGAAACTCCATAATAGTCCTATTCCATATACTGCAGCCCGACCGCCTTGTGACCACGTGTATTCACTGACCAGTGGTAAAAGCAGCCCCCGGTCGGAGCAAAGGTAATTCTCTAAATCGCACGACATATTCTGTTAGTAATCTCTTGTACCAGAAGCCCAACCCCTGCATGCAAGAAAATAACATTTTAGTGGTAATGTAATAATAATAATAATAATAATAATAATGATAAACATAGACGCAAACTCTAAGTAAACAGACTTTAAGCATAATGTACGAGCAAACGATAATCGGTAAGTTTTTTCTTATCTTTTATTTTTTCAGAAAAAAAAAGACTATGGGGATTTCCTCACTTGAGAAACTTTCGAATATGCTTTACAAACACACAACTTTGTGACTTTGTGTTTGCTTTTCTCTCCATCAAGTCCCTTCTGAAAAGGGGTCTACTCTAAAAGGAAAGAATATGCTCTCCTTTGGAGACAAAACATTACGAAAACACGCCTATTCAAATATACTGAAAATTTTACCACCAAAAACTGAAAATTTTCAGATAAAAATTCTGGTATTTTTTCATATTTCTGATCGAAACATAGATTGTGGGTACCCGTTAGAACCGCCTCGGCGAGGCGGTTCTAGCCGAGGCGGTTCTAACGGGTACCCACAATCTATGTTTTTGAGCAGAAATAAGAAAAATAATGTATACCCCTGTAAACCCCAGTTTTGCTGTATAAAAGTGGGGTTTAAGGGGGTCAAAGTTATATAGGCATGTTTTAGTAATAACCAATTTCTAAAGAGTGTATCCGTTCCTTTTACCCGTTGGTAGACTGAATAGACTCCCTCACACTATATATTGGAAGAGTCCTGCTTCAATTTGAGGTATTTTAAGGCTATGAGATTTAGCTATTCCTAAAGAAAAATGATTCAACTATTTGCAAACATTGGAGACCCAGATCAGACGACGCGTTCTGCGGCGCCTGATCTGGGTCTGTGCTGTTTGCCAACTTCTCTTTTAGGGGTCTCCAGATTACAATGGTTTAACACATTTATTCAAAGCATTTGGCCTTTAAACTCTTGTCATGCTGAATAAATTAAGATGACACGTCCGCTTCTTATTGTCAGCCAATCAGATTGTTTGATCTAGGTTTTTGATACAAATTAACAAACTAAATGGCAAAAGTACAGATCCGGAACAGTCAACTGATCTGGATCTACACTGTTTGCAAAGACAGGACATAACGGGGTTCAACAGGACTAGGGTTAAGTCTTTGATGCGGCTGATCAATAAATATTGCATTTCCTGTTTAGGAATTATTCCAAATCAAACCTCATTGAATTTGATTTCTTTATTATGAAATTGTCACACCGAAATACTTACCGTATTTACCCTGTCTATTAGGACCTACAAACCCACAATAGATCTAGATCAGACATTACGAAAACACGCCTATTCAAATATACTGAAAATTTTACCACCAAAAAATGAAAATTTTCAGATAAAAAAATCCTATATTTTTCATATTTCCACTCAAAATAAAGATTGTGGGTACTCGTTAGAACCGCCTCAACGAGGCGATTCTAACGAGTACCCACAATCTATGTTTTGAGCAGAAATAAGAAAAATAATGCATACCCCTGTAAACCCCAGTTTTACTATATAAAAGTGGGGTTTAAGGGGATCAAAATTATATAGGTATGTTTTCGTGATGAAGTCACAGAATGCTGCGCCTGATTAGCTTACACTGTTTGTCGCTCATCCAGTAGTTTTATGCTTATCAAAAATTAGTAAAAAAGGCTTTGTTTTTTAAATTTAAGAATAGCAAATGTTTTACAAGGAGACAACTATTGTGACTTTTGTTTACTTTCATGCACACCGATCCCCTACTGGAAAGGGATTTAATTTTAAAGGAAATAATTTGCGACCCTTGGGAGCAACTTTTTTCCCTTTTAGAGTAGACACTGTTTTTAGAAGGGATGCGTAGTTATTTTGATAGTCACCTCCCCTGAAAGTGAATATAATCTCACCATTGCGAAAACAAGCCTATTCAAATATACTGAAATTTTAGCACCAAAAACTGAAAATTTTCAGATAAAAATTCTGATATTTTTCATATTTCTGCTCATAACATACATTGTAGGTACTCATTAGAACTGCCTCAGAAAGGCGGTTCTAACGAGTACCCACAATCTATGTTTTTTTGCGCAGAAATAAGAAAACTAATGTATACCTCTGTAAATTCTGATATCTTTCATATTTCTGCTCAAAACATAGATTGTAGGTACCCGTTAGAACTGCCTCAGCGAGGCGGTTCTAACGAGTACCCACAATCTATGTTTTTGCGCAGAAATAAGAAAAATAATGTATACCCCTGTAAACCCCAGTTTTACTATATAAAAGCGGGGTTTGTGGGGATCAACATTATCCATGTTTTCGTGATGCCTAAAAGTGTATCAATTCCTCTAAAGCTAAGAGTTAAGGTGTCCGAATATTTAGGATATTTACGGCAGCATGCATTAATTAACCAGTTTCATTACTGTTTTAATTATTGATCAGCTACCATTGTAAAACGATAATACGCCATGTGACTAAAATGGCTCTTATGTAACATTAGCCTGAAAATCCGCGCGATCTAATCGGGGTTTTCTGTGTTCGTCTTTATAGCCTACAGTACCCAACTGATTCTGTAAGCGGACAACGAAGACCCTGAATAAACTGTGCGAATGCGCTGGTTAGTTCGAACGTTCGTTGTCTGGGAGGGACATAATGACACGTTTTTCGTGTTGACGGTTTTATTACCAGCGGATACGCAACACTGAGACACTGTCGCATCAACGTCGATGCAACATCATCACTGTCGCATCAACGTCGATGCAACGTCATGTGACGTTTCATCAACGTTGATGGGGCATTGTATAGACGTCATGTGCCCGCTGGGTTATGTTTAAACCGTCGTCAAACAGCCCATTACCCAAGTAGAATGTTTGTTTATCCTTCCCTATATATAAGCTGCAGTGCGACAAAATGTACCTGACATCTGTGCCCAACGAAGACTCAACTCAGCCTGCGCATCCACGCAGTCTGATCAGCGTCTTCGTTGTCCGCATGAAGAAACTTTGCATCCTTGGCTTTACAAAATGCGCACAGTGAAGATTCTGATCAGACTGCGCAAATGCCCAGGCTGATCTGAATCTTCGCTGGGCGTACTTGTCCGAAGGTACATTTTCTGACGTTGTGGCTCATATTTTCTCTTATCTTATTTTATAATATCAAAACATAAATTGCATCAAACAAAAAGCGACCTCTGACAGCAAAGGTTTTGAGAAGATTGCGTATCCAAACATACTGGACAGGGTATTTCATTCGCTGTCCGGTTTGTTTATTACATAGCAACAACGAATGCGCTGAACAGACTGCGTAGATGCACAACCATGAGCTCGGTTTTCGATGTTCGCACGTTTTATTCACTATTATATATGTGGACCATTTATATTAATATTAATTTTGTATGGTCGTCCGGGCGTCTACGCGTGAATGAAAAGTATTAGTATTCATTGTGAAAATTATTTCCCACCGTTTACCACTCTCATGGCGTATTCCGCAGACCAAAAATTGATATTTTTCTTCTTATCTTTATTAGTAAATATGTTTTGACATTTCATGCAAATTGTCTTCTAAAGAGACAATTTGGATGAAATGTCAAAGCCTATTTTCAGGGTAAAATAGGACATTGTTTTTAAATGTCGACTGATTAAAATGTTTTACCCAGCATGCTAAACGTTAATAAATATACAGGTAAAATATTTACATATTCCTTGGTGACAACAGGAAGGGTGGATCTGTAAATGCAAGCTATGGAGATCAGGTGATATTTACATACTACGTGCAGGAGCCTCGTAAACTGCACTCCACCCCTACCACCCACCTATTACGTATTCCGCCTTATATATGCAATTTAAATTTTAGAAAACTGCAGCCTGAATAAGACGAAAAATTGTGATATATTTGCCCATTTTTTCGCAGAAAATAAGACGACATTCCATACAAATTGTCGCCAAAGAAACAATTTGAATGAAATTTCTTCTTTTCAGTGAATAATAAAAACATAGAATAAATGTTGTCTGCTTTTATTGATAAGCAGCAGGTTAAAATTCAAGATTTCAACTTCAAAACAGTCTCTAATGTGCTTGCGCTAAGTTAAAGTCTATCTCTTTTCAGTGATCAGTTAATACACATACACGTCTCCTACATGTAATATACATATACTTTTGAGCTCTTAAACACAAGCATATAAGGAATAGTTACATTTATTTAGAGATTGGCCAAATCCCTCAATTCACAACTTTGTAAAATATAAAGAGGGAATCGGGAGTTAGAAGTTGAGCCGGGGTACAGCATTGTCTACAAGATTGCATAAGTGCGCCCGGCGAAGACTCAGATCAGTCTTCGCTGTCCGCTTGAAGGCGTTGTGTCCTGCCAAGACTTTGGTCAGACTGTGCGGATGAGCAGATTGATCTGAGTTTTCGCTGGGTGAACATGGAATCTTGTACGAAATGCTACGCTCTGGCTCATTTTATAGTACATTGTCTTTAGAGACCTATACAATTTTAAAATGGAAACTCTAAAGGCCCAGTTTTTGGATGATTACACCGTCCTAAAACAAAGAGTTCTACATTGTAAGTGGGCCTAATTTGAACACCTGAGAACTAATGAGTCCTTTGTATTCAAGCAATTATGAAAATATCAACAAAATGTCAACAAGCTATAAGTAAACAATATCGCGGCAGGCCCATATAGATCCTATCATGGCATCAGATAGGATCTGAAGGTTTAACGTTTTCAGCAAAAGGATATAAGGGAAATTATGATCACACATGTGCGGACAGAGACGGCCCAGATCAAACTGTGCATTTGCATAGTCTGACCAGGGCATTCGTAGCTCGCATATAGAATCAATGGACACTGCAGAATATATCAAAGAGAAGGCTTTTGGTTGATTGTGTTGGCGTCAAACGGCACATCAACCCCTGTGGGTCTTTTTGTGTCGTCTCCCCGAGAAAGGGAGAAGAGAGACAGAAGAGAAAGTAAAAGAGATGATAGAGTAGGACAGGGGAGAAAGAGGAACATGAATGAAAGTGAAGAAACAGAAGAAATAAAAACATTTCCCCTCTACCCTTACCTGCTGCAAGGATAGCAGGCCTTGTCCAGCTGTAAGCCTCAGTGAAACGCCCCGATGACGTAAGTTACACGACGTCTTTGCCTCACTTAACTATCCCGAATACAGAAGGCGCTCTCTTATGACTGACACATGCTTACCCGGGCCTTTGTTAAGCATAAGGATAGTTTTTTGTGGTGTACGGCATATGACTGGTTGGTCTGAACGGCCGACAAAGGAGCCATACATTTGCCGAAGATCGACGGACCTTCCTATCAAGTACATGTACACCGGCATCCTTTGCACTACAAATTTACCAGGCTATTTTTTAATGTAGGACACTTCACCTGGCCGAAAATTGAAGAAATTTATTTTACCAGTCTTTGAAATTTGCTGGATGATTGACAATGTAGACCCTAATCATACGCTGGGTTCTGATCTGGGTCTATAATATTTGCTCAGGCCTAGCTGTCAGGATATTTAGGTAAATAGAGTAGCAATTGTGCTTTAAACTCCGAATTCACTGCCCAATACACCCATTATGAACTCTTAAATATCACTCTGAGATATAAGATAAGTGATACACTTTCAGGGGAGATAACGCTTTCAAAATAGTTTTGCCTCCCTTCTGAAAAGGGGTCTACTCTGAAAGGAAAGAATTTGCTCCCATAGGGAGCAAATTCTTTCCTTTTAGAGTAGATCCCTTTCAGAAGCGATCTTGTGTGCAGGAAAGGAAACAGGAAGTCACACAAGTTATCTGCCTTGTAAAAAAAAACGGAGGAAAATCCACAAAGTGAATCTAGCACTCTTAATCGTTCAGTATGCTGGCACTTCATAGTATATTGTACTCCCGGGAGTCAATGCATTGCGACAAACGCTTTTCTTTCAACTTTTCTGCACGTCAACCATTGTTTTGTTTCTATTAAATGGGTTATTTTTTTATTCTGTATTTTTTTTTCTTTTTTGCACTTTTTGGACAATGCAAACCCCAAAGTGCAAGCCGACCGTCCTATTTGCAAAGCAGTTTTACAATATATATATTGTATATATATATATATATATATATATATATATATATATATATATATATATATATATATATATATATATATATATATATATATATATATATATATATATATATATATACTCTCTATTGCTTCTTCTTCTTCCCATACAGTACAGGACCCACTCTGGAGCATTATCGTGCATGTTACGCATGCTGATCACGGCATTCCCAATTCTCGTGTGCCGTAAGACCGTCTTTCACTTGGAATGCACCTAATGTTTTCATTATCATACCGTCACTACAAAGAACTGAATAGTAAACATATATTTGATCTGATATACCAATAAGCGCTATTTACAAATGCAGCAGACATTTTTATTTTTTATTTTGTTCTCCGTTTTCATAGAAAACAAGTCTTGACAGCTCGTGTGAATCAACACATGAAAGGTCGACTTATTTTCTATGAAAACAAAAACAACAAATAGAATGTCGTTTGCTACAAA
Organism: Anodontia alba; assembly: GCA_964016985.1. Classification (NCBI taxonomy): domain Eukaryota; kingdom Metazoa; phylum Mollusca; class Bivalvia; order Lucinida; family Lucinidae; genus Anodontia; species Anodontia alba. Next base: position 21,704,930 of record OZ024822.1, on the reverse strand, counting down.
TTCTGCTCGGCGCTTTAAGAGTTAACTTTGTTCGTTCAAATGTATTGAAATATTTATATATTTATATACATATCAATAATTGGTTGAACCAGTTTATTTGAAAAACGATTATTTGGTCGCGGTTTAAATTACATCGTAATTGTTATTGGGTGTTAAAAACTATGTTCAGAGCGTAGAGGTTAAATCTGTCCGAGTTTCTATGTACTGGTTTGCTCTGTATTTCCAAAGGAGCCACTCTGCCCGCAGTTTAAATTACGCCGTGTTAACCCTTAAAGCGCCAAGCAAAATTTGTAGCAGACGACATTCTAATATTTTTTTTTTCAGAGAATCGTCTGCAAAGATTCACATGAAATTTCAAGACTTGTTTTCTCTGAAAAATAGAAAAAAAAGTCGTCTGCTGCAGCTGTGATTGGCGCTCTAAGGGTTAAAAATTTTGTTCAGAGCGTTGAGGTTAATCCATTTTAGTCTGGACACTCAAACTAATAGGCAAACATTGCAGACTCAGGTTAGACGCAGCAACATGTGGTGTCTGATCAGGTTCTGCACTGTTTGCAAGTAGTTCAGGCAATTTTTCTCTTGGAATTCCCAGACATCACATCTGACATACCTAAAATTTAAATTTGACTCTTCCAATGTATAGTGTGGGGGAAATGATTCAGTCTGACATGGACTAAACCGAATCTGTCCTAGTTCCTATGTATACATGTACACCCTCCACATACTTTCCGATTAGTTTGGTGACTGCAGCAGCAGTTTTTAAGTGTTTGTCTGGAGGCAAGAAACCGTACTTCAATAATAATAATAAAAAAAACTTGATATTATTAACCCTTGTCCTGCTGTATAAATTAAGATGCCACACCCACTTCTAATTTCCAGCCGATCAGATTACTTGATCCAGGTTGTTAATACAAATTCACATACTTAATGGCAAACAGTGCAGATCCAGATCAGTTGGCTTCTTCAGAAGCCAACTGATCTGGATCTACACTGTTTGCAAATGCAGGGTATATCCGGGCTCAGCAGGACAAGGGTTAAATGCTCTGATCCGAACTCATGTATTATGTGCTAAATAAAATACCTCTTTGGGCGTGAGGAATGGTTGCATGCATTAGCTTCCAAAATCCCTTATGAACTGACTTAATCAAATAAAAACTGATAATTTCTCTTTTGCTCTGTTCTCTCTCTCTCTCTCTCTCTCTCTCTCTCTCTCTCTCTCTCTCTCTCTCTCTCTCTCTCTCTCTCTCTCTCTCTCTCTCTCTCTCTCTCTCTCTAAGTCCCCTCCTCTCCTCCATCCGACTTAATACATACACGGTAGAATTCGAGGATTGCCTTTTGTTTGTTAAAATGAGCGAACGGTAGGGATTATAAAAGTGTGGAAATGCTTTCCGGAGAAACTAAGTGAGTTTCTGTTATATTTTATCCTCTGTTTTATGTATTTTAAGTTTTCTTCTACACCTTTGAACGGATTTCAACATTTGACATATACATTACCTGGCGAGCTACAGTCGTTCAATACCCTCACCCAAGGGCCCAAGGGAAGGATTAACATCACGAAAACATGCCTATATAATTTTAACCCTCTTAAACCTCACTTTTATATACATTATTTTTCCTATTTCTGCTTAAAACATAGATTCAGAGAACTCTTTAAAACCGCCTCGCCGAGGCGGTTCTAGCGAGTACCCGCAATCTATTTTGAGCAGAAATATGAACAATATCAGAATTTGTATCCGAAAACTTCAGGTTTTTGTGGTGAAATTTTCAATGTATTTGAATAGGCGTGTTTTCGTAATGAAGCGCTTACAGCCGTCAAAACTGCGAAGGCGAAGCCAGTAACGCATAACTATCGGATGTCCTCTCATCGGTTATACGTTGGCATGCCATTAACACCACGTCGACGTTAAGCGAGAAAGTCTTGGCTCACTCAACAAACACCCGTTTCCCCTTCTACAGTTGCGAACCGTCATGTTTTCCGATTAATCCAGGTCGTCAACGAGTGTACAGACGTGTTGGCGTGCGTTACCATTGCAGCTGCGCACTAGAGCGTGATCGGTTTGGAGGTGGTGGGTTGATGGTGTGAGCAAGCATATCGTATGGATATAGAACACCTTTGATATTCATCAACGTTTGACGGCCCAGTGTTACGTAGACGTCATTTTAAGGTCGGTTGTCCCATTTGTATGCCAGCACAACACATTCCAGCAGGATAATGCCCGGACGCATGTAGCACGACTCAGCATGGTCCATATTCATCAAAACAACATCAACGTTATACTGGCCTCTATACAGTCCTGGGCCCAGTTGTTCAAAGCATCGTTAGCTTAACGAGCTCATTAGTGGTCAAAATGTTAACTGTTCTAGTAAGTACAATATCTGATTTACAGGTATTTTTGCTAAAAATGTGAGTATGCAAAAGTTACTCTTTTTTTTTTTCAGCAAAAATATGAGCGTATATGTCATATTTAATGATCAAAGTTCCAACGATAAGTTAAGTAACGACATCGTTAGTTTTGAACAACTGGCCCCTGATTTCTCTTATAGAGCACCTATGTGACATCCTGGATGGCCGTATTCTGGAAACGTCCACAGCCACCAGCTACACTTCAAACCATATGTCTCGCGCTCGAACAGGAACTGAATGCTATTCCACACGACACACGCCCACATTGATTGTCTAGTTCAGTCTATGACCAGACGCATACGTGCAGAACTTGATGCAAACGGAGGCCATACCCGCTATTAACGGCTAGATGTTTTTAGTTTTTGAAATGATCACGGGCTCTGGACGGCTACACTATCATTAAGTGAAATTTAACATCCTTAAAGTGGTTACATGTGGGAAAGATTACACAATTTTATTATTTCGGTGTTCCGCTAAGTGGATTTCATCGATTTTAATATGGGCGCATGTTTCTTTTTCGGTTCAGTATAACTGGATCATTGTCAGAGTTACATAATTATATACATATAGTGGTATCACAACAACGAAAGCACAGGCCAGTTTAGAAAACGCCTTTGTCGCATCACGTCAATGCACCTACATGTATGTAAAATGTATTAAATGTACTTCTCAGCCACAGATCTAGTTAAGCAAATGTTTTGACCCAAAAAATGATATTTTTCTCATTTGTTCACACACACACACACACACACACACACACACACACACACACACACACACACACACACACACACACACACACACACACACACATTATAGGTACTCATCAGAGGCGCTTCTAATGACTACCCACAACATATGTTTTGTGAACATATGAACACGCACAACAAACATGTCTTGTAAAAGAATAAGAAAATATTTATCCTAATAACTTATTATCAAGTACTGTGTCAGCCGTGGCATTTTCAGCATGTAATATGGGAAATGAGAAAGGTTAGAAGTTTGGGTGATTAAGCAAATTAAGAGTTTTGCGGTAAAAGTGGTTGCTTGAAGTAATGAACACATTGAAAAGCTCGTTAAAAACTGCAAATATTCTGAAAATCTGCATATTAACGTAGACCCCTGCATACCCTGGATTTGCTATATATTATGGGGAATGGGAGTACACAATTTATAAACTTATTAACATAATAGGAAAGTGCTTATATTTTATCATTTTTTCTATAACAAGTGCCTTATTCAGACTGTGCAGATGCATAGACTGTTCTCGAACTTTTGCAGTTCGCATATTAGTTCGTTTGATGCGACCCGCATCAAACGAACTGACTTGCGAACTGCAGAAGTTCGAACCTAATCAAACGAAGTGATTTGCGAGCTGCAAAAGTTCAAACCGTATCATGCGAACTGAATTACGAACTGTAAAAGTTCGAACCGCATCATGCGGACTGCAAAAGTTCGAACCACATCAAACGAACTGATTTGCGAACTGTAAAAGTTCGAACCGCATCATGCGAACTGCAAAAGTTCGAACCAAATCTAACGAACCGATTTGCGAACTGTAAAAGTTCGAACCGCATCATGCGAACTGCAAAAGTTCGAACCACATCAAACGAGCTGATTTGCGAACTGTAAAAGATCGAACCGCATCATGCGAACTGCAAAAGTTCGAACCACATCAAACGAAGTGATTTGCGAGCTGCAAAAGTTAAAACCGTATCATGCGAACTGATTTACGAACTGTAAAAGTTCGAACCGCATCATGCGGACTGCAAAAGTTCGAACCACATCAAACGAACTGATTTGCGAATTGTAAAAGTTCGAACCGCATCATGCGAACTGCAAAAGTTCGAACCAAATCTAACGAACTGATTTGCGAACTGTAAAAGTTCGAACCGCATCATGCGAACTGCAAAAGTTCGAACCACATCAAACGAGCTGATTTGCGAAATGTAAAAGATCGAACCGCATCATGCGAACTGCAAAAGTTCGAACCACATCAAACGAACTGATTTACGAACTGTAAAAGTTCGAACCGCATCAAACGAACTGATTTGCGAACTGTAAAAGTTCGAATCGCATCATGCGAACTGATTTACGAACTGTAAAAGTTCGAATCGCACCATACGAACTGCTAAAGTTCGAACCACATCAAACGAATTGATTTGCGAACTGTAAAAGTTCGAACCGCATCATGCGAACTGCAAAAGTTCGAACCACATCAAACGAGCTGATTTGCGAACTGTAAAAGTTCGAACCGCATCATGCGAACTGCAAAAGTTCGAACCACATCAAACGAACTCATTTACGAACTGTAAAAGATCGAACCGCATCATGCGAACTGCAAAAGTTCGAACCACATCAAACGAACTGATTTGCGAACTGTAAAAGTTCGAACCGCATCATGCGAACTGCAAAAGTTCGAACCACATCAAACGAGCTTACATGTGAACTGCAAAAGTTTTGGATGAGCTATATACGATGATTACGGTATCCCCCAGCCACCCCACCCCACCCCAACCCCCTCTCGAGTTTCAAACTAAAGATACGAGTATTTGAATATGTCCATTTTACTTCATGTTGATACCTTTAAAAACAGTAAAATGGATGACAAAGAGTAGACCCAGATCAGACGCCTTTGAACGCGGCATCTGATCTGGGTCTACATTGTTTGCGCAGGTCCGTCTCTGTGACTACTTGGGATAAATGGCTAAATACGATACCAGTTCCTTAGTCACTGGGTCAAGATAAATACATATGGAAAAGAACGCATGTAGCCTCGGACCCATTACGAAAACACGCCTATTCAAATATATAGAAAATTTTTCTTCCAAAACTTTAAAATTTTCAGATTAAAAACTGTGATATTTTTCATATTTCTGCTCAAAACGTAGATTGTGGGTACTCGTTAGAACCGCCTCGGCGAGGCGGTTCTAACGAGTACCCACAATCTATGTTTTTGAGCAGAAATAAGAAAAATAATGTATACCCCTGTAAACCCCAGTTTTACTATATAAAAGTGGGGTTTAAGGGGGTCAAAATTATATAGGCATGTTTTCGTGATGGGACGGTTATGACACCCTGGCCACTTCTGCTGATTGGATGAGGAATGGGTTTCGTTAAAATACACACTTTACAGAAAGTTCTTAATCAGTGGGATACCCCTTTAAATTACCACAATACACTAGCTAGTTTTTGCCTATAATGATTACAGTTGTAAATCCTTAAGAACTCTACGGATAAATTATTAAATAAAATAATAACAAATCAATAATTACGCGCATCAAAGCAAAACTGTCCGACAGCATGTCTGAGAAACAAAACGTAAAAATTGAAATACAAGCAATTTACTTAATATATTTATTATACCTAATTACCTACCTGTCAGATTCTAAATTCCATATTTAGTTAAAAGTTCATACAGAAGGAACGAAGTGTATTTGAACGATTCGGTTCATGGATCCCTGTTTGGCTGTTGCTAAAAACACGCTACTGCGTCACCGGTGTTTACTATACAGGTAAAAATCGAACGACTTGCGACTAGTTCAGGGGAAGCAAGCGGACTGATACAAATAATTGGTTTATTTTGTGTCCGACAGTCTGATCAAAATCGTCGTCATTCGCTCGCACAGAAAGAATAACACAGCGAAGGTCTTGACGCCGCGAGAGTGCTGGATGTTGCTGGAAAAAGGGAAATGCAGACTAGCCACCCCGCGCAACCAGATTTGTATCGGACTGTCTCACTTCTACCCTAGGTATTCTAACAGCCATGTCTGAGCATACAATGTAGACCCAGATCAGACGCCGCAGAATGCGGCGTCTGATCACGGTCTACAATGTTTGTCACTCGTCAGTTAACACCGCAAGATATAGTAAATGGGTTTGTTAAACTTATAGAACAAGTGATGATGATTATTATGATGATGTTTCAGTGTTCTACGTCCATTTTAACATTATTTAAGTCATATCAAGACGATTGAAGGGCAGTAATAAAAGATTCTGTGTAATGAAGCGTCGTACAGGCATAAGCTGATTTCCGGCTCCAGCAGAATTCGAACCCGGGACCCGATCCCATTACGAAAACATGCCTATTCAAATATACTGAAAATTTTACCACCAAAAAATGAAAATTTTCAGATAAAAACTTCTGATATTCTTCACATTTCTGCTCAAAACATAGATTGTTGGTACGCGTTAGAACCGCCTCGGCGAGGCGGTTCTAACGCGTACCCACAATCCATGTTTTAAGCAGAAATAAGGAAAAATAATGTATACCCTGTAAACCCATGTTTTACTATATAAAAGTGGGTTTTAGGGGGGTCAAAATTATATAGGTATGTTTTCGTGATGCGGTCGGAAGAACGAACTACTCGGCCACCCGACCCTTCGTTTTACAAGCAAAGCAAATGTGGCAATGGATTAAGATGTTCGAATAGTTAGGGATCATACAATATTCTATGGAGTACACCAAGATCAAATTTTGAAGGAGCAGGCTGATATAATATGAGCCGGGGCACAGCATTTCCTACAAAATTACCTGTGTGCAAGACTCAGATCAGCCTGCGCATCCACGAAGTCTGATCAGTCTTCGCAGGGCAGTCTCATAACCCAGGGCACTCTCCGGGTTACGAATGCGCAGGCTGATCGGAGACTTTGCTGGACGTACATGCCACTGCAGGATACGCTGTGCCCCGGCTCAATTATATGCTTTTAACCAATACATGTAAATCTTAAAGCATTGATGGCCACGATCAGACTACGCAGGTGATCTAGATCTCTACTGTTTCTAAATACTTTAAGCCAAAGCTTTAAAAGAACAAATTGTGAACATGCAAACTGATCTTGGTACCTGCACTTGTATATATGACAAGCCCCTCTCAGCCCTGAAAGGTTCAGTTTTATATGATCCCATCCTGCAGACAGATGTATAACACAAGAAAATGGTCCCTGTACTGTAAGGAGGCGGCTACCGTATTTACCGTATGTATTCGGACTGACTGGTCCGAGCTAACACTGTAGACCCAGATAAGATGCCGCAAAATGCGGCGTCTTATCAGGATCTACACTGTTTGCCACACATCCAGCATTTTTTAGACACAACACCGGGTAATAAATTGTAGTTGTTCAAATTTTAGACCAAGTATGGTAAGTAGGTGTCCGAATACTTAGGGTAAAAACGGTACTGTAGAACATATCGACGGACTGCGCGGATGAGTAGACTGATAATTAGCTGATATTAGCACCCTTTATATGCGCTTCGCATTAATAATTGATCCCTCTAAACAGACATCGACCGTATGACATATGCGGTTAGTTTTGACTCAGATCAGTTAGTGTCTCCGGGCAGTCTAATCAGGGTCTACGCTAGTCACTAACATAATGAATGAGCCATAAATATTCAATTAGCAAATAAGGTTGACTCTCGTTACCTCAACCTCGCTTATCTCGAATAACCGCTTATCTCGAAGTGAAAATCTGGTCCCTGCCTAAACACGAAAATCTAACAACAGGTAAAAGAATATTGTGGAAAAGAGAAATTGCTTTCTCCTCTTTTCCACAATATTTTCAATATATCTCTAACTTCAAGAGTCCACATTACATATATATTTATTAAATGTGGTTGTTTGAATTATTTTTTCCTTAATTCTGCTAATCTGATATGTCGAGGTACGGATATCTCGGAAGTATTTCAGAGAGTCCCTTGGAATTCGAGATAATGAGAGTCGATTGTAGTGTAGATCCTGATCAGACTATGCGATAACGTAGGCTGACCTTGGTCTACACTGGTCGCATGTCATTTGTTTCAGTTCTAGTTGAACGACACACCAATCCATGTCGGTCATTTTGCGTTGTCTCCCAGAGATATGGAGAGAAAGAATAGGAATAAGAGAACTAGTGAAGGGCGATAGGGAAAAAGCGAATGACGCTGGGGAAAGAGAAGGAACCTAACATGACCCTTCCACCCCCCACCCATACCCATCCCATGCTGCAAATACACAAGGTCTTTATCGCAATGCGACCACCAGAACGCATACTTGGAGAGCTCAATTAACCATAATCACTCTCCGAGCCAGTTCAGCGGACGACAAACTTACAATTGTTTTTCTTATGCTTTCCAGAAAATTGTCTCCTAAGGAGACGCTTTTGCATGAAGTGTCAAATCTTATTTTCTGAGAAAATAAGAAAATAAGAAAACTACATATGTCTCATGTTCGTCTGCTGAAAATTTTACTCACCATACTAAGCGTTAATTGATCGGCGATTCGCGCGCCTCTTAATATAGCTTTGGATTTTTACATATGGTAGACTATTCGAATAGCACACTAAGGACTTTTAATATTTTGCTGGGATCGTCGGTAAACTCTTTTTTACCTGTTGCATTGAAAATTTATTAAACTTTAGTATACCCTTGTCCTATATCTCTATGTAAACAGGAACAAAATTTGCGCCGGTACTTAGACGTTTATGTCTAAATATTTTGTCTTGTGACACTTGCGACACGTCGAACAGCTGCCTCATACTTTGGTGTGAATTAAGTCTCATCTATATAATCACGGACTTCTGTACCAGTATCAAGTATTAGCCTCCACAAAAAGTTTCGTCAATAAATGTTAAAGCTGAATAGAGATTGACAGCAAAAAAGATAATGACTAGTGACTGGACCATGAAATATGTCACACTGACCCATACTTATGAGACCAACCGTTGAACAGTCCGTGCAAAATAGCATTGGATCAGTCCATGACTTTTCATGAAGTGCCTCCGGAACAATGACAAACTCTAATATTGTGGGAGTAGACGAAAATGCGACCGAACCATTCGCCAAGGGAAACAGCGATAGTAAAGTCGCTTTACTGATTCTGAGATATACTTGACTCGTGGTTCAAACAGCTACAGACATTTAACCCTTGTCATGTTGAATAAATTAAGATGCCATGCCCACTTCTAATTTTCAGCCAATCAGATTACTTAATCTGGAGTGTTGTTTTAAAATTACATACTTTATGGCAAACAGTGCAGACCCAGATCAGTTCTTCAGAAGCCAGCTGATCTGGACCATTACTGTTTGCGAAGGCAGGGTATATCGGGTATCAAAGTTACTCTTAATTAGAGAACCTATAACTTGAATCAGCTACTTTGTCTCCCATTACCATACATACGGACTACTTTACCTGTATTTTCAGTTTTTGAAGGGTTATTGTTTTATCATTTTATTATGTCATATATAAGTCAGAAGAAGAGAAAAAGTACCTTCTGACATGTACGCCCAACGAAACTCATTACGAAAACACGCCTATTCAAATATACTGAAAATTTTACCACAAAAAAATGAAAATTTTCAGATAAAAAAATCTGATATTTTTCATATTTCTGCTCAAAACAGATTATGGGTACTCGTTAGAACCGCCTCGGCGAGGCGGTTCTAACGAGTACCCACAATCTATTTTTTGAGCAGAAATAAGAAAAATAATTTATACCCCTGTAAACCCCAGTTTTACTATATAAAAGTGGGGTTTAATGGGGTCAACATTATATAGGCATGTTTTCGTGATGTCAATTCAGCCTGCGCATCCGTGCAGTCTGATCAGCCTTCTTTGTCCGCATGAAGGAACTCTGCATCAATGGCAAAGTCTTTGATACTGCAAAACTTGCAGTACCTGCAGAAAGTAACAAACTTCCCAGTCGAAAACTATGAGAAATGATAACTATCGAAGATTTGGGATATACTACAGTACATTAGTAGACTGAATGAACTCTATATATTGGAAAAGTCCAATTTCAAGTTTAGGTAGGTCAGGCTATGAGATTTAGATATTCCTGGAGAAAAATGGCTAAACCATTTGCAAACAGTGAAGACCCTGATCAGACGCCGCGTTCTGCGGCGTCTGATCTGGGTCTGCACTATTTGCCAATTACCCTTTTAGGGATCTCCCGACTACAATGGGTTAGGGGCTGTCGTATGACAGCGTAGCTCACCTCTAAAATTTCAAAATCTGTCACTGACTGGGGTTAGGATGGTACAGCATAAAACTGCAGACAAGTATCTAACACCATGGCCAGTATAAACTAGTGTTTGCATAGGTTTAGGAAATATAGTTTTTTTTTGAAAACTTAATAAACTGACCAGCTGCCATAGGATGCACCTGGTCCAAGTCTACACTGCCACTCAGACAGCAGTGCTTTCTGCATAGGCAATCTGAGTTTAGTCAGCCCTGCAGTTTAAAGGTTTTGACTTTATATAGTCATAGCAGCAAGTGTAATGTTGGTTCCTGTCTATCTCTTTGCAAACATAATGGTAACGGGTTAACGGTGCCCAAATGCAAAGGGCTAAATGTACCCTACAAAGCATTACAGTGAATGCTCAGACCAGTCTATACTTTCATACATGGTTAATTATGGTATTCACCATTAGCATCTACTACACTTGACCTAACAAAACAGAACCAGGCCTGATTGGATGAATAAACATACTAATCTGGACCTGTGTCAAAACTGACTTTTGTCACCAGATAGACCATAGTGAGCTCAATCCATTTATGCCGAGTGGACTCTCCTACCTAAATTCTTTGGACTGGTCCATTTTCAATAGGGGTGTTGTCTAGTTAGTTTTTATCGGAAGCATGTTTTCTAGAAATTCCTATGTTTAATGCAAACAATGTACACCCTGATCAGACGCCGCATTCTGCGGCGTCTGATCTGGGTCTACATTGTTTGCTAATGTTCCTTTTATGGGACGCTAAGTATTAATGGGTTAAGTCGGATTGCCATAAAGACCCGTATTACCATAATTTCCATAAATATTCAGACACTGTAACTCCCTGCCATACTTGTCTTAAAATTTGAACAACTCCCATTTTGCTACAATTAGGAGTGTCTAAAAACAGTTAAACTGCTAGATCTAGATGAGTGGCAAACATTATAGACACAGATCAAATGCCACAGTGTGATATCTGATCGGTGTATACACTGTTTCCTTAGATTGCCACAAAGACATATATTACCATAATTTCCATAAATATTCAGACATCATAACTCCCTGCCATATTTGTCTTAAAATTTGAACAACTCCCATTTTGCTACACTCGGGTGTGTCTAAAAACAGTTAAACTGCTAGATCTAGATGTGTGGCAAACATTATAGACACAGATCAAATGCCACAGTGTGATGTCTGATCTGGGTATACATTGTTTGCTCAGGCCTGTCTGTTTCAGATATTTAGGATAAAAACGGTACCCAACTTTCATCAAAGGCTATATGTCATGAAACAGCATCTGCCAGACTTAACCTATTTATGCGGAGTGGATTCTTTTTTTTTTTTTTATTTGGGTTTTACGGCCCTTTCAAGAATATTTCACTTATATCGAGCCGATCGTTCATCAAAGGTGGACGAAAACCGGAGAACCCGGAGAAAAACCACCTGACCATCCGTAAGCAGATCTTGGCTTTCCCACATATGACCCGAGCGAGGCTCGAACCACAGCGGTGAGAAACCTAATGGATTAAGAGTCAACTCTCTTATCCACTAGGCTACGGGGGCCCGCCGGTGGATTCTTCTACTTTAACTCTTTGGATAGGCTCATTTCCTATATAAGGAGTGTCTGGTTAGTTTTTATTATTGTCATGTCTTGTAGGAATATCTGAACTTAATAGAAACAGTGTAGACCCAGATCAGATGCCGCATTTTGCAGCGTCTGATCTGGGTCTATACTGTTTGTCAGTGTCCCTTTTATGGGACGCGAGGCTCATATGGGTTGTTTGCTAATTTAAGGGGAATGGAGGCAAGTCTGTCAAAATTGTTGTTTTTTTTTTTCTGTTTTCTGATAAGGGGTCTACTCAAAAAGGACAGGAGTTATATTATTTCCTTCAGAAGCAGTTTGATGTAAAAGGAAGCAAACAAGCTGTCTTCCTTGTAAAAATTTACCAATTTACAGTCCCCTTAAACACTTACCATGCTATGGGCCAATTCAGCAGACGACAAACTGATGATATTTTTCTTACTTTTCCTACAAAATAGGATCTGGCATCTCATGCAAATTGTCTATTTGCATGAAATGTCATATCCTTTTTTCAAGGAAAAGTTATGCATCGGCTTGATGCCAGCCTGGCTCCTAGAAGCAACTTTATCACGTCTGTCCGTAGCCAAAAAAGGAGTCGCAATGTGAATCATACTTGCTTGAGTTTGTGTTGAGGTTTTACGGCCCAGTCAATCCAATGGGATCATGTCAAGCGCAGTCAGTTTACCTAACCACACGTTTACTGGGCAGGCTTAGTCCTCTGAGCGGTTAACCAGTATTGTGCACATTCTTTCACCAGAAACTGACAACTGCCCCCAATGTGAATCAATCAAGGTACCTTGTAACAGATGCAATGAGTGGAGACTCAGATCAGCATGTGTATCAGCTCAATCTGATAAGTCTGCTGGACTAATTGTGTACAGACAATAATCCATGGCATCTTCTCATCGATTAGTCACAGATATGTAGGCTGATCTGAATCTTTGCTACTTCTAGTCATAAGCAATATTATCTTATGCTGCAAATATTTTAAATGAGTACATCACAGAAACACGCCTATATAGTTTTGACCCCTTCAGCTCCACTTTTATACAGTAAAACTGGGGTTTACTGTGATATACATTAGTTTTCTTATTTCTGCTCAAAAACATAGATTGTGGGTCCTCGTTAGAAACGCCTCGCCTAGGCAGTTCTAAAGAGTACCCACAATCTATGTCTTTGCGCAGAAATATGAAAAATATCAGATTTTTTTTTTTTTATCTAAAAAAATTTTTAGTTTTTGGTGGTAAAATTTTCAGTATATTTGAATAGGCATGTTTTTATAATGAGTACACATATTTTTTTTTCGTGCAGACCAAAAAACACTTTTTGTCGCTAAGCAGGGGCAGTAAATGTTGAAAATTGACCAAAAATGCCAAGTAATAATCCCAAGCAAGAATATTGTCAATATCATTTGATATATGAAGTTTAGTCCAAATCGATTATTTCATCTCATGATATTGAACGAAAGCCATTTTTGTTGCTAAGCAGCAGTAGTAAAATTGACCAAAATGCCAAGATATAATCTCAATCAAAGTATTAGCCATATCATTTGAATTATGAAATTCTTTTCATTTTTTTTTTTTTTTTTTTTTTTTTTTTGCCAGTAACCAAGGGAATTAACTCTGTTGAAAATAGAAGAAAATACTAAGTAACAATCTGAAGTATGATATTCTCAATATCATTTAATATGAAGTTTCAGCTAAATCCAGATTTGTTCTCATGACATTGTGTGGAAACCAATTTTTGCCAGCAAGCAAGGGCAGTTATTTTGTCAAAAGTTAACAGATTTTGCCAATTAATAATTTCAAACCACTCACTCCCTATATAAATGTGTATGTGAAAACTGAATAAAATCCATCTATAAGAGCTCTCACAGGACAGCGTAGCTTGCCTAAATCACGCTTTGCCTCTATAAATTTTTCTCACTTTGCCTCTAAATATAATTTTTCTAAGTCCAGGATGTAGAACTTAAGGTTTTTTGTCTTTTTAATCCTCGCATACCAGGAACTTACAAAAAACTTACAATTTAGACATTTGTTTTTTTTGTTTTTTGAGCCTTGGAAACAGTTCTTGCCCGGACTGATTCTGAGCATGTCCCGGGCGTCCGGGCAGTGGATTTGTCAGCCCCTAACTAACATGAATGCCAGACAAGTTTCGAGTCAAATGGCCTATCAGTTCAAAAGAAGAAGTTCAATATAGAGTTTCAAGATGGCAGCCATCTTGGATTTCCAATCAGAATGATTTTAGCTACTTTTGATCTACAAGCCACCTTAATACTTCCAATGGTTTCCAGTCAGCTGACCTTTGGGCTCAGGACAGATTATTCAACATGGCTGCTAGGTCACCCTGATACTTCCTATCAAGTTTCGAGTCAATTGGCTTTACTGTTCAGAAAAAGTCACTGGGGCCATCTTGGAGTTCTGATCGGAACGATTTTAGCTATTTTTGATCTACAAGTCTCCCTGATACTTCCTGCCAAGTTTCAAGTCATCTGGCCTTTTGGTTCAGGAGAAGCAAAAAATAGATTTTCAAAATGGCCGCCATGCAGGCCATCTTGGATTTCTGTCCGACTGATCAGAATTGTTAAAGCTATTTTTGATCTACAGGTCATCCTGATGCTCCCTACCAAGTTTCAAGTCAATTGGCCTTTTGGTTCATGAGAAGAAGCGAAAAATATATTTCCAAAATCTTGGGTTTCAGATCAGAAAGATTTTAGCTCTTTTTGATCTACAAGTCACCCTGATGCTTCCTACCAAGTTTTGACTCAATTGGTTCAGGGGTGTAGGAGTAAGCTTTTAAAGCAAATTGTTGATGATAGACAACGCATGCAGGACAACGACATTGGCCGATCACAATAGCTCACCTTGATTTTTGTCAAATTTTGTGCTCAGGTGAGCTAATAATGGGAAATAACAACAGTCAAATCATAATAATTTATGGCTTCAGATAAGGCACTTCTTTCAATCAAAACGCATTGATATTTTTCTCATTTCTCCAAAAAAACATGTTGTGTTACTCATTGGAAGTGTCATGCCCAGACACTTCTGATGAGTACAGTGACCCCTCGTTACAACGGCAGCTTTTGTTCCCAAATATGTTGCCATTATAAGAATCTATAATGGACAGAATGATACGTTAGAAAGACCTTGTTTTGTTCTTATTTCTTCATAGAACATATGTTTTGGATATTTGTTAGAATTGCCTCACTGAGGCAATTCTAACAAATATCCAAAACATATGTTTCTTTAAAGTATTAAATAAATATTCTTGCACAATTTCTGACTAACTGTTACCTCTTAAGCGAAGGTTTCGTGATAGTCAAATTGTCATTACAACGAATTTTGTTAATGTATCGAGTGTCAGTATAAAGAGGGTTGTCTGTACCTGCAACATGTTTTCGTGCAGAAATAAGAAAAACATAGTCACCTGATACCCTCTTTTATCTAGACCTATGAATAATTTTAGAAGCTTGATGGAATTTTTATGCCACAAAGAGGACAAAGGTCTAAAGGGGATAGTAAAAATAAAAATCACACTGTTAAAGAATTATATCTTCCTATATTACAAAAGAATGTTCAAGATAAAACAACAAAATGTTTTACGATTCTTTAAAACTTCTTGACAAAATGTGATGATATTTCATAACTAAAATATACAAAACAAATCAGGTACCCTGTTTACCCTAAGTATTCAGACAGACAGGCCTGGCTCAGCAAACAGTGTACACCAAGATCAGATGCTGCAGAATGTGGCGTCTGATCACTGTCAACACAGTCTACCACTTACCAAGCAATTCTTAGACACATCCATAGGCACTCAAATGAAGTTTAAATTTTAAGGCGCGTATGACATGGAATTCTTATCAGAATATTGAGGGTACACATGGTATGATAATGAAAGACAGCTCTTAATAAGAGGGTCATCTGAATAAACATTTTTTCTTGTCTCCATAACCCTTAAGCGATGCAATATAAGACATTTACCTGTATTGTAAATGAGACTAACAAATATCCAGGGCCCAGTTGTTCAAAGCGTTGTTAGTTTAATGAGCTCGTTAAGGATCATTTCGTTAACTGTTTTAGCAGATTCAATGTATAATATTCTGTTATTTTTTGCTGAAAAAATGTGAGTAGCTTTTGCACAGCAAAAGCTACTCACATTTTTACAGCAAAAATATTTCAGCATATTTGCGTATCATACAATGTAAATTTTAACGAATCGTTAACGACATCGTTAGCTTTGAACAACTGGGCCCTGATAAGCCTGTTCAGGACCAATGAATACTTCAGAATGTATTTACCAACAGATGCAGAGACAGATTCGGACATTTTCTGTTCAACAAATGCCATAAGGGTCCTCTTTCAACTCAAACATCATGTTGTATTATCATTAGAATTACCTGAGTGAGGTAGTACTGTTGAGGCAATTCCATCTTTGTACTTTTAGGAAACTTAAGAAGGTGATCCTTATTGCTTTGACAATAAAACCTCTTATAAAGAGCTATACAAGATGACATTCAAAATGTTGAAAACAAATCTGTGCATTGGGAAAAATTCATATATCAGCAATGACCCAGAGTACTTTACACGTGTAATCAATGCAATCTGCTCAGACCTGCTTTGCTCACCACAACACACTTTCAATAAATGGATAAAATAGCAGAGCTCCAGCTCTCCAAATGGCTTATCTTAGTGCCCAGTATTTACAAATAGCAATTCTCCGTCTCCAAATTAGACAGCAGTTTTAAAACCAAATTCTTAAATTTACCAGAGATATTTCTGCCTTATTTGACCTAGACACTGGGACACCAACTTGTTACCATACTTGTCCTAAAATCTGAACAAGCCTATTAACTATCTGTTATTGTATCTTTAAAGTGTGGGCTGAGTGGCAACAGTGTTGCCCATCAAATGATGCATTCTGCAGTGTAAGACCTGCAACTACACTTTGCTCAGACCTGTCTAGCCCAATACTTAGAGTTAATATAGTAACTCATCATACCGTATTTACCATATGTATTCAGACAGACAGGCCTGAGCAAACAGTTTAGACCCAGATGAGACGCCGCAGAACGCGGCGTCTCATCTGGGTCTACACTGTTTGCCACTCATCCAGCAATTTTTAGACACAACATCGGGTAGTGAATTGTACTGGTTCAAATTTTAGAACATATATGGTAAGGAGTTGAGGTGTCCGAATACTTAGGATAAATACGGTATCTGTCCTAAATTTGAATACATTCATTTGACTTTTTGTTGCATCAATAAAGTACATGTATAATAGAATAACTGTGCAGACCAAGATCAAATTGTTCCTTTGAAGCCTGATAAAGTTCTAACTTTATGAAAATATGTAGCAAAATCACATAAGAAACACCTTTCAGAGACAATTCTAATATCACAGCCAGTTTTTCATGGGCAAATAAAACTGAAGCTACCCTTTTTATCAATAGTGTTGGAATGCTAGTTCTCCATGGTCATCTCGACTGTTTCCAGTATAAATACACTTGAGCCAGATAGTGTATGTATGTAAATAATAGACCAAGCCCAGCTGCACAGTCTAACCAGGGTCTTTGCTGAATCATCAGGACTCACTGGCCTCTTGTGCTAGGGTCCCTAGGCTCAACCCATGCTCGGTGCGTGAAATTACAGTGGACTCTCGTTATCTCGAATTCCAAGGGACTAACTGAAACATTTCGAGATATCCATACCTCGACATATCAAGAGTTGAGAGAGTGAGGAAAACAATAAATTGAACAACCACATTTAAAAAATGAATATGTAATTTGACTCCTGAAGTTAGAAACATATATATAAAATAATGTGGAAAAGAGGAGAAATTGCTCCTTAGGAGCAATTTCTCCTCTTTTCCACATTATTTTGTTACCTGTTTTCATAGTTTCATGTTAAAACAGGGACCAGATTTTCACTTCGAGATAAGCCGTAATTCGAAATAAGCGAGTACGAGATAACGAGATTCGACTGTATCTGGTGCTCAACATACTGTATTAGCAGGATTATGCTAATATAGTGTACCGTCCTTAGAATCGGGACATTAACTGGAGGGCCCTTGTGCAGGGAGACCCAATGCAAAAAAAAAGAATAATCCAATGGAACCAAGTGCAGCCAAGGTAAAGGAAAGAGAAAAATTACGGCATTTTTTTTTCTTGTTTTTCCCAGAAAAAAGGGTTTGGTATTTCAAATAAAATGTCTCCTCAAAAGGTAATTTGCACGAAATGTCAACCCAACTGCTTGGAAAAATAAGAAAAATATTTCCAAATGTCATCTACTAAAAAGTTACTCCATATGCTAAGTCTGGACCTGCTAGAATTGATGAGTGAAGAGCAAATGATTGGCAAGCCTGCACAAATGTGTAATAGCCTGGATATTTGTAATTTTCAAGTGGGTATACATGTATGTTGTTCCCCACAGAAAGCTTCCAGATACATTTCTACCTAACACTAACAAATGAGCTGTCATATAAAAAATGCACTCTTACTGAGGCACTTCAAATGAGTACCCACATGCTTTTGTTGAATAAGAAAAATATTTTCCTGATATTATGACCCCTCTTGTCCAGAGCATTCGCACAGTCTGATAAATTTCTGCTGAAAGCAGGAATATTCTATAACATCATGAAAACATGCCTGTATAATTCTGTCCCCATTAAACCCCACTTTTATATAGTAAAACTGGGGTTTACAGAGGTATACATTATTTTTCTTATTTCTGCTCAAAAACATAGATTGTGGGTACTCGATAGAACTGCCTCCCAGAGGCAGTTCTAATGAGTAGCAACAATCTATGTTTTGAACAGAAGTTTGAAAAATATCAGTTTTTTATCTGAAAATTTTCAGTTTTTGGAGGTGAAATTTTCTATATATTTGTATAGGCATGTTTTTGTAATGAAGTATCCAATGATTCTGTATATGGACAACATATGGCCAGGTCAGACTAGTTGAACTGGGCCTCTGCTGTTAAGAGTAATTATGCCTCAATAACACATTTTCACATGGAATGGCCCAAGTGATAGCTATGGCGACCATAGCCCAAGATAAGGGATATCCGCATAGTATTTTTCTTATTTCTACATCAAAACATATGTTGTGGGTACTCATTAGAAGTGCCTCTGCAAGGCACTTCTAATGAGTACCCACAACATACGTGTTTGTGCTGAATTAAGAAAAATATCAGTACTTTTAGGATGAAAAAAGTGCCTTATCTGGAGCTATGTGGCAACCTGTTAAAATGATTTGAGTAGCAATGTCAGAAACTTATCTTCTGACATGTGCCCAAGGAAGACCCAAATCAACCAGAACATCCACACGGTATGATCAGTCTTCAATTTCCACATGAGAAAACTTTGCATACTTGGCTATTCAAAATTCACTCACTGAACCTTCTGATCAGACTGTGCAAATGTGCGGGTTGATCTGAATCTTTGTGGGGCTCGCGTGTCCTAAGGTACGTTTTCTGACTTTGGGGCTCATTTTGTTTTGTCCCACAAACTTCACCACAATCAGAGTAGCTTTATAGTGTCTTTTGTCTGTTTCACATTCTCAATACACTTGCAATTTGTGGCTGTTTTGAAGTCATAATACACCTGTATTTAGATCAGGAGTTTCTCTATACTGGTTTGTATGGCTTGTATGCTGGGCTTCAGCTGTGATCCTTCATTCACTGTAACCGAGCAGGATATGACTGGCCGACTCACCCCACAGGCTCGTCCAAGAGCTGAAAGTTCAAATATCAAATATAGTTAGTTAACAGATTAAGCAATATTCACCCGAAATATTCAGACATTTGAACTCCTTAATGTACTGGGCCCAGTTGTTCAAAGCATTATTAGCTTAACTAGCTTGTTAGTGGTCAAAATGGACTGTTCTAGTAAGTACAATATCTAATTCACAAGTGCTTTTGCTGAGAAAATGTTAGTAGCATTTTGCAAAAGCTACTCACATTTTTTCAGCAAAAATATTAGCGTATATGCCATATTCAATGATCAAAGTTTTAATGATATGTTAACTATCAACATCGTTAGTTTGAACAACTGGGCCCTGGTCTTAGAATTTGACCAAATTCATTTTATTACTTTCTGACTGTCCAAATTCTGCTTGATGAGTGGCAAACAGTGTAAACCCTAATCAAAGCAGCAGCTGATCTGGGTTTACTCTGCTTAGGCCTGTCTGTCTGAGTACTTTGGGAACTATAGTTTTGTTTCCAGATGTAACCCTACCTCCAACATTCTAAGTTATATGCTGACCTCGAAAACAAGGTCAAAGTCACATGAATTCATTTGCCTCGGAGGCATGTCTCAATTATACATCCATGCAAGAGTTGACAAATATCTGCCACTCTGCTAAAGAGATATCATGTACACTGAAAACCATTTCGCCAATGCTGATGATGATGCGGCCGCAAAAGGGATCTGCTGCAAAAACTATGTGTCCCTCCCGACTTCCAGAAAGGGAGGGGACATAACATGTAGGATTAAATTGTCCTTTACAAGATCTGGTAGTGTCAGGGACAAGCATTCCAGATCGACTATTCATAGTGCTGCTGGGAAACAAAGTCCAGTGTTTCTACTATGCACAAACTTCAGCCATGTTATATCATGTCATACTTAAATGGAAGAAGAAGAAGAAGAAAAAGAAGATGATGATGATGATGAAGAAGAAGAAAACTAAAAGGAGAGAAAAAAAATTATTTTATATCAAAATGGTTTAAAATGAGAATTTTTTCTAGAAGCATGCATCATTTCCATTAACAGATTTCATGAATATGGTGGCTAAATTCCCTAACAGCAATCAGGCCTTGAAACCTATGAAAAAACTTCAAAGTTAATGTTTCCTAGACACTTACCTTGCTTTGACTTGACAAACACATATGGTACATTCTGAAAGAAAACCAATGAATATTTATTATATGAGTCTTTTGTTTGTGTTGAGGTTTTACGGCCCAGTCAACCCAATGGGGTCATGTTGAGCGCTGTCAGTTTACCTAACCATACGTATACTGGGCAGGCTTAGTCAGTCCTCTAAGCGGTTAACCATTATTGTGCACATTCTTTTGCCAGAAACTGACAAATGCCCTTCTTGAATCAGCGGAAGGGAGAGAATGACTGTAGAAAATATTTCATGATCAATCTCCACGAAAGAATGTTGCTGACCTCGGCGGGGCTTGAACCCGCGACCTCCTAGTCTCCAGTCGGACGACGCATCCAACTAAACCACCGAGGCCGGCTTATTATATGAGTCATAAAACAAAAGTGGTCTTACCGCCTACAAGTGTACAAACATGAAAACGATTATCTCACTTTAAAATGCTTTAAAAAGTAAAATGTTATCCTTATGGAAGAGCTGTAGTTGCCTTTCAAAAACCTTTGCCACTCAGCAAACAAACTGATATTTTTCTTGTTTTTGCCAGAAAATATGCTCCCACATTTCATGCAGATTGTCTCTTAAGGAGACAGTTTGCATGGAATGTCAAATCCTATTTCTCTAGGAAAATTATTTCAAAATGTTTTTGATTGAGTTGGGGTTTAACGACACGTCAACCCTTGTGGGTCATTTTGTGTCGTCTCCCAGAGAAAGGGAGAAAAGAGATAGAAGAGATAGTAGAAGAGATGAAAGAAAGGAATAGAGAATGAAGAGGAACAGGAATGAAAGTGAAGAAATAAAAACATTCACCCTCTACCCTTACCTGCTACAAGGATAGCAGGCCTTGCCCAACTGTAAGCCAATATCAGTTGGACGCCCCGATAACGCAAGATACACGACACCTTCGCACCACCCGACCACCCCTATTTCAAAATGTTGTCTGCTGAATCTTTTACCCAGCATGCTAAGTGTTAAGCATCTCAAGGCATAATTCAAATACATTTTATCTGTATATATACCTTTGTCCTGCTGAACCGGATATATCCTGCCTTTGCAAACAGTGTTGATCCAGATCAATTGGCTTCTGAAGAAGTCAACTGATCTGGATCTGCACTGTTTGCCATTTACTTCATGAAAGTATATCAACAATCTGGATCAAGGAATCTGATTGGCTGACAATTTTTATTCAGCATGACAATGGTTAAGCCACCTCACTACCTATCTGCAAGTAAAGACAGAGGAGGAATGAATGGATGGAATGATAGAAACCCCCTTGCATACCTTGTATAGTAATATTTGTTCCATTGTGATGGGGCAGAATTTTATTACCCACCGCCCACACTTCATTTTTGTTTGTGTTGAGGTTTTAAGGTCCAGTCAATCCAATAGGGTCATGTTGAGCAACCTCTAAGTGGTTAACCAGTACTTGTGCACATTCTTTCACCAGAAATTTACAACTGCCCTTCTTGAATCTGCGGAAGGGAGAGAATGACCGCAGAAAACATTTCCTGATCAATCTCCTTGAAAGAATGTTGCCAGATCTGGCGGGGATTGGACCTGTGACTTCCTGAATATCTTTCTTGCTATTCTTTCTCACTTTCTTGATTATTTCTACGCATTTTTAAAAAAGCCATGGGAGTATTGTGAATGCCTCCATCAGTTCATCCCTCTGTCCATCACATTATCTGTTATGATAAGGGTGTGCGAGAGCAACATTTTTTCTGCGTGTCTGTCCATTTGTTTGTCACACTATCTCCTAAACCACTGGGCCAAATTCAACCATACATGCTACAGCTTTTCCCCTCATGGTAAGGATAACATCATTTTTCTGTGTGTACTTCAGTTTGTCTATCTGTCCATCATGCTATCTCTTAAAACACTGGGCCGGAATTCAACTAAACTTGCTCCATCACTTCCCCTCACGGTAAGGCTGTACAAGAGCAACATGATTCTTCTGTTTGTCCCTCCTTCCGTGTGTTTGCCATCTGTCTGTGTCAGGCTATCTCCTCCTAAACGACTGGGCAGAATTCAACCAAACTCGCTACAACATGTTGCCTCAGGGTAAGAGTGTGCAAGAGTAACGTTATTTTTTTTGTCGGTCCATCCATCTGTCCATCACAATATCCCCTCCTAAACCATGAGGAAGAATTCAACCAAACTTACTACATCACTTCCCCTCAAGGCAAGGGTGTGCGAGAGCAAAGTCTTTCCATCTGTCCATCTGTCAGTCATGCTATTAGCAACATTAGCAACTAGCTGGGGGATTTGCAATGGCATGCCATTGACTGAGCATTCTACTTATTATATTTGAATGTGTAAGTGTTAGAATGTCAGAAAAAGATCAAGGGTTCCCACGTTCGAGTTCAGCAAGTTGTCTAAAAAGGACCAAGGGATATTTCTGTGATGGGCCCAACCTGCTTTGTGAGATAAGTATCAGTGAATCTGATTATCCCCAAGCTTTAGCCATGGGGATATTGTGAACGCCTCTGTCTGCCCATCCGTCATGCTATCTCTTCCTTAACCACTGGGCAGAATTTAACCAAACGGGTGTTTACTTTGATCTTGCGTGGGCATTAAGGATTCCTGGGCCCATCCATTTTTCCCAAGAACCTATCAATATTCCAATGGTTCATCAATATTCTGAAACCAGACAAGTGTCCTGTGTACAAAATGTCCCCACCATTTGCCCTTTGCCCATATGGCAACAAATATTTTCTAAGACTCACTTGTTACACATTTTAACACCTCGCTTTTCCCCAGGGCATGACTCAGGGGCAACTCTACCATAGAGTTGAAGGTTTAGTTAGGCCTGGATAAGTAGCATACCGAATTTCAACTTCCCAGTGTAAAAGACACTCCCATATCAACAGATAAGACGCTTTTTTCATCCGAAAAATGCTGACAGCTTTCTTATTTTTTGACGAAAACATATGTTGTGGGTACTCAAGGCGCTTCTAATGAGTACCCACAACATATGTTTTCATCGAGAAATAAGAAAAATATTATGTGGATACCCCCTCTTATCTGTAGCTATGTTAACTCCTAGTTATGACCTAAGTAGCCTACTAAATTTCAACTTCGAAGCTTAAAAGGTACCCAAGTTTGGGGCATAAAAATGCACAGAAATGAACAGGACATGGGCCCTGATTTTGAGCCAGAACTGGGCCAAGAAGCCCAAATTGATTTTGAGCCAGAACTATCACTGAGGACCTTAAGCAGGTTTGAAAAAACTGTGAAGGAGGATACACTTAAAAGATAGAATCTTATTCAGAGGGCGCAGTGGTACCAACATTCTATTTTTACACTGGATATACATGGCTCCAGGAAAGACACTTTTTCGAACTTAAAATGTCAAATATTTTTCTTTTAAATTTATCCATAGAAACGTATGTTGTGGGTACTCATTAGAAACACCTTGGTGAGGCACTTGTAATGAATACCCACATGTTTTTTATCCACAGAAACCTATGTTGTGAGTACTTATTAGAAGCACCTCACCCATAACAAGAGTTTTTGTGGAGAGTTAACCCTAGTCCTGCTGAATCTGGATATGCCCTGAAGAAGCCAACTGATCTGGATCTGCACTGTTTGTCATTATGTGAACTTGTATCAACAACCTGGACCAAGTAATCTGATCGGCTGACAATTAGAAGTGAGTGTGGCATCTTAATTTATTCAGCATGACAAGGGTTAAGAAAATTATTTTCCTTATACTCCCTCTTATCTGGAGCTACATGTATGTAGGCAAGGGCCTGTACATGATCAATAAATAGTTACCTTATCTTCACAGAGTAAGGGCAAATGAAGCAGTATTTCAAGAGGTTCTGCATCTGCAGCCATCACTATGAACTCAGAAATTCCACGATTCAACGTCTTTGTGGCTGAAATAGTATATACAGTCAATCAACTTTATACCGACGCTCCATACAATGACAAAGTTCATTATTATGACAATTTGAATGTCACGAAGGTCTGAACAGGTGACAGGCAATAAGAAATTATGCAAGAATACTGCATTAAAACTTCAAGCAACATACATGTATGCTTTGGATATTTGTTAGAATTGCCTCAGTTCTAACAAATATCTAAAACATATGTTCTATGAGGAAATAAGAATAAAACAAGGTCTTTCTTGCATACGTGTACCATTCTGTCCATTAAGAATTCTTTACAACAGCAAATTCATTTTAATGGTAATGTCTTTAGGGGCAAATGCTGTCGTTGTAACGAGGGTTCACTGAACATCCAACCATGAGAAACTTGATCACAAGGGCATATGCTACAGTTGAGTATCGCTAGAAAACCTCTATGACAATGCTATTAAGATACCCGATGTCCAGTATAATACTGTGTCATGATACCATCATGTACACTTCTAGGCCGTCCTTCTAGTTAAGACTTTTTTTAACAATAATATATAGAATTCTTTCTTATTTCTCTACAAAAACATATTTTTGGGTACTCATCAGAAGCGCTGTGAGGAGGCATTTCTAATAAGTACCCACAATGTATGTTTTGATGGAGAAATATGAAAAATATTTATCTTGATATCCCTCTTATCTAGAGCTTCTCTGGTTGGATTGAACGGCCTAGTCAACACTATTAAGGTCAGTTTACCCACTAGGTTTTCCTGGGCATGCTTGATCCTCTAAGTGGTTAACTAGTACTTGTGTGTGCACATTCTTTCACCAGAAACTGACTACTGCCCTTCTTGAATCAGGGGAAGAGAGAGAATGACCTTAGAAAATATTTCATGATTAACCTCCACAAAAGAATGTTGCTGGACCCTCAGGGGTTTGAACCTGTGTCCTCCTGATCATCAGTTTGATGTGCATTCAACTATGCCAACGAAGCTGGCTTTATCTAAGTTATGGTAAGTCATGGCATTTTCACCATAAGATATGGGAAGTAAGGAAGAGTTTGGTTATTAACCATACGAAGATGTGTTTGTGTAGTAAAAATTGTTTCTTGAAGTAATAATTGAATAGGTGGTTTAAAAACTGCAAAATCTCCCTTATTATTACACAGATACCTACAAATCCATTTTCACTAGTTACATATTTATGGTGTATACATTATACAGACTTGTTAAAGTAATGTTTTGACCCTTCGGTTTTTCCTATATTCCTCATTAAACACATAAAAATAAATAATATATTTAGAAGCCATCTTAGCATATCAATTGATAGAAGAAACATTGTCATAATAAAACAAATCTGCTGGTTTTATGTAAAATCTAACACACAGGTGGAAATCAGGGGAACTACCCCAAAATTGTGTTATAGCCTATTAACATGAATTGTTTCCACACCATATCCGGAACCTCTCGACAATGCTCGAGGTAGTGACAATATCAATATATTGGAAAACAAAGATAAGTGCTCTGTCATTGCTTAATATATTTTAGAAGAAAGAGCGAATTACTCAGCATTTTGGCAATGCTATTCCTTGTAAATACAATTTAACTTTCTAAACAGGCCAAATATGACACAGTCTTCGCTGTGCGCTCAATGGGTCGCTAAGGACCCAAGGTTTCTAAATGCGAACTGCGAAAACTCTGATCAGACTGGGTGGATGCGCAGGCTGATCTCAGTCTTCCCTGGTCACACCAGTCTTATGCCCAGTCTTATCAGTCTTTGCTGTGCCCTCAATGGTTAGCTAAAGACCCAAGGTTTCTAAATCAGACCGGACAGATGCCCAGGCTGATCTGAGTCTTCGTTGGTCTAACAAGTCTTATTGTAGGTTTTGTCGTGTGCTGGCTCAATTTATATCGGATCAAAAATATATTATACCTAGCAAGTGAAAAAGGTTTAGTTAAGTACGAGTTTATAATTATGGCTAGTTATTTCTTATGTTCCTGATGACAGACCAATCCATGACCGTTACAATTCATTGCCATGCTAATATTGTTGTGCATTCTGCATGGCTCGGTATAAAACTCTTTTGTCAACCAAACTGTATGGACACTTTTCTTATTTCTCAAAGAAAATGTGTTGTCAGTACTCATTAGAAACACTTTGTTCAGGTGCTTCTAATGAGTAGCCACAACATATGTTTAATGGAAAAATAAGAAAAGTAATTTTCTGGATATCCCTTTTATCTGAAGCTATGATTCATACTGTATAATTTATCCTAAGAACCTGGACACATTAACTCCTTACTACCGTAAAAACCTCTAAGTACACCACAACCTCTTTATAAAACTATTGTTGGGGTCCAAAGCATAAACGGTGTTAGCTATCTAAAGCGTGTTATATCCAAACAAAAATGTATAGATTATATATCTATACATTTTTGGGATCCATCTTTGAACCGTGTTACATTTGTATATACAAAACCATGTATTAAAGAGGTTATGCTGTATTGTGAGAGATAGGCCTTTGCAAACAGTGTAGGCCTTTGCAAACAGTGTAGACCCAGATCAGATGCCGCAGAATACAGTGTCTGATCAAGAACTACAGTTTGCCACACGTACAGCAATATTTTAGACATATCAAGAGGTAGCAGAATGGACTAATTTAAGGTATCCCAATAGTTAGGGTAAATACTGTAAACGCATCCTGGACTTTGAACAAGGGCAAAAACTGCATGATAAATGACAAACATTATAGACCCACTTCAACATTTACTATTATTATATAGCTATACAAATTCAATGATAAAAAAAAAGCCTGAGGACTTGTAAAGCAGGATTGTTTTGTGTTGAGGTTTAACAGCCCAGCCAACCCAATGGGGTCATGTCGATGATAATTCTGGGATAATTTTCTCCAGTTCTCTACAAAATCATATGTTATTGGTATTAATTAGAAGGCAGAAGCACCTCAATGGCCAGGCCTTTTAAGTACCTGTATGTTTTTATGGAGAAATGGCAAGGCACTTCTAATGAGTACACAAAACATGTTCTTATGGAGAAATAAGAAAAATTAGAATTTTACCAAATACTCCTGAATTAACTCCTCTAAGTGTGCAATAAAATCTGAGAACAAGTCTGCAACTATCACTCAATATTGGCATGCTTCCTTGATACTGCATGCTTACTAGATTGCCTTCCAATATTAATGTTACATAACCATAGGTCTAGATAAAAGAGGGTATCAGGCAAATAGTTTTCTTATTTCTCAACGAAAACATATGTTGTGGGTACTCATTAGAAGCGCCTCAGCGAGGCGCTTCTAATGAGTACCCACAACATACATGTACATTTTTGTTGAGAAATAAGAAAAATATAGATACTTTTTGGTTGAAAAAAGCACCTTATCAAGAGCTATGCATAGCATTGCTTTTGATGACATCTTAGGGTAATGAGGTAGCAAAGATCTAAAAATGACACAGAATATTTATAGCTACATGTATATAATAGAAATGTTATTACACTGATATTTGGCGAATATTGCCCTGCGCTGGAATATCAAAGGACACTCCCAGCGTAGTCTCAAGCTTGCATACTTTGATATCCCAACTAAAGACAATATTCATTGCATTAACCCTATAATACATATTCAAGGTGTCTTTGCTTTCAATGGATGTTCACCAGTTCTACGGAAAAATATTCTACCACAATTTAACCTTTACCTTGCTGAATAAATTAAGATGCCATGCCCACTTCTAATTTCCAGCCAATCAGATTACTTGATCTGGGTTTTTTGATAGAAATTCACATATTTAATGACAAACAGTGCAGATCAAGATCAGTTGGCTTCTGAAGAAGCCAACTGATCTGGATCTACACTGTTTGTTAAGACAGGGCATGTCGTGTTCAGCAAGAGGTTTAAAAGCATGCGAAGAGTAAGAGACTTGAACAGTCATGGATAATAATCCCTACCTTCATTTGCACCTTTCTTTAACTGCTTATAGTTTGATGCCTGCTGCACAAGATCCAGTATTTTCTGAGTCAAGGTAGCATCAGCAAGTGGGTATGCCTTTGGGTTGACTTCTTCTGCCTAAAAATAAACAAAAACAGCTAACACTACTTAATAATTTGAAGACTACATTAAAAAAAAAATATGATTTACCGACCGTAACTCTACTTGGAAAAAAAAAAGGAGAGAAAAAAAAATGGCCGACCTACCAACCTTATAGCAAACTGGTGATGAAATCGGGAACAGAACATTTTTTTCCAGGCCTCATCAGACAGTTGGTATCACTCGACAATTCCCAGAGGCACAACAGATGCAATCTTCACTGTCAGGCAGCTGCAAGAGAAGTATCTAGCTGCCAACAAGAGACTCTACATGGCTTTCATAGACCTGGAGAAGGTGTTTGATCAAGTGCCTCGGAAGGTCATCTGGTTGGCGCTGAGAAAACTTGTTGGGGGGGAGGGGGGTGGAGGGGTGGATTGTGCCAATGGTGCAGGGAATGTAAGCCAATGCCTGGAGCCGTGTCAGTG
Organism: Anodontia alba; assembly: GCA_964016985.1. Taxonomy (NCBI): domain Eukaryota; kingdom Metazoa; phylum Mollusca; class Bivalvia; order Lucinida; family Lucinidae; genus Anodontia; species Anodontia alba. The sequence continues at coordinate 21,675,711 of OZ024822.1, read as the reverse complement.
TTGGTGAGGGGTACGGTGAAGAGTTTGAAGTGAGGGCCAGTGTTCACCTAGGCTTGGTAGTCAGCCTGCCACTCTTCATCATTGTGCTTGAAGCTTTGTCAAGTGAGTTCCGCTCTGGGGTTCCCTGCGAGGACCTCTATGCCAATGACCTTGTTATCATCGCTGAATCGCTTGAGGAATATGTCAAGAGGCTCTGGACTTGGAAAGACGCAATGGAGGATAAAGGACTGACAGTAAATGCAGGAAAGACAAAGATCATGATCTGTGGTATGGGCCTGGACCTACAGAAGGCGAGTTTCCATACGCCATCTGTTGCACAGGTGTGGGCAGCAACAGCATCTTCTGCAAGGGCTGCAAGCACTGGGTGCACAAGAAATACAGTGGGCTCAAGCGCTTGACAAAGGACCCTGATTACAGATGTACACAGTGCCAGAGAACGGCATGCCCCTTGAACAGCAGACCACAGGGGGAGAGTCTAAGTCAGACCTGACAAGCTGGTGGTGGTAGCTTCCTTTTGCTACCTAGGAAATGCTCTCAGCTGCCGGTGGCTGTGAACTTTCGACAACAACACGTGTGAAGGAAGTTCAAGGAGCTGCTACCAGTTCTCTCTTCACGCCAACTCTCTTTCAAGACACATGGCTGCGTGTACAGCTTGTGTGCGGAGCGCAATGCTCCATGCCAGTGAGATCTGGCCACTGACAAAGCCAAATCTCCAACATATGCAGCAAAATGAGAGGACAATGATCAGAAAGATCTGCAACATCAAGCGGCAAGACATTGTCACCACGAGATCCAATGAGGTATTTGCGCGGCTTGGCATTGAGGATCTGGACCTCATTCTGAAGGAGAGAAGGCTCTGCTGGTATGGACATGTGGAACGCTCCAATGATGCAGTGAAAATAGACTGTGACATACAGGTTGATGGAAAGCATGGGCCTGACATGGAAGCAGCTGACCACTGATGTGGATGTTGCCCCTGTACCTGCATGTTAATCAAAAATCTGATGATGATGACGATTTGATTACTGATGATATATATTTGTTGTAGTCCATACAGAAATTTAGCGAGATCCAGAATCTCGCTAGGCCAAACAGGAATTCTTATTTGGCCTAAGCAGATTCCGCATCTGGCTAAATTAATATGCAGGGTTCGAAATTAACAGTAGCAAGTAGCAAATTTGCTACCTGAAAATTCAGTTTGCTACCTGGTCAAATTGTTGGTAGCAAAACGTTGCTACCTGGTATAGTGCCCCGAACAATATCAACTTTGTGTTGTGAATGTCTTCAGTGCAAATTAGACTTGACATTTCATGTGAATAATCTGCCAAGCAGACAATTCACATGTAATGTCCAGCCTCATTTTTGCTGAAAGAAGAAAAATTCTTTGAAAATTGTTTTGTTTGTTTGTTTGATTTGGGCTTAGCGTTGCTTTCAACAATCTTTCAGTCATATCGTGACGGTGTCTGGATGTGGCAAGGAGCTCAATGCTCACGTTTAGAGTGCTGCCTCACTGAAATATCAGGCCCCAGACACTTTGACATGATATTCCACCCAGTCACATTATACCTACACTGAGCTGACCAGTTCTAGCTCTACTTTCTTAATGCTGAGCGCCAAGCGAAAGAGCAGCTGGTACCATTTTTAAAGTCTTTGGTATGACCTGGCCGAGGATGGAACCCGCAACCTCCCAGTCACAAAGTGGATGCTCTACCACTGAGCCACTGTGCCGGTTTCCTTTCAAAATGCTGTCTGCTAAATATGCTTAGCGCTTGAAGGTTTAACCCATGGCACGGGGGCAACACCTTTTGCTGCCAGGTAGATGCATTTTGCTACCTACTTTCAGACCAGGTAGCAACTACTTGCTACTTGCAAAAAAAGTTAATTTCTAACACTGATATGCAACTATTAAGTTGTTCATAAAAGTTATCTGAGCTGGAATTTACTTGCAAATGTGAAGAGTTGACTATTTCCTGTAGCATATTAGTATTTATAATCACGGTGGAGTCCAAGTGGCAGAAACGATGGGAACAAGACAGTTCCCCGACACAGCTTTTGGAGACAGTTCCCCAACACTTTTGAATACAGTTCCCTGACACTTTTGTTAAAAGTCAAATGACCTGTAACTGAAAATTATAATTGGTAATTATGGGTAATTAAGGATAATTATAGATAAATGATGGATTGTAATTGGACTATTTGTGCTTGTGATTGACGGGGACCTTTTCTCTCCCAGGATTCGACATAGTAGATGTGATGTTAGGACTATAATACAGCTGAAATCTTTATTTCGCAATAAAATGGGGATTGAAAATGAAGTCACGCAAGTTATCCATAAATACAGTTCAGCCTGAAATAATTATACTATCCAAGCAGCGAACAAAAAAATGCGCTGGTCAGACAGTGCCGATGCACAGACTGATTTGCACCTCTGTTGTTAGCACATGCAATTAGCTTATTTTCTCAGGACGTGGATCATTATTTTTATATATCATCCCGAGATAAAACGACACAATTTATGAACATCTGAAAACATTTCCTAACTATAAGTATACACTCCGGTGCAAAAATAATAAACTTTTTTGATATTCTCATAGAAGCATGTATTTCTTTAATACGGTTTTGTATCAGGTGTATAAATGCAATGTCAAAAATCTGTCGGTGAACTGTCTTCAAAAGGTTCCGGGTCAATTCGGCCCATAACAAAATCGGCCCATAGCAATTTCGGCCCATAAATGATAATGAGGCTTGTATAGGGCCACATATCAGCTGAAAATACAAGAAGATGGTTAGTGAAAGTAATAATGAAAAAAAAAAAAAAAAAAGAATGAATATTTTTCTATACCCCTTTTTACCGCTCGGCCTTTACTCGTATATCATTTTCAATAATTACCTCCCTCACTTATGAGTTTTCTCGTTATGAACTTTTGTAATGAAAAAGTTATATGAAATAAAAAAAAAAAACACATTATCGAGGGTATGTTAATTCAGAAAGAAAAAAGATATTTATGAACTTTGTAATTGTATTTTTTGGATCAGAAACTGAGTAGTGATCTATTTGACGTTGCCTAATTAATTATGTGTAATTAGTGGCAACATCACGTACTACCCAAGCAGTTCCAATCAGGGGCATCCCTGTTCTAATCAAGTGCCAGTGCCACTCACAAACAAAAGCCGACGTGTTCACTGCCAACTAATGTCAACTGTCACTCTTTGTAGAGTGATATTTTTTCGGCATCATCTTTGAATATAAAGGTTATTTGAGAATCATCTTAACCTTTACCACTCAATGCGCAAAGTCAGCAGATGACGAATTGATGATATACGTATTCCTAAGAAAACAGGATTTGACATTTCATGCATTGGAGACAATAAGCACGAGATGGAAAAACCTGTTTCCTGGGAAAAATAAGAAAAACATTTTAAAATGTCATCTGCTGAGAATTTTACCCGAGTGCTGAGCGTTACACCATGAGCAATCCATTTGCGTGGTAGGTAAAAATTAGCTTCACCTCCTAATTTGTTTGTTATCACATTGAGTATTTCTTTGTGAAGCTGCAAGTGTACTATAAAGATATTTTTGTGAAAAAATATGTGTCTGAATACTAAAGCTGGCTAATCAGATCTGAAAAGATAATCGACCATCAGTCCTGCCACTGTGATCGATAATCGATTAGTAATCACTGAAGATTTGGTCATAATTTTACCTGTCTGAGCATGACCCTTATATTCTACTGTATGTATTTGGTCAGACAGGCCTAGACCCAGGTGAGACGCCGCAAACATGGCATCTCATCAGGGTCTACACTGTTTGCCACTCATCCAGCTATTTTAGACACAACAGTAAATAGTACCGGTAAATTGTACTGACACAGAAATCAAAAGATCGATTATTAGCAAATCTGTAATGATAATCTTTTTTGTGGAATTTATCGATCAATTAATCGATTATCCGATTAATTGTGCCAGCCTTGCTGAATATCAATATCTATTTAAATACTACTCTTATATGGAGCTATGCTCAAAGTCTAATGTACAAATAGACGTGTCTTTTTCACTCAATCTTGGCACATAAATAAATCAAACTGTAATTAATATCAAAGTTGGAACGAAATACAAATACAAATAATTTTACCGGTCTAAAATCCACTGTCATCAAAAACAGCACAATGTGTAATCATAACTATCACATACAAATGCAGAAAAGCTACCAAACTAGGATAGTTGAGGTTCATTGTTGATAGCTATGCTTCACTATTATTTATTTATTTATTTTGAATATTGTAATAAATATTTTATTTGTTCATATTTTTCAGATTATTCTATAAGTTGATGCTCTTTCTTTCTTTCTTTCTTTCCTTCTTTCTTTTTCTCCAAAAGAATGTCTTGCTGTCCGTCTGTCTAACTGTTTGTTTGTCTGACAGTCTTTTCTTTTCGAAAGCACGTCTATCTGATAAATTTAATTTAAATTCTCATGCTGTAAAGACTGTTGTTTTAATTTCTATTTTTTTTTTTTTTCATTTTATCTCCTTTTCGACCTCATAAAATGAAAAATAACAATTACAGGTAAAAGTTAATCGACCATTCACTTTAATTAGTAAGTTTGTCTTTTAGAACCAGGCTACTGATTTGGCCGTACAAACATACCAATTATATGCAAACAAAGCAATTATACCATCAATTATACTGTGGGCCGAAATTGCTATGGGCCGATTTTGTATGGGCCAAAAAGGTTATGGGCCGATTTTGTCATGGGCCGATTTTGTTATGGGCCGAATTGTCCAGTGACCTCTTCAAAAACGTCGGTGAACCCATAATTACTAGTTATATAAAATTATAATTATCAGTCACAGGTCATTTGACTGAACAAAGGTGTCGGGGAACCGCCTTCAAAAAGTGTCGTGGAACTTCAAATCTGTCTCCAAAAACCGTGTCGGGAACTGTCTCGATTCCGTAACGACTGCGAGAAATAAATCAGCAAATATTTTTACCATGTTGTTTATGATTATTTTCTGCAAGTACAGCGTGAACTTGTTCCTCTCGGCGGCAAGACGCTTCACTGAGGAAAAACAGCACAAATGTTGAACAAAAACACGTGTTTCGTACGATTGTTTCACACCGGAAACCAAACATTGATCTATGTAAAAACCATCAAATGCATTCGGAAAAGGGTTCGGCCTTTTCCGTATACAGCTGTAGTTTTGTTGTTTTTTGTTGTTGTTTTGTTGTTGTTTTTTTTACAAAGCACAGCCAATAGTTGGACAAGGCTCGGACCTAATACGTGTATATTTGGTCCAAGGACAGGGACTTTCTGATCATGGAGAACGAGAAACATATGTTTCATACCAAAATCTTTCGTTTGATCTAGGCACTGTCCTACTTATTATAACTATCATTTTCCTGTATTTATTTAGCGAATTCATGATGAATGAAAGTCATTTGATGTGTCACTAACAATCATTCTGATGCTGAATAATATGAATAATTCATAAATAAACCTACCATAATCCTCCTTAAAATTAAGACACCGAAAAGAACTGAAAACGCTAGCAAACAGTTTGGACCCAGCTCTACGAAGGAATCATGTGATCAAGGTTTGTAAAAAGTGAGACTTTGCCACAGAAATTCCCTAACAGATCGGTTTGAAAGAAATGTCCGCTTTTATAGTATAAGCCTTGCCCAAGCCTTAGAAATGATTATTTAGGTTTTCTCGGTTACATTTGTTTGTACCCCTTGTATCGATTTCCGAAGTTAGAAATTAGCACGTCGAGGAGAGTAGCATCAAAGAGCGGTGATTTTATATGAAAGAAAAATTTGTTAAATTAGCATTACTTATAAAATATAATATTTCTAAGCCTTATGCAAGGCTATTTGTGTATATACACGAAAATCGTTTTTATTGTTAGACATGTAGATGAGATGGTGCAGTACTAATAGATAGATAGATAGATAGATACACAGAAGTAGCGAATTTTTAGTCAACGGTTTTGACGACCTGATCGGATGTGGTCTAAATTTGAGTAAGTGACATTGCCAATCGCTGTCAAAATGGTTCAGTTTATCTATAAATTTGATTGAATAGCTTTTCCATTAAATTGGCACTCTCACTGTTATTATATTCGATGAATGACTGCGATAAATGCTATTCCACCGTAGTACGCAGACTGACTTTTTTTAATGTTGGCTGATTTATGAGAATTTCTGCAGTCTGCAAGACAATCCTCTGAACACCATTGGTGAAAGCCCTGACGTGCTCTGTAGACCACAGATTCAGATATTGTAAATGTAAACTTCCATCGTGTCAACAATTGAGAGATCAAGTTCAGTTTTTAACGCTACCAGACAACTGAGTCACATAGAGGCAGCACCGAGAGATCAAGTGTATATGTAGATGGGGTTTATACCAAAGTTCTACCGAACCGCATTGAAGTAGACAAAGTTGTGAAAAATAAAATGTTGTGTTAATGGTAAGAATATGTTTCTAACTCTTTTTTATTTATTTTCAAATTATAACTTTTTACTCAAATAAAACAAAAGTATCTGAATAAAAAGTTTTGATTCCATCCACAGTTTCGTAAATAGCAGACGAAAAGTAAACAGACAAGAGAAAAAGGAGGTTTCTTCAAATAATTTGTTATTCTTCTGTTTTCTTTCCTGTGGGTCATTTTAAGTTAACGTGTAAAATATTCGTTAAAGAGCCAAGGTTATAAATGGTTTAGGTTACTGTAATGTAATTTTTAAAGTGTAAATTTTAACTGTTTTCGACATCTTTTAGAAAGACATTTTTCGCGTGGTGCTTGGGGTGCATTTCAGATATGGTTCAAGCGCGTATGGTCCCAGTAGGCACACAACGTTAAAATGACATCGTATCAACGTTGATGGGACGTGATCACGTCGCATCGACGTTGATACAACGTCATTTTGATGTTGTGTGCCTGCTGGGGTTCGAGCGCGAAGTGGGGAATGTGTATAGATGCTCATGCCATGAAAAATGTCAGTTTCAGGGACGCGGACAGGAACGGAGCAGAACCTGAAACTACCGATTTTCGACCATTCAGAAATGCATGATAAAAATAAAAATTTTTACATGCTTCTGTTTCAGTTATGTTGGCATCTATATTTTACAGAAAATGAGATAGACATGCTCTAAACTGAGGCTCGAAACCTCGTGTGTGTGTGTGTGTGTGTGTGTGTGTGTGTGTGTGTGTGTGTGTGTAGGGGTGAGGGGGTTGCTAACTTCCTATATATGGCATAGTACG